>OY744528.1:132087990-132762990 GCA_963556195.1 Sepiola atlantica | reverse complement strand
TCCAGTCAAGTCACACTTAATTTTGTAGCTACTTCTTTACAATTAAATCACACAAGTCCCACTGAATTTTGTTGCTACTTCTTTTACAATTAAATCACATGAGTCACACTGAATTTTGTTGCTACTTCTTTACAATTAAATCAAGTCAAGTCAAACTTAATTTTGTTGCTACTTCTTTACAATTAAATCCAGTCAAGTCACATATAATTTTGGTGTTACTTCTTTACAATTTAATCACATAAGTCACTCTGAATTTGTTGCTACTTCTTTACAATTAAATCACATAAGTCACACTGGATTTTGTTGCTACTTCTTTAAAATTAAATCACATAAGTCAACTGGATTTTGTTGCTACTTCTTTACAATTAAATCACATAAGTCTCACTGGATTTTGTTGCTACTTCTTTACAATTAAATCCCATAAGTCACACTTAATTTTGTTGCTACTTCTTTACAATTCAATCACATAAGTCACACTGGATTTTATTGCTACTTCTTTACAATCAAATCACATAAGTCACACTGAATATTGTTGCTACTTCTTTACAATTAAATCACATGAGTCACACTGAATTTTGTTGCTACTTCTTAACATCCAAATATCATAAGTCATACTGGATTTTGTTGCTACTTCTTTACAATTTAATCCAGTCAAGTCACACCTAATTTTGTTGCTACTTCTTTACAATTAAATCCAGTCACGTCACACTTGATTTTGTTGCTACTTCTTTACAATTTAATCCAGTCAAGTCACACTTAATTTTGTTGCTACTTCTTTACAATTTACTCACATAAGTCACACTGAATTTTGTTGCTATTTCCTTACAATTAAATCACATCAGTCACACTGGATTTTGTTGCTACTTCTTTACAATTAAATCACATAAGTCACACTTAATTTTGTTGCTACTTCTTTACAATTAAATCACATAAGTCACTATGAATTTGTTGCTACTTCTTTACAATTAAATCACATAAGTCCCACTGAATATTGTTGCTATTTCTTTATAATTAAATCACATAAGTCACATTTAATTTTGTTGCTTCTTCTTTACAGTTTAATCCAGTCAAGTCACACTTAATTTTGTTGCTACTTCTTTACAATTAAATCACATAAGTCACACTGAATTTTGTTGCAACTTCTTTACAATTAAATCACATAAGTCACACTGGATTTTGTTTTTATTTCTTTACAATTAAATCACATAAGTCACACTGGATTTTGTTGCTACTTCTTTACAATTAAATCCAGTCAAGTCACACTGAATTTTGTTGCTACTTCTTTACAATTAAATCACATAAGTCACACTGAATTTTGTTGCTACTTCTTTACAATTAAATCAAGTCAAGTCACACTGGATTTTGTTGCTACTTCTTTACAATTTAATCCAGTCAAGTCACACTTAATTTTGTAGCTACTTTTTTACAATTAAATCCAGTCAAGTCACACTTAATTTTGTTGCTACTTCTTTACAATAAATCACATAAGTCACCCTGAATTTGTTGCTACTTCTTTACAATTAAATCACATAAGTCACACTGGATTTTGTTGCTACTTCTTTACAATTAAATCACATAAGTCACACTGGATTTTGTTGCTACTTGTTTACAATTAAATCACATAAGTCACACTGGATTTTGTTGCTACTTTTTTACATTTAAATCACATAAGTCACACTGGATTTTGTAGCTACTTCTTTACAATTCGATCACATAAGTCACACTGGATTTTGTTGCTACTTTTTCACAATTAAATCACATAAGTCACACTGGATTTTGTTGCTACTTCTTTACAATTAAATCACATTAGTCACACCTAATTTTGTTGCTACTTCTTTCCTATTCAATCACATAAGTCACACTGGATTTTGTTGCTACTTCTTTACAATTTAATCACATAAGTCACACTGAATGTTGTTGCTACTTCTTTACAATTAAATCACATAAGTCACACTGGATTTTGTTGCTACTTCTTTACAATTAAATCACATAAGTCACACTGAATATTGTTGCTACTTTTTTACAATTAAATCACATAAGTCACACTTAATTTTGTTGCTACTTCTTTACAATTAAATTACATAAGTGTCACGAGAATTTGTTGCTACTTCTTTACAATTAAATCACATAAGTCCCACTGAATATTGTTGCTACTTCTTTATAATTTAATCACATAAGTCACATTTAACTTTGTTGCTTCTTCTTTGCAGTTAAATCCAGTCAAGTCACACTAAATTTTGTTGCTACTTCTTTACAATTAAATCACATAAGTCACACTGAATTTGTTGCTACTTCTTTTCAATTTAATCACATAAGTCACACTGGATTTTGTTGCTACTTCTTTACAATTAAATCACATAAGTCACATTCAATTTCGTTGCTACTTCTTTACAATAAAATCACATACGTCGCACTGAATTTTGTTGCTACATCGTTTACAATACAATCACATAAGTCACACTGAATTTTGTTGCTACTTCTTTACAATTAAATCAAGTCAAGTCACACTTAATTTTGTTGCTACTTCTTTACAATTAAATCCAGTAAAGTCACACTTAAGTTTGGTGCTACTTCTTTACAATTAAATCACATAAGTCACACTTAATTTTGTTGCTACTTCTTTACAATTAAATCACACAAGTCACACTGAATTTTGTTGCTACTTCTTTTACAATTAAATCACATAAGTCACACTGATTTTGTTGCTACTTCTTTACAATTAAATCAAGTCAAGTCACACTTAATTTTGTTGCTACTTCTTTACAATTAAATCCAGTCAAGTCACATATAATTTTGGTGTTACTTCTTTACAATTTAATCACATAAGTCACTCTGAATTTGTTGCTACTTCTTTACAATTAAATCACATAAGTCACATTCAATTTTGTTGCTACTTCTTTACAATTAAATCACATAAGTCACACTGGATTTTATTGTTACTTCTTTAGCATTAAATCACATCAGTCACACTAGATTTTGTTGCTACTTCTTTTACAATTAAATCACATAAGTCACACTGGATTTTGTTGCTACTTCTTTACACCTAAATCAAGTCAAGTAACACTGGATTTTGTTGCTACTTCTTTACAATTAAATCCAGTCAAGTCACACTTAATTTTGTAGCTACTGCTTTACAACTAAATCCAGTCAAGTCACACTTAATTTTGGTGTTACTTCTTTACAATTTAATCACATAAGTCACACTGGATTTTGTTGCTACTTCTTTACAATTAAATCACATATGTCACACTGGATTTTGTAGCTACTTCTTTACAATTCAATCACATAAGTCACACTGGATTTTGTTGCTACTTTTTCACAATTAAATCACATAAGTCACACTGGATTTTGTTGCTACTTCTTTACAATTAAATCACATTAGTCACACTTAATTTTGTTGCAACTTCTTTCCTATTCAATCACATAAGTCACACTGGATTTTGTTGCTACTTCTTTACAATTAAATCACATAAGTCACACTAAATGTTGTTGCTACTTCTTTACAATTAAATCACATAAGTCACACTAGATTTTGTTGCTACTTCTTTACAATTAAATCACATAAGTCACACTGAATATTTTTGCTACTTTTTTACAATTAAATCACATAAGTCACACTTAATTTTGTTGCTACTTCATTACAATTAAATTACATAAGTCACACGAGAATTTGTTGCTACTTCTTTACAATTAAATCACATAAGTCCCACTGAATATTGTTGCTACTTCTTTATAATTAAATCACATAAGTCACATTTAACTTTGTTGCTTCTTCTTTGCAGTTAAATCCAGTCAAGTCACACTTAATTTTGTTGCTACTTCTTTACAATTAATCCACATAAGTCACTCTGAATTTCTTGCTACTTCTTTACAATTAAATAACATAAGTCACACTGGATTTTATTGTTACTTCTTTAGCATTAGATCACATAAGTCACACTGGATTTTGTTGCTACTTCTTTACAATTAAATCACATAAGTCACACTGAATTTTGTTGCTACTTCTTTTACAATTAAATCACATAAGTCACACTGAATTTTGTTGCTACTTCTTTACAATTAAATCCAGTCAAGTCACACTTAATTTTGTAGCTACTTCTTTACAACTAAATCCAGTCAAGTCACACTTAATTTTGGTGTTACTTCTTAACAATTTAACCACATAAGTCACCCTGAATTTGTTGCTACTTCTTTACAATTAAATCACATAAGTCACACTGGATTTTGTTGCTACTTCTTTAAAATTAAATCACATAAGTCACACTGGATTTTGTTGCTACTTCTTTACAATTAAATCACATAAGTCACACTGGATTTTGTAGCTACTTCTTTACAATTCAATCACATAAGTCACACTGGATTTTGTTGCTACTTTTTCACAATTAAATCACATAAGTCACACTGGATTTTGTTGCTACTTCTTTACAATTAAATCACATTAATCACATAAGTCACACTGGATTTTGTTGCTACTTCTTTACAATTAAATCACATAAGTCACACTGAATATTGTTGCTACTTTTTTACAATTAAATCACATAAGTCACACTTAATTTTGTTGCTACTTCTTTACAATTAAATTACATAAGTCACGCGAGAATTTGTTGCTACTTCTTTACAATTAAATCACATAAGTCCCACTGAATATTGTTGCTACTTCTTTATAATTAAATCACATAAGTCACATTTAACTTTGTTGCTTCTTCTTTGCAGTTAAATCCAGTCAAGTCACACTTAATTTTGTTGCTACTTCTTTACAATTAAATCACATAAGTCACACTGAATTTGTTGCTACTTCTTTTCAATTTAATCACATAAGTCACACTGGATTTTGTTGCTACTTCTTTACAATTAAATCACATAAGTCACATTCAATTTCGTTGCTACTTCTTTACAATTAAATCACATAAGTCACATTTAACTTTGTTGCTTCTTCTTTGCAGTTAAATCCAGTCAAGTCACACTTAATTTTGTTGCTACTTCTTTACAATTAAATCACATACGTCGCACTGAATTTTGTTGCTACATCGTTTACAATACAATCACATAAGTCACACTGGATTTTGTTGCTACTTCTTTACAATTAAATCACACAAGTCACACTGAATTTTGTTGCTACTTCTTTTACAATTAAATCACATAAGTCACACTGAATTTTGTTGCTACTTCTTTACAATTAAATCAAGTCAAGTCACACTTAATTTTGTTGCTACTTCTTTACAATTAAATCCAGTCAAGTCACATATAATTTTGGTGTTACTTCTTTACAATTTAATCACATAAGTCACTCTGAATTTGTTGCTACTTCTTTACAATTAAATCACATAAGTAACACTAGATTTTGTTGCTACTTCTTTAAAATAAAATAACATAAGTCACACTAGATTTTGTTGCTACTTCTTTACAATTAAATCACATAAGTCTCACTGGATTTTGTTGCTACTTGTTTACAATTCAATCCCATAAGTCACACTTAATTTTGTTGCTACTTCTTTACAATTCAATCACATAAGTCACACTGAATTTTGTTGCTACTTCTTTACAATTAAATCACATAAGTCACACTGAATATTGTTGCTACTTCTTTACAATTAAATCACATGAGTCACACTGAATTTTGTTGCTACTTTTTAACAATCAAATATCATAAGTCACACTGGATTTTGTTGCTACTTCTTTACAATTTAATCCAGTCAAGTCACACTTAATTTTGTTGCTACTTCTTTACAATTAAATCCAGTCACGTCACACTTGATTTTATTGCTACTTCTTTACAATTTAATCCAGTCAAGTCACACTTAATTTTGTTGCTACTTCTTTACAATTTAATCACATAAGTCAGACTGAATTTTGTTGCTACTTCTTTACAATTAAATCACATAAGTCACACTGGATTTTGTTGCTACTTCTTTACAATTAAATCACATGAGTCACACTTAATTTTGTTGCTACTTCTTTACAATTAAATCACATAAGTCACCCTGAATTTGTTGCTACTTCTTTACAATTAAATCACATAAGTCCCACTGAATATTGTTGCTACTTCTTTATAATTAAATCACATAAGTCACATTTAATTTTGTTGCTTCTTCTTTACAGTTAAATCCAGTCAAGTCACACTTAATTTTGTTGCTACTTCTTTACAATTAAATCACATAAGTCACACTGAATTTTGTTGCAACTTCTTTACAATTAAATCACATAAGTCACACTGGATTTTGTTGTTGTTTCTTTACAATTAAATCACATAAGTCACACTGGATTTTGTTGCTACTTCTTTACAATTAAATCCAGTCAAGTCACACTGAATTTTATTGCTACTTCTTTACAATTTAATCACATAAGTCACACTGAATTTTGTTGCTACTTCTTTACAATTAAATCAAATCAAGTCACACTGGATTTTGTTGCTACTTCTTTACAATTTAATCTAGTCAAGTCACACTTTATTTTGTAGCTACTTCTTTACAATTAAATCCAGTCAAGTCACACTTAATTTTGTAGCTACTTCTTTACAATTAAATCACACAAGTCCCACTGAATTTTGTTGCTACTTCTTTTACAATTAAATCACATGAGTCACACTGAATTTTGTTGCTACTTCTTTACAATTAAATCAAGTCAAGTCAAACTTAATTTTGTTGCTACTTCTTTACAATTAAATCCAGTCAAGTCACATATAATTTTGGTGTTACTTCTTTACAATTTAATCACATAAGTCACTCTGAATTTGTTGCTACTTCTTTACAATTAAATCACATAAGTCACACTGGATTTTGTTGCTACTTCTTTAAAATTAAATCACATAAGTCAACTGGATTTTGTTGCTACTTCTTTACAATTAAATCACATAAGTCTCACTGGATTTTGTTGCTACTTCTTTACAATTAAATCCCATAAGTCACACTTAATTTTGTTGCTACTTCTTTACAATTCAATCACATAAGTCACACTGGATTTTATTGCTACTTCTTTACAATCAAATCACATAAGTCACACTGAATATTGTTGCTACTTCTTTACAATTAAATCACATGAGTCACACTGAATTTTGTTGCT
Organism: Sepiola atlantica; assembly: GCA_963556195.1. Taxonomy (NCBI): domain Eukaryota; kingdom Metazoa; phylum Mollusca; class Cephalopoda; order Sepiida; family Sepiolidae; genus Sepiola; species Sepiola atlantica. Next base: position 132,755,931 of record OY744528.1, on the reverse strand, counting down.
ACTTCTTAACATCCAAATATCATAAGTCATACTGGATTTTGTTGCTACTTCTTTACAATTTAATCCAGTCAAGTCACACCTAATTTTGTTGCTACTTCTTTACAATTAAATCCAGTCACGTCACACTTGATTTTGTTGCTACTTCTTTACAATTTAATCCAGTCAAGTCACACTTAATTTTGTTGCTACTTCTTTACAATTTACTCACATAAGTCACACTGAATTTTGTTGCTATTTCCTTACAATTAAATCACATCAGTCACACTGGATTTTGTTGCTACTTCTTTACAATTAAATCACATAAGTCACACTTAATTTTGTTGCTACTTCTTTACAATTAAATCACATAAGTCACTATGAATTTGTTGCTACTTCTTTACAATTAAATCACATAAGTCCCACTGAATATTGTTGCTATTTCTTTATAATTAAATCACATAAGTCACATTTAATTTTGTTGCTTCTTCTTTACAGTTTAATCCAGTCAAGTCACACTTAATTTTGTTGCTACTTCTTTACAATTAAATCACATAAGTCACACTGAATTTTGTTGCAACTTCTTTACAATTAAATCACATAAGTCACACTGGATTTTGTTTTTATTTCTTTACAATTAAATCACATAAGTCACACTGGATTTTGTTGCTACTTCTTTACAATTAAATCCAGTCAAGTCACACTGAATTTTGTTGCTACTTCTTTACAATTAAATCACATAAGTCACACTGAATTTTGTTGCTACTTCTTTACAATTAAATCAAGTCAAGTCACACTGGATTTTGTTGCTACTTCTTTACAATTTAATCCAGTCAAGTCACACTTAATTTTGTAGCTACTTTTTTACAATTAAATCCAGTCAAGTCACACTTAATTTTGTTGCTACTTCTTTACAATAAATCACATAAGTCACCCTGAATTTGTTGCTACTTCTTTACAATTAAATCACATAAGTCACACTGGATTTTGTTGCTATTTCTTTACAATTAAATCACATTAGTCACACTGGATTTTGTTGCTACTTCTTTACAATTAAATCACATAAGCCACATATACTTTTGTTGCTACTTCTTTACAATTCAGTCACATAAGTCACACTGGATTTTGTTGCTACTTCTTTACAATTTAATCACATAAGTCACACTGAATATTGTTGCTACTTCTTTACAATTGAATCACATGAGTCACACTGAATTTTGTTGCTACTTTTTTACAATTAAATCACATTAGTCACACTGGATTTTGCTGAATCTTCTTTACAATTGAATCCAGTCAAGTCACACTTAGGTTTCTTGCTACTTCTTTACAATTACATCCAGTCACGTCACACTTAATTTTGTTGCTACTTCTTTACAATTTAATCACATAAGTCACAGTGAATTTTGTTGCTATTTCTTTACAATTAAATCACATAAGTCACACTGGATTTTGTTGCTACTTCTTTACAATTAAATCACATAAGTCACACTGAATATTGTTGCTACTTCTTTACAATTTAGTCACATAAGTCACACTTAATTTTGTTGCTGTTTCTTAACAATTAAATATCATAAGTCACCCTGGATTTTGTTGCTACTTCTTCACAATTTAATCCAATCAAGTCACACTTGAGTTTGTTGCTACTTCTTTACAATTAAATCACATAAGTCACACTGAATTTTTTTGCTACTTCTTTACAATTAAATCATATAAGTCACACTGAATTTTGTTGCTACTTTTTAACAATTAAATCACATAAGTCACACTGAATTTGTAGCTACTTCTTTACAATTAAATCATATAAGTCACACTGAATTTTGTTGCTACTTCTTTACAATTAAATCACATAAGTCACACTGAATTTGTTGCTACTTCTTTACAATTAAATAACATAAGTCACACTGGATTTAGTTGGTACGTCTTTACAATTAAATCACACAAGTCACATTGGATTTAGTTGCTACTTCTTTACAATTAAATCACATAAGTCACATTCAATTTCGTTGCTACTTCTTTACAATTAAATCACATAAGTCACATTTAACTTTGTTGCTTCTTCTTTGCAGTTAAATCCAGTCAAGTCACACTTAATTTTGTTGCTACTTCTTTACAATTAAATCACATACGTCGCACTGAATTTTGTTGCTACATCGTTTACAATACAATCACATAAGTCACACTGGATTTTGTTGCTACTTCTTTACAATTAAATCACACAAGTCACACTGAATTTTGTTGCTACTTCTTTTACAATTAAATCACATAAGTCACACTGAATTTTGTTGCTACTTCTTTACAATTAAATCAAGTCAAGTCACACTTAATTTTGTTGCTACTTCTTTACAATTAAATCCAGTCAAGTCACATATAATTTTGGTGTTACTTCTTTACAATTTAATCACATAAGTCACTCTGAATTTGTTGCTACTTCTTTACAATTAAATCACATAAGTAACACTAGATTTTGTTGCTACTTCTTTAAAATAAAATAACATAAGTCACACTAGATTTTGTTGCTACTTCTTTACAATTAAATCACATAAGTCTCACTGGATTTTGTTGCTACTTGTTTACAATTCAATCCCATAAGTCACACTTAATTTTGTTGCTACTTCTTTACAATTCAATCACATAAGTCACACTGAATTTTGTTGCTACTTCTTTACAATTAAATCACATAAGTCACACTGAATATTGTTGCTACTTCTTTACAATTAAATCACATGAGTCACACTGAATTTTGTTGCTACTTTTTAACAATCAAATATCATAAGTCACACTGGATTTTGTTGCTACTTCTTTACAATTTAATCCAGTCAAGTCACACTTAATTTTGTTGCTACTTCTTTACAATTAAATCCAGTCACGTCACACTTGATTTTATTGCTACTTCTTTACAATTTAATCCAGTCAAGTCACACTTAATTTTGTTGCTACTTCTTTACAATTTAATCACATAAGTCAGACTGAATTTTGTTGCTACTTCTTTACAATTAAATCACATAAGTCACACTGGATTTTGTTGCTACTTCTTTACAATTAAATCACATGAGTCACACTTAATTTTGTTGCTACTTCTTTACAATTAAATCACATAAGTCACCCTGAATTTGTTGCTACTTCTTTACAATTAAATCACATAAGTCCCACTGAATATTGTTGCTACTTCTTTATAATTAAATCACATAAGTCACATTTAATTTTGTTGCTTCTTCTTTACAGTTAAATCCAGTCAAGTCACACTTAATTTTGTTGCTACTTCTTTACAATTAAATCACATAAGTCACACTGAATTTTGTTGCAACTTCTTTACAATTAAATCACATAAGTCACACTGGATTTTGTTGTTGTTTCTTTACAATTAAATCACATAAGTCACACTGGATTTTGTTGCTACTTCTTTACAATTAAATCCAGTCAAGTCACACTGAATTTTATTGCTACTTCTTTACAATTTAATCACATAAGTCACACTGAATTTTGTTGCTACTTCTTTACAATTAAATCAAATCAAGTCACACTGGATTTTGTTGCTACTTCTTTACAATTTAATCTAGTCAAGTCACACTTTATTTTGTAGCTACTTCTTTACAATTAAATCCAGTCAAGTCACACTTAATTTTGTAGCTACTTCTTTACAATTAAATCACACAAGTCCCACTGAATTTTGTTGCTACTTCTTTTACAATTAAATCACATGAGTCACACTGAATTTTGTTGCTACTTCTTTACAATTAAATCAAGTCAAGTCAAACTTAATTTTGTTGCTACTTCTTTACAATTAAATCCAGTCAAGTCACATATAATTTTGGTGTTACTTCTTTACAATTTAATCACATAAGTCACTCTGAATTTGTTGCTACTTCTTTACAATTAAATCACATAAGTCACACTGGATTTTGTTGCTACTTCTTTAAAATTAAATCACATAAGTCAACTGGATTTTGTTGCTACTTCTTTACAATTAAATCACATAAGTCTCACTGGATTTTGTTGCTACTTCTTTACAATTAAATCCCATAAGTCACACTTAATTTTGTTGCTACTTCTTTACAATTCAATCACATAAGTCACACTGGATTTTATTGCTACTTCTTTACAATCAAATCACATAAGTCACACTGAATATTGTTGCTACTTCTTTACAATTAAATCACATGAGTCACACTTAATTTTGTTGCTACTTCTTAACATCCAAATATCATAAGTCATACTGGATTTTGTTGCTACTTCTTTACAATTTAATCCAGTCAAGTCACACCTAATTTTGTTGCTACTTCTTTACAATTAAATCCAGTCACGTCACACTTGATTTTGTTGCTACTTCTTTACAATTTAATCCAGTCAAGTCACACTTAATTTTGTTGCTACTTCTTTACAATTTACTCACATAAGTCACACTGAATTTTGTTGCTATTTCCTTACAATTAAATCACATCAGTCACACTGGATTTTGTTGCTACTTCTTTACAATTAAATCACATAAGTCACACTTAATTTTGTTGCTACTTCTTTACAATTAAATCACATAAGTCACTATGAATTTGTTGCTACTTCTTTACAATTAAATCACATAAGTCCCACTGAATATTGTTGCTATTTCTTTATAATTAAATCACATAAGTCACATTTAATTTTGTTGCTTCTTCTTTACAGTTTAATCCAGTCAAGTCACACTTAATTTTGTTGCTACTTCTTTACAATTAAATCACATAAGTCACACTGAATTTTGTTGCAACTTCTTTACAAATAAATCACATAAGTCACACTGGATTTTGTTTTTATTTCTTTACAATTAAATCACATAAGTCACACTGGATTTTGTTGCTACTTCTTTACAATTAAATCCAGTCAAGTCACACTGAATTTTGTTGCTACTTCTTTACAATTAAATCACATAAGTCACACTGAATTTTGTTGCTACTTCTTTACAATTAAATCAAGTCAAGTCACACTGGATTTTGTTGCTACTTCTTTACAATTTAATCCAGTCAAGTCACACTTAATTTTGTAGCTACTTTTTTACAATTAAATCCAGTCAAGTCACACTTAATTTTGTTGCTACTTCTTTACAATAAATCACATAAGTCACCCTGAATTTGTTGCTACTTCTTTACAATTAAATCACATAAGTCACACTGGATTTTGTTGCTATTTCTTTACAATTAAATCACATTAGTCACACTGGATTTTGTTGCTACTTCTTTACAATTAAATCACATAAGCCACATATACTTTTGTTGCTACTTCTTTACAATTCAGTCACATAAGTCACACTGGATTTTGTTGCTACTTCTTTACAATTTAATCACATAAGTCACACTGAATATTGTTGCTACTTCTTTACAATTGAATCACATGAGTCACACTGAATTTTGTTGCTACTTTTTTACAATTAAATCACATTAGTCACACTGGATTTTGCTGAATCTTCTTTACAATTGAATCCAGTCAAGTCACACTTAGGTTTCTTGCTACTTCTTTACAATTACATCCAGTCACGTCACACTTAATTTTGTTGCTACTTCTTTACAATTTAATCACATAAGTCACAGTGAATTTTGTTGCTATTTCTTTACAATTAAATCACATAAGTCACACTGGATTTTGTTGCTACTTCTTTACAATTAAATCACATAAGTCACACTGAATATTGTTGCTACTTCTTTACAATTTAGTCACATAAGTCACACTTAATTTTGTTGCTGTTTCTTAACAATTAAATATCATAAGTCACCCTGGATTTTGTTGCTACTTCTTCACAATTTAATCCAATCAAGTCACACTTGAGTTTGTTGCTACTTCTTTACAATTAAATCACATAAGTCACACTGAATTTTTTTGCTACTTCTTTACAATTAAATCATATAAGTCACACTGAATTTTGTTGCTACTTTTTAACAATTAAATCACATAAGTCACACTGAATTTGTAGCTACTTCTTTACAATTAAATCATATAAGTCACACTGAATTTTGTTGCTACTTCTTTACAATTAAATCACATAAGTCACACTGAATTTGTTGCTACTTCTTTACAATTAAATAACATAAGTCACACTGGATTTAGTTGGTACGTCTTTACAATTAAATCACACAAGTCACATTGGATTTAGTTGCTACTTCTTTACAATTGAATCACGTTAGTCACACTGGATTTTGTTGCTACTTTTTACAATTAAATCACATAAGTCACACTGGATTTTGTTGCTACTTCTTTACAATTAAATCACATTATACACACTTAATTTTTTTGCAACTTCTTTACAATTCAATCACATAAGTCACACTGGATTTTGTTGCTACTTCTTTACAATTAAATCACATAAGTCACACTGAATTTTGTTGCCACTTCTTTACAATTAAATCACATAAGTCACACTGGATTTTGTTGCTACTTCTTTACAATTAAATCACATAAGTCACACTGAATATTGTTGCTTCTTCTTTACAATTAAATCACATAATTCACACTGAATTTTGTTGCAACTTCTTTACAATTAAATCACATAAGTCACACTGGATTTTGTTGTTATTTCTTTACAATTAAATCACATAAGTCACACTGGATTTTGTTGCTACTTCTTTACAATTAAATCCAGTTATGTCACACTGAATTTTGTTGCTACTTCTTTACAATTAAATCACATAAGTCACACTGAATTTTGTTGCTACTTCTTTACAATTAAATCAAGTCAAGTCACACTGGATTTTGTTGCTACTTCTTTACAATTTAATCCAGTCAAGTCACACTTAATTTTGTAGCTACTTCTTTACAATTAAATCCAGTCAAGTCACACTTAATTTTGTTGCTACTTCTTTACAATTAAATCACATAAGTCACACTGAATTTTGTTGCTACTTCTTTTACAATTAAATCACATAAGTCACACTGAATTTTGTTGCTACTTCTTTACAATTAAATCAAGTCAAGTCACACTTAATTTTGTTGCTACTTCTTTACAATAAAATCACATAAGTCACCCTGAATTTGTTGCTACTTCTTTACAATTAAATCACATAAGTCCCACTGATTATTGTTGCTTCTTCTTTATAATTAAATCACATAAGTCACATTTAATTTTGTTGCTTCTTCTTTACAGTCAAATCCAGTCAAGTCACACTTAATTTTGTTGCTACTTCTTTACAATTAAATCACAAAGGTCACACTGAATTTTGTTGCAACTTCTTTACAATTAAATCACATAAGTCACACTGGATTTTGTTGTTATTTCTTTACAATTAAATCACATAAGTCACACTGGATTTTGTTGCTACTTCTTTACAATTAAAGCACATAAGTCACACTGAATTTTGTTGCTACTTCTTTACAATTAAATCACATAAGTCACACTGGATTGTGTTGCTACTACTTTACAATTAAATATCATAAGTCACACTGGATTTTGTTGCTACTTCTTAACAATTAAATCACATAAGTCACACTGGATTTTTTTACTACTACTTTACAATTAAATATCATAAGTCACACTTAATTTTGTTGCTACTTCTTTACAATTCAATCACATAAGTCACACTAAATTTTGTTGCTTCTTCGTAACAAGTAAATTCAGTCAAGTCACACATTATTTTGTTGCTACTTCTTTACAATTAAATCACATAAGTAACACTGAATTTTGTTGCATCTTCTTTACAATTAAATCACATAAGTCACACTAAATGTTGTTGCTTCTTTTACAATTAAATCACATACGTCACACTGGATTTTGTTGCTACTTCTTTACAATTAAATAACATAAGTCACACTGGATTTTGTTGCTACTTCTTTACAATTAAATAACATAAGTCACTCTGAATCTTGTTGCAACTTTTTTACAATTAAATCACATAAGTCACACTGAATTTTGTTGCTACTTCTTTACAATTAAATCACATAAGTCACACTTAATTTTGTTGCTACTTCCTTACAATTAAATCACATAAGTCACACTGAAATTGTTGCTACTTCTTTACAATAAAATTACATAAGTTACACTGGATTTTGTTGTTTCTTCGGTACAATTAAATCACATAAGTCACACTGGATTTTGTTGCTACTTCTTTACAATTAAATCACATAAGTCCCCCTGAATTTTGTTGCAACTTCTTTACAATTAAATCACATAAGTCACACTGGATTTTGTTGCTACTTCTTTGCAATTAAATCACATAAGTCACACTGGATTTTGTTGCTACTTCTTTACAATTAAATCACATAAGTCACACTGGATTTTGTTGCTACTTCTTTACAATTAAATCACATATATCACACTGGATTTTGTTGCTACTTCTTTACAATTAAATCACATAAGTCACACTTAATTTTGTTGCTACTTCTTTACAATTAAATCACATAAGTCACACTGGATTTTGTTGCTACTTATTTACAATTTAATGCAGTCAAGTCACACTTAAGTTTGTTGCTACTGCTTTATAATAAAATCCAGTCACGTCACACTTAATTTTGTTGCTACTTCTTTACAATTTAATCCAGTCAAGTCACACTTAATTTTGTTGCTACTTCTTTACAATTTAATCACATAAGTCACACTGAATTTTGTTGCTACTTCTTTACAATTAAATCACATAAGTCACACTGGATTTTGTTGCTACTTCTTTACAATTAAATCACATAAGTCACACTGAATTTTGTTGCTACTTCTTTACAATTAAATCACATAAGTCACACTGGATTTTGTTGCTACTTCTTTACAATTAAAGCACACAAGTCACACTGAATTTTGTTGCTACTTCTTTACAATTAAATCACATAAGTCACACTGGATTTTGTTGCTACTACTTTACAATTAAATATCATAAGTCACACGTTATTTTGTTGCTACTTCTTTACAATTTAATCAAGTCAAGTCACACTGAATTGATTGCTTCTTCTTTACAATTAAATCACATAAGTCACACTGGATTTTGTTGCTACTTCTTTTACAATTAAATCACATATCTCACACTGGATGTTGTTGCTACTTCTTTACAATTAAATCACATAAGTCACACTTAATTTTGTTGCTACTTCTTTACAATTCAATCACATAAGTTACACTGGATTTTGTTGCTACTTCTTTACAATTAAATCACATAAGTCACACTGAATATTGTTGCTACTTCTTTACAATTAAATCACATGAGTAACACTGAATGTATTTGCTACTTCTTAACAATTAAATATCATAAATCACACTGGATTTTGTTGCTACTTTTTTACAATTTAGTGCAGTCAAGTCACACTTAAGTTTGTTGCTACTTCTTTACAATTTAATCCAGTCAAGTCACACTTAATTTTGTTGCTACTTCTTTACAATTAAATCCAGTCAAGTCACACTGAATTTTGTTGCTACTTCTTTACAATTAAATCACATAAGTCACACTGAATTTTGTTGCTACTTCTTTACAATTAAATCAAGTCAAGTCACACTGGATTTTGTTGCTACTTCTTTACAATTTAATCCAGTCAAGTCACACTTAATTTTGTAGCTACTTTTTTACAATTAAATCCAGTCAAGTCACACTTAATTTTGTTGCTACTTCTTTACAATAAATCACATAAGTCACCCTGAATTTGTTGCTACTTCTTTACAATTAAATCACATAAGTCACACTGGATTTTGTTGCTATTTCTTTACAATTAAATCACATTAGTCACACTGGATTTTGTTGCTACTTCTTTACAATTAAATCACATAAGCCACATATACTTTTGTTGCTACTTCTTTACAATTCAGTCACATAAGTCACACTGGATTTTGTTGCTACTTCTTTACAATTTAATCACATAAGTCACACTGAATATTGTTGCTACTTCTTTACAATTGAATCACATGAGTCACACTGAATTTTGTTGCTACTTTTTTACAATTAAATCACATTAGTCACACTGGATTTTGCTGAATCTTCTTTACAATTGAATCCAGTCAAGTCACACTTAGGTTTCTTGCTACTTCTTTACAATTACATCCAGTCACGTCACACTTAATTTTGTTGCTACTTCTTTACAATTTAATCACATAAGTCACAGTGAATTTTGTTGCTATTTCTTTACAATTAAATCACATAAGTCACACTGGATTTTGTTGCTACTTCTTTACAATTAAATCACATAAGTCACACTGAATATTGTTGCTACTTCTTTACAATTTAGTCACATAAGTCACACTTAATTTTGTTGCTGTTTCTTAACAATTAAATATCATAAGTCACCCTGGATTTTGTTGCTACTTCTTCACAATTTAATCCAATCAAGTCACACTTGAGTTTGTTGCTACTTCTTTACAATTAAATCACATAAGTCACACTGAATTTTTTTGCTACTTCTTTACAATTAAATCATATAAGTCACACTGAATTTTGTTGCTACTTTTTAACAATTAAATCACATAAGTCACACTGAATTTGTAGCTACTTCTTTACAATTAAATCATATAAGTCACACTGAATTTTGTTGCTACTTCTTTACAATTAAATCACATAAGTCACACTGAATTTGTTGCTACTTCTTTACAATTAAATAACATAAGTCACACTGGATTTAGTTGGTACGTCTTTACAATTAAATCACACAAGTCACATTGGATTTAGTTGCTACTTCTTTACAATTGAATCACGTTAGTCACACTGGATTTTGTTGCTACTTTTTACAATTAAATCACATAAGTCACACTGGATTTTGTTGCTACTTCTTTACAATTAAATCACATTATACACACTTAATTTTTTTGCAACTTCTTTACAATTCAATCACATAAGTCACACTGGATTTTGTTGCTACTTCTTTACAATTAAATCACATAAGTCACACTGAATTTTGTTGCCACTTCTTTACAATTAAATCACATAAGTCACACTGGATTTTGTTGCTACTTCTTTACAATTAAATCACATAAGTCACACTGAATATTGTTGCTTCTTCTTTACAATTAAATCACATAATTCACACTGAATTTTGTTGCAACTTCTTTACAATTAAATCACATAAGTCACACTGGATTTTGTTGTTATTTCTTTACAATTAAATCACATAAGTCACACTGGATTTTGTTGCTACTTCTTTACAATTAAATCCAGTTATGTCACACTGAATTTTGTTGCTACTTCTTTACAATTAAATCACATAAGTCACACTGAATTTTGTTGCTACTTCTTTACAATTAAATCAAGTCAAGTCACACTGGATTTTGTTGCTACTTCTTTACAATTTAATCCAGTCAAGTCACACTTAATTTTGTAGCTACTTCTTTACAATTAAATCCAGTCAAGTCACACTTAATTTTGTTGCTACTTCTTTACAATTAAATCACATAAGTCACACTGAATTTTGTTGCTACTTCTTTTACAATTAAATCACATAAGTCACACTGAATTTTGTTGCTACTTCTTTACAATTAAATCAAGTCAAGTCACACTTAATTTTGTTGCTACTTCTTTACAATAAAATCACATAAGTCACCCTGAATTTGTTGCTACTTCTTTACAATTAAATCACATAAGTCCCACTGATTATTGTTGCTACTTCTTTATAATTAAATCACATAAGTCACATTTAATTTTGTTGCTTCTTCTTTACAGTCAAATCCAGTCAAGTCACACTTAATTTTGTTGCTACTTCTTTACAATTAAATCACAAAGGTCACACTGAATTTTGTTGCAACTTCTTTACAATTAAATCACATAAGTCACACTGGATTTTGTTGTTATTTCTTTACAATTAAATCACATAAGTCACACTGGATTTTGTTGCTACTTCTTTACAATTAAAGCACATAAGTCACACTGAATTTTGTTGCTACTTCTTTACAATTAAATCACATAAGTCACACTGGATTGTGTTGCTACTACTTTACAATTAAATATCATAAGTCACACTGGATTTTGTTGCTACTTCTTAACAATTAAATCACATAAGTCACACTGGATTTTTTTACTACTACTTTACAATTAAATATCATAAGTCACACTTAATTTTGTTGCTACTTCTTTACAATTCAATCACATAAGTCACACTAAATTTTGTTGCTTCTTCGTAACAAGTAAATTCAGTCAAGTCACACATTATTTTGTTGCTACTTCTTTACAATTAAATCACATAAGTAACACTGAATTTTGTTGCATCTTCTTTACAATTAAATCACATAAGTCACACTAAATGTTGTTGCTTCTTTTACAATTAAATCACATACGTCACACTGGATTTTGTTGCTACTTCTTTACAATTAAATAACATAAGTCACACTGGATTTTGTTGCTACTTCTTTACAATTAAATAACATAAGTCACTCTGAATCTTGTTGCAACTTTTTTACAATTAAATCACATAAGTCACACTGAATTTTGTTGCTACTTCTTTACAATTAAATCACATAAGTCACACTTAATTTTGTTGCTACTTCCTTACAATTAAATCACATAAGTCACACTGAAATTGTTGCTACTTCTTTACAATAAAATTACATAAGTTACACTGGATTTTGTTGTTTCTTCGGTACAATTAAATCACATAAGTCACACTGGATTTTGTTGCTACTTCTTTACAATTAAATCACATAAGTCCCCCTGAATTTTGTTGCAACTTCTTTACAATTAAATCACATAAGTCACACTGGATTTTGTTGCTACTTCTTTGCAATTAAATCACATAAGTCACACTGGATTTTGTTGCTACTTCTTTACAATTAAATCACATAAGTCACACTGGATTTTGTTGCTACTTCTTTACAATTAAATCACATATATCACACTGGATTTTGTTGCTACTTCTTTACAATTAAATCACATAAGTCACACTTAATTTTGTTGCTACTTCTTTACAATTAAATCACATAAGTCACACTGGATTTTGTTGCTACTTATTTACAATTTAATGCAGTCAAGTCACACTTAAGTTTGTTGCTACTGCTTTATAATAAAATCCAGTCACGTCACACTTAATTTTGTTGCTACTTCTTTACAATTTAATCCAGTCAAGTCACACTTAATTTTGTTGCTACTTCTTTACAATTTAATCACATAAGTCACACTGAATTTTGTTGCTACTTCTTTACAATTAAATCACATAAGTCACACTGGATTTTGTTGCTACTTCTTTACAATTAAATCACATAAGTCACACTGAATTTTGTTGCTACTTCTTTACAATTAAATCACATAAGTCACACTGGATTTTGTTGCTACTTCTTTACAATTAAAGCACACAAGTCACACTGAATTTTGTTGCTACTTCTTTACAATTAAATCACATAAGTCACACTGGATTTTGTTGCTACTACTTTACAATTAAATATCATAAGTCACACGTTATTTTGTTGCTACTTCTTTACAATTTAATCAAGTCAAGTCACACTGAATTGATTGCTTCTTCTTTACAATTAAATCACATAAGTCACACTGGATTTTGTTGCTACTTCTTTTACAATTAAATCACATATCTCACACTGGATGTTGTTGCTACTTCTTTACAATTAAATCACATAAGTCACACTTAATTTTGTTGCTACTTCTTTACAATTCAATCACATAAGTTACACTGGATTTTGTTGCTACTTCTTTACAATTAAATCACATAAGTCACACTGAATATTGTTGCTACTTCTTTACAATTAAATCACATGAGTAACACTGAATGTATTTGCTACTTCTTAACAATTAAATATCATAAATCACACTGGATTTTGTTGCTACTTTTTTACAATTTAGTGCAGTCAAGTCACACTTAAGTTTGTTGCTACTTCTTTACAATTTAATCCAGTCAAGTCACACTTAATTTTGTTGCTACTTCTTTACAATTAAATCCAGTCAAGTCACACTGAATTTTGTTGCTACTTCTTTACAATTAAATCACATAAGTCACACTGAATTTTGTTGCTACTTCTTTACAATTAAATCAAGTCAAGTCACACTGGATTTTGTTGCTACTTCTTTACAATTTAATCCAGTCAAGTCACACTTAATTTTGTAGCTACTTTTTTACAATTAAATCCAGTCAAGTCACACTTAATTTTGTTGCTACTTCTTTACAATAAATCACATAAGTCACCCTGAATTTGTTGCTACTTCTTTACAATTAAATCACATAAGTCACACTGGATTTTGTTGCTATTTCTTTACAATTAAATCACATTAGTCACACTGGATTTTGTTGCTACTTCTTTACAATTAAATCACATAAGCCACATATACTTTTGTTGCTACTTCTTTACAATTCAGTCACATAAGTCACACTGGATTTTGTTGCTACTTCTTTACAATTTAATCACATAAGTCACACTGAATATTGTTGCTACTTCTTTACAATTGAATCACATGAGTCACACTGAATTTTGTTGCTACTTTTTTACAATTAAATCACATTAGTCACACTGGATTTTGCTGAATCTTCTTTACAATTGAATCCAGTCAAGTCACACTTAGGTTTCTTGCTACTTCTTTACAATTACATCCAGTCACGTCACACTTAATTTTGTTGCTACTTCTTTACAATTTAATCACATAAGTCACAGTGAATTTTGTTGCTATTTCTTTACAATTAAATCACATAAGTCACACTGGATTTTGTTGCTACTTCTTTACAATTAAATCACATAAGTCACACTGAATATTGTTGCTACTTCTTTACAATTTAGTCACATAAGTCACACTTAATTTTGTTGCTGTTTCTTAACAATTAAATATCATAAGTCACCCTGGATTTTGTTGCTACTTCTTCACAATTTAATCCAATCAAGTCACACTTGAGTTTGTTGCTACTTCTTTACAATTAAATCACATAAGTCACACTGAATTTTTTTGCTACTTCTTTACAATTAAATCATATAAGTCACACTGAATTTTGTTGCTACTTTTTAACAATTAAATCACATAAGTCACACTGAATTTGTAGCTACTTCTTTACAATTAAATCATATAAGTCACACTGAATTTTGTTGCTACTTCTTTACAATTAAATCACATAAGTCACACTGAATTTGTTGCTACTTCTTTACAATTAAATAACATAAGTCACACTGGATTTAGTTGGTACGTCTTTACAATTAAATCACACAAGTCACATTGGATTTAGTTGCTACTTCTTTACAATTGAATCACGTTAGTCACACTGGATTTTGTTGCTACTTTTTACAATTAAATCACATAAGTCACACTGGATTTTGTTGCTACTTCTTTACAATTAAATCACATTATACACACTTAATTTTTTTGCAACTTCTTTACAATTCAATCACATAAGTCACACTGGATTTTGTTGCTACTTCTTTACAATTAAATCACATAAGTCACACTGAATTTTGTTGCCACTTCTTTACAATTAAATCACATAAGTCACACTGGATTTTGTTGCTACTTCTTTACAATTAAATCACATAAGTCACACTGAATATTGTTGCTTCTTCTTTACAATTAAATCACATAATTCACACTGAATTTTGTTGCAACTTCTTTACAATTAAATCACATAAGTCACACTGGATTTTGTTGTTATTTCTTTACAATTAAATCACATAAGTCACACTGGATTTTGTTGCTACTTCTTTACAATTAAATCCAGTTATGTCACACTGAATTTTGTTGCTACTTCTTTACAATTAAATCACATAAGTCACACTGAATTTTGTTGCTACTTCTTTACAATTAAATCAAGTCAAGTCACACTGGATTTTGTTGCTACTTCTTTACAATTTAATCCAGTCAAGTCACACTTAATTTTGTAGCTACTTCTTTACAATTAAATCCAGTCAAGTCACACTTAATTTTGTTGCTACTTCTTTACAATTAAATCACATAAGTCACACTGAATTTTGTTGCTACTTCTTTTACAATTAAATCACATAAGTCACACTGAATTTTGTTGCTACTTCTTTACAATTAAATCAAGTCAAGTCACACTTAATTTTGTTGCTACTTCTTTACAATAAAATCACATAAGTCACCCTGAATTTGTTGCTACTTCTTTACAATTAAATCACATAAGTCCCACTGATTATTGTTGCTACTTCTTTATAATTAAATCACATAAGTCACATTTAATTTTGTTGCTTCTTCTTTACAGTCAAATCCAGTCAAGTCACACTTAATTTTGTTGCTACTTCTTTACAATTAAATCACAAAGGTCACACTGAATTTTGTTGCAACTTCTTTACAATTAAATCACATAAGTCACACTGGATTTTGTTGTTATTTCTTTACAATTAAATCACATAAGTCACACTGGATTTTGTTGCTACTTCTTTACAATTAAAGCACATAAGTCACACTGAATTTTGTTGCTACTTCTTTACAATTAAATCACATAAGTCACACTGGATTGTGTTGCTACTACTTTACAATTAAATATCATAAGTCACACTGGATTTTGTTGCTACTTCTTAACAATTAAATCACATAAGTCACACTGGATTTTTTTACTACTACTTTACAATTAAATATCATAAGTCACACTTAATTTTGTTGCTACTTCTTTACAATTCAATCACATAAGTCACACTAAATTTTGTTGCTTCTTCGTAACAAGTAAATTCAGTCAAGTCACACATTATTTTGTTGCTACTTCTTTACAATTAAATCACATAAGTAACACTGAATTTTGTTGCATCTTCTTTACAATTAAATCACATAAGTCACACTAAATGTTGTTGCTTCTTTTACAATTAAATCACATACGTCACACTGGATTTTGTTGCTACTTCTTTACAATTAAATAACATAAGTCACACTGGATTTTGTTGCTACTTCTTTACAATTAAATAACATAAGTCACTCTGAATCTTGTTGCAACTTTTTTACAATTAAATCACATAAGTCACACTGAATTTTGTTGCTACTTCTTTACAATTAAATCACATAAGTCACACTTAATTTTGTTGCTACTTCCTTACAATTAAATCACATAAGTCACACTGAAATTGTTGCTACTTCTTTACAATAAAATTACATAAGTTACACTGGATTTTGTTGTTTCTTCGGTACAATTAAATCACATAAGTCACACTGGATTTTGTTGCTACTTCTTTACAATTAAATCACATAAGTCCCCCTGAATTTTGTTGCAACTTCTTTACAATTAAATCACATAAGTCACACTGGATTTTGTTGCTACTTCTTTGCAATTAAATCACATAAGTCACACTGGATTTTGTTGCTACTTCTTTACAATTAAATCACATAAGTCACACTGGATTTTGTTGCTACTTCTTTACAATTAAATCACATATATCACACTGGATTTTGTTGCTACTTCTTTACAATTAAATCACATAAGTCACACTTAATTTTGTTGCTACTTCTTTACAATTAAATCACATAAGTCACACTGGATTTTGTTGCTACTTATTTACAATTTAATGCAGTCAAGTCACACTTAAGTTTGTTGCTACTGCTTTATAAT
Organism: Sepiola atlantica; assembly: GCA_963556195.1. Classification (NCBI taxonomy): domain Eukaryota; kingdom Metazoa; phylum Mollusca; class Cephalopoda; order Sepiida; family Sepiolidae; genus Sepiola; species Sepiola atlantica. The sequence continues at coordinate 132,738,570 of OY744528.1, read as the reverse complement.
AAAATCCAGTCACGTCACACTTAATTTTGTTGCTACTTCTTTACAATTTAATCCAGTCAAGTCACACTTAATTTTGTTGCTACTTCTTTACAATTTAATCACATAAGTCACACTGAATTTTGTTGCTACTTCTTTACAATTAAATCACATAAGTCACACTGGATTTTGTTGCTACTTCTTTACAATTAAATCACATAAGTCACACTGAATTTTGTTGCTACTTCTTTACAATTAAATCACATAAGTCACACTGGATTTTGTTGCTACTTCTTTACAATTAAAGCACACAAGTCACACTGAATTTTGTTGCTACTTCTTTACAATTAAATCACATAAGTCACACTGGATTTTGTTGCTACTACTTTACAATTAAATATCATAAGTCACACGTTATTTTGTTGCTACTTCTTTACAATTTAATCAAGTCAAGTCACACTGAATTGATTGCTTCTTCTTTACAATTAAATCACATAAGTCACACTGGATTTTGTTGCTACTTCTTTTACAATTAAATCACATATCTCACACTGGATGTTGTTGCTACTTCTTTACAATTAAATCACATAAGTCACACTTAATTTTGTTGCTACTTCTTTACAATTCAATCACATAAGTTACACTGGATTTTGTTGCTACTTCTTTACAATTAAATCACATAAGTCACACTGAATATTGTTGCTACTTCTTTACAATTAAATCACATGAGTAACACTGAATGTATTTGCTACTTCTTAACAATTAAATATCATAAATCACACTGGATTTTGTTGCTACTTTTTTACAATTTAGTGCAGTCAAGTCACACTTAAGTTTGTTGCTACTTCTTTACAATTTAATCCAGTCAAGTCACACTTAATTTTGTTGCTACTTCTTTACAATTTAAACACATAAGTCACACTGAATTTTGTTGCTACTTCTTTACAATAAATCACATAAGTCACACTGGATTTTGTTGCTACTTCTTTACAATTAAATCACATAAGTCACACTGACTTTTGTTGCTACTTTTTTACAATTAAATCACATAAGTCACACTGGATTTTGTTGCTACTTCTTTACAATTAAAGCACATAAGTCACACTGAATTTTGTTGCTACTTCTTTACAATTAAATCACATAAGTCACACTGGATTTTGTTGCTACTAGTTTACAATTAAATATCATAAGTCACACTGGATTTTGTTGGTATTTCTTTACAATTAAATTCAGTCAAGTTACACTAAATTTTGTTGCTTCTTCGTTACAAGTAAATTCAGTCAAGTCACACATAATTTTGTTGCTACTTTTTTACAATTTAATCACATAAGTAACACTGAATTTTGTTGCTACTTCTTTACAATTAAATCACATAAGTCACACTAAATTTTGTTGCTACTTCTTTACAATTAAATCACATAAGTCACACTGGATTTTGTTGCTACTTCTTTACAATTAAATCACATAAGTCACACTGGATTTTGTTGCTACTTCTTTACAATTAAATCACATAAGTCACTCTGAATTTTATTGCAACTTTTTTACAATTAAATCACATCAGTCACACTGAATTTTGTTGCTACTTCTTTACAATTAAATCACATAAGTCACACTTAATTTTGTTGCTACTTCTTTACAATTAAATCACATAAGACACACTGAATTTGTTACTACTTCTTTACAATTAAATTACATAAGTCACACTGGATTTTGTTGCTACTTCTTTACAATTAAATCACATAAGTCCCCCTGAATTTTGTTGCCACTTCTTTACAATTAAATCACATAAGTCACACTGGATTTTGTTGCTACTTCTTCGCAATTAAATCACATAAGTCACACTGGATTTTGTTGCTACTTTTTTACAATTAAATCACATAAGTCAACCTGGATTTTGTTGCTACTTCTTTACAATTAAATCACATGAGTCACACTGAATATTGTTGCTACTTCTGTACAATTAAATCACATGAGTCACACTGAATTTTGTTGCTACTTCTTAACAATTAAATATCATGAGTCACACTGGATTTTGTTGCTACTTCTTTACAATTTAATCCAGTCAAATCACACTTAAGTTTGTTGCTACTTCTTTTACCATTAAATCACATAAGTCAAACTGAATTTTGTTGCTACTTCTTTACAATTAAATCACATAAGTCACACTGAATTTTGTTGCTACTTCTTTACAATTAAATCACATAAGTCACACTGAATTTGTTGCTACTTCTTTACAATTAAATAACATAAGTCACACTGAATTTTGTTGTTACTTCTTTACAATTAAATCACACTAGTCACACTGGATTTTGTTGCTACTTCTTTACAATTAAATCACATAAGTCACCCTGAATTTTGTTGCTACTTCTTTACAATTAAATCACATAAGTCACACTGGATTTTGTTGCTACTTCTTTAAAATTCAATCACAGAAGTCCCACTGGATTTTGTTGCTACTTCTTTACAATTAAATCACATAAGTCACACTGAATTTGTTGCTACTTTTTTACAATTGAATCACATACGTCACACTGGATTTTGTTGCTACTTCTTTACAATTAAATCACATTAGTCACACTTAATTTTGTTGCTACTTCTTTCCAATTCAATCACATAAGTCACACTGGATTTTGTTGCTACTTCTTTACAATTTAATCACATAAGTCACATTGAATGTTGTTGCTACTTCTTTACAATTAAATCACATAAGTCACACTGGATTTTGTTGCTACTTCTTTACAATTAAATCACATAAGTGACACTGAATATTGTTGCTACTTCTTTAGAATTAAATCACATAAGTCACACTTAATTTTGTTGCTACTTCTTTACAATTAAATCACATAAGTCACACTGGATTTTGTTGCTACTTCTTTACAATTAAATCACACAAGTCACACTTAATTTTGTTGCTTCTTCTTTACAATTAAATCACACAAGTCACACTGAATTTAATTGCTACTTCTTTACAATTAAATCACATAAGTCACACTGAATTTTGTTGCTACTTCTTTACAATCAAATCAAGTCAAGTCACACTGGATTTTGTTGCTACTTCTTTACAATTAAATCACATAAGTCACACTGGATTTTGTTGCTACTTCTTTACAATTAAATCACATAAGTCACACTGAATTTTGTTGCTACTTCTTTACAATTAAATCACATGAGTCACTCTGAATTTTGTTTCAACTTTTTTACAATTAAATCACATAAGTCACACTGAATTTTGTTGCTACTTCTTTACAATTAAATCACATAAGTCACACTTAATTTTGTTGCTACTTCTTTACAATTAAATCACATAAGTCACACTGAATTTGTTGCTACTTCTTTACAACTGAATTACATAAGTCACACTGGATTTTGTTGTTACTTCGGTACAATTAAATCACATAAGTCACACTGGATTTTGTTGCTACTTCTTTACAATTAAATCACATAAGCCCCCTCTGAATTTTGTTGCCACTTCTTTACAATTAAATCACATAAGTCACACTGGATGTTGTTGCTACTTCTTTGCAATTAAATCACATAAGTCACACTGGATTTTGTTGCTACTTCTTTACAATTAAATCACATAAGTCACACTGAATATTGTTGCTACTTCTTTACAATTAAATCACATGAGTCACACTGAATTTTGTTGCTACTTCTTAACGATTAAATATCATGAGTCACACTGGATTTTGTTGCTACTTCTTTACAATTTAATCCAGTCAAATCACACTTAAGTTTGTTGCTACTTCTATACAATTAAATCACATAAGTCAAACTGAATTTTGTTGCTACGTCTTCACAATTAAATCACATAAGTCACACTGAATTTTGTTGCTACTTCTTTACAATTAAATCACATAAGTCACACTGAATTTGTTGCTACTTCTTTACAATTAAATAACATAAGTCACACTGGATTTTGTTGTTACATCTTTACAATTAAATCACACAAGTCACACTGGATTTTGTTGCTACTTCTTTACAATTACATCACATAAGTTACCCTGAATTTTGTTGCTACTTTTTTACAATTAAATCACATAAGTCACACTGGATTTTGTTGCTACTTCTTTAAAATTCAATCACATACGTCACACTGGATTTTGTTGCTACTTCTTTACAATTAAATCACATAAGTCACACTGAATTTTGTTGCTACTTCTTTACAATTAAATAACATAAGTCACACTGGATTTTGTTGCTACTTCTTTACAATTAAATCACATAAGTCACACTGGATTTTGTTGCTACTTCTTTACAATTAAATCACATAAGTCACACTGAATTTTGTTGCTACTTCTTTACAATTAAATAACATAAGTCACACTGGATTTTGTTGCTACTTCTTTACAATTAAATAACATAAGTCACTCTGAATCTTGTTGCAACTTTTTTACAATTAAATCACATAAGTCACACTGAATTTTGTTGCTACTTCTTTACAATTAAATCACATAAGTCACACTTAATTTTGTTGCTACTTCCTTACAATTAAATCACATAAGTCACACTGAAATTGTTGCTACTTCTTTACAATAAAATTACATAAGTTACACTGGATTTTGTTGTTTCTTCGGTACAATTAAATCACATAAGTCACACTGGATTTTGTTGCTACTTCTTTACAATTAAATCACATAAGTCCCCCTGAATTTTGTTGCAACTTCTTTACAATTAAATCACATAAGTCACACTGGATTTTGTTGCTACTTCTTTGCAATTAAATCACATAAGTCACACTGGATTTTGTTGCTACTTCTTTACAATTAAATCACATAAGTCACACTGGATTTTGTTGCTACTTCTTTACAATTAAATCACATATATCACACTGGATTTTGTTGCTACTTCTTTACAATTAAATCACATAAGTCACACTTAATTTTGTTGCTACTTTTTTACAATTAAATCACATAAGTCACACTGGATTTTGTTGCTACTTATTTACAATTTAATGCAGTCAAGTCACACTTAAGTTTGTTGCTACTGCTTTATAATAAAATCCAGTCACGTCACACTTAATTTTGTTGCTACTTCTTTACAATTTAATCCAGTCAAGTCACACTTAATTTTGTTGCTACTTCTTTACAATTTAATCACATAAGTCACACTGAATTTTGTTGCTTCTTCTTTACAATTAAATCACATAAGTCACACTGGATTTTGTTGCTACTTCTTTACAATTAAATCACATAAGTCACACTGAATTTTGTTGCTACTTCTTTACAATTAAATCACATAAGTCACACTGGATTTTGTTGCTACTTCTTTACAATTAAAGCACACAAGTCACACTGAATTTTGTTGCTACTTCTTTACAATTAAATCACATAAGTCACACTGGATTTTGTTGCTACTACTTTACAATTAAATATCATAAGTCACACGTGATTTTGTTGCTACTTCTTTACAATTTAATCAAGTCAAGTCACACTGAATTGATTGCTTCTTCTTCACAATTAAATCACATAAGTCACACTGGATTTTGTTGCTACTTCTTTTACAATTAAATCACATATCTCACACTGGATGTTGTTGCTACTTCTTTACAATTAAATCACATAAGTCACACTTAATTTTGTTGCTACTTCTTTACAATTCAATCACATAAGTTACACTGGATTTTGTTGCTACTTCTTTACAATTAAATCACATAAGTCACACTGAATATTGTTGCTACTTCTTTACAATTAAATCACATGAGTAACACTGAATGTATTTGCTACTTCTTAACAATTAAATATCATAAATCACACTGGATTTTGTTGCTACTTTTTTACAATTTAGTGCAGTCAAGTCACACTTAAGTTTGTTGCTACTTCTTTACAATTTAATCCAGTCAAGTCACACTTAATTTTGTTGCTACTTCTTTACAATTTAAACACATAAGTCACACTGAATTTTGTTGCTACTTCTTTACAATAAATCACATAAGTCACACTGGATTTTGTTGCTACTTCTTTACAATTAAATCACATAAGTCACACTGGATTTTGTTGCTACTTTTTTACAATTAAATAACATAAATCACTCTGAATCTTGTTGCAACTTTTTTACAATTAAATCACATAAGTCACACTGAATTTTGTTGCTACTTCTTTACAATTAAATCACATAAGTCACACTTAATTTTGTTGCTACTTCCTTACAATTAAATCACATAAGTCACACTGAAATTGTTGCTACTTCTTTACAATAAAATTACATAAGTTACACTGGATTTTGTTGTTTCTTCGGTACAATTTAATCACATAAGTCACACTGGATTTTGTTGCTACTTCTTTACAATTAAATCACATAAGTCCCCCTGAATTTTGTTGCAACTTCTTTACAATTAAATCACATAAGTCACACTGGATTTTGTTGCTACTTCTTTGCAATTAAATCACATAAGTCACACTGGATTTTGTTGCTACTTCTTTACAATTAAATCACATAAGTCACACTGGATTTTGTTGCTACTTCTTTACAATTAAATCACATATATCACACTGGATTTTGTTGCTACTTCTTTACAATTAAATCACATAAGTCACACTTAATTTTGTTGCTACTTCTTTACAATTAAATCACATAAGTCACACTGGATTTTGTTGCTACTTATTTACAATTTAATGCAGTCAAGTCACACTTAAGTTTGTTGCTACTGCTTTATAATAAAATCCAGTCACGTCACACTTAATTTTGTTGCTACTTCTTTACAATTTAATCCAGTCAAGTCACACTTAATTTTGTTGCTACTTCTTTACAATTTAATCACATAAGTCACACTGAATTTTGTTGCTACTTCTTTACAATTAAATCACATAAGTCACACTGGATTTTGTTGCTACTTCTTTACAATTAAATCACATAAGTCACACTGAATTTTGTTGCTACTTCTTTACAATTAAATCACATAAGTCACACTGGATTTTGTTGCTACTTCTTTACAATTAAAGCACACAAGTCACACTGAATTTTGTTGCTACTTCTTTACAATTAAATCACATAAGTCACACTGGATTTTGTTGCTACTACTTTACAATTAAATATCATAAGTCACACGTGATTTTGTTGCTACTTCTTTACAATTTAATCAAGTCAAGTCACACTGAATTGATTGCTTCTTCTTTACAATTAAATCACATAAGTCACACTGGATTTTGTTGCTACTTCTTTTACAATTAAATCACATATCTCACACTGGATGTTGTTGCTACTTCTTTACAATTAAATCACATAAGTCACACTTAATTTTGTTGCTACTTCTTTACAATTCAATCACATAAGTTACACTGGATTTTGTTGCTACTTCTTTACAATTAAATCACATAAGTCACACTGAATATTGTTGCTACTTCTTTACAATTAAATCACATGAGTAACACTGAATGTATTTGCTACTTCTTAACAATTAAATATCATAAATCACACTGGATTTTGTTGCTACTTTTTTACAATTTAGTGCAGTCAAGTCACACTTAAGTTTGTTGCTACTTCTTTACAATTTCATCCAGTCAAGTCACACTTAATTTTGTTGCTACTTCTTTACAATTTAAACACATAAGTCACACTGAATTTTGTTGCTACTTCTTTACAATAAATCACATAAGTCACACTGGATTTTGTTGCTACTTCTTTACAATTAAATCACATAAGTCACACTGACTTTTGTTGCTACTTTTTTACAATTAAATCACATAAGTCACACTGGATTTTGTTGCTACTTCTTTACAATTAAAGCACATAAGTCACACTGAATTTTGTTGCTACTTCTTTACAATTTAATCACATAAGTCACACTGGATTTTGTTGCTACTAGTTTACAATTAAATATCATAAGTCACACTGGATTTTGTTGGTATTTCTTTACAATTAAATTCAGTCAAGTTACACTAAATTTTGTTGCTTCTTCGTTACAAGTAAATTCAGTCAAGTCACACATAATTTTGTTGCTACTTTTTTACAATTTAATCACATAAGTAACACTGAATTTTGATTCTACTTCTTTACAATTAAATCACATAAGTCACACTAAATTTTGTTGCTACTTCTTTACAATTAAATCACATAAGTCACACTGGATTTTGTTGCTACTTCTTTACAATTAAATCACATAAGTCACACTGGATTTTGTTGCTACTTCTTTACAATTAAATCACATAAGTCACTCTGAATTTTATTGCAACTTTTTTACAATTAAATCACATCAGTCACACTGAATTTTGTTGCTACTTCTTTACAATTAAATCACATAAGTCACACTTAATTTTGTTGCTACTTCTTTACAATTAAATCACATAAGACACTGAATTTGTTACTACTTCTTTACAATTAAATTACATAAGTCACACTGGATTTTGTTGCTACTTCTTTACAATTAAATCACATAAGTCCCCCTGAATTTTGTTGCCACTTCTTTACAATTAAATCACATAAGTCACACTGGATTTTGTTGCTACTTCTTCGCAATTAAATCACATAAGTCACACTGGATTTTGTTGCTACTTTTTTACAATTAAATCACATAAGTCAACCTGGATTTTGTTGCTACTTCTTTACAATTAAATCACATGAGTCACACTGAATATTGTTGCTACTTCTGTACAATTAAATCACATGAGTCACACTGAATTTTGTTGCTACTTCTTAACAATTAAATATCATGAGTCACACTGGATTTTGTTGCTACTTCTTTACAATTTAATCCAGTCAAATCACACTTAAGTTTGTTGCTAATTCTTTTACCATTAAATCACATAAGTCAAACTGAATTTTGTTGCTACTTCTTTACAATTAAATCACATAAGTCACACTGAATTTTGTTGCTACTTCTTTACAATTAAATCACATAAGTCACACTGAATTTGTTGCTACTTCTTTACAATTAAATAACATAAGTCACACTGAATTTTGTTGTTACTTCTTTACAATTAAATCACACTAGTCACACTGGATTTTGTTGCTACTTCTTTACAATTAAATCACATAAGTCACCCTGAATTTTGTTGCTACTTCTTTACAATTAAATCACATAAGTCACACTGGATTTTGTTGCTACTTCTTTAAAATTCAATCACAGAAGTCACACTGGATTTTGTTGCTACTTCTTTACAATTAAATCACATAAGTCACACTGAATTTGTTGCTACTTTTTTAGAATTAAATCACATACGTCACACTGGATTTTGTTGCTACTTCTTTACAATTAAATCACATTAGTCACACTTAATTTTGTTGCTACTTCTTTCCAATTCAATCACATAAGTCACACTGGATTTTGTTGCTACTTCTTTACAATTTAATCACATAAGTCACATTGAATGTTGTTGCTACTTCTTTACAATTAAATCACATAAGTCACACTGGATTTTGTTGCTACTTCTTTACAATTAAATCACATAAGTGACACTGAATATTGTTGCTACTTCTTTAGAATTAAATCACATAAGTCACACTTAATTTTGTTGCTACTTCTTTACAATTAAATCACATAAGTCACACTGGATTTTGTTGCTACTTCTTTACAATTAAATCACACAAGTCACACTTAATTTTGTTGCTTCTTCTTTACAATTAAATCACACAAGTCACACTGAATTTAATTGCTACTTCTTTACAATTAAATCACATAAGTCACACTGAATTTTGTTGCTACTTCTTTACAATCAAATCAAGTCAAGTCACACTGGATTTTGTTGCTACTTCTTTACAATTAAATCACATAAGTCACACTGGATTTTGTTGCTACTTCTTTACAATTAAATCACATAAGTCACACTGAATTTTGTTGTTACATCTTTACAATTAAATCACATAAGTCACTCTGAATTTTGTTTCAACTTTTTTACAATTAAATCACATAAGTCACACTGAATTTTGTTGCTACTTCTTTACAATTAAATCACATAAGTCACACTTAATTTTGTTGCTACTTCTTTACAATTAAATCACATAAGTCACACTGAATTTGTTGCTACTTCTTTACAATTGAATTACATAAGTCACACTGGATTTTGTTGTTACTTCGGTACAATTAAATCACATAAGTCACACTGGATTTTGTTGCTACTTCTTTACAATTAAATCACATAAGCCCCCTCTGAATTTTGTTGCCACTTCTTTACAATTAAATCACATAAGTCACACTGGATGTTGTTGCTACTTCTTTGCAATTAAATCACATAAGTCACACTGGATTTTGTTGCTACTTCTTTACAATTAAATCACATAAGTCACACTGAATATTGTTGCTACTTCTTTACAATTAAATCACATGAGTCACACTGAATTTTGTTGCTACTTCTTAACGATTAAATATCATGAGTCACACTGGATTTTGTTGCTACTTCTTTACAATTTAATCCAGTCAAATCACACTTAAGTTTGTTGCTACTTCTATACAATTAAATCACATAAGTCAAACTGAAGTTTGTAGCTACGTCTTCACAATTAAATCACATAAGTCACACTGAATTTTGTTGCTACTTCTTTACAATTAAATCACATAAGTCACACTGAATTTGTTGCTACTTCTTTACAATTAAATAACATAAGTCACACTGGATTTTGTAGTTACATCTTTACAATTAAATCACACAAGTCACACTGGATTTTGTTGCTACTTCTTTACAATTACATCACATAAGTCACCCTGAATTTTGTTGCTACTTTTTTACAATTAAATCACATAAGTCACACTGGATTTTGTTGCTACTTCTTTAAAATTCAATCACATACGTCACACTGGATTTTGTTGCCACTTCTTTACAATTAAATCACATAAGTCACACTGAATTTATTGCTACTTTTTTACAATTAAATCACATAAATCACACTGGATTTTGTTGCTACTTCTTTACAATTAAATCACATTAGTCACACTTAATTTTGTTGCTACTTCTTTCCAATTCAATCACATAAGTCACACTGGATTTTGTTGCTACTTCTTTACAATTAAATCACATAAGTGACACTGAATATTGTTGCTACTTCTTTACAATTAAATCACATAAGTAACACTTAATTTTGTTGCTACTTCTTTACAATTAAATTACATAAGTCACACGAGAATTTGTTGCTACTTCTTTACAATTAAATCACATAAGTCACACTGGATTTTGTTGCTACTTCTTTACAATTAAATCACATAAGTCACACTTAATTTTGTTGCTTCCATTTTACAATTAAATCACACAAGTCACACTGAATTTTGTTGCTACTTCTTTACAATTAAATCACATAAGTCACACTGAATTTTGTTGCTACTTCTTTACAATTAAATCAAGTCAAGTCACACTGGATTTTATTGCTACTTCTTTACAATTTAATCCAGTCAAGTCACACTTAATTTTGTAGCTACTTCTTTACAATTAAATCCAGTCAAGTCACACTTAATTTTGTTGCTACTTCTTTACAATTAAATCACATAAGTCACCCTGAATTTGTTGCTACTTCTTTACAATTTAATCACATAAGTCACACTGAATGTTGTTGCTACTTCTTTACAATTACATCACATAAGTCACATTTAATTTTGTTGCTACTTCTTTACAATTAAATTACATAAGTCACACGAGAATTTGTTGCTACTTCTTTACAATTAAATCACATAAGTCACACTGGATTGTGTTGCTACTTCTTTACAATTAAATCACATAAGTCACACTTAATTTTGTTGCTTCTTCTTTACAATTAAATCACACAAGTCACACTGAATTTTGTTGCTACTTCTATACAATTAAATCACATAAGTCACACTGAATTTTGTTGCTACTTCTTTACAATTAAATCAAGTCAAGTCACACTGGATTTTGTTGCTACTTCTTTACAATTTAATCCAGTCAAGTAACACTTAATTTTGTAGCTACTTCTTTACAATTAAATCCAGTCAAGTCACACGTAATTTTTTTGCTACTTCTTTACAATTGAATCACATAAGTCACCCTGAATTTGTTGCTACTTGTTTACAATTAAATCACACAAGTCACACTGAATTTTGTTGCTACTTCTTTACAATTAAATCACATAAGTCACACTGAATTTTGTTGCTACTTCTTTACAATCAAATCAAGTCAATCACCCTGGATTTTGTTGCTACTTCTTTACAATTAAATCACATAAGTCACACTGGATTTTGTTGCTACTTCTTTACAATTAAATCACATAAGTCACACTGGATTTTGTTGCTACTTCTTTACAATTAAATCACATAAGTCACTCTGAATTTTGTTTCAACTTTTTTACAATTAAATCACATAAGTCACACTGAATTTTGTTGCTACTTCTTTACAATTAAATCACATAAGTCACACTTAATTTTGTTGCTACTTCTTTACAATTAAATCACATAAGTCACACTGAATTTGTTGCTACTTCTTTACAATTGAATTACATAAGTCACACTGGATTTTGTTGTTACTTCGGCACAATTAAATCACATAAGTCACACTGGATTTTGTTGCTACTTCTTTACAATTAAATCACATAAGTCCCCCTGAATTTTGTTGCCACTTCTTTACAATTAAATCACATAAGTCACACTGGATGTTGTTGCTACTTCTTTGCAATTAAATCACATAAGTCACACTGGATTTTGTTGCTACTTCTTTACAATTAAATCACATAAGTCACACTAGATTTTGTTGCTACTTTTTTACAATTAAATCACATAAGTCACACTGGATTTTGTTGCTACTTCTTTACAATTAAATCACATAAGTCACACTGAATATTGTTGCTACTTCTTTACAATTAAATCACATGAGTCACACTGAATTTTGTTGCTACTTCTTAACGATTAAATATCATGAGTCACACTGGATTTTGTTGCTACTTCTTTACAATTTAATCAAGTCAAATCACACTTAAGTTTGTTGCTACTTCTATACAATTAAATCACATAAGTCAAACTGAATTTTGTTGCTACTTCTTTACAATTAAATCACATAAGTCACACTTAATTTTGTTGCTACTTCTTTACAATTAAATCACATAAGTCACACTGAATTTGTTGCTACTTCTTTACAATTGAATTACATAAGTCACACTGGATTTTGTTGTTACTTCGGCACAATTAAATCACATAAGTCACACTGGATTTTGTTGCTACTTCTTTACAATTAAATCACATAAGTCCCCCTGAATTTTGTTGCCACTTCTTTACAATTAAATCACATAAGTCACACTGGATGTTGTTGCTACTTCTTTGCAATTAAATCACATAAGTCACACTGGATTTTGTTGCTACTTCTTTACAATTAAATCACATAAGTCACACTAGATTTTGTTGCTACTTTTTTACAATTAAATCACATAAGTCACACTGGATTTTGTTGCTACTTCTTTACAATTAAATCACATAAGTCACACTGAATATTGTTGCTACTTCTTTACAATTAAATCACATGAGTCACACTGAATTTTGTTGCTACTTCTTAACGATTAAATATCATGAGTCACACTGGATTTTGTTGCTACTTCTTTACAATTTAATCCAGTCAAATCACACTTAAGTTTGTTGCTACTTCTATACAATTAAATCACATAAGTCAAACTGAATTTTGTTGCTACTTCTTTACAATTAAATCACATAAGTCACACTGAATTTTGTTGCTACTTTTTTACAATTAAATCACATAAGTCACACTGAATTTATTGCTACTTTTTTACAATTAAATCACAAAAATCACACTGAATTTTGTTGCTACTTCTTCACGATTACATATCATGAGTCACACTGGATTTTGTTGCTACTTCTTTACAATTTAATCCAGTCAAATCACACTTAAGTTTGTTGCTACTTCTATACAATTAAATCACATAAGTGACACTGAATATTGTTGCTACTTCTTTACAATTAAATCACATAAGTAACACTTAATTTTGTTGCTACTTCTTTACAATTAAATTACATAAGTCACACGAGAATTTGTTGCTACTTCTTTACAATTAAATCTCATAAGTCACACTGGATTTTGTTGCTACTTCTTTACAATTAAATCACATAAGTCACACTTAATTTTGTTGCTTCTTCTTTACAATTGAATCACACAAGTCACACTGAATTTTGTTGCTACTTCTTTACAATTAAATCACATAAGTCGCACTGAATTTTGTTGCTACTTCTTTACAATTAAATCAAGTCAAGTCACACTGGATTTTGTTGCTACTTCTTTACAATTTAATCCAGTCAAGTAACACTTAATTTTGTAGCTACTTCTTTACAATTAAATCCAGTCAAGTCACACTTAATTTTGTTGCTACTTCTTTACAATTCAATCACATAAGTCACCCTGAATTTGTTGCTACTTCTTTACAATTTAATCACTTAAGTCACACTGAATGTTGTTGCTACTTCTTTACAATTAAATCACATAAGTCACACTTAATTTTGTTGCTACTTCTTTACAATTAAATTACATAAGTCACACGAGAATTTGTTGCTACTTCTTTACAATTAAATCACATAAGTCACACTGGATTTTGTTGCTACTTCTTTACAATTAAATCACATAAGTCACACTTAATTTTGTCGCTTCTTCTTTACAATTAAATCACACAAGTCACACTGAATTTTGTTGCTACTTCTATACAATTAAATCACATAAGTCACACTGAATTTTGTTGCTACTTTTTTACACTTAAATCAAGTCAAGTCACACTGGATTTTGTTGCTACTTCTTTACAATTTAATCCAGTCAAGTCACACTTAATTTTGTAGCTACTTTTTTACAATTAAATCCAGTCAAGTCACACTTAATTTTATTGCGACTTCTTTACAATTAAATCACATAAGTCACCCTGAATTTGTTGCTACTTCTTTACAATTAAATCACACAAGTCACACTGAATTTTGTTGCTACTTCTTTACAATTAAATCACATAAGTCACACTGAATTTTGTTGCTACTTCTTTACAATCAAATCAAGTCAAGTCACACTGGATTTTGTTGCTACTTCTTTACAATTAAATCACATAAGTCACACTGGATTTTGTTGCTACTTCTTTACAATTAAATCACATAAGTCACTCTGAATTTTGTTTAAACTTTTTTACAATTAAATCACATAAGTCACACTGAATTTTGTTGCTACTTCTTTACAATTAAATCACATAAGTCACACTTAATTTTGTTGCTACTTCTTTACAATTAAATCACATAAGTCACACTGAATTTGTTGCTACTTCTTTACAATTGAATTACATAAGTCACACTGAGTTTTGTTGCTACTTCGGTACAATTAAATCACATAAGTCACACTGGATTTTGTTGCTACTTCTTTACAATTAAATCACATAAGTCCCCCTGAATTTTGTTGCCACTTCTTTACAATTAAATCACATAAGTCACACTGGATGTTGTTGCTACTTCTTTGCAATTAAATCACATAAGTCACACTGGATTTTGTTGCTACTTCTTTACAATTAAATCACATAAGTCACACTAGATTTTGTTGCTAGTTTTTTACAATTAAATCACATAAGTCACACTGGATTTTGTTGCTACTTCTTTACAATTAAATCACATGAGTCACACTGAATTTTGTTGCTACTTCTTAACGATTAAATATCATGAGTCACACTGGATTTTGTTGCTACTTCTTTACAATTTAATCCAGTCAAATCACACTTAAGTTTGTTGCTACTTCTATACAATTAAATCACATAAGTCAAACTGAATTTTGTTGCTACTTCTTTACAATTAAATCACATAAGTCACACTGAATTTTGTTGCTACTTCTTTACAATTAAATCACATAAGTCACACTGAATTTGTTGCTACTTCTTTACAATTAAATAACATAAGTCACACTGGATTTTGTTGTTACATCTTTACAATTAAATCACACAAGTCACACTTGATTTTGTTGCTACTTCTTTACAATTACATCACATAAGTCACCCTGAATTTTGTTGCTACTTTTTTACAATTAAATCACATAAGTCACACTGGATTTTGTTGCTACTTCTTCAAAATTCAATCACATAAGTCACACTGGATTTTGTTGCCACTTCTTTACAATTAAATCACATAAGTCACACTGGATTTTGTTGCTACTTTTTTACAATTAAATCACATAAATCACACTGGATTTTGTTGCTACTTCTTTACAATTAAATCACATTAGTCACACTTAATTTTGTTGCTACTTCTTTCCAATTCAATCACATAAGTCACACTGGATTTTGTTGCTACTTCTTTACAATTAAATCACATAAGTGACACTGAATATTGTTGCTACTTCTTTACAATTAAATCACATAAGTAACACTTAATTTTGTTGCTACTTCTTTACAATTAAATTACATAAGTCACACGAGAATTTGTTGCTACTTCTTTACAATTAAATCACATAAGTCACACTGGATTTTGTTGCTACTTCTTTACAATTAAATCACATAAGTCACACTTAATTTTGTTGCTTCTTCTTTACAATTAAATCACACAAGTCACACTGAATTTTGTTGCTACTTCTTTACAATTAAATCACATAAGTCACACTGAATTTTGTTGCTACTTCTTTACAATTAAATCAAGTCAAGTCACACTGGATTTTATTGCTACTTCTTTACAATTTAATCCAGTCAAGTCACACTTAATTTTGTAGCTACTTCTTTACAATTAAATCCAGTCAAGTCACACTTAATTTTGTTGCTACTTCTTTACAATTAAATCACATAAGTCACCCTGAATTTGTTGCTACTTCTTTACAATTTAATCACATAAGTCACACTGAATGTTGTTGCCACTTCTTTACAATTAAATCACATAAGTCACACTTAATTTTGTTGCTACTTCTTTACAATTAAATTACATAAGTCACACGAGAATTTGTTGCTACTTCTTTACAATTAAATCACATAAGTCACACTGGATTTTGTTGCTACTTCTTTACAATTAAATCACATAAGTCACACTTAATTTTGTTGCTTCTTCTTTACAATTAAATCACACAAGTCACACTGAATTTTGTTGCTACTTCTATACAATTAAATCACATAAGTCACACTGAATTTTGTTGCTACTTCTTTACAATTAAATCAAGTCAAGTCACACTGGATTTTGTTGCTACTTCTTTACAATTTAATCCAGTCAAGTAACACTTAATTTTGTAGCTACTTCTTTACAATTAAATCCAGTCAAGTCACACGTAATTTTTTTGCTACTTCTTTACAATTAAATCACATAAGTCACCCTGAATTTGTTGCTACTTGTTTACAATTAAATCACACAAGTCACACTGAATTTTGTTGCTACTTCTTTACAATTAAATCACATAAGTCACACTGAATTTTGTTGCTACTTCTTTACAATCAAATTAAGTCAATCACCCTGGATTTTGTTGCTACTTCTTTACAATTAAATCACATAAGTCACACTGGATTTTGTTGCTACTTCTTTACAATTAAATCACATAAGTCACACTGGATTTTGTTGCTACTTCTTTACAATTAAATCACATAAGTCACTCTGAATTTTGTTTCAACTTTTTTACAATTAAATCACATAAGTCACACTGAATTTTGTTGCTACTTCTTTACAATTAAATCACATAAGTCACACTTAATTTTGTTGCTACTTCTTTACAATTAAATCACATAAGTCACACTGAATTTGTTGCTACTTCTTTACAATTGAATTACATAAGTCACACTGGATTTTGTTGTTACTTCGGCACAATTAAATCACATAAGTCACACTGGATTTTGTTGCTACTTCTTTACAATTAAATCACATAAGTCCCCCTGAATTTTGTTGCCACTTCTTTACAATTAAATCACATAAGTCACACTGGATGTTGTTGCTACTTCTTTGCAATTAAATCACATAAGTCACACTGGATTTTGTTGCTACTTCTTTACAATTAAATCACATAAGTCACACTAGATTTTGTTGCTACTTTTTTACAATTAAATCACATAAGTCACACTGGATTTTGTTGCTACTTCTTTACAATTAAATCACATAAGTCACACTGAATATTGTTGCTACTTCTTTACAATTAAATCACATGAGTCACACTGAATTTTGTTGCTACGTCTTAACGATTAAATATCATGAGTCACACTGGATTTTGTTGCTACTTCTTTACAATTTAATCCAGTCAAATCACACTTAAGTTTGTTGCTACTTCTATACAATTAAATCACATAAGTCAAACTGAATTTTGTTGCTACTTCTTTACAATTAAATCACATAAGTCACACTGAATTTTGTTGCTACTTTTTTACAATTAAATCACATAAGTCACACTGAATTTATTGCTACTTTTTTACAATTAAATCACAAAAATCACACTGAATTTTGTTGCTACTTCTTCACGATTAAATATCATGAGTCACACTGGATTTTGTTGCTACTTCTTTACAATTTAATCCAGTCAAATCACACTTAAGTTTGTTGCTACTTCTATACAATTAAATCACATAAGTGACACTGAATATTGTTGCTACTTCTTTACAATTAAATCACATAAGTAACACTTAATTTTGTTGCTACTTCTTTACAATTAAATTACATAAGTCACACGAGAATTTGTTGCTACTTCTTTACAATTAAATCACATAAGTCACACTGGATTTTGTTGCTACTTCTTTACAATTAAATCACATAAGTCACACTTAATTTTGTTGCTTCTTCTTTACAATTAAATCACACAAGTCACACTGAATTTTGTTGCTACTTCTTTACAATTAAATCACATAAGTCACACTGAATTTTGTTCTACTTCTTTACAATTAAATCAAGTCAAGTCACACTGGATTTTATTGCTACTTCTTTACAATTTAATCCAGTCAAGTCACACTTAATTTTGTAGCTACTTCTTTACAATTAAATCCAGTCAAGTCACACTTAATTTTGTTGCTACTTCTTTACAATTAAATCACATAAGTCACCCTGAATTTGTTGCTACTTCTTTACAATTTAATCACATAAGTCACACTGAATGTTGTTGCTACTTCTTTACAATTAAATCACATAAGTCACACTTAATTTTGTTGCTACTTCTTTACAATTAAATTACATAAGTCACACGAGAATTTGTTGCTACTTCTTTACAATTAAATCACATAAGTCACACTGGATTTTGTTGCTACTTCTTTACAATTAAATCACATAAGTCACACTTAATTTTGTTGCTTCTTCTTTACAATTAAATCACACAAGTCACACTGAATTTTGTTGCTACTTCTATACAATTAAATCACATAAGTCACACTGAATTTTGTTGCTACTTCTTTACAATTAAATCAAGTCAAGTCACACTGGATTTTGTTGCTACTTCTTTACAATTTAATCCAGTCAAGTAACACTTAATTTTGTAGCTACTTCTTTACAATTAAATCCAGTCAAGTCACACGTAATTTTTTTGCTACTTCTTTACAATTAAATCACATAAGTCACCCTGAATTTGTTGCTACTTGTTTACAATTAAATCACACAAGTCACACTGAATTTTGTTGCTACTTCTTTACAATTAAATCACATAAGTCACACTGAATTTTGTTGCTACTTCTTTACAATCAAATTAAGTCAATCACCCTGGATTTTGTTGCTACTTCTTTACAATTAAATCACATAAGTCACACTGGATTTTGTTGCTACTTCTTTACAATTAAATCACATAAGTCACACTGGATTTTGTTGCTACTTCTTTACAATTAAATCACATAAGTCACTCTGAATTTTGTTTCAACTTTTTTACAATTAAATCACATAAGTCACACTGAATTTTGTTGCTACTTCTTTACAATTAAATCACATAAGTCACACTTAATTTTGTTGCTACTTCTTTACAATTAAATCACATAAGTCACACTGAATTTGTTGCTACTTCTTTACAATTGAATTACATAAGTCACACTGGATTTTGTTCTACTTCGGCACAATTAAATCACATAAGTCACACTGGATTTTGTTGCTACTTCTTTACAATTAAATCACATAAGTCCCCCTGAATTTTGTTGCCACTTCTTTACAATTAAATCACATAAGTCACACTGAATTTTGTTGCTACTTCTTTGCAATTAAATCACATAAGTCACACTGGATTTTGTTGCTACTTCTTTACAATTAAATCACATAAGTCACACTAGATTTTGTTGCTACTTTTTTACAATTAAATCACATAAGTCACACTGGATTTTGTTGCTACTTCTTTACAATTAAATCACATAAGTCACACTGAATATTGTTGCTACTTCTTTACAATTAAATCACATGAGTCACACTGAATTTTGTTGCTACTTCTTAACGATTAAATATCATGAGTCACACTGGATTTTGTTGCTACTTCTTTACAATTTAATCCAGTCAAATCACACTTAAGTTTGTTGCTACTTCTATACAATTAAATCACATAAGTCAAACTGAATTTTGTTGCTACTTCTTTACAATTAAATCACATAAGTCACACTGAATTTTGTTGCTACTTTTTTACAATTAAATCACATAAGTCACACTGAATTTATTGCTACTTTTTTACAATTAAATCACAAAAATCACACTGAATTTTGTTGCTACTTCTTCACGATTAAATATCATGAGTCACACTGGATTTTGTTGCTACTTCTTTACAATTTAATCCAGTCAAATCACACTTAAGTTTGTTGCTACTTCTATACAATTAAATCACATAAGTGACACTGAATATTGTTGCTACTTCTTTACAATTAAATCACATAAGTCACACTGAATTTTGTTCTACTTCTTTACAATTAAATCAAGTCAAGTCACACTGGATTTTATTGCTACTTCTTTACAATTTAATCCAGTCAAGTCACACTTAATTTTGTAGCTACTTCTTTACAATTAAATCCAGTCAAGTCACACTTAATTTTGTTGCTACTTCTTTACAATTAAATCACATAAGTCACCCTGAATTTGTTGCTACTTCTTTACAATTTAATCACATAAGTCACACTGAATGTTGTTGCTACTTCTTTACAATTAAATCACATAAGTCACACTTAATTTTGTTGCTACTTCTTTACAATTAAATTACATAAGTCACACGAGAATTTGTTGCTACTTCTTTACAATTAAATCACATAAGTCACACTGGATTTTGTTGCTACTTCTTTACAATTAAATCACATAAGTCACACTTAATTTTGTTGCTTCTTCTTTACAATTAAATCACACAAGTCACACTGAATTTTGTTGCTACTTCTATACAATTAAATCACATAAGTCACACTGAATTTTGTTGCTACTTCTTTACAATTAAATCAAGTCAAGTCACACTGGATTTTGTTGCTACTTCTTTACAATTTAATCCAGTCAAGTAACACTTAATTTTGTAGCTACTTCTTTACAATTATATCCAGTCAAGTCACACGTAATTTTTTTGCTACTTCTTTACAATTAAATCACATAAGTCACCCTGAATTTGTTGCTACTTGTTTACAATTAAATCACACAAGTCACACTGAATTTTGTTGCTACTTCTTTACAATTAAATCACATAAGTCACACTGAATTTTGTTGCTACTTCTTTACAATCAAATTTAGTCAATCACCCTGGATTTTGTTGCTACTTCTTTACAATTAAATCACATAAGTCACACTGGATTTTGTTGCTACTTCTTTACAATTAAATCACATAAGTCACACTGGATTTTGTTGCTACTTCTTTACAATTAAATCACATAAGTCACTCTGAATTTTGTTTCAACTTTTTTACAATTAAATCACATAAGTCACACTGAATTTTGTTGCTACTTCTTTACAATTAAATCACATAAGTCACACTTAATTTTGTTGCTACTTCTTTACAATTAAATCACATAAGTCACACTGAATTTGTTGCTACTTCTTTACAATTGAATTACATAAGTCACACTGGATTTTGTTGTTACTTCGGCACAATTAAATCACATAAGTCACACTGGATTTTGTTGCTACTTCTTTACAATTAAATCACATAAGTCCCCCTGAATTTTGTTGCCACTTCTTTACAATTAAATCACATAAGTCACACTGGATGTTGTTGCTACTTCTTTGCAATTAAATCACATAAGTCACACTGGATTTTGTTGCTACTTCTTTACAATTAAATCACATAAGTCACACTAGATTTTGTTGCTACTTTTTTACAATTAAATCACATAAGTCACACTGGATTTTGTTGCTACTTCTTTACAATTAAATCACATAAGTCACACTGAATATTGTTGCTACTTCTTTACAATTAAATCACATGAGTCACACTGAATTTTGTTGCTACTTCTTAACGATTAAATATCATGAGTCACACTGGATTTTGTTGCTACTTCTTTACAATTTAATCCAGTCAAATCACACTTAAGTTTGTTGCTACTTCTATACAATTAAATCACATAAGTCAAACTGAATTTTGTTGCTACTTCTTTACAATTAAATCACATAAGTCACACTGAATTTTGTTGCTACTTTTTTACAATTAAATCACATAAGTCACACTGAATTTATTGCTACTTTTTTACAATTAAATCACAAAAATCACACTGAATTTTGTTGCTACTTCTTCACGATTAAATATCATGAGTCACACTGGATTTTGTTGCTACTTCTTTACAATTTAATCCAGTCAAATCACACTTAAGTTTGTTGCTACTTCTATACAATTAAATCACATAAGTGACACTGAATATTGTTGCTACTTCTTTACAATTAAATCACATAAGTAACACTTAATTTTGTTGCTACTTCTTTACAATTAAATTACATAAGTCACACGAGAATTTGTTGCTACTTCTTTACAATTAAATCTCATAAGTCACACTGGATTTTGTTGCTACTTCTTTACAATTAAATCACATAAGTCACACTTAATTTTGTTGCTTCTTCTTTACAATTAAATCACACAAGTCACACTGAATTTTGTTGCTACTTCTTTACAATTAAATCACATAAGTCACACTGAATTTTGTTGCTACTTCTTTACAATTAAATCAAGTCAAGTCACACTGGATTTTGTTGCTACTTCTTTACAGTTTAATCCAGTCAAGTAACACTTAATTTTGTAGCTACTTCTTTACAATTAAATCCAGTCAAGTCACACTTAATTTTGTTGCTACTTCTTTACAATTCAATCACATAAGTCACCCTGAATTTGTTGCTACTTCTTTACAATTTAATCACTTAAGTCACACTGAATGTTGTTGCTACTTCTTTACAATTAAATCACATAAGTCACACTTAATTTTGTTGCTACTTCTTTACAATTAAATTACATAAGTCACACGAGAATTTGTTGCTACTTCTTTACAATTAAATCACATAAGTCACACTGGATTTTGTTGCTACTTCTTTACAATTAAATCACATAAGTCACACTTAATTTTGTTGCTTCTTCTTTACAATTAAATCACACAAGTCACACTGAATTTTGTTGCTACTTCTATACAATTAAATCACATAAGTCACACTGAATTTTGTTGCTACTTCTTTACACTTAAATCAAGTCAAGTCACACTGGATTTTGTTGCTACTTCTTTACAATTTAATCCAGTCAAGTCACACTTAATTTTGTAGCTACTTTTTTACAATTAAATCCAGTCAAGTCACACTTAATTTTATTGCGACTTCTTTACAATTAAATCACATAAGTCACCCTGAATTTGTTGCTACTTCTTTACAATTAAATCACACAAGTCACACTGAATTTTGTTGCTACTTCTTTACAATTAAATCACATAAGTCACACTGAATTTTGTTGCTACTTCTTTACAATCAAATCAAGTCAAGTCACACTGGATTTTGTTGCTACTTCTTTACAATTAAATCACATAAGTCACACTGGATTTTGTTGCTACTTCTTTACAATTAAATCACATAAGTCACTCTGAATTTTGTTTCAACTTTTTTACAATTAAATCACATAAGTCACACTGAATTTTGTTGCTACTTCTTTACAATTAAATCACATAAGTCACACTTAATTTTGTTGCTACTTCTTTACAATTAAATCACATAAGTCACACTGAATTTGTTGCTACTTCTTTACAATTGAATTACATAAGTCACACTGAGTTTTGTTGCTACTTCGGTACAATTAAATCACATAAGTCACACTGGATTTTGTTGCTACTTCTTTACAATTAAATCACATAAGTCCCCCTGAATTTTGTTGCCACTTCTTTACAATTAAATCACATAAGTCACACTGGATGTTGTTGCTACTTCTTTGCAATTAAATCACATAAGTCACACTGGATTTTGTTGCTACTTCTTTACAATTAAATCACATAAGTCACACTAGATTTTGTTGCTAGTTAGTTACAATTAAATCACATAAGTCACACTGGATTTTGTTGCTACTTCTTTACAATTAAATCACATGAGTCACACTGAATTTTGTTGCTACTTCTTAACGATTAAATATCATGAGTCACACTGGATTTTGTTGCTACTTCTTTACAATTTAATCCAGTCAAATCACACTTAAGTTTGTTGCTACTTCTATACAATTAAATCACATAAGTCAAACTGAATTTTGTTGCTACTTCTTTACAATTAAATCACATAAGTCACACTGAATTTTGTTGCTACTTCTTTACAATTAAATCACATAAGTCACACTGAATTTGTTGCTACTTCTTTACAATTAAATAACATAAGTCACACTGGATTTTGTTGTTACATCTTTACAATTAAATCACACAAGTCACACTTGATTTTGTTGCTACTTCTTTACAATTACATCACATAAGTCACCCTGAATTTTGTTGCTACTTTTTTACAATTAAATCACATAAGTCACACTGGATTTTGTTGCTACTTCTTCAAAATTCAATCACATAAGTCACACTGGATTTTGTTGCCACTTCTTTACAATTAAATCACATAAGTCACACTGAATTTGTTGCTACTTTTTTACAATTAAATCACATAAATCACACTGAATTTTGTTGCTACTTCTTTACAATTAAATCACATTAGTCACACTTTATTTTGTTGCTACTTCTTTCCAATTCAAT
Source organism: Sepiola atlantica (assembly GCA_963556195.1). Lineage (NCBI taxonomy): Eukaryota > Metazoa > Mollusca > Cephalopoda > Sepiida > Sepiolidae > Sepiola > Sepiola atlantica. The sequence continues at coordinate 132,713,646 of OY744528.1, read as the reverse complement.
CACATAAGTCCCACTGGATTTTGTTGCTACTTCTTTACAATTAAATCACATAAGTAACACTTAATTTTGTTGCTACTTCTTTACAATTAAATTACATAAGTCACACGAAAATTTGTTGCTAGTTCTTTACAACTAAATCACATAAGTCACACTGGATTTTGTTGCTACTTCTTTACAATTAAATCACATAAGTCACACTTAATTTTGTTGCTTCTTCTTTACAATTAAATCACACAAGTCACACTGAATTTTGTTGCTACTTCTTTACAATTAAATCACATAAGTCACACTGAATTTTGTTGCTACTTCTTTACAATTAAATCACGTCAAGTCACACTGGATTTTGTTGCTACTTCTTTACAATTTAATCCAGTCAAGACACACCTAATTTTGTAGCTACTTCTTTACAATTAAATCCAGTCAAGTCACACTTAATTTTGTTGCTACTTCTTTACAATTCAATCACATAAGTCACACTGAATGTTGTTGCTACTTCTTTACAATTAAATCACATAAGTCACACTTAATTTTGTTGCTACTTCTTTACAATTAAATTACATAAGTCACACGAGAATTTGTTGCTACTTCTTTACAATTAAATCACATAAGTCACAGTGGATTTTGTTGCTACTTCTTTACAATTAAATCACATAAGTCACACTTAATTTTGTTGCTTCTTCTTTACAATTAAATCACACAAGTCACACTGAATTTTGTTGCTACTTCTATACAATTAAATCACATAAGTCACACTGAATTTTGTTGCTACGTCTTTACAATTAAATCAAGTCAAGTCACACTGGATTTTGTTGCTACTTCTTTACAATTTAATCCAGTCAAGTAACACTTAATTTTGTAGCTACTTCTTTACAATTAAATCCAGTCAAGTCACACGTAATTTTTTTGCTACTTCTTTACAATTAAATCACATGAGTCACCCTGAATTTGTTGCTACTTGTTTACAATTAAATCACACAAGTCACACTGAATTTTGTTGCTACTTCTTTACAAATGAATCACATAAGTCACACTGAATTTTGTTGCTACTTCTTTACAATCAAATCAAGTCAATCACCCTGGATTTTGTTGCTACTTCTTTACAATTAAATCACATAAGTCACACTGGATTTTGTTGCTACTTCTTTACAATTAAATCACATAAGTCACACTGGATTTTGTTGCTACTTCTTTACAATTAAATCACATAAGTCACTCTGAATTTTGTTTCAACTTTTTTACAATTAAATCACATAAGTCACACTGAATTTTGTTGCTACTTCTTTACAATTAAATCACATAAGTCACACTTAATTTTGTTGCTACTTCTTTACAATTAAATCACATAAGTCACACTGAATTTGTTGCTACTTCTTTACAATTGAATTACATAAGTCACACTGGATTTTGTTGTTACTTCGGCACAATTAAATCACATAAGTCACACTGGATTTTGTTGCTACTTCTTTACAATTAAATCACATAAGTCCCCCTGAATTTTGTTGCCACTTCTTTACAATTAAATCACATAAGTCACACTGGATGTTGTTGCTACTTCTTTGCAATTAAATCACATAAGTCACACTGGATTTTGTTGCTACTTCTTTACAATTAAATCACATAAGTCACACTAGATTTTGTTGCTACTTTTTTACAATTAAATCACATAAGTCACACTGGATTTTGTTGCTACTTCTTTACAATTAAATCACATAAGTCACACTGAATATTGTTGCTACTTCTTTACAATTAAATCATATGAGTCACACTGAATTTTGTTGCTACTTCTTAACGATTAAATATCATGAGTCACACTGGATTTTGTTGCTACTTCTTTACAATTTAATCCAGTCAAATCACACTTAAGTTTGTTGCTACTTCTATACAATTAAATCACATAAGTCAAACTGAATTTTGTTGCTACTTCTTTACAATTAAATCACATAAGTCACACTGAATTTTGTTGCTACTTTTTTACAATTAAATCACATAAGTCACACTGAATTTATTGCTACTTTTTTACAATTAAATCACAAAAATCACACTGAATTTTGTTGCTACTTCTTCACGATTAAATATCATGAGTCACACTGGATTTTGTTGCTACTTCTTTACAATTTAATCCAGTCAAATCACACTTAAGTTTGTTGCTACTTCTATACAATTAAATCACATAAGTGACACTGAATATTGTTGCTACTTCTTTACAATTAAATCACATAAGTAACACTTAATTTTGTTGCTACTTCTTTACAATTAAATTACATAAGTCACACGAGAATTTGTTGCTACTTCTTTACAATTAAATCTCATAAGTCACACTGGATTTTGTTGCTACTTCTTTACAATTAAATCACATAAGTCACACTTAATTTTGTTGCTTCTTCTTTACAATTAAATCACACAAGTCACACTGAATTTTGTTGCTACTTCTTTACAATTAAATCACATAAGTCACACTGAATTTTGTTGCTACTTCTTTACAATTAAATCAAGTCAAGTCACACTGGATTTTGTTGCTACTTCTTTACAATTTAATCCAGTCAAGTAACACTTAATTTTGTAGCTACTTCTTTACAATTAAATCCAGTCAAGTCACACTTAATTTTGTTGCTACTTCTTTACAATTCAATCACATAAGTCACCCTGAATTTGTTGCTACTTCTTTACAATTTAATCACTTAAGTCACACTGAATGTTGTTGCTACTTCTTTACAATTAAATCACATAAGTCACACTTAATTTTGTTGCTACTTCTTTACAATTAAATTACATAAGTCACACGAGAATTTGTTGCTACTTCTTTACAATTAAATCACATAAGTCACACTGGATTTTGTTGCTACTTCTTTACAATTAAATCACATAAGTCACACTTAATTTTGTTGCTTCTTCTTTACAATTAAATCACACAAGTCACACTGAATTTTGTTGCTACTTCTATACAATTAAATCACATAAGTCACACTGAATTTTGTTGCTACTTCTTTACACTTAAATCAAGTCAAGTCACACTGGATTTTGTTGCTACTTCTTTACAATTTAATCCAGTCAAGTCACACTTAATTTTGTAGCTACTTTTTTACAATTAAATCCAGTCAAGTCACACTTAATTTTATTGCGACTTCTTTACAATTAAATCACATAAGTCACCCTGAATTTGTTGCTACTTCTTTACAATTAAATCACACAAGTCACACTGAATTTTGTTGCTACTTCTTTACAATTAAATCACATAAGTCACACTGAATTTTGTTGCTACTTCTTTACAATCAAATCAAGTCAAGTCACACTGGATTTTGTTGCTACTTCTTTACAATTAAATCACATAAGTCAAACTGAATTTTGTTGCTACTTCTTTACAATTAAATCACATAAGTCACACTGAATTTTGTTGCTACTTCTTTACAATTAAATCACATAAGTCACACTGAATTTGTTGCTACTTCTTTACAATTAAATAACATAAGTCACACTGGATTTTGTTGTTACATCTTTACAATTGAATCACACAAGTCACACTTGATTTTGTTGCTACTTCTTTACAATTACATCACATAAGTCACCCTGAATTTTGTTGCTACTTTTTTACAATTAAATCACATAAGTCACACTGGATTTTGTTGCTACTTCTTCAAAATTCAATCACATAAGTCACACTGGATTTTGTTGCCACTTCTTTACAATTAAATCACATAAGTCACACTGAATTTGTTGCTACTTTTTTACAATTAAATCACATAAATCACACTGAATTTTGTTGCTACTTCTTTACAATTAAATCACATTAGTCACACTTTATTTTGTTGCTACTTCTTTCCAATTCAATCACATAAGTCCCACTGGATTTTGTTGCTACTTCTTTACAATTAAATCACATAAGTAACACTTAATTTTGTTGCTACTTCTTTACAATTAAATTACATAAGTCACACGAAAATTTGTTGCTAGTTCTTTACAACTAAATCACATAAGTCACACTGGATTTTGTTGCTACTTCTTTACAATTAAATCACATAAGTCACACTTAATTTTGTTGCTTCTTCTTTACAATTAAATCACACAAGTCACACTGAATTTTGTTGCTACTTCTTTACAATTAAATCACATAAGTCACACTGAATTTTGTTGCTACTTCTTTACAATTAAATCAAGTCAAGTCACACTGGATTTTGTTGCTACTTCTTTACAATTTAATCCAGTCAAGACACACCTAATTTTGTAGCTACTTCTTTACAATTAAATCCAGTCAAGTCACACTTAATTTTGTTGCTACTTCTTTACAATTCAATCACATAAGTCACCCTGAATTTGCTGCTACTTCTTTACAATTTAATCACATAAGTCACACTGAATGCTGTTGCTACTTCTTTACAATTAAATCACATAAGTCACACTTAATTTTGTTGCTACTTCTTTACAATTAAATCACATAAGTGACACTCAATATTGTTGCTACTTCTTTACAATTAAATAACATAAGTCACACTTAATTTAGTTGCTACTTCTTTACAATTAAATTACATAAGTCACACGAGAATTTGTTGCTACTTCCTTACAATTAAATCACATAAGTCACACTGGATTTTGTTGCTACTTCTTTACAATTAAATCACATAAGTCACACTTAATTTTGTTGCTTTTTCTTTACAATTAAATCACACAAGTCACACTGAATTTTGTTGCTACTTCTTTACAATTAAATCACATAGTCACACTGAATTTTGTTGCTACTTCTTTACAATTAAATCAAGTCAAGTCACACTGGATTTTGTTGCTACTTCTTTACAATTTAATCCAGTCAAGTCACACTTAATTTTGTAGCTACTTCTTTAAAATTATATCCAGTCAAGTCACACTTAATTTTATTGCTACTTCTTTACAATTAAATAACATAAGTCACCCTGAATTTGTTGCTACTTATTTACAATTAAATCACACAAGTCACACTGAATTTTGTTGCTACTTCTTTACAATTAAATCACATAAGTCACACTGAATTTTGTTGCTACTTCTTTACAATCAAATCAAGTCAAGTCACACTGGATTTTGTTGCTACTTCTTTACAATTAAATCACATAAGTCACACTGGATTTTGTTGCTACTTCTTTACAATTAAATCACATAAGTCACACTGGATTTTGTTGCTACTTCTTTACAATTAAATCACATAAGTCACTCTGAATTTTGTTTCAACTTTTTTACAATTAAATCACATAAGTCACACTGAATTTTGTTGCTACTTCTTTGCAATTAAATCACATAAGTCACACTGGATTTTGTTGCTACTTCTTTACAATTAAATCACATAAGTCAAACTGAATTTTGTTGCTACTTCTTTACAATTAAATCACATAAGTCACACTGAATTTTGTTGCTACTTCTTTACAATTAAATCACATAGGTCACACTGAATTTTGTTGCTACTTCTTAACGATTAAATATCATGAGTCACACTGGATTTTGTTGCTACTTCTTTACAATTTAATCCAGTCAAATCACACTTAAGTTTGTTGCTACTTCTATACAATTAAATCACATAAGTCAAACTGAATTTTGTTGCTACTTCTTTACAATTAAATCACATAAGTCACACTGAATTTTGTTGCTACTTCTTTACAATTAAATCACATAAGTCACACTGAATTTGTTGCTACTTCTTTACTATTAAATAACATAAGTCACACTGGATTTTGTTGTTTCATCTTTACAATTAAATCACACAAGTCACACTGGATTTTGTTGCTACTTCTTTACAATTACATCACATAAGTCACCCTGAATTTTGTTGCTACTTCTTTACAATTAAATCACATAAGTCACACTGGATTTTGTTGCTACTTCTTTAAAATTCAATCACATAAGTCACACTGGATTTTGTTGCTACTTCTATACAATTAAATCACATAAGTCACACTGAATTTGTTGCTACTTTTTTAGAATTAAATCACATAAATCACACTGGATTTTGTTGCTACTTCTTTACAATTAAATCACATTAGTCACCCTGAATTGGTTGCAACTTCTTTCCAATTTAATCACATAAGTCACACTGGATTTTGTTGCTACTTCTTTACAATTAAATCACATAAGTGACACTGAATATTGTTGCTACTTCTTTACAATTAAATCACATAAGTCACACTGAATTTTGTTGCTACTTCTTTACAATTAAATTACATAAGTCACACGAGAATTTGTTGCTACTTCTTTACAATTAAATAACATAAGTCACACTGGATTTTGTTGCTACTTCTTTACAATTAAATCACATAAGTCACACTTCATTTTGTTGCTTCTTCTTTACAATTAAATCACACAAGTCACACTGAATTTTGTTGCTACTTCTTTACAATTAAATCACATAAGTCACACTGAATTTTGTTGCTACTTCTTTACAATTAAATAAAGTCAAGTCACACTGGATTTTGTTGCTACTTCTTTACAATTTAATCCAGTCAAGTCACACTTAATTTTGTAGCTACTTCTTTACAATTAAATCCAGTCAAGTCACACTTAATTTTGTTGCTACTTCTTTACAATTAAATCACATAAGTCACCCTGAATTTGTTGCTACTTCTTTACAATTTAATCACATAAGTCACACTGTATGTTGTTGCTACTTCTTTACAATTAAATCACATAAGTCACACTGGATTTTGTTGCTACTTCTTTACAATTAAATCACATAAGTGACACTGAATATTGTTGCTACTTCTTTACAATTAAATCACATAAGTCACACTGAATATTGTTGCTACTTCTTTACAATTAAATTACATAAGTCACACGAGAATGTGTTGCTACTTCTTTACAATTAAATCACATAAGTCACACTGGATTTTGTTGCTACTTCTTTACAATTAAATCACATAAGTCACACTTAATTTTGTTGCTTCTTCTTTACAATTAAATCACACAAGTCACACTTAATTTTATTGCTACTTCTTTACAATTAAATCACATAAGTCACCCTGAATTTGTTGCTACTTCTTTACAATTAAATCACATAAGTCACACTGGATTTTGTTGTTACTTCTTTACAATTAAATCACCTAAGTCACACTGGATTTTGTTGCTATTTCTTTACAATTCAGTCACATAAGTCACACTGGATTTTGTTGCTACTTCTTTACAATTTAATCACATAAGTCACACTGAATATTGTTGCTACTTCTTTACAATTAAATCACATGAGTCACACTGAATGTTGTTGCTACTTTTTTACAATTAAATCACATAAGTCACACTGGATTTTGTTGAATCTTCTTTACAATTTAATCCAGTCAAGTCACACTTACGTTTCTTGCTACTTCTTTACAATTAAATCCAGTCACGTAACACTTAATTTTGTTGCTACTTCTTTACAATTTAATCACATAAGTCACACTGAATTTTGTTGCTATTTCTTTACAATTAAATCACATAAGTCACACTGGATTTTGTTGCTACTTCTTTACAATTAAATAACATAAGTCGCACTGAATTTGTTGCTACTTCTTTACAATTAAATAACATAAGTCACACTGGATTTTGTTGTTACATCTTTACAATTAAATCACACTAGTCACACTGGATTTTGTTGCTACTTCTTTACAATTACATCACATAAGTCACCCTGAAATTTGTTGCTACTTCTTTACAATTAAATCACATAAGTCACACTGGATTTTGTTGCTACTTCTTTAAAATTCAATCACATAAGTCACACTGGATTTTGTTGCTACTTCTTTACAATTAAATCACATAAGTCACACTGAATTTGTTGCTACTTTTTTACAATTAAATCACATAAATCCCACTGGATTTTGTTGCTACTTCTTTACAAATAAATCACATTAGTCACACTTAATTTTGTTGCTACTTCTTTCCAATTCAATCACATAAGTCACACTGGATTTTGTTGCTACTTCTTTACAATTAAATCACATAAGTGACACTGAATATTGTTGCTACTTCTTTAAAATTAAATCACATAAGTAACACTTAATTTTGTTGCTACTTCTTTACAATTAAATCACATAAGTCACACTGGATTTTGTTGCTACCTCTTTACAATTAAATCACATAAGTCACACTCAATTTTGTTGCTACTTCTTTACAATTAAATCACATAAGTCACACTGGATTTAATTGCTACTTCTTTACAATTAAATCACATGAGTCACACTGAATATTGTTGCTTCTTCTTTACAATTAAATCAAGTCAAGTCACACTGGATTTTGTTGCTACTTCTTTACAATTTAATCCAGTCAAGTCACACTTAATTTTGTTGCTACTTCTTTACAATACAATCCAGTCAAGTCACACTTAATTTGGTTGCTACTTCTTTACAATTGAATCACATAAGTCACCCTGAATTTGTTGCTACTTCTTTACAATTTAATCACATAAGTCACACTAAATGTTGTTGCTACTTTTTTACAATTAAATCACATAAGTCACACGAGAATTTGTTGCTACTTCTTTACAATTAAATCACATAAGTCACACTGGATTTTGTTGCTACTTCTTTATAATCAAATCACATAAGTCACACTTAATTTTGTTGCTTCTTCTTTACAATTAAATCACACAAGTCACACTGAATTTTGTTGCTACTTCTTTACAATTAAATCACATAAGTCACACTGAATTTTGTTGCTACTTCGTTACAATTAAATGAAGTCAAGTCACACTGGATTTTGTTGCTACTTCTTTACAATTTAATCCAGTCAAGTCACACTTAATTTTGTAGCAACTTCTTTACAATTAAATCCAGTCAAGTCACACTTAATTTTATTGCTACTTCTTTACAATTAAATCACATAAGTCACCCTGAATTTGTTGCTACTTCTTTACAATTAAATCACATAAGTCACACTGGATTTTGTTGTTACTTCTTTACAATTAAATCACATAAGTCACAATGGATTTTGTTGCTATTTCTTTACAATTCAGTCACATAAGTCACACTGGATTTTGTTGCTACTTCTTTACAATTTAATCACATAAGCCACACTGAATATTGTTGCTACTTCTTTACAATTAAATCACATGAGTCACACTGAATTTTGTTGCTATTTTTTACAATTAAATCACATAAGTAACACTGGATTTTGTTGAATCTTCTTTACAATTTAATCCAGTCAAGTCACATGTAAGTTTCTTGCTACTTCTTTACAATTAAATCACGTCACGTCACACTTAATTTTGTTGCTACTTCTTTACAATTTAATCACATAAGTCACACTGGATTTTGTTGCTACTTCTTTACAATTAAATCACATAAGTCACCCTGAATATTGTTGCTACTTCTTTACAATTAAGTCACATGAGTCACACTGAATTTTGTTGCTGTTTCTTAACAATTAAATATCACAAGTAACCCTAGATTTTGTTGCTACTTCTTTACAATTTAATCCAGTCAAGTCACACTTGAGTTTGTTGCTACTTCTTTACAATTAAATCACATAAGTCACACTGAATTTTGTTGCTACTTCTTTACAATTAAATCATATAAGTCACACTGAATTTTGTTGCTACTTCTTTACAATTAAATCACATAAGTCACACTGAATTTGTTGCTACTTCTTTACAATTAAATAACATAAGTCACACTGGATTTTGTTGCTACTTCTTTACAATTAAATCACATAAGTCTCATTGGATTTTGTTGCTACTTTATTACAATTAAATCACATAAGTCACACTGGATTTTGTTGCTACTTCTTTACAATTAAATCACATTATACACACTTAATTTTTTTGCTACTTCTTTACAATTCAATCACATTAGTCACACTGAATTTTGTTGCTACTTCTTTACAATTAAATCACATAAGTCACACTCAATTTTGTTGCTTCTTATTTACAATTAAATCACATAAGTCACACTGGATTTTGTTGCTACTTCTTTACAATTAAATCACATAAGTCACACTGAATATTGTTGCTTCTTCTTTACAATCAAATCACATAAGTCAGACTATATTTTGTTGCTACTTCTTTACAATTCAATTACATAAGTCACACGAGAATTTGTTGCTACTTGTTTACAATTAAATCACATAAGTAACATTTAATTTTGTTGCTTCTTTTTTACAGTTAAATCCAATCAAGTCACACTTAATTTTGTTGCTACTTTTTTACAATTAAATAACATAAGTCACCCTGAATTTGTTGCTACTTCTTTACAATTAAATCACATAAGTCACACTGGATTTTGTTGCTACTTCTTTACAATTACATCACATAAGTCACACGAGAATTTGTTGCTACTTCTTTACAATTAAATCACATAAGTCACACTGGATTTTGTTGCTACTTCTTTACAATTAAATAACATAAGTCACACTTAATTTTGTTGCTTCTTCTTTACAATTAAATCACACAAGTCACACTGAATTTTGTTGCTACTTCTTTACAATTAAATCACATAAGTCACACTGAATTTTGTTGCTACTTCTTTACAATTAAATAAAGTCAAGTCAAACTTAATTTTGTAGCTACTTCTTTACAATTAAATCCAGTCAAGTCACACTTTATTTTATTGCTACTTCTTTACAATTTAATCACATAAGTCACCCTGAATTTGTTGCTACTTCTTTACAATTTAATCACATAAGTCACACTGCATTTTGTTGTTTCTTCTTTACAATTAAATCACATAAGTCACACTGGATTTTGTTGCTATTTCTTTACAATTCAGTCACATAAGTCACACTGGATTTTGTTGCGACTTCTTTACAATTTAATCACATAAGTCACACTGAATATTGTTGCTACCTCTTTACAATTAAATCACATGAGTCACACTGAATTTTGTTGCTACTTTTTTACAATTAAATCACATAAGTCACACTGGATTTTGTTGAATCTTCTTTACAATTTAATCCAGTCAAGTCACACTTAAGTTTCTTGCTACTTCTTTACAATTAAATCCAGTCACGTCACACTTAATTTTGTTGCTACTTCTTTACAATTTAATCACATAAGTCACACTGAATTTTGTTGCTATTTCTTTACAATTAAATCACATAAGTCACACTGGATTTTGTTGCTACTTCTTTACAATTAAATCACATAAGTCACACTGAATATTGTTGCTACTTCTTTACAATTAAGTCACATGAGTCACACTGAATTTTGTTGCTGTTTCTTAACAATTAAATATCACAAGTCACCCTGGATTTTGTTGCTACTTCTTTACAATTTAATCCAGTCAAGTCAGACGTGAGTTTGTTGCTACTTCTTTACAATTCAATCACATAAGTCACACTGAATTTTGTTGCTACTTCTTTACAATTAAATCATATAAGTCACACTGAATTTTGTTGCTACTTCTTTACAATTAAATCTCATAAGTCACACTGAATTTGTTGCTATTTCTTTACAATTAAATCACATAAGTCACACTGGATTTTGTTGCTACTTCTTTACAATTAAATCACATAAGTCTCATTGGATTTTGTTGCTACTTTATTACAATTAAATCACATAAGTCACACTGGATTTTGTTGCTACTTCTTTACAATTAAATCACATTATACACACTAAATTTTTTGCTACTACTTTACAATTCAATCACATACGTCACACTGGATTTTGTTGCTACCTCTTTACAATTAAATCACATAAGTCACACTCAATTTTGTTGCTACTTCTTTACAATTAAATCACATAAGTCACACTGGATTTAATTGCTACTTCTTTACAATTAAATCACATAATTCACACTGAATATTGTTGCTTCTTCTTTACAATTAAATCAAGTCAAGTCACACTGGATTTTGTTGCTACTTCTTTACAATTTAATCCAGTCAAGTGACACTTAATTTTGTAGCTACTTCTTTACAATTAAATCCAGTCAAGTCACACCTAATTTTCTTGCTACTTCTTTACAATTAAATCACATAAGTCACCCTGAATTTGCTGCTACTTCTTTACAATTAAATCACATAAGTCACACTGGATTTTGTTGTTACTTCTTTACTATTAAATCACATAAGTAACACTGGATTTTGTTGCTATTTCTTTACAATTCAGTCACATAAGTCACACTGGATTTTGTTGCTACTTCTTTACAATTAAATCACATTATACACACTTAATTTTTTTGCTACCTCTTTTACAATTCAATCACATTAGTCACACTGGATTTTGTTGCTACTTCTTTACAATTAAATCACATAAGTCACACTCAATTGTGTTGCTACTTCTTTACAATTAAATCACATAAGTCACACTGGATTTTGTTGCTACTTCTTTACAATTAAATCACATAAGTCACACTGAATATTGTTGCTTCTTCTTTACAATCAAATCACATAAGTCACACTTAATTTTGTTGCTACTTCTTTACAATTAAATTACATAAGTCACACGAGAATTTGTTGCTACTTGTTTACAATTGAATCACATAAGTCCCACTGAATATTGTTGCTACTTCTTTACAATTAAATCACATAAGTAACATTTAATTTTGTTGCTTCTTTTTTACAGTTAAATCCAATCAAGTCACACTTAATTTTGTTGCTACTTTTTTACAATTAAATAACATCAGTCACCCTGAATTTGTTGCTACTTCTTTACAATTAAATCACATAAGTCACACTGGATTTTGTTGCTACTTCTTTACAATTACATCACATAAGTCACACGAGAATTTGTTGCTACTTCTTTACAATTAAATCACATAAGTCACACTGGATTTTGTTGCTACTTCTTTACAATTAAATCACAGAAGTCACACTTAATTTTGTTGCTTCTTCTTTACAATTAAATCACACAAGTCACACTGAATTTTGTTGCTACTTCTTTACAATTAAATCACATAAGTCACACTGAATTTTGTTGCTACTTCTTTACAATTAAATCAAGTCAAGTCACACTGGATTTTGTTGCTATTTCTTTACAATTTAATCCAGTCAAGTCAAACTTAATTTTGTAGCTACTTCTTTACAATTAAATCCAGTCAAGTCACACTTAATTTTATTGCTACTTCTTTACAATTTAATCACATAAGTCACCCTGAATTTGTTGCTACTTCTTTACAATTAAATCACATAAGTCACACTGGATTTTGTTGTTACTTCTTTACAATTAAATCACATAAGTCACACTGGATTTTGTTGCTATTTCTTTACAATTCAGTCACATAAGTCACACTGGATTTTGTTGCTACTTCTTTACAATTTAATCACATAAGTCACACCGAATATTGTTGCTACTTCTTTACAATTAAATCACATGAGTCACACTGAATTTTGTTGCTACTTTTTTACAATTAAATCACATAAGTCACACTGGATTTTGTTTAATCTTCTTTACAATTTAATCCAGTCAAGTCACACTTAAGTTTCTTGCTACTTCTTTACAATTAAATCCAGTCAAGTCACACTTAATTTTGTTGCTACTTCTTTACAATTTAATCACATAAGTACCACAGAATTTTGTTGCTATTTCTTTACAATTAAATCACATAAGTCACACTGGATTTTGTTGCTACTTCTTTACAATTAAATCACATAAGTCACACTGAATATTGTTGCTACTTCTTTACAATTAAGTCACATGAGTCACACTGAATTTTGTTGCTGTTTCTTAACAATTAAATATCACAAGTCACCCTGGATTGTGTTGCTACTTCTTTACAATTTAATCCAGTACAGTCACACTTGAGTTTGTTGCTACTTCTTTACAATTAAATTACATAAGTCACACTGGATTTTGTTGTTACTTCTTTACTATTAAATCACATAAGTAACACTGGATTTTGTTGCTATTTCTTTACAATTCAGTCACATAAGTCACACTGGATTTTGTTGCTACTTCTTTACAATTAAATCACATTATACACACTTAATTTTTTTGCTACCTCTTTTACAATTCAATCACATTAGTCACACTGGATTTTGTTGCTACTTCTTTACAATTAAATCACATAAGTCACACTCAATTGTGTTGCTACTTCTTTACAATTAAATCACATAAGTCACACTGGATTTTGTTGCTACTTCTTTACAATTAAATCACATAAGTCACACTGAATATTGTTGCTTCTTCTTTACAATCAAATCACATAAGTCACACTTAATTTTGTTGCTACTTCTTTACAATTAAATTACATAAGTCACACGAGAATTTGTTGCTACTTGTTTACAATTGAATCACATAAGTCCCACTGAATATTGTTGCTACTTCTTTACAATTAAATCACATAAGTAACATTTAATTTTGTTGCTTCTTTTTTACAGTTAAATCCAATCAAGTCACACTTAATTTTGTTGCTACTTTTTTACAATTAAATAACATCAGTCACCCTGAATTTGTTGCTACTTCTTTACAATTAAATCACATAAGTCACACTGGATTTTGTTGCTACTTCTTTACAATTACATCACATAAGTCACACGTGAATTTGTTGCTACTTCTTTACAATTAAATCACATAAGTCACACTGGATTTTGTTGCTACTTCTTTACAATTAAATCACAGAAGTCACACTTAATTTTGTTGCTTCTTCTTTACAATTAAATCACACAAGTCACACTGAATTTTGTTGCTACTTCTTTACAATTAAATCACATAAGTCACACTGAATTTTGTTGCTACTTCTTTACAATTAAATCAAGTCAAGTCACACTGGATTTTGTTGCTACTTCTTTACAATTTAATCCAGTCAAGTCACACTTGATTTTGTAGCTACTTCTTTACAATTAAATCCAGTCAAGTCACACTTAATTTTATTGCTACTTCTTTACAATTTAATCACATAAGTCACCCTGAATTTGTTGCTACTTCTTTACAATTAAATCACATAAGTCACACTGGATTTTGTTGTTACTTCTTTACAATTAAATCACATAAGTCACACTGGATTTTGTTGCTATTTCTTTACAATTCAGTCACATAAGTCACACTGGATTTTGTTGCTACTTCTTTACAATTTAATCACATAAGTCACACCGAATATTGTTGCTACTTCTTTACAATTAAATCACATGAGTCACACTGAATTTTGTTGCTACTTTTTTACAATTAAATCACATAAGTCACACTGGATTTTGTTTAATCTTCTTTACAATTTAATCCAGTCAAGTCACACTTAAGTTTCTTGCTACTTCTTTACAATTAAATCCAGTCAAGTCACACTTAATTTTGTTGCTACTTCTTTACAATTTAATCACATAAGTACCACAGAATTTTGTTGCTATTTCTTTACAATTAAATCACATAAGTCACACTGGATTTTGTTGCTACTTCTTTACAATTAAATCACATAAGTCACACTGAATATTGTTGCTACTTCTTTACAATTAAGTCACATGAGTCACACTGAATTTTGTTGCTGTTTCTTAACAATTAAATATCACAAGTCACCCTGGATTGTGTTGCTACTTCTTTACAATTTAATCCAGTACAGTCACACTTGAGTTTGTTGCTACTTCTTTACAATTAAATCACATAAGTCACACTGAATTTTGTTGCTACTTCTTTACAATTAAATCATATAAGTCACACTGAATTTTGTTGCTACTTTTTTACAATTAAATCACATAAGTCACACTGAATTTGTTGCTATTTCTTTACAATTAAATAACATAAGTCACACTGGATTTTGTTGCTACTTCTTTACAATTAAATCACATAAGTCTCATTGGATTTTGTTGCTACTTTATTACAATTAAATCACATAAGTCACACTGGATTTTGTTGCTACTTCTTTACAATTAAATCACATTATACACACTTAATTTTTTTGCTACTTCTTTACAATTAAATCACATAAGTCACAATGAATATTGTTGCTTCTTCTTTACAATTAAATCAAGTCAAGTCACACTGGATTTTGTTGCTCCTTCTTTACAATTTAATCTAGTCAAGTCACACTTAATTTTGTAGCTACTTCTTTACAATTAAATCCAGTCAAGTCACATCTAATTTTGTTGCTACTTCTTTACAATTGAATCACATAAGTCACCCTGAATTTGTTGCTACTTCTTTACAATTTAATCACATAAGTCACACTGAATGTTGTTGCTACTTCTTTACAATTAAATCACATAAGTCACACTGGATTTTGTTGCTACTTCTTTACAATTAAATCACACAAGTGACACTGAATATTGTTGCTACTTCCTTACAATTAAATCACATAAGTCACACTTAATTCTGTTGCTACTGCTTTACAATTAAATTACATAAGTCACACGAGAATTTGTTGCTACTTCTTTACAATTAAATCACATAAGTCACACTGGATTTTGTTGCTACTTCTTTACAATTAAATCACATAAGTCACACTTAATTTTGTTGCTTCATTTTTTCAATTAAATCACACAAGTCACACTGAATTTTGTTGCTACTTCTTTACAATTAAATCACATAAGTCACACTGAATTTTGTTGCTACTTCTTTACAATTAAATCAAGTCAAGTCACACTGGATTTTGTTGCTACTTCTTTACAATTTAATCCAGTCAAGTAACACTTGATTTTGTAGCTACTTCTTTACAATTAAATCCAGTCAAGTCACACTTAATTTTATTGCTACTTCTTTACAATTAAATCACATAAGTCACCCTGAATTTGTTGCTACTTCTTTACAATTAAATCACATAAGTCACACTGGATTTTGTTGTTACTTCTTTACAATTAAATCACATAAGTCACACTTAATTTTGTTGCTATTTCTTTACAATTCAGTCACATAAGTCACACTGGATTTTGTTGCTACTTCTTTACAATTTAATCACATAAGTAACACTGAATATTGTTGCTACTTCTTTACAATTAAATCACATGAGTCACACTGAATTTTGTAGCTACTTTTTTACAATTAAATCACATAAGTCACACTGGATTTTGCTGAATCTTCTTTACAATTTAATCCAGTCAAGCCACACTAAATTTTGTTGCTACTTCTTTACAATTAAATCCAGTCACATCACACTAGATTTTGTTGCTACTTCTTTACAATTTAATCACATAAGTTACACTGAATTTTCTTGCTATTTCTTTACAATTAAATTACATAAGTCACACTGGATTTTGTTGCTACTCCTTTACAATTAAATCAAATAAGTCACACTGAATATTGTTGCTACTTCTTTACAATTAAGTCACATGAGTCACACTGAATTTTGTTGCTGTTTCTTAACAATTAAATATCATAAGTCACCCTGGATTTTGTTGCTACTTCTTTACAATTTAATCAAGTCAAGTCACACTTGAGTTTGTTGCTACTTCTTTACAATTAAATCACATAAGTCACACTGAATTTTGTTGCTACTTTTTTACAATTAAATCATATAAGTCACACTGAATTTTGTTGCTACTTCTTTACAATTAAATCACATAAGTCACACTGAATTTGTTGCTACTTCTTTACAATTAAATCACATAAGTCACACTGGATTTTGTTGTTACTTCTTTACAATTAAATCACATAAGTCTCATTGGATTTTGTTGCTACTTTATTACAATTAAATCACATAAGTCACACTGAATTTTGTTGCTACTTCTTTACAATTAAATCAAGTCAAGTCACACTGGATTTTGTTGCTACTTCTTTACAATTTAATCCAGTCAAGTAACACTTGATTTTGTAGCTACTTCTTTACAATTAAATCCAGTCAAGTCACACTTAATTTTATTGCTACTTCTTTACAATTAAATCACATAAGTCACCCTGAATTTGTTGCTACTTCTTTACAATTAAATCACATAAGTCACACTGGATTTTGTTGTTACTTCTTTACAATTAAATCACATAAGTCACACTGGATTTTGTTGCTATTTCTTTACAATTCCGTCACATAAGTCACACTGGATTTTGTTGCTACTTCTTTACAATTTAATCACATAAGTAACACTGAATATTGTTGCTACTTCTTTACAATTAAATCACATGAGTCACACTGAATTTTGTAGCTATTTTTTACAATTAAATCACATAAGTCACACTGGATTTTGCTGAATCTTCTTTACAATTTAATCCAGTCAAGTCACACTTAATTTTGTTGCTACTTCTTCACAATTAAATCCAGTCACATCACACTTAATTTTGTTGCTACTTCTTTACAATTTAATCACATAAGTCACACTGAATTTTGTTGCTATTTCTTTACAATTAAATTACATAAGTCACACTGGATTTTGTTGCTACTTCTTTACAATTAAATCACATAAGTCACACTGAATATTGTTGCTACTTCTTTACAATTAAGTCACATGAGTCACACTGAATTTTGTTGCTGTTTCTTAACAATTAAATATCATAAGTCACCCTGGATTTTGTTGCTACTTCTTTACAATTTAATCAAGTCAAGTCACACTTGAGTTTGTTGCTACTTCTTTACAATTAAATCACATAAGTCACACTGAATTTTGTTGCTACTTTTTTACAATTAAATCATATAAGTCACACTGAATTTTGTTGCTATATCTTTACAATTAAATCACATAAGTCACACTGAATTTGTTGCTACTTCTTTACAATTAAATCACATAAGTCACACTGGATTTTGTTGTTACTTCTTTACAATTAAATCACATAAGTCTCATTGGATTTTGTTGCTACTTTATTACAATTAAATCACATAAGTCACACTGGATTTTGTTGCTACTTCTTTACAATTAAATCACATTATACACACTTAATTTTGTTGCTACTTCTTTACAATTCAATCACATAAGTCACACTGGATTTTGTTGCTACTTCTTTACAATTAAATCACATAAGTCACACTCAATTTTGTTGCTACTTATTTAAAATTAAATCACATAAGTCACACTGGATTTTGTTGCTACTTCTTTACAATTAAATCACATAAGTCACACTGAATATCGTTGCTTCTTCTTTACAATCGAATCACATAAGTCACACTTAATTTTGTTGCTACTTCTTTACAATTAAATTACATAAGTCACACGAGAATTTGTTGCTACTTCTTTACAATGTAATCACATAAGTCCCACGGAATATTGTTACTACTTCTTTACAATTAAATCACATAAGTAACATTCAATTGTGTTGCTGCTTCTTTACAGTTAAATCCAATCAAGTCACACTTAATTTTGTTGCTACTTCTTTACAATTAAATCACATAAGTCACCCTGAATTTGTTGCTACTTCTTTACAATTTAATCACATAAGTCACACTGGATTTTGTTGCTACTTCTTTACAATTACATCACATAAGTCACATTGAATTTTGTTGCTACTTCTTTACAATTAAATCACATAAGTCACACTGAATTTTGTTGCAACTTCTTTACAATTAAATCACATAAGTCACCGAGAATTTCTTGCTACTTCTTTACAATTAAATAACATAAGTCACATTGGATTTTGTTGTTACTTCTTTACAATTAAATCACATAAGTCACACTGGATTGAGTGGCCACTTCTTTACAATTAAATCACATAAGTCACACTTAATTTGATTGCTACTTTTTTACAATTAAATCACATACGTCACACTGAATTTTGTTGCTACTTTTTTACAATTACATCACATGAGCTACACTGAATATTGTTGCCACTTCTTTACAATTAAATCAAGTCAAGTCACACTCAATTTTGTTGCTACTTCTTTACAATTAAATCCAGTAAAGTCACACTTAATTTTGTAACTACTTCTTTACAATTAAATCCAGTCAAGTCACACTTAATTTTGTTGCTACTTCTTTACAATTAAATCACATAAGTCACCCTGAATTTGTTGCTGCTTCTTTACAATTCAATCACATAAGTCACACTGGATTTTGTTGCTACTTCTTTACAATTAAATAACATATATCACACTGGATTTTGTTGCTACTTCTTTACAATTAAATCACATAAGTCACACTTAATTTTGTTGCTACTTCTTTACAATTCAATCACATAAGTCACACTGGATTTTGTTGCTACTTCTTTACAATTAAATCACATAAGTCACACTGAATATTGTTGCTACTTCTTTACAATTAAATCACATAAGTCACACTGGATTCTGTTGCTACTTCTTAACAATTAAATATCATAAGTCACACTGGATTTTCTTGCTACTTTTTTACAATTTAATGCAGTCAAGTCACACTTAAGTTTGTTGCTACTTCTTTATAATTAAATCCAGTCACGTCACACTTGATTTTGTTGCTACTTCTTTACAATTTAATAACATAAGTCACACTGAATTTTGTTGCTACTTTTTTACAATTAAATCACATAACTCACACTGGATTTTGTTGCTACTTCTTTACAATTAAATCCAGTCAAGTCACACTGAATTTTGTTGCTACTTCTTTACAATTAAATCACATAAGTAACACTGGATTTTGTTGCTACTTCTTTACAATTAAAGCACATAAGTCCCACTGAATTTTGTTGCTACTTCTTTACAATTAAATCACACAAGTCACACTGGATTTTGTTGCTACTACTTTACAATTCAATCACATAAGTCACACTCGATTTTGTTGCTACTTCTTCACAATTAAATCACATAAGTCACACTGAATTTTGTTGCTACTTTTTTACAATTAAATCACATAAATCACACGGGATTTTGTTGCTAATTCTTTTACAATTAAATCACATATATCACACTAGAGGTTGTTGCTACTTCTTTACAATTAAATCACATAAGTCACACTTTATTTTGTTGCTACGTCTTTACAATTCAATCACATAAGTCACACTGGATTTTGTTGCTACTTCTTTACAATTAAATCACATAAGTCACACTGAATATTGTTGCTACTTCTTTACAATTAAATCACATGAGTAACACTGAATTTTGTTGCTACTTCTTAACAATTAAATATCATAAGTCACACTGGATTTTGTTGCTACTTTTTTACAATTTAATGCAGTCAAGTCACACTTAAGTTTGTTGCTACTTCTTGATAATTAAATCCAGTCACGTCACACTTAATTTTGTTGCTACTTCTTTACAATTTAATCCAGTCAAGTCACACTTAATTTTGTTGCTACTTCTTTACAATTTAATCACATAAGTCACACTGAATTTTGTTGCTACTACTTTACAATAAATCACATAAGTCACACTGAATTTTGTTGCTACTTCTTTACAATTAAATCACACAAGTCACCCTGAATTTGTTGCTACTTCTTTACAATTAAATCACATAAGTCACACTAAATTTTGTTGCTACTTCTTTACAATTAAAGCACATAAGTCACACTGAATTTTGTTGCTACTTCTTTACAATTAAATCACATAAGTCACACTGGATTTTGTTGCTACTACTTTACAATTAATTATCATAAGTCACACTGGATTTTGTTGCTACTTCTTAACAATTAAATCACATAAGTCACACTTAATTTTGTTGCTACTTCTTTACAATTAAATATCATAAGTCACACTCGATTTTGTTGGTATTTCTTTACAATTAAATTCAGTCAAGTCACACTAAATTTTGTTGTGTCTTCGTTACAAGTAAATTCAGTCAAGTCACACATAATTTTGTTGCTACTTCTTTACAATTAAATCACACAAGTCACACTGGATTTTGTTGCTACTACTTTACAATTCAATCACATAAGTCACACTCGATTTTGTTGCTACTTCTTCACAATTAAATCACATAAGTCACACTGAATTTTGTTGCTACTTTTTTACAATTAAATCATATAAATCACACGGGATTTTGTTGCTAATTCTTTTACAATTAAATCACATATATCACACTAGAGGTTGTTGCTACTTCTTTACAATTAAATCACATAAGTCACACTTTATTTTGTTGCTACGTCTTTACAATTCAATCACCTAAGTCACACTGGATTTTGTTGCTACTTCTTTACAATTAAATCACATAAGTCACACTGAATATTGTTGCTACTTCTTTACAATTAAATCACATGAGTAACACTGAATTTTGTTGCTACTTCTTAACAATTAAATATCATAAGTCACACTGGATTTTGTTGCTACTTTTTTACAATTTAATGCAGTCAAGTCACACTTAAGTTTGTTGCTACTTCTTGATAATTAAATCCAGTCACGTCACACTTAATTTTGTTGCTACTTCTTTACAATTTAATCCAGTCAAGTCACACTTAATTTTGTTGCTACTTCTTTACAATTTAATCACATAAGTCACACTGAATTTTGTTGCTACTACTTTACAATAAATCACATAAGTCACACTAAATTTTGTTGCTACTTCTTTACAATTAAATCACACAAGTCACACTGAATTTTGTTGCTACTTCTTTACAATTAAATCACATAAGTCACACTAAATTTTGTTGCTACTTCTTTACAATTAAAGCACATAAGTCACACTGAATTTTGTTGCTACTTCTTTACAATTAAATCACATAAGTCACACTGGATTTTGTTGCTACTACTTTACAATTTAATATCATAAGTCACACTGGATTTTGTTGCTACTTCTTAACAATTAAATCACATAAGTCACACTTAATTTTGTTGCTACTTCTTTACAATTAAATATCATAAGTCACACTCGATTTTGTTGGTATTTCTTTACAATTAAATTCAGTCAAGTCACACTAAATTTTGTTGTGTCTTCGTTACAAGTAAATTCAGTCAAGTCACACATAATTTTGTTGCTACTTCTTTACAATTAAATCACATAAGTCACACTGAATTTTGTTTCTACTTCTTTAAATTAAATCACATAAGTCACACTAAATTTTGTTGCTACTTCTTTACAATTAAATCACATACGTCACACTGGATTTTGTTGCTACTTCTTTACAATTAAATCACATAAGTCACACTGGATTTTGTTGCTACTTCTTTACAATTAAATCACATAAGTCACACTAAATTTTGTTGCTTCTTCTTTACAATTAAATCACACAAGTCACACTGAATTTTGTTGCTACTTCTTTAGAATTAAATCACATAAGTCACACTGAATTTTGTTGCTACTTCTTTACAATTAAACTAAGTCAAGTCACACTGGATTTTGTTGCTACTTCTTTACAATTTAATCCAGTCAAGTCACACTTAATTTTGTAGCTACTTCTTTACAATTAAATCAAGTCAATTCACACTTAATTTTATTGCTACTTCTTTACAATTAAATCACATAAGTCACCCTGAATTTGTTGTTACTTCTTTACAATTAAATCACATAAGTCACACTGGATTTTTTTGCTACTTCTTTACAATTTAATCACATAAGTCACACTGAATATTGTTGCTACTTCTTTACAATTAAATCACATAAGTAACACTGGATTTTGTTCAATCTTCTTTACAATTTAATCCAGTCAAGTCACACTTAAGTTTCTTGCTACTTCTTTACAATTAAATCCAGTCACATCACACTTAATTTTGTAGCTACTTCTTTACAATTAAATCAAGTCAATTCACACTTAATTTTATTGCTACTTCTTTACAATTAAATCACATAAGTCACCCTGAATTTGTTGTTACTTCTTTACAATTAAATCACATAAGTCACACTGGATTTTGTTGCTACTTCTTTACAATTAAATCACATAATTCACACTGAATATTGTTGCTACTTCTTTACAATTAAGTTACATGAGTCACACTGAATTTTGTTGCTGTTTCTTAACAATTAAATATCATAAGTCACACTGGATTTTGTTGCTACTACTTTACAATTCAATCACATAAGTAACACTCGATTTTGTTGCTACTTCTTCACAATTAAATCACATAAGTCACACTGAATTTTGTTGCTACTTCTTTACAATTAAATCACATAAGTCACACGGGATTTTGTTGCTACTTCTTTTACAATTATATCACATATATCACACTAGATTTTGTTGCTACTTCTTTACAATTAAATCACATAAGTCACACTTAATTGTGTTGCTACTTCTTTACAATTCAATCACATAAGTCACACTGGATTTTGTTGCTACTTCTTTAGAATTAAATCACATAAGTCACACTGAATTTTGTTGCTACTTCTTCCCAATTTAATAACATAAGTCACACTGAATTTTGTTGCTACTGTTTTACAATTAAATCACATAACTCACACTGGATTTTGTTGCTACTTATTTACAATTAAATCCAGTCACGTCACACTGAATTTTGTTTCTACTTCTTTACAATTAAATCACATAAGTCCCACTGAATTTTGTTGCTACTTCTTTACAATTAAATCACACAAGTCACACTGGATTTTGTTGCTACTACTTTACAATTCAATCACATAAGTCACACTCGATTTTGTTGCTACTTCTTCAAAATTAAATCACATAAGTCACACTGAATTTTGTTGCTACTTCTTTACAATTAAATCACATAAATCACACGGATTTTTGTTGCAACTTCTTTTACAATTAAATCACATATATCACACTAGAGGTTGTTGCTACTTCTTTACAATTAAATCACATAAGTCACACTTTATTTTGTTGCTACGTCTTTACAATTCAATCACATAAGTCACACTGGATTTTGTTGCTACTTCTTAACAATTAAATCACATAAGTCATACTTAATTTTGTTGCTACTTCTTTACAATTAAATATCATAAGTCACACTGGATTTTGTTGGTATTTCTTTACTATTAAATTCAGTCAAGTCACACTAAATTTTGTTGGTTCTTCGTTACAAGTAAATTCAGTCAAGTCACACATAATTTTGTTGCTACTTTTTACAATTAAATCACATAAGTCACACTGAATTTTGTTGCTACTTCTTTACAATTAAATCACATAAGTCACACTAAATTTTGTTGCTACTTCTCTACAATTAAATCACATACGTCACACTGGATTTTGTTGCTACTTCTTTACAATTAAATCACATAAGTCACACTGGATTTTGTTGCTACTTCTTTACAATTAAATCACATAAGTCACACTTAATTTTGTTGCTTCTTCTTTACAATTAAATCACACAAGTCACACTGAATTTTGTTGCTACTTCTTTAGAATTAAATCACATAAGTCACACTGAATTTTGTTGCTACTTCTTTACAATTAAACATAGTCAAGTCACACTGGATTTTGTTGCGTCTTCTTTACAATTTAATCCAGTCAAGTCACACTTAATTTTGTAGCTACTTCTTTACAATTAAATCCAGTCAATTCACACTTAATTTTATTGCTACTTCTTTACAATTAAATCACATAAGTCACCCTGAATTTGTTGTTACTTCTTTACAATTAAATCACATAAGTCACACTGGATTTTGTTGAATCTTCTTTACAATTTAATCCAGTCAAGTCACACTTAAGTTTCTTGCTACTTCTTTACAATTAAATCCAGTCACATCACACTTAATTTTGTTGCTACTTCTTTACAATTTAATCACATAAGTCACACTGAATTTTGTTGCTATTTCTTTACAATTAAATCACATAAGTCACACTGGATTTTGTTGCTACTTCTTTACAATTAAACTACATAATTCACACTGAATATTGTTGCTACTTCTTTACAATTAAGTCACATGAGTCACACTGAATTTTGTTGCTGTTTCTTAACAATTAAATATTATAAGTCACACTGGATTTTGTTGCTACTACTTTACAATTCAATCACATAAGTCACACTCGATTTTGTTGCTACTTCTTCACAATTAAATCACATAAGTCACACTGAATTTTGTTGCTACTTCTTTACAATTAAATCACATAAGTCACACGGGATTTTGTTGCTACTTCTTTTACAATTAAATCACATATATCACACTAGATGTTGTTGATACTTCTTTACAATTAAATCACATAAGTCACACTTAATTTTGTTGCTACTTCTTTACAATTCAATCACATAAGTCACACTGGATTTTGTTGCTACTTCTTTACAATTAAATCACATAAGTCACACTGAATATTGTTGCTACTTCTTTACAATTAAATCACATGAGTAACACTGAATTGTGTTGCTACTTCTTAACAATCATAAGTCACACTGGATTTAGTTGCTACTTTTTACAATTTAATGCAGTCAAGTCACACTTAAGTTTGTTGCTACTTCTTTATAATTAAATCCAGTTACGTCACACTTAATTTTGTTGCTACTTCTTTACAATTTAATTCAGTCAAGTCACAGTTAATTTTGTTGCTACTTCTTTACAATTTAATCACATAAGTCACACTTAATTTTGTTGCTACTTCTTTACAATAAATCACATAAGTCACACTGGATTTTGTTGCTACTTCTTTACAATTAAATCACATAAGTCACACTGAATTTTGTTGCTACTTCTTTACAATTAAATAACATAAGTCACACTGGATTTTGTTGCTACTTCTTTACAATTAAAGCACATAAATCACACTGAATTTTGTTGCTACTTCTTTACAATTAAATCACATACGTCACACTGGATTTTGTTGCTACTACTTTACAATTGAATATCATAAGTAACACTGGGTTTTGTTGCTACTTCTTAACAATTAAATCACATAAGTCACACTTAATTTTGTTGCTACTTCTTTACAATTAAATATCATAAGTCACACTGGATTTTGTTGGTATTTCTTTACAATTAAATTTAGTCAAGTCACACTAAATTTTGTTGCTTCTTCGTTACAAGTAAATTCAGTCAAGTCACACATAATTTTGTTGCTACTTCTTTACAATTAAATCACATAAGTTACACTGGTTTTTGTTGCAACTTCTTTACAATTAAATCACATAAGTCACACTAGATTTTGTTGCTACTTCTTTACAATTAAATCACATACGTCACACTTAATTTTGTTGCTTCTTCTTTACAATTAAATCACACAAGTCACACTGGATTTTGTTGCTACTTCTTTACAATTAAATCACATAAGTCACACTGAATTTGTTGCTACTTTTTTACAATTAAATAACATAAGTCACACTGGATTTTGTTGTTACTTCTTTACAATTAAATCACATAAGTCTCATTGGATTTTGTTGCTACTTTATTACAATTAAATCACATAAGTCACACTGGATTTTGTTGCTACTTCTTTACAATTAAATCACATAAGTCACACTATATTTTGTTGCTACTTCTTTACAATTAAATCACATACGTCACACTGGATTTTGTTGCTACTTCTTTACAATTAAATAACATATGTCACACTGGATTTTGTTGCTACTTCTTTACAATTAAATCACATAAGTCACACTTAATTTTGTTGCTTCTTCTTTACAATTAAATCACACAAGTCACACGGGATTTTGTTGCTACTTCTTTTACAATTAAATCACATATATCACACTTGATGTTGTTGCTACTTCTTTACAATTAAATCACATAAGTCACACTTAATTTTGTTGCTACTTCTTTACAATTCAATCACATAAGTCACACTGGATTTTGTTGCTACTTCTTTACAATTAAATCACATAAGTCACACTGAATATTGTTGCTACTTCTTTACAATTAAATCACATGAGTAACACTGAATTTTGTTGCTACTTCTTAACAATTAAATATCATAAGTCACACTGGATTTTGTTGCTACTTTTTTACAATTTAATGCAGTCAAGTCACACTTAAGTTTGTTGCTACTTCTTTATAATTCAATCCAGTCACGTCACACTTAATTTTGTTGCTACTTCTTTACAATTAAATCACATAAGTAACACTGGATTTTGTTGAATCTTCTTTACAATTTAATCCAGTCAAGTCACACTTAAGTTTCTTGCTACTTCTTTACAATTAAATCCAGTCATATCACACTTAATTTTGTTGCTACTTCTTTACAATTTAATCCAGTCAAGTCACACTTGAGTTTGTTGCTACTTCTTTACAATTAAATCACATAAGTCACACTGAATTTTGTTGCTACTTCTTTACAATTAAATCATATAAGTCACACTGAATTTTGTTGCTACTTCTTTACAATTAAATAACATAAGTCACACTGAATTTGTAGCTACTTCTTTACAATTAAATAACATAAGTCACACTGGATTTTGTTGTTACTTCTTTACAATTAAATCACATAAGTCTCATTAGATTTTGTTGCTACTTTATTACAATTAAATCACATAAGTCACACTGGATTTTGTTGCTACTTCTTTACAATTAAATCACATAAGTCACACTGAATATTGTTGCTTCTTCTTTACAATCAAATCACATAAGTCACACGATATTTTGTTGCTACTTCTTTACAATTAAATTACATAAGTCACACGAGAATTTGTTGCTACTTTTTTACAATTGAATCACATTAGTCCTACTGAATATTGTTGCTACTTCTTTACAATTAAATCACATAAGTAATATTTAATTTTGTTGCTTCTTCTTTACAGTTAAATCCAATCAAGTCACACTTAATTTTGTTGCTACTTCTTTACAATTAAATCACATAAGTCACCCTGAACTTGTTGCTACTTCTTTACAATTAAATCACATAAGTCACACTGAGTTTTGTTGCTACTTCTGTACAATTAAATCACATAAGTCACACTGAATTTTGTTGCTACTTTTTTACAATTAAATAACATAAGTCACACTGTATTTTGTTGTTACTTCTTTACAATTAAATCACATAAGTCTCATTGGATTTTGTTGCTACTTTATTACAATTAAATCACATAAGTCTCATTGGATTTTGTTGCTTCTTTATTACAATTAAATCACATCAGTCACACTAAATTTAGTTGCTACTTCTTTACAATTAAATCACATACGTCACACTGGATTTTGTTGCTACTTCTTTACAATTAAATCACATAAGTCACACTGGATTTTGTTGCTACTTCTTTACAATTAAATCACATAAGTCACACTTAATTTTGTTGCTTCTTCTTTACAATTAAATCACACAAGTCACACTGACCTTTGTTGCTACTTCTTTACAATTAAATCACATAAGTCACACTGAATTTTGTTGCTACTTCTTTACAATTAAATCAAGTCAAGTCACACTGGATTTTGTTGCTACTTCTTTACAATTTAATCCAGTCAAGTCACACTTAATTTTGTAGCTACTTCTTTACAATTAAATCCAGTACCGTCACACTTAAGTTTCTTGCTACTTCTTTACAATTAAATCCAGTCATATCACACTTAATTTTGTTGCTACTTCTTTACTATTTAATCACATAAGTCACACTGAATTTTGTTGCTATTTCTTTACAATTAAATTACATAAGTCACACTGGATTTTGTTGCTACTTCTTTACAATTAAATCACATAAGTCACACTGAATATTGTTGCTACTTCTTTACAATTAAGTCACATGAGTCACACTAAATTTTGTTGCGTTTTCTTAACAATTAAATATCATAAGTCACCCTGGATTTTGTTGCTACTTCTTTACAATTTAATCCAGTCAAGTCACACTTGAGTTTGTTGCTACTTCTTTACAATTTAATCGCATAAGTCACACTGAATTTTGTTGCTACTTCTTTACAATTAAATCATATAAGTCACACTGAATTTTGCTGCTACTTCTTTACAATTAAATCACATAAGTCACACTGATTTTGTTGCTACTCCTTTACAATTAAATAACATAAGTCACACTGGATTTTGTTGTTAATTCTTTACAATTAAATCACATAAGTCTCATTGGATTTTGTTGCTACTTTATTACAATTAAATGACATAAGTCACACTGGATTTTGTTGCTACTTCTTTACAATTAAATCACATAAGTCACACTGAATATTGTTGCTTCTTCTTTACAATCAAATCACATAAGTCACACTTAATTTTGTTGCTACTTCTTTACAATTAAATTACATGAGTCACACGAGAATTTGTTGCTACTTCTTTACAATTGAATCACATAAGTCCCACTGAATATTGTTGCTACTTCTTTACAATTAAATCACATAAGTTACATTTAATTTTGTTGCTTCTTCTTTACAGTTAAATCCAATCAAGTCACACTTAATTTTGTTGCTACTTCTTTACAATTAAATCACATAAGTAACCCTGAATTTGTCGCTACTTCTTTACAATTAAATCACATAAGTCACACTGAATTTTGTTGCTACTTCTTTACAATTACATCACATAAGTCACATTGAATTTTGTTGCTACTTCTTTACAATTAAACCACATAAGTCACACTGAATTTTGTTGCAACTTCTTTACAATTAAATCACATAAGTTACACTGAATTTCTTGCTACTTCTTTACAATTAAATAACATAAGTCACATTGGATTTTGTTGTTACTTCTTTACAATTAAATCACATAAGTCACACTGGATTTAGTGGCCACTTCTTTACAATTAAATCACATAAGTCACACTTAATTTTGTTCTACTTTTTTACAATTAAATCACATACGTCACACTGAATTTTGTTGCTACTTCTTTACAATTACATCACATGAGTCACACTGAATATTGTTGCCACTTCTTTACAATTAAATCAAGTCAAGTCAAACTCAATTTTGTTGCTACTTCTTTACAATTAAATCCAGTAAAGTCACACTTAATTTTGTAGCTGCTTCTTTACAATTTAATCCAGTCAAGTCACACTTAATTTTGTTGCTATTTCTTTTCAATTAAATCACATAAGTCACTCTGAATTTGTTGCTGCTTCTTTACAATTAAATCACATAAGTCACACTGGATTTTGTTGCTACTTCTTTACAATTAAATCACATATATCACACTGGATTTTGTTGCTACTTCTTTACAATTAAATCACATAAGTCACACTTAATTTTGTTGCTACTTCTTTACAATTCAATCACATAAGTCACACTGGATTTTGTTGCTACTTCTTTACAATTAAATCACATAAGTCACACTGAATATTGTTGCTACTTCTTTACAATTAAATCACATAAGTCACACGAGATTTTGTTGCTACTTCTTAACAATTAAATCACATAAGTCACACTGGATTTTCTTGCCACTTTTTACAATTTAATTCAGTCAAGTCACACTTAAGTTTGTTGCTACTTCTTTATAATTAAATCCAGTCACGTCACACTTAATTTTGTTGCTACTTCTTTACAATTTAATCCAGTCAAGTCACACTTAATTTTGTTGCTACTTCTTTACAATTTAATCACATAAGTCACACTGAATTTTGTTGCTACTTCTTTACAATTAAATCACATATGTCACACTGGATTTTGTTGCTACTTTGTTTACAATTAAAGCACATAAGTCACACTGAATTTTGTTGCTACTTCTTAACAATTGAATATCATAAGTCACACTGGATTTGGTTGCTATTTCTTTACAATTAAATTCAGTCAAGTCACACTAAATTTTGTTGCCTTTTCTGTTACAAGTAAATTCAGTCAAGTCACACTTAATTTTGTTGCTACTGCTTTACAATTAAATAATTTAAGTCACCCTGAATTTTGTTGCTACTTCTTTACAATTAAATCACATAAGTCACACTGGATTTTGTTGCTACTTCTTTACAATTAAATCACATAAGTCACACTGGATTTTGTTGCTACTTCTTTACAATTAAATCACATAAGTCACACTGGATTTTGTTGGTACTTTTTTACAATTAAATCACATAAGTCACACTGGATTTTCTTGCTACTTCTTTAAAATTAAATCACATTAGTCACACTTAATTTTGTTGCTACTTCTTTACAATTCAATCACATAAGTCACACTGGATTTGGTTGCTACTTCTTTACAATTAAATAACATAAGTCACACTGGATTTTGTTGTTACTTCTTTACAATTAAATCACATAAGTCTCATTGGATTTTGTTGCTTCTTTATTACAATTAAATCACATAAGTCACACTGGATTTTGTTGCTACTTCTTTACAATTAAATCACATAAGTCACACTGAATATTGTCGCTTCTTATTTACAATCAAATCACATAAGTCACACTTAATTTTGTTGCTACTTCTTTACAATTAAATCACATAAGTCACACGAGCATTTGTTGCTACTTCTTTACAATTGAATCACATAAGTCCCACTGAATATTGTTGCTACTTCTTTACAATTAAATCATATAAGTTTCATTTAATTTTGTTGCTTCTTCTTTACAGTTAAATCCAATCAAGTCACACTTAATTTTGTTGCTACTTCTTTACAATTAAATCACATAAGTCACCCTGAATTTGTTGCTACTTCTTTACAATTAAATCACATAAGTCACACTGGATTTTGTTGCTACTTCTTTACAATTACATCACATAAGTCACATTGTATTTTGTTGCTACTTCTTTACAATTAAACCACATAAGTCACACTGAATTTTGTTGCAACTTCTTTACAATTAAATCACATAAGTCACACTGAATTTCTTGCTACAATGAAATAACATAAGTCACATTAGATTTTGTTGTTACTTCTTTACAATTAAATCACATAAGTCACACTGGATTTAGTGGCCACTTCTTTACAATTAAATCACATAAGTCACACTAAATTTTGTTGCTACTTTTTTACAATAAAATCACATACGTCACACTGAATTTTGTTGCTACTTCTTTACAATTACATCACATGAGTCACACTGAATATTGTTGCCACTTCTTTACAATTAAATCAAGTCAAGTCACACTCAATTTTGTTGCTACTTCTTTACAATTAAATCCAGTAAAGTCACACTTAATTTTGTAGCTACTTCTGTACCCTTAAATCCAGTCAAGTCACACTTAATTTTGTTGCTATTTCTTTACAATTAAATCACATAAGTCACCCTGAATTTGTTGCTGCTTCTTTACAATTAAATCACATAAGTCACACTGGATTTTGTTGCTACTTCTTTACAATTAAATCACATATATCACACTGGATTTTG
The DNA here is from genome assembly GCA_963556195.1 of Sepiola atlantica. NCBI lineage: Eukaryota > Metazoa > Mollusca > Cephalopoda > Sepiida > Sepiolidae > Sepiola > Sepiola atlantica. The sequence continues at coordinate 132,680,987 of OY744528.1, read as the reverse complement.
TTGCTACTTCTTTACAATTAAATCACATAAGTCACACTTGATTTTGTTGCTACTTCTTTACAATTCAATCACATAAGTCACACTGGATTTTGTTGCTACTTCTTTACAATTAAATCACATAAGTCACACTGAATATTGTTGCTACTTCTTTACAATTAAATCACATAAGTCACACGAGATTTTGTTGCTACTTCTTAACAATTAAATCACATAAGTCACACTGGATTTTCTTGCCACTTTTTTACAATTTAATGCAGTCAAGTCACACTTAAGTTTGTTGCTACTTCTTTATAATTAAATCCAGTCACGTCACACTTAATTTTGTTGCTACTTCTTTACAATTTAATCCAGTCAAGTCACACTTAATTTTGTTGCTACTTCTTTACAATTTAATCACATAAGTCACACTGAATTTTGTTGCTACTTCTTTACAATTAAATCACATATGTCACACTGGATTTTGTTGCTACTTTTTTTACAATTAAAGCACATAAGTCACACTGAATTTTGTTGCTACTTCTTAACAATTGAATATCATAAGTCACACTGGATTTGGTTGCTATTTCTTTACAATTAAATTCAGTCAAGTCACACTAAATTTTGTTGCCTTTTCTGTTACAAGTAAATTCAGTCAAGTCACACCTTATTTTGTTGCTACTTCTTTACAATTAAATAATTTAAGTCACCCTGAATTTTGTTGCTACTTCTTTACAATTAAATCACATAAGTCACACTGGATTTTGTTGCTACTTCTTTACAATTAAATCACATAAGTCACACTGGATTTTGTTGCTACTTCTTTACAATTAAATCACATAAGTCACACTGGATTTTGTTGGTACTTCTTTACAATTAAATCACATAAGTCACACTGGATTTTCTTGCTACTTCTTTACAATTAAATCACATTAGTCACACTTAATTTTGTTGCTACTTCTTTACAATTCAATCACATAAGTCACACTGGATTTGGTTGCTACTTCTTTACAATTAAATCACATAAGTCACACTGAATTTTGTTGCTACTTCTTTACAATTTAATCACATAAGTCACACTGGATTTTGTTGCTACTTCTTTGCAATTAAATCACATAAGAAACACTGAATATTGTTGCTACTTCTTTACAATTAAATCACATAAGTCACACTTGATTTTGTTGCTACTTCTTTACAATTAAATCCAATCAAGTCACACTGAATTTTGTTGCTACTTCTTTACAATTAAATAACATAAGTCACCCTGCATTTGTTGCTACTTCTTTACAATTAAATCACATAAGTCACACTGGCCTTTGTTGCTACTTCTTTACAATTAAATCACATAAGTCACACTGGATTTTGTTGCTACTTCTTTACAATAAAATCACATAAGTCACACTGAATTTTGTTGCTACTTCTACAGAATTAAATCACATAAGTCACACTTGATTTTGTTGCTATTTCTTTACAATAAAATTCAGTCAAGTTACACTAAATTTTGTTGCTTCTATGTTACAAGTAAATTCAGTCAAGTCACACTGAATTTTGTTGCAACTTCTTTACAATTAAATCACATAAGTCACACTGAATTTCTTGCTACTTCTTTACAATTAAATAACATAAGTCACATTGGATTTTGTTGTTACTTCTTTACAATTAAATCACATAAGTCACACTGGATTTAGTGGCCACTTCTTTACAATTAAATCACATAAGTCACACTTAATTTTGTTGCTACTTTTTTACAATTAAATCACATACGTCACACTGAATTTTGTTGCTACTTCTTTACAATTAAATCACATAAGTAACACTGAATTTTGTTGCTACTTCTTTACAATTAAATCACATAAGTCACACTAAATTTTGTTGCTACTTCTTTACAATTAAATCACATGAGTCACACTGGATTTTGTTGCTACTTCTTTACAATTACATCACATAAGTCACACTGGATTTTGTTGCTACTTCTTTACAATTAAATCACATAAGTCACTCTGAATTTTGTTGCCCCTTCTTTTCAATTAAATCACATAAGTCACACTGAATTTTGTTGCTACTTCTTTACAATGAAATCACATAAGTCACACTGAATTTTGTTACTACTTCTTTACAATTAAATCACATAAGTCACACTGGATTTGTTGCTACTTCTTTACAAATAAATAACATAAGTCACACTGGATTTTGTTGTTACTTCTTTACAATTAAATCACATAAGTCACACTGGATTTTGTTGCTACTTCTTTACAATTAATTCACATAAGTCACACTGAATTTGTTGCTACTTCTTTACAAATAAATAACATAAGTCACACTGAATTTTGTTGCTACTTCTTTACAATTAAATCACATACGTCACACTGAATTTTGTTGCTACTTATTTACAATTTAATCACATAAGTCATACTGAATTTGTTGCTACTTCTTTACAAATAAATAACATAAGTCACACTGGATTTTGTTGTTACTTCTTTACAATTAAATCACATAAGTCACACTGAATTTGTTACTACTTTATTACAAATAAATAACATAAGTCAGACTGAATTTTGTTGCTACTTCTTTACAATTAAATCACATAAGTCACCCTGAATTTTGTTGCTACTTCTTTAGTATTAAATCACATAAGTCACACTGGATTTTGTTGCTACTTCTTTACAATTAAATCACATAAGTCACACTGGATTTTGTTGCTACTTCTTTACAATTAAATCACATAAGTCACTCTGGATTTTGTTGCTACTTTTTTACAATTAAATCACAAACGTCACACTGGATTTTGTTGCTACTTCTTTACAATTAAATCACATTAGTCACACGTAATTTTGTTGCTACTTCTTTACAATTGAATCACATAAGTCACACTTGATTTTGTTGCTACTTCTTTACAATTAAATCACATAAGTCACACTGAATTTTGTTGCTACTTCTTTACAAATAAATCACATAAGTCACACTAGATTCTGTTGCTACTTCTTTACAATTAAATCACATAAGTCACACTGAATATTGTTGCTACTTCTTTACAATTAAATCACATAAGTCACACTTAATTTTGTTGCTACTTCTTTACAATTAAATCACATAATTCACACTGAATTTTGTTGCTACTTCTTTACAATTAAATCACATAAGTCACACTGAATTTTGTTGCTATTCTTTACAATTAAATCACATAAGTCACACGGGATTTTGTTGCGACTTCTTTGCAATTAAATCACATAAGTCCCACTGAATATTGTTGCTACTTCTTTACAATTAAATCACATGAGTGACACTTAGTTTTGTTGCTTCTCCTTTACAGTTAAATCCAATAAAGTCACACTTAATTTTGTTGCTACTTCTTTACAATTAAATAACATAAGTCACCCTGAATTTGTTTCTACTTCTTTAAAATTAAATCACATAAGTCACACTGGATTTTGTTGCTACTTCTTTACAATTAAATCACATAAGTCACACTGAGTTTTGTTGCTACTTCTTTACAATTAAATCACATAAGTCACACTGGATTTTGTTGCTACTTCTTTACAATTAAATCACATTAGTCACACGTAATTTTGTTGCTACTTCTTTACAATTGGATCACATAAGTCACACTTGATTTTGTTGCTACTTCTTTACAATTAAATCACATAAGTCACACTGAATTTTGTTGCTACTCCTTTACAATTAAATCACATAAGTCACACTGGATTAGGTTGCTACTTCTTTACAATTAAATCACATAAGTCACACTGAATATTGTTGCTACTTCTTTACAATTAAATCACATAAGTCACACTTAATTTTGTTGCTACTTTTTTACAATTAAATCACATAAGTCACACGAGATTTTGTTGCTACTTCTTTACAATTAAATCATATAAGTACCACTGACTATTGTTGATACTTCTTTACAATTAAATCACATAAGTCACACTTAGTTTTGTTGCTTCTTCTTTACAGTTAAATCCAATCAAGTCACACCTCATTTTGTTGCTACTTCTTTACAATTAAATCACATAAGTTACCCTGAATTTGTTGCTACTTCTTTACAATTAAATCACATAAGTCACACTGGATTTTGTTGCTACTTCTTTACAATTAAATCACATAAGTCACACTGAATTTTGTTGCTACTTCTTTACAATGAAATCACATAAGTCACACTGGATTTTGTTGCTACTTCTTTACAATTAAATCACATAAGTCACACGAGATTTTGTTACTACTTCTTTATTATTAAATCAGATAAGTCCCACTAAATATTGTTGTTACCTCTTTACAATTAAATCACATAAGCCACACTTAATTTTGTTGCTTTTTCTTTACAGTTAAATCCAATCAAGTCACACTGAATTTTGTTGCTACTACTTTACAATTAAATAACATAAGTCACCCTGAATTTGTTGCAACTTCTTGACAATTAAATCACATAAGTCACACTGGATTTTGTTGCTACTTCTTTACAATTAAATCACATAAGTCACACTGGATTTTGTTGCTACTTCTTTACAATTAAAGCACATAAGTCACACTGAATTTTGTTGCTACTTCTTAACAATTAAATATCATAAGTCACACTGTATTTTGTTGCTATTTCTTTACAATAAAATTCAGTCAAGTCACACTAAATTTTGTTGCTTCTTCGTTACAATTAAATTCAGTCAAGTCACACTTAATTTTGTTGCTACTTCTTTACAATTAAATCACATAAGTAACACTGAATTTTGTTGCTACTTCTTTACAATTAAATCACATAAGTCACACTAAATATTGTTGCTACTTCTTTACAATTGAATCACATAAGTCACACTTAATTTTGTTGCTTCTTCTTTACAGTTAAATCCAATCAGGTCACACTGAATTTTGTTGCAACTTCTTTACAATTAAATAACATAAGTCACCCTGAATTTGTTGCTACTTCTTTACAATTAAATCACATAAGTCACACTGGATTTTGTTGCTACTTCTTTACAATTAAATCACATAAGTCACACTGGATTTTGTTGCTACTTCTTTAAAATTAAATTACATAAGTCACACTGAATTTTGTTGCTACTTCTACACAATTAAATATCATAATCACACTGGATTTTGTTGCTATTTCTTTGCAATAAAATTCAGTCAAGTCACACTAAATTTTGTTGCTTCTTCGTTACAAGTAAATTCAGTCAAGTCACACTTAATTTTGTTGCTACTTCTGTACAATTAAATCACATAAGTAACACTGAATTTTGTTGCTACTTCTTTACAATTAAATCACATAAGTCACACTAAATTTTGTTGCTACTTCTTTACAATTAAATCACATAAGTCACAATGGATTTTGTTGCTACTTCGTTACAATTAAATCACATAAGTCACACTGGATTTTGTTGCTACTTCTTTACAATTAAATCACATAAGTCACTCTGAATTTTGTTGCCCCTTCTTTTCAATTAAATCACATAAGTCACACTTAATTTTGTTGCTACTTCTTTACAATTAAATCACATAAGTCACACTGGATTTTGTTGCTACTTCTTTACAATTAAATCATATAAGTACCACTGACTATTGTTGCTACTTCTTTACAATTAAATCACATACGTCACACTTAGTTTTGTTGCTTCTTCTTTACAGTTAAATCCAATCAAGTCACACCTCATTTTGTTGCTACTTCTTTACAATTAAATCACATAAGTTACCCTGAATTTGTTGCTACTTCTTTACAATTAAATCACATAAGTCACACTGGATTTTGTTGCTACTTCTTTACAATTAAATCACATAAGTCACACTTAATTTTGTTGCTACTTCTTTACAATGAAATCACATAAGTCACACTGGATTTTGTTGCTACTTCTTTACAATTAAATCACATAAGTCACACGAGATTTTGTTACTACTTCTTTATTATTAAATCACATAAGTCCCACTAAATATTGTTGCTACCTCTTTACAATTAAATCACATAAGCCACACTTAATTTTGTTGCTTTTTCTTTACAGTTAAATCCAATCAAGTCACACTGAATTTTGTTGCTACTACTTTACAATTAAATAACATAAGTCACCCTGAATTTGTTGCTACTTCTTGACAATTAAATCACATAAGTCACACTGGATTTTGTTGCTACTTCTTTACAATTAAATCACATAAGTCACACTGGATTTTGTTGCTACTTCTTTACAATTAAAGCACATAAGTCACACTGAATTTTGTTGCTACTTCTTAACAATTAAATATCATAAGTCACACTGTATTTTGTTGCTATTTCTTTACAATAAAATTCAGTCAAGTCACACTAAATTTTGTTGCTTCTTCGTTACAATTAAATTCAGTCAAGTCACACTTAATTTTGTTGCTACTTCTTTACAATTAAATCACATAAGTAACACTGAATTTTGTTGCTACTTCTTTACAATTAAATCACATAAGTCACACTAAATATTGTTGCTACTTCTTTACAATTAAATCACATAAGTCACACTTACTTTTGTGGCTTCTTCTTTATAGTTAAATCCAATCAAGTCACACTGAATTTTGTTGCAACTTCTTTACAATTAAATAACATAAGTCACCCTGAATTTGTTGCTACTTCTTTACAATTAAATCACATAAGTCACACTGGATTTTGTTGCTACTTCTTTACAATTAAATCACATAAGTCACACTGGATTTTGTTGCTACTTCTTTACAATAAAATTACATAAGTCACACTGAATTTTGTTGCTACTTCTACACAATTAAATATCATAATCACACTGGATTTTGTTGCTATTTCTTTGCAATAAAATTCAGTCAAGTCACACTAAATTTTGTTGCTTCTTCGTTACAAGTAAATTCAGTCAAGTCACACTTAATTTTGTTGCTACTTCTGTACAATTAAATCACATAAGTAACACTGAATTTTGTTGCTACTTCTTTACAATTAAATCACATAAGTCACACTAAATTTTGTTGCTACTTCTTTACAATTAAATCACATAAGTCACACTGGATTTTTTTGCTACTTCTTTACAATTAAATCACATAAGTCACACTGGATTTTGTTGCTACTTCCTTACAATTAAATCACATAAGTCACTCTGAATTTTGTTGCCCCTTCTTTTCAATTAAATCACATAAGTCACACTGAATTTTGTTGCTACTTCTTTACAATTAAATCACATAAGTCACACTGAATTTTGTTGCTACTTCTTTACAATTAAATCACATAAGTCACACTTGATTTTGTTGCTACTTCTTTACAATTAAATCACATAAGTCACACTGAATTTTGTTGCTACTTCTTTACAATTAAATCACATGAGTCACACTGGATTAGGTTGCTACTTCTTTACAATTAAATCACATAAGTCACACTGAATATTGTTGCTACTTCTTTACAATTAAATCACATAAGTCACACTTAATTTTGTTGCTACTTCTTTACAATTAAATCACATAAGTCACACGAGATTTTGGTGCTACTTCTTTGCAATTAAATCATATAAGTACCACTGACTATTGTTGCTACTTCTTTACAATTAAATCACATAAGTCACACTTAGTTTTGTTGCTTCTTCTTTACAGTTAAATCCAATCAAGTCACACCTCATTTTGTTTCTACTTCTTTACAATTAAATCACATAAGTTACCCTGAATTTGTTGCTACTTCTTTACAATTAAATCACATAAGTCACACTGGATTTTGTTGCTACTTATTTACAATTAAATCACATAAGTCCAACTGAATATTGTTGCTACTTCTTTACAATGAAATCACATAAGTCACACTGGATTTTGTTGCTACTTCTTTACAATTAAATCACATAAGTCACACGAGATTTTGTTACTACTTCTTTATTATTAAATCACATAAGTCCCACTAACTATTGTTGCTACCTCTTTACAATTAAATCACATAAGCCACACTTAATTTTGTTGCTTTTTCTTTACAGTTAAATCCAATCAAGTCACACTGAATTTTGTTGCTACTACTTTACAATTAAATAACATAAGTCACCCTGAATTTGTTGCTACTTCTTGACAATTAAATCACATAAGTCACACTGGATTTTGTTGCTACTTCTTTAAAATTAAATCACATAAGTCACACTGGATTTTGTTGCTACTTCTTTACAATTAAAGCACATAAGTCACACTGAATTTTGTTGCTACTTCTACACAATTAAATATCATAATCACACTGGATTTTGTTGCTATTTCTTTGCAATAAAATTGAGTCAAGTCACACTAAATTTTGTTGCTTCTTCGTTACAAGTAAATTCAGTCAAGTCACACTTAATTTTGTTGCTACTTCTGTACAATTAAATCACATAAGTAACACTGAATTTTGTTGCTACTTCTTTACAATTAAATCACATAAGTCACACTAAATTTTGTTGCTACTTCTTTACAATTAAATCACATAAGTCACACTGGATTTTGTTGCTACTTCGTTACAATTAAATCACATAAGTCACACTGGATTTTGTTGCTACTTCTTTACAATTAAATCACATAAGTCACTCTGAATTTTGTTGCCCCTTCTTTTCAATTAAATCACATAAGTCACACTTAATTTTGTTGCTACTTCTTTACAATTAAATCACATAAGTCACACGAGATTTTGTTGCTACTTCTTTACAATTAAATCATATAAGTACCACTGACTATTGTTGCTACTTCTTTACAATTAAATCACATAAGTCACACTTAGTTTTGTTGCTTCTTCTTTACAGTTAAATCCAATCAAGTCACACCTCATTTTGTTGCTACTTCTTTACAATTAAATCACATAAGTTACCCTGAATTTGTTGCTACTTCTTTACAATTAAATCACATAAGTCACACTGGATTTTGTTGCTACTTCTTTACAATTAAATCACATAAGTCACACTGAATTTTGTTGCTACTTCTTTACAATGAAATCACATAAGTCACACTGGATTTTGTTGCTACTTCTTTACAATTAAATCACATAAGTCACACGAGATTTTGTTACTACTTCTTTATCATTAAATCACATAAGTCCCACTAAATATTGTTGCTACCTCTTTACAATTAAATCACATAAGCCACACTTAATTTTGTTGCTTTTTCTTTACAGTTAAATCCAATCAAGTCACACTGAATTTTGTTGCTCCTACTTTACAATTAAATAACATAAGTCACCCTGAATTTGTTGCTACTTCTTGACAATTAAATCACATAAGTCACACTGGATTTTGTTGCTACTTCTTTACAATTAAATCACATAAGTCACACTGGATTTTGTTGCTACTTCTTTACAATTAAAGCACATAAGTCACACTGAATTTTGTTGCTACTTCTTAACAATTAAATATCATAAGTCACACTGTATTTTGTTGCTATTTCTTTACAATAAAATTCAGTCAAGTCACACTAAATTTTGTTGCTTCTTCGTTACAATTAAATTCAGTCCAGTCACACTTAATTTTGTTGCTACTTCTTTACAATTAAATCACATAAGTAACACTGAATTTTGTTGCTACTTCTTTACAATTAAATCACATAAGTCACACTAAATATTGTTGCTACTTCTTTACAATTAAATCACATAAGTCACACTTACTTTTGTTGCTTCTTCTTTATAGTTAAATCCAATCAAGTCACACTGAATTTTGTTGCAACTTCTTTACAATTAAATAACATAAGTCACCCTGAATTTGTTGCTACTTCTTTACAATTAAATCACATAAGTCACACTGGATTTTGTTGCTACTTCTTTACAATTAAATCACATAAGTCACACTGGATTTTGTTGCTACTTCTTTACAATTAAATTACATAAGTCACACTGAATTTTGTTGCTACTTCTACACAATTAAATATCATAATCACACTGGATTTTGTTGCTATTTCTTTGCAATAAAATTCAGTCAAGTCACACTAAATTTTGTTGCTTCTTCGTTACAAGTAAATTCAGTCAAGTCACACTTAATTTTGTTGCTACTTCTGTACAATTAAATCACATAAGTTACACTGAATTTTGTTGCTACTTCTTTACAATTAAATCACATAAGTCACACTAAATTTTGTTGCTACTTCTTTACAATTAAATCACATAAGTCACACTGGATTTTTTTGCTACTTCTTTACAATTAAATCACATAAGTCACACTGGATTTTGTTGCTACTTCTTTACAATTAAATCACATAAGTCACTCTGAATTTTGTTGCCCCTTCTTTTCAATTAAATCACATAAGTCACACTGAATTTTGTTGCTACTTCTTTACAATTAAATCACATAAGTCACACTGAATTTTGTTGCTACTTCTTTACAATTAAATCACATAAGTCACACTTGATTTTGTTGCTACTTCTTTACAATTAAATCACATAAGTCACACTGAATTTTGTTGCTACTTCTTTACAATTAAATCACATGAGTCACACTGGATTAGGTTGCTACTTCTTTACAATTAAATCACATAAGTCACACTGAATATTGTTGCTACTTCTTTACAATTAAATCACATAAGTCACACTTAATTTTGTTGCTACTTCTTTACAATTAAATCACATAAGTCACACGAGATTTTGGTGCTACTTCTTTACAATTAAATCATATAAGTACCACTGACTATTGTTGCTACTTCTTTACAATTAAATCACATAAGTCACACTTGGTTTTGTTGCTTCTTCTTTACAGTTAAATCCAATCAAGTGACACCTCATTTTGTTTCTACTTCTTTACAATTAAATCACATAAGTTACCCTGAATTTGTTGCTACTTCTTTACAATTAAATCACAGAAGTCACACTGGATTTTGTTGCTACTTATTTACAATTAAATCACATAAGTCCAACTTAATATTGTTGCTACTTCTTTACAATGAAATCACATAAGTCACACTGGATTTTGTTGCTACTTCTTTACAATTAAATCACATAAGTCACACGAGATTTTGTTACTACTTCTTTATCATTAAATCACATAAGTCCCACTAAATATTGTTGCTACCTCTTTACAATTAAATCACATAAGCCACACTTAATTTTGTTGCTTTTTCTTTACAGTTAAATCCAATCAAGTCACACTGAATTTTGTTGCTCCTACTTTACAATTAAATAACATAAGTCACCCTGAATTTGTTGCTACTTCTTGACAATTAAATCACATAAGTCACACTGGATTTTGTTGCTACTTCTTTACAATTAAATCACATAAGTCACACTGGATTTTGTTGCTACTTCTTTACAATTAAAGCACATAAGTCACACTGAATTTTGTTGCTACTTCTTAACAATTAAATATCATAAGTCACACTGTATTTTGTTGCTATTTCTTTACAATAAAATTCAGTCAAGTCACACTAAATTTTGTTGCTTCTTCGTTACAATTAAATTCAGTCCAGTCACACTTAATTTTGTTGCTACTTCTTTACAATTAAATCACATAAGTAACACTGAATTTTGTTGCTACTTCTTTACAATTAAATCACATAAGTCACACTAAATATTGTTGCTACTTCTTTACAATAAAATCACATAAGTCACACTTACTTTTGTTGCTTCTTCTTTATAGTTAAATCCAATCAAGTCACACTGAATTTTGTTGCAACTTCTTTACAATTAAATAACATAAGTCACCCTGAATTTGTTGCTACTTCTTTACAATTAAATCACATAAGTCACACTGGATTTTGTTGCTACTTCTTTACAATTAAATCACATAAGTCACACTGGATTTTGTTGCTACTTCTTTACAATTAAATTACATAAGTCACACTGAATTTTGTTGCTACTTCTACACAATTAAATATCATAATCACACTGGATTTTGTTGCTATTTCTTTGCAATAAAATTCAGTCAAGTCACACTAAATTTTGTTGCTTCTTCGTTACAAGTAAATTCAGTCAAGTCACACTTAATTTTGTTGCTACTTCTGTACAATTAAATCACATAAGTTACACTGAATTTTGTTGCTACTTCTTTACAATTAAATCACATAAGTCACACTAAATTTTGTTGCTACTTCTTTACAATTAAATCACATAAGTCACACTGGATTTTTTTGCTACTTCTTTACAATTAAATCACATAAGTCACACTGGATTTTGTTGCTACTTCTTTACAATTAAATCACATAAGTCACTCTGAATTTTGTTGCCCCTTCTTTTCAATTAAATCACATAAGTCACACTGAATTTTGTTGCTACTTCTTTACAATTAAATCACATAAGTCACACTGAATTTTGTTGCTACTTCTTTACAATTAAATCACATAAGTCACACTTGATTTTGTTGCTACTTCTTTACAATTAAATCACATAAGTCACACTGAATTTTGTTGCTACTTCTTTACAATTAAATCACATGAGTCACACTGGATTAGGTTGCTACTTCTTTACAATTAAATCACATAAGTCACACTGAATATTGTTGCTACTTCTTTACAATTAAATCACATAAGTCACACTTAATTTTGTTGCTACTTCTTTACAATTAAATCACATAAGTCACACGAGATTTTGGTGCTACTTCTTTACAATTAAATCATATAAGTACCACTGACTATTGTTGCTACTTCTTTACAATTAAATCACATAAGTCACACTTAGTTTTGTTGCTTCTTCTTTACAGTTAAATCCAATCAAGTCACACCTCATTTTGTTTCTACTTCTTTACAATTAAATCACATAAGTTACCCTGAATTTGTTGCTACTTCTTTACAATTAAATCACATAAGTCACACTGGATTTTGTTGCTACTTATTTACAATTAAATCACATAAGTCCAACTTAATATTGTTGCTACTTCTTTACAATGAAATCACATAAGTCACACTGGATTTTGTTGCTACTTCTTTACAATTAAATCACATAAGTCACACGAGATTTTGTTACTACTTCTTTATTATTAAATCACATAAGTCCCACTAAATATTGTTGCTACCTCTTTACAATTAAATCACATAAGCCACACTTAATTTTGTTGCTTTTTCTTTACAGTTAAATCCAATCAAGTCACACTGAATTTTGTTGCTACTACTTTACAATTAAATAACATAAGTCACCCTGAATTTGTTGCTACTTCTTGACAATTAAATCACATAAGTCACACTGGATTTTGTTGCTACTTCTTTACAATTAAATCACATAAGTCACACTGGATTTTGTTGCTACTTCTTTACAATTAAATCACATAAGTCACACTGAATTTTGTTGCTACTTCTTTACAATTAAATCACATGAGTCACACTGGATTAGGTTGCTACTTCTTTACAATTAAATCACATAAGTCACACTGAATATTGTTGCTACTTCTTTACAATTAAATCACATAAGTCACACTTAATTTTGTTGCTACTTCTTTACAATTAAATCACATAAGTCACACGAGATTTTGGTGCTACTTCTTTGCAATTAAATCATATAAGTACCACTGACTATTGTTGCTACTTCTTTACAATTAAATCACATAAGTCACACTTAGTTTTGTTGCTTCTTCTTTACAGTTAAATCCAATCAAGTCACACCTCATTTTGTTTCTACTTCTTTACAATTAAATCACATAAGTTACCCTGAATTTGTTGCTACTTCTTTACAATTAAATCACATAAGTCACACTGGATTTTGTTGCTACTTATTTACAATTAAATCACATAAGTCCAACTGAATATTGTTGCTACTTCTTTACAATGAAATCACATAAGTCACACTGGATTTTGTTGCTACTTCTTTACAATTAAATCACATAAGTCACACGAGATTTTGTTACTACTTCTTTATTATTAAATCACATAAGTCCCACTAACTATTGTTGCTACCTCTTTACAATTAAATCACATAAGCCACACTTAATTTTGTTGCTTTTTCTTTACAGTTAAATCCAATCAAGTCACACTGAATTTTGTTGCTACTACTTTACAATTAAATAACATAAGTCACCCTGAATTTGTTGCTACTTCTTGACAATTAAATCACATAAGTCACACTGGATTTTGTTGCTACTTCTTTAAAATTAAATCACATAAGTCACACTGGATTTTGTTGCTACTTCTTTACAATTAAAGCACATAAGTCACACTGAATTTTGTTGCTACTTCTACACAATTAAATATCATAATCACACTGGATTTTGTTGCTATTTCTTTGCAATAAAATTCAGTCAAGTCACACTAAATTTTGTTGCTTCTTCGTTACAAGTAAATTCAGTCAAGTCACACTTAATTTTGTTGCTACTTCTGTACAATTAAATCACATAAGTAACACTGAATTTTGTTGCTACTTCTTTACAATTAAATCACATAAGTCACACTAAATTTTGTTGCTACTTCTTTACAATTAAATCACATAAGTCACACTGGATTTTGTTGCTACTTCGTTACAATTAAATCACATAAGTCACACTGGATTTTGTTGCTACTTCTTTACAATTAAATCACATAAGTCACTCTGAATTTTGATGCCCCTTCTTTTCAATTAAATCACATAAGTCACACTTAATTTTGTTGCTACTTCTTTACAATTAAATCACATAAGTCACACGAGATTTTGTTGCTACTTCTTTACAATTAAATCATATAAGTACCACTGACTATTGTTGCTACTTCTTTACAATTAAATCACATAAGTCACACTTAGTTTTGTTGCTTCTTCTTTACAGTTAAATCCAATCAAGTCACACCTCATTTTGTTGCTACTTCTTTACAATTAAATCACATAAGTTACCCTCAATTTGTTGCTACTTCTTTACAATTAAATCACATAAGTCACACTGGATTTTGTTGCTACTTCTTTACAATTAAATCACATAAGTCACACTGAATTTTGTTGCTACTTCTTTACAATGAAATCACATAAGTCACACTGGATTTTGTTGCTACTTCTTTACAATTAAATCACATAAGTCACACGAGATTTTGTTACTACTTCTTTATCATTAAATCACATAAGTCCCACTAAATATTGTTGCTACCTCTTTACAATTAAATCACATAAGCCACACTTAATTTTGTTGCTTTTTCTTTACAGTTAAATCCAATCAAGTCACACTGAATTTTGTTGCTCCTACTTTACAATTAAATAACATAAGTCACCCTGAATTTGTTGCTACTTCTTGACAATTAAATCACATAAGTCACACTGGATTTTGTTGCTACTTCTTTACAATTAAATCACATAAGTCACACTGGATTTTGTTGCTACTTCTTTACAATTAAAGCACATAAGTCACACTGAATTTTGTTGCTACTTCTTAACAATTAAATATCATAAGTCACACTGTATTTTGTTGCTATTTCTTTACAATAAAATTCAGTCAAGTCACACTAAATTTTGTTGCTTCTTCGTTACAATTAAATTCAGTCCAGTCACACTTAATTTTGTTGCTACTTCTTTACAATTAAATCACATAAGTAACACTGAATTTTGTTGCTACTTCTTTACAATTAAATCACATAAGTCACACTAAATATTGTTGCTACTTCTTTACAATTAAATCACATAAGTCACACTTACTTTTGTTGCTTCTTCTTTATAGTTAAATCCAATCAAGTCACACTGAATTTTGTTGCAACTTCTTTACAATTAAATAACATAAGTCACCCTGAATTTGTTGCTACTTCTTTACAATTAAATCACATAAGTCACACTGGATTTTGTTGCTACTTCTTTACAATTAAATCACATAAGTCACACTGGATTTTGTTGCTACTTCTTTACAATTAAATTACATAAGTCACACTGAATTTTGTTGCTACTTCTACACAATTAAATATCATAATCACACTGGATTTTGTTGCTATTTCTTTGCAATAAAATTCAGTCAAGTCACACTAAATTTTGTTGCTTCTTCGTTACAAGTAAATTCAGTCAAGTCACACTTAATTTTGTTGCTACTTCTGTACAATTAAATCACATAAGTTACACTGAATTTTGTTGCTACTTCTTTACAATTAAATCACATAAGTCACACTAAATTTTGTTGCTACTTCTTTACAATTAAATCACATAAGTCACACTGGATTTTTTTGCTACTTCTTTACAATTAAATCACATAAGTCACACTGGATTTTGTTGCTACTTCTTTACAATTAAATCACATAAGTCACTCTGAATTTTGTTGCCCCTTCTTTTCAATTAAATCACATAAGTCACACTGAATTTTGTTGCTACTTCTTTACAATTAAATCACATAAGTCACACTGAATTTTGTTGCTACTTCTTTACAATTAAATCACATAAGTCACACTTGATTTTGTTGCTACTTCTTTACAATTAAATCACATAAGTCACACTGAATTTTGTTGCTACTTCTTTACAATTAAATCACATGAGTCACACTGGATTAGGTTGCTACTTCTTTACAATTAAATCACATAAGTCACACTGAATATTGTTGCTACTTCTTTACAATTAAATCACATAAGTCACACTTAATTTTGTTGCTACTTCTTTACAATTAAATCACATAAGTCACACGAGATTTTGGTGCTACTTCTTTACAATTAAATCATATAAGTACCACTGACTATTGTTGCTACTTCTTTACAATTAAATCACATAAGTCACACTTGGTTTTGTTGCTTCTTCTTTACAGTTAAATCCAATCAAGTGACACCTCATTTTGTTTCTACTTCTTTACAATTAAATCACATAAGTTACCCTGAATTTGTTGCTACTTCTTTACAATTAAATAACAGAAGTCACACTGGATTTTGTTGCTACTTATTTACAATTAAATCACATAAGTCCAACTTAATATTGTTGCTACTTCTTTACAATGAAATCACATAAGTCACACTGGATTTTGTTGCTACTTCTTTACAATTAAATCACATAAGTCACACGAGATTTTGTTACTACTTCTTTATCATTAAAT
Organism: Sepiola atlantica; assembly: GCA_963556195.1. Classification (NCBI taxonomy): domain Eukaryota; kingdom Metazoa; phylum Mollusca; class Cephalopoda; order Sepiida; family Sepiolidae; genus Sepiola; species Sepiola atlantica. Next base: position 132,664,200 of record OY744528.1, on the reverse strand, counting down.
CACATAAGTCCCACTAAATATTGTTGCTACCTCTTTACAATTAAATCACATAAGCCACACTTAATTTTGTTGCTTTTTCTTTACAGTTAAATCCAATCAAGTCACACTGAATTTTGTTGCTCCTACTTTACAATTAAATAACATAAGTCACCCTGAATTTGTTGCTACTTCTTGACAATTAAATCACATAAGTCACACTGGATTTTGTTGCTACTTCTTTACAATTAAATCACATAAGTCACACTGGATTTTGTTGCTACTTCTTTACAATTAAAGCACATAAGTCACACTGAATTTTGTTGCTACTTCTTAACAATTAAATATCATAAGTCACACTGTATTTTGTTGCTATTTCTTTACAATAAAATTCAGTCAAGTCACACTAAATTTTGTTGCTTCTTCGTTACAATTAAATTCAGTCCAGTCACACTTAATTTTGTTGCTACTTCTTTACAATTAAATCACATAAGTAACACTGAATTTTGTTGCTACTTCTTTACAATTAAATCACATAAGTCACACTAAATATTGTTGCTACTTCTTTACAATTAAATCACATAAGTCACACTTACTTTTGTTGCTTCTTCTTTATAGTTAAATCCAATCAAGTCACACTGAATTTTGTTGCAACTTCTTTACAATTAAATAACATAAGTCACCCTGAATTTGTTGCTACTTCTTTACAATTAAATCACATAAGTCACACTGGATTTTGTTGCTACTTCTTTACAATTAAATCACATAAGTCACACTGGATTTTGTTGCTACTTCTTTACAATTAAATTACATAAGTCACACTGAATTTTGTTGCTACTTCTACACAATTAAATATCATAATCACACTGGATTTTGTTGCTATTTCTTTGCAATAAAATTCAGTCAAGTCACACTAAATTTTGTTGCTTCTTCGTTACAAGTAAATTCAGTCAAGTCACACTTAATTTTGTTGCTACTTCTGTACAATTAAATCACATAAGTTACACTGAATTTTGTTGCTACTTCTTTACAATTAAATCACATAAGTCACACTAAATTTTGTTGCTACTTCTTTACAATTAAATCACATAAGTCACACTGGATTTTTTTGCTACTTCTTTACAATTAAATCACATAAGTCACACTGGATTTTGTTGCTACTTCTTTACAATTAAATCACATAAGTCACTCTGAATTTTGTTGCCCCTTCTTTTCAATTAAATCACATAAGTCACACTGAATTTTGTTGCTACTTCTTTACAATTAAATCACATAAGTCACACTGAATTTTGTTGCTACTTCTTTACAATTAAATCACATAAGTCACACTTGATTTTGTTGCTACTTCTTTACAATTAAATCACATAAGTCACACTGAATTTTGTTGCTACTTCTTTACAATTAAATCACATGAGTCACACTGGATTAGGTTGCTACTTCTTTACAATTAAATCACATAAGTCACACTGAATATTGTTGCTACTTCTTTACAATTAAATCACATAAGTCACACTTAATTTTGTTGCTACTTCTTTACAATTAAATCACATAAGTCACACGAGATTTTGGTGCTACTTCTTTACAATTAAATCATATAAGTACCACTGACTATTGTTGCTACTTCTTTACAATTAAATCACATAAGTCACACTTAGTTTTGTTGCTTCTTCTTTACAGTTAAATCCAATCAAGTCACACCTCATTTTGTTTCTACTTCTTTACAATTAAATCACATAAGTTACCCTGAATTTGTTGCTACTTCTTTACAATTAAATCACATAAGTCACACTGGATTTTGTTGCTACTTATTTACAATTAAATCACATAAGTCCAACTTAATATTGTTGCTACTTCTTTACAATGAAATCACATAAGTCACACTGGATTTTGTTGCTACTTCTTTACAATTAAATCACATAAGTCACACGAGATTTTGTTACTACTTCTTTATTATTAAATCACATAAGTCCCACTAAATATTGTTGCTACCTCTTTACAATTAAATCACATAAGCCACACTTAATTTTGTTGCTTTTTCTTTACAGTTAAATCCAATCAAGTCACACTGAATTTTGTTGCTACTACTTTACAATTAAATAACATAAGTCACCCTGAATTTGTTGCTACTTCTTGACAATTAAATCACATAAGTCACACTGGATTTTGTTGCTACTTCTTTACAATTAAATCACATAAGTCACACTGGATTTTGTTGCTACTTCTTTACAATTAAAGCACATAAGTCACACTGAATTTTGTTGCTACTTCTACACAATTAAATATCATAATCACACTGGATTTTGTTGCTATTTCTTTACAATAAAATTCAGTCAAGTCACACTAAATTTTGTTGCTTCTTCGTTACAATTAAATTCAGTCAAGTCACACTTAATTTTGTTGCTACTTCTTTACAATTAAATCACATAAGTAACACTGAATTTTGTTGCTACTTCTTTACAATTAAATCACATAAGTCACACTAAAAATTGTTGCTACTTCTTTACAATTAAATCACATAAGTCACACTTAATTTTGTTGCTTCTTCTTTACAGTTAAATCCAATCAAGTCACACTGAATTTTTTTGCAACTTCTTTACAATTAAATAACATAAGTCACCCTGAATTTGTTGCTACTTCTTTACAATTAAATCACATAAGTCACACTGGATTTTGTTGCTACTTCTTTACAATTAAATCACATAAGTCACACTGGATTTTGTTGCTACTTCTTTACAATTAAATTACATAAGTCACACTGAATTTTGTTGCTACTTCTACACGATTAAATATCATAATCACACTGGATTTTGTTGCTATTTCTTTGCAATAAAATTCAGTCAAGTAACACTAAATTTTGTTGCTTCTTCGTTACAAGTAAATTCAGTCAAGTCACACTTAATTTTGTTGCTACTTCTGTACAATTAAATCACATAAGTAACACTGAATTTTGTTGCTACTTCTTTACAATTAAATCACATAAGTCACACTAAATTTTGTTGCTACTTCTTTACAATTAAATCACATAAGTCACACTGGATTTTGTTGCTACTTCTTTACAATTAAATCACATAAGTCACACTGGATTTTGTTGCTACTTCTTTACAATTAAATCACATAAGTCACTGTGAATTTTGTTGCCCCTTCTTTTCAATTAAATCACATAAGTCACACTGAATTTTGTTGCTACTTCTTTACAATTAAATCACATAAGTCACACTGAATTTTGTTGCTACTTCTTTACAATTGAATCACATAAGTCACACTGAATTTGTTGCTACTTCTTTACAAATAAATAACATAAGTCACACTGGATTTTCTTGTTACTTCTTTACAATTAAATCACATAAGTCACACTGGATTTTGTTGCTACTTCTGTAAAATTAAATAACATAAGTCACACTGAATTTGTTGCTACTTCTTTACAATTAAATCACATAAGTCACACTGAATTTTGATGCTACTTCTTTACAATTTAATCACATAAGTCATACTGAATTTGTTGCTACTTCTTTACAAATAAATAACATAAGTCACACTGGATTTTGTTGTTACTTCTTTTACAATAAAATCACATGAGTCACACTGAATTTGTTGCTACTTCTTTACAAATAAATAACATAAGTCACACTGAATTTTTTTGCTACTTCTTTACAATTAAATCACATAAGTCACCCTGAATTTTGTTGCTACTACTTTACAATTAAATCACATAAGTCACACTGGATTTTGTTGCTACTTCTTTACAATTAAATCACATAAGTCACACTGGATTTTGTTGCTACTTCTTTACAATTAAATCACATAAGTCACACTGGATTTTGTTGCTACTTTTTTACAATTAAATCACAAAAGTCACACTGAATATTGTTGCTACTTCTTTACAATTAAATCACATAAGTCACACTGGATTTTGTTGCTACTTCTTTACAATTAAATCACATAAGTCACACTGAATTTTGTTGCTACTTCTTTACAATTAAATCACATAAGTCACACTGGATTCTGTTGCTACTTTTTTACAATTAAATCACATAAGTCACACTGAATATTGTTGCAACTTCTTTACAATTAAATCACATAAGTCACACTGGATTTTGTTGCTACTTCTTTACAATTAAATCACATAAGTCACACTGAATTTTGTTGCTACTTCTTTACAATTGAATCACATAAGTCACACTGAATTTTGTTGCTACTTCTTTAGAATTAAATCACATAAGTCACACGAGATTTTGTTGCTTCTTCCGTACAATTAAATCACATAAGTCCCACTGAATATTGTTGCTACTTCTTTACAATTAAATCACATAAGTCACACTTAGTTTTGTTGCTGGTTCTTTACAGTTAAATCGAATCAAGTCACACTTAATTTTGTTGCTACTTCTTTACAATTAAATCACATGAGTCACCCTGAATTTGTTGCTACTGCTTTACAATTAAATCACATAAGTCACACTGGATTTTGTTGCTACTTCTTTACAATTAAATCACATAAGTCACACTAAATTTTGTTGCTACTTCTTTACAATTAAATCACATAAGTCACCCTGAATTTGTTGCTACTTCTTTACAATTAAATCACATAAGTCACACTGGATTTTTTTGCTACTTCTTTACAATTAAATCACATAAGTCACACTGGATTTTGTTGTTACTTCTTTACAATTAAATCACATAAGTCACACTGGATTTTGTTGCTACTTCTTTACAATCAAATCACATAAGTCACACTGGATTTTGTTGCTACTATTTTACAATTAAATCACAAAAGTCACACTGGATTTTGTTGCTACTTCTTTACAATAAAATCACATTAGTCACACGTAATTTTGTTGCTACTTCTTTACAATTGAATCACATAAGTCACACTTGATTTTGTTGCTACTTCTTTACAATTAAATCACATAAGTCACACTGAATTTTGTTGCTACTTCTTTACAATTAAATCACATAAGTCACACTAGATTAGGTTGCTACTTCTTTACAATTAAATCACATAAGTCACACTGAATATTTTTGCTACTTTTTTACAATTAAATCACATAAGTCACACTTAATTTTCTTGCTACTTCTTTACAATTAAATCACATAAGTTACACTTAGTTTTGTTGCTTCTTCTTTACAGTTAAATCCAATCAAGTCACCCTGAATTTGTTGCTACTTCTTTACAATTAAATCACATAAGTCACACTGGATTTTGTTGCTACTTCTTTACAATTAAATCACATAAGTCACACTGAATTTTGTTGCTACTTCTTTACAATTAAATCACATAAGTCACACTTACTTTTGTTTCTACTTCTTTGCAATTAAATCACATAAGTAACACTGAATATTGTTGCTACTTCTTTACAATTAAATCACATAAGTCACACTTAATTTCGTTGCTACTTCTTTACAATTAAATCACATAAGTCACACGAGATTTTGTTGCTACTTCTTTACAATTAAATCACATAAGTCACCTTTAATTTTGTTGCTACTTCTTTACAATTCAATCACATAAGTCACACTGGATTTTGTTGCTACTTCTTCACAATTAAATCACATAAGTCACACTGAATATTGTTGCTACTTCTTTACAATTAAACCACATAAGTCACACTTAATTTTGTTGCTACTTCTTTACAATTAAATCACATAAGTCACACTGGATTTTGTTGCAACTTTTTTATAATTAAATCACAAAAGTCACACTGGATTTTGTTGCTACTTCTTTACAATTAAATTACATTAGTCACACGTAATGTTGTTGCTACTTCTTTACAATTGAATCACAGAAGTCACACTGGATTTTGTGGACTACTTCTTTACCATTAAATCACATAAGTCACACTGAATTTTGTTGCTACTTCTTTACAATTAAATCACATAAGTCACACTGAATTTTGTTGCTACTTCTTTACAATTAAATCACATAAGTCCAACTGAATATTGTTGCTACTTCTTTACAATTTAATCACATAAGTCACACTTAATTTTGATGCTACTTCTTTACAATTAAAGCACATAAGTCACACTGAATTTTGTTGCTACTTCTTAACAATTAAATATCATAAGTCACACTGGATTTTGTTGCTACTTCTTTACAATTAAATTCAGTCAAGTCACACTAAATTTTGTTGCTTCTTCGTTACAAGTAAATTCAGTCAAGTCACACTTAATTTTAATGCTACTTCTTTACAATTAAATCACATAAGTCACACTAAATTTTGTTGCTACTTCTTTACAATAAAATCACATAAGTAACACTGGATTTTGTTGCTACTTAGTTACAATTAAATCACATAAGTCACACTGGATTTTGTTGCTACTTCTTTACAATTAAATCAAATAAGTCTCTCTGAATTTTGTTGCAACTTCTTTACAATTAAATCACATAAGTCACACTGAATTTTGTTGCTACTTCTTTACAATTAAATCACATAAGTCACACTGAATTTTGTTGCTAATTCTTTACTAATAAATAACATCAGTCACACTGGATTTTGTTGTTACTTCTTTACAATTAAATCACATAAGTACAACTGAATTTGTTGCTACTTATTTACAAATAAATATCATAAGTCACACTGGATTTTGTTGCTACTTCTTTACAATTTAATCACATATGTCACACTGAATTTGTTGCTACTTTTTTACAAATAAATACCATAAGTCACACTGGATCTTTTTGCTACTTCTTTACAATTAAATCACATAAGTCACACTGGATTTTGTTGCTACTTCTTTACAATTAAATCACATAAGTCAGACTGGATTTTGTTGCTACTTTTTACCAATTAAATCACAAAAGTCACACTGGATTTTGTTGCTACTTCTTTACAATTATATCACATTAGTCACACGTAATGTTGTTGCTACTTCTTTACAATTAAATCACATAAGTCACATTGGATTTTGTTGCTACTTCTGTACAATTAAATCACATAAGTCACACTGAATTTTGTTGCTACTTCTTTACAATTAACTCACATAAGTCACACTGAATGTTGTTGCTACTTCTTTACAATTAAATCACATAAGTCACACTGAATATTGTTGCTACTTCTTTACAATTAAATCACATAAGTCACACTGAACTTTGTTGCTACTTCTTTACAATTAAATCACATAAGTCACACGAGATTTTGTTGCTACTTCTTTACAATTAAATCACATAAGTCCAACTGAATATTGTTGCTACTTCTGTACAATTAAATCACATAAGTCACACTTAGTTTTGTTGCTTCTTCTTTACAGTTAGATCCAATCAAGTCACACTAAATTTTGTTGCTACTTCTTTTCAATTTAATCACATAAGTATCCCTGTATTTGTTGTTACTTATTTACAATATAATCACATAAGTCACACTGGATTTTGTTGCTACTTCTTTACAATTAAATCACATAAGTCACACTGAATTTTGTTGCTACTTCTTTACAATTAAATCACATAAGTCACCCTGAATTTGTTGCAACTTCTTTACAATTAAATCACATAAGTCACACTGGATGTTGTTGCTACTTCTTTACAATTGAATCACATAAGTCACATTGGATTTTGTTGTTACTTCTTTACAATTAAATCACATAAGTCACACTGGATTTTGTTGCTACTTCTTTACAATTAAATCACATAAGTCACACTTAATTTTGTTGCTACTTCTTTACAATTAAATCACATAAGTAACCCTGAATTTTGTTGCTACTTCTTTACAATTAAATCACATGATTCCCACTGAATTTTGTTGCTACTTCTTTACAATTAAATCACATAAGTCACACTTAATTTTGTGGCTACTTCTTTAAAATTAAATCACATAAGTCACCCTGAAATTTGTTGCTACTTCTTTACAATTAAATCACATATGTCACACTGAATTTTGTTACTATTTTTTTACAAGTAAATCACATACGTCACACTGGATTTTGTTGCTACTTCTTTGCAATTTGATCCAGTCAAGTCACACTTTAGTTTGTTGCTACTTCTTTACAATTAAATCCAGTCACGTCACACTTAATTTTGTTGCTACTTTTTTACAAATCACATAAGTCACACTGGATTTTGTTGCTACTTCTTTAAAATTTAATCCAGTCAAGTCACACTTAAGTTTGTTGCAATTTTTTACAATCACATCCAGTCACGTCACACTTAATTTTGTTGCTACATCTTTACAATTTAATCCAGTCAAGTCACACCGTATTTTGTTGCTACTTTTTTACAATATAATCACATAAGTCACACTGAATTTTGTTGCTACTTCCTTACAATTAAATCACATAAGTCACACGAGATTTTGTTGCTACTTCTTTACAATTAAATCACATAAGTCCAACTGAATATTGTTGCTACTTCTGTACAATTAAATCACATAAGTCACACTTAGTTTTGTTGCTTCTTCTTTACAGTTAAATCCAATCAAGTCACACTAAATTTTGTTGCTACTTCTTTACAATTTAATCACATAAGTCACCCTGAATTTGTTGCTACTTCTTTACAATAAAATCACATAAGTCACACTGGATTTTGTTGCTACTTCTTTACAATTAAATCACATAAGTCACACTGAATTTTGTTGCTACTTCTTTACAATTAAATCACATTAGTCACCCTGAATTTGTTGCAACTTCTTTACAATTAAATCACATAAGTCACACTGGATTTTGTTGCTACTTCTTACAATTGAATCACATAAGTCACACTGGATTTTGTTGTTACTTCTTTACAATTAAATCACATAAGTCACACTGGATTTTGTTGCTACTTCTTTACAATTCAATCACATAAGTCACACTTAATTTTGTTGCTACTTCTTTACAATTAAATAACATAAGTAACCCTGAATTTTGTTGCTACTTCTTTACAATTAAATCACATGATTCCCACTGAATTTTGTTGCTACTTCTTTACAATTAAATCACATAAGTCACACTGGATTTTGTTGCTACTTCTTTACAATTTGATCCAGTCAAGTCACACTATAGTTTGTTGCTACTTCTTTACAATTAAATCCAGTCACGTCACACTTAATTTTGTTGCTACTTTTTTACAAATCACATAAGTCACACTGGATTTTGTTGCTACTTCTTTACAATTTAATCCAGTCAAGTCACACTTAAGTTTGTTGCTATTTTTTACAATCACATCCACTTACGTCACACTTTATTTTGTTGCTACTTCTTTACAATTTAATCCAGTCAAGTCACACTTAATTTTGTTGCTACTTTTTTACAATATAATCACATAAGTCACACTGAATTTTGTTGCTACTTCCTTACAATTAAATCACATAAGTCACACTGGATTTTGTTGCTACTTCTTTACAATTAAATCACTCAAGTCACACTGAATTTTGTTGCTACTTCTTTACAATTAAATCACATAAGTCACACTGGATTTTGTTGTTACTTCTTTACAATTAAATCACATAAGTCACACTGGATTTTTTTGCAAATTCTTTACAATTAAATCACATAAGTCACCCTGAATTTTGTTGCTACTTTTTTACAATATAATCACATAAGTCACACTGAATTTTGTTGCTACTTCCTTACAATTAAATCACATAAGTCACACTGGATTTTGTTGCTACTTCTTTACAATTAAATCACTCAAGTCACACTGAATTCTGTTGCTACTTCTTTACAATTAAATCACATAAGTCACACTGGATTTTGTTGTTACTTCTTTACAATTAAATCACATAAGTCACACTGGATTTTGTTGCAAATTCTTTACAATTAAATCACATAAGTCACCCTGAATTTTGTTGCTACTTCTTTACAATTAAATCACATAAGTCACACTTAATTTTGTTGCTACTTCTTTACAATTAAATCACATAAGTCACCCTGAATTTGTTGCTACTTCTTTACAATTAAATCACATAAGTCACACTTAATTCTGTTGCTACTTCTTTACAATTAAATCACATAAGTCACCCTGAATTTTGTTGCTACTTCTTTACAATTAAATCCCATAAGTCACACGAGATTTTGTTGCTACTTCTTTACAATTAAATCACATAAGTCCAACGGAATTTTGTTGCTACTTCTTTACAATTAAATCACATAAGTAACACGAGATTTTGTTGCAACTTCTTTACAATTAAATCACATAAGTCACCCTGAATTTTGTTGCTACTTCTTTACAATTAAATCACATAAGTCACACGAGATTTTGTTGCTATTTCTTTACAATTAAATCACATAAGTCACATTTAATTTTGTTGCTACTTCTTTACAATTCAATCACATAAGTCACACTGGATTTTGTTGCTACTTCTTTACAATTAAATCACATAAGTCACACTGGATTTTGTTGCAACTTTTTTACAATTTAATCACAAAAGTCACACTGGATTTTGTTGCTACTTCTTTACAATTAAATCACATTAGTCACACGTAATGTTGTTGCTACTTCTTTACAATTGAATCACATAAGTTACACTGGATTTTGTGGACTACTTCTTTGCAATTAAGTCACATAAGTAACACTGAATATTGTTGCTACTTCTTTACAATTAAATCACATAAGTCACACTTAATTTCGTTGCTACTTTTTTACAATTAAATCACATAAGTCACACGAGAATTACTTGCTACTTCTTTACAATTAAATCACATAAGTCACATTTAATTTTGTTGCTACTTCTTTACAATTCAATCACATAAGTCACACTGGATTTTGTTGCTACTTCTTTACAATTAAATCACATAAGTCACACTGAATATTGTTGCTACTTCTTTACAATTAAATCACATAAGTCACACTTAATTTTGTTGCTACTTCTTTACAATTAAATCACATAAGTCACACTGGATTTTGTTGCAACTTTTTTACAATTAAATCACAAAAGTCACACTGGATTTTGTTGCTACTTCTTTACAATTAAATTACATTAGTCACACGTAATGTTGTTGCTACTTCTTTACAATTGAATCACATAAGTCACACTGGATTTTGTGGACTACTTCTTTACAATTAAATCACATAAGTAACACTGAATTTTGTTGCTACTTCTTTACAATTAAATCACATAAGTCACACTGAATTTTGTTGCTACTTCTTTACAATTAAATCACATAAGTCCAACTGAATATTGTTGCTACTTCTTTACAATTAAATTACATAATTCACACTTAGTTTTGTTGTGTCTTCTTTACAGTTAAATCCAATCAAGTCACACTTAATTTTGTTGCTACTTCTTTACAATTAAATCACATAAGTCACCCTGAATTTGTTGCTACTTCTTTACAATTAAATCACATAAGTCACACTGGATTTTGTTGCTACTTCTTTACAATTAAATCACATAAGTCACACTTAATTTTGTTGCTACTTCTTTACAATTAAAGCACATAAGTCACACTGAATTTTGTTGCTACTTCTTAACAATTAAATATCATAAGTCACACTGGATTTTGTTGCTATTTCTTTACAATAAAATTCAGTCAAGTCACACTAAATTTTGTTGCTTCTTCGTTACAAGTAAATTCAGTCAAGTCACACTTAATTTTGTTGCTACTTCCTTACAATTAAATCACATCAGTGACACTAAATTTTGTTGCTACTTTACAATTAAATCACATAAGTAACACTGGATTTTGTTGCTACTTCTTTACAATTAAATCACATAAGTCACACTGGATTTTGTTGCTACTTCTTTACAATTAAATCAAATAAGTCTCTCTAAATTTTGTTGCAACTTCTTTACAATTAAATCACATAAGTCACACTGAATTTTGTTGCTACTTCTTTACAATTAAATCACATAAGTCACACTGAATTTTGTTGCTACTTCTTTACAATTAAATCACATAAGTCACACTGAATTTGTTGCTACTTCTTTACAAATAAATAACATCAGTCACACTGGATTTTGTTGTTACTTCTTTACAATTAAATCACATAAGTACAACTGAATTTGTTGCTACTTATTTACAAATAAATATCATAAGTCACACTGGATTTTGTTGCTACTTCTTTACAATTTAATCACATATGTCACACTGAATTTGTTGCTACTTCTTTACAATTAAATCACATAAGTCACACGTAATGTTGTTGCTACTTCTTTACAATTAAATCACATAAGTCACACTGGATTTTGTTGCTACTTCTTTAAAATTAAATCACACAAGTCACACTGAATTTTGTTGCTACTTTTTTACAATTAAATCACATAAGTCACACTGCATTCTGTTGCTACTTCTTTACAATTAAATCACATAAGTCACACTGAATATTGTTGCTACTTCTTTACAATTAAATCACATAAGTCACACGAGATTTTGTTGCTACTTCTTTACAATTAAATCACATAAGTCACACTTAGTTTTGTTGCTTCTTCTTTACAGTTAAATCCAATCAAGTCACACTTAATTTTGTTGCTACTTCTTTACAATTTAATCACATAAGTCACCCTGAATTTGTTGCTACTTCTTTACAATTAAATCACATAAGTCACACTGGATTTTGTTGCTACTTCTTTACAATTAAATCACGTAAGTCACACTGAATTTTTTTGCTACTTCTTTACAATTAAATCACATAAGTCACCCTGAATTTGTTGCTTCTTCTTTACAATTAAATCACATAAGTCACACTGGATTTTGTTGCTACTTCTTTACAATTAAATCACATAAGTCACCCTGAATTTGTTGCTACTTCTTTACAATTAAATCACATAAGTCACCCTGAATTTCTTGCTACTTCTTTACAATTAAATCACATAAGTCACACTGGATTTTGTTGCTACTTCTTTACAATTAAATCACATAAGTAACCCTGAATTTGTTGCTACTTCTTTACAATTAAATCACATAAGTCACCCTGAATTTGTTGCTACTTCTTTACAATTAAATCACATAAGTCACACTGGATTTTGTTGCTACTTCTTTACAATTAAATAACATAAGTCACACTTAATTTGTTGCTACTTTTTTACAATTAAATCACATAAGTCACACTGGATTTTGTTGCAACTTCTTTACAATTAAATCACATAAGTCACACTGGATTTTGTTGCTACTTCTTTACAATTAAATCACATAAGTTACACTGGATTTTGTTGCTACTTTTTTACAATTAAATCACAAAAGTCACACTGAATTTTGTTGCTACTTCTTTACAATTAAATCACATTAGTCCCACGTAATGTTGTTGCTACTTCTTGACAATTGAATCACATAAGTCACACTGGATTTTGTTGCTACTTCTTTAAAATTAAATCACACAAGTCACACTTAGTTTTGTTGCTACTTCTTTACAATTAAATCACATAAGTCACACTGCATTCTGTTGCTACTTCTTTACAATTAAATCACATAAGTCACACTGAATATTGTTGCTACTTCTTTACAATTAAATCACATAAGTCACACGAGATTTTGTTGCTACTTCTTTACAATTAAATCACATAAGTCACACTTAGTTTTGTTGCTTCTTATTTACAGTTAAATCAAATCAAGTCACACTTAATTTTGTTGCTACTTCTTTACAATTTAATCACATAAGTCACCCTGAATTTGTTGCTACTTCTTTACAATTAAATCACATAAGTCACACTGGATTTTGTTGCTACTTCTTTACAATTAAATCACATAAGTCACACTGAATTTTGTTGCTACTTCTTTACAATTAAATCACATAAGTCACCCTGAATTTGTTGCTACTTCTTTACAATTAAATCACATAAGTCACACTGGATTTTGTTGCTACTTCTTTACAATTAAATCACATAAGTCACACTGGATTTTGTTGTTACTTCTTTACAATTAAATCACATAAGTCACACTGGATTTTGTTGCTACTTCTTTACAGTCAAATCACATATATCACACTTAATTTTGTTGCTACTTCTTTACAATTAAATCACATAAGTCACCCTGAATTTTGTTGCTACTTCTTTACAATTAAATCACATTAGTCCCACTGAATTTTGTTGCTACTTCTTTACAATTAAATCACATAAGTCACACTTAATTTTGTTGCTACTTCTTTAAAATTAAATCACATAAGTCACCCTGAATTTTGTTGCTACTTCTTTACAATTAAATCACATGAGTCACACTGAATTTTGTTGCTATTTTTTTACAAGTAAATCACATAAGTCACACTGGATTTGGTGCTACTTCTTTACAATTTGATCCAGTCAAGTCACACTTTAGTTTGTTGCTACTTCTTTACAATTACATCCAGTCACGTCACACTTAATTTTGTTGCTACTTTTTTACAATTAAATCACATAAGTCACACTGGATTTTGTTGCTACTTCATTACAATTTGATCCAGTCAAGTCACACTTAAGTTTGTTGCTACTTCTTTACAATTAAATCTAGTCACGTCACACTTAATTTTGTTGCTACTTCTTTACAATTTAATCCAGTCAAGTCACACTTAATTTTGTTGCTACTTTTTTACAATATAATCACATAAGTCACACTGAATTTTGTTGCTACTTCTTTACAATTTAATCACATAAGTCACACTGGATTTTGTTGCTACTTCTTTACAATTAAATCACATAAGCACACTTAATTTTGTTGCTACTTTTTTACAATTAAATCACATAAGTCACACTGGATTTTGTTGCTACTTCTTTACAATTAAATCACATAAGTCACACTGAATTTTGTTGCTACTTCTTTACAATTAAATTACATAAGTCACACTGGATTTTGTTGTTACTTCTTTACAATTAAATCACATAAGTTACACTGGATTTTGTTGGCACTTCTTTACAATTAAATCACATAAGTATCCCTGAATTTTGTTGCTACTTCTTTACAATTTAATCACATAAGTAACACGAGATTTTGTTGCTATTCTTTACAATTAAATCACATAAGTCACACTGGATTTTGTTGCTACTTCTTTACAATTAAATCACATTAGTCACATTTAATTTTGTTGCTACTTCTTTACAATTCAATCACATAAGTCACACTGGATTTTGTTGCTACTTCTTTACAATTAAATCACATAAGTCACACTGAATATTGTTGCTACTTCTTTACAATTAAATCACATAAGTCACACTTAATTTTGTTGCTACTTTACAATTAAATTATATAAGTCCCACTGAATATTGTTGCTACTTCTTTACAATTAAAGCTCATAAGTCACACTAGATTTTGTTGCTACTTCTTTACAATCAAATCACATAAGTCACACTGAATTTTGTTGTAACTTCTTTACAATTAAATCACATAAGTCACACTGAATTTTGTTGCTACTTCTTTAGAATTAAATCACATAAGTCACACTTAATTTTGTTGCTACTTCTTTACAATTAAATCACATACGTCACACTGAATTTTGTTGCTACTTCTTTACAATTAACTCCAGTCGAGTCACACTTAATTTGGTTGCTACTTCCTTAAAATAAAATCACATAAGTCACACTGGATTTTGTTGCTACTTCCTTACAATCAAATCACATAAGTCACCCTGAATTGGTTGCTACTTCTTTACAATTAAATCACATAAGTCACCCTGAATTTGTTGCTACTTCTTTACAATTAAATCACATAAGTCACACTGGATTTTGTTGCTACTTCTTTACAATTAAATCACATAAGTCACACTGGATTTTGTTGTTACTTCTTTACAATTAAATCACATAAGTCACACTGGATTTTGTTGCTACTTTTTTACAATTAAATCACATAAGTCACACTTAATTTTGTTGCTACTTCTTTACAATTAAATCACATAAGTCACCCTGAATTTTGTTGCTACTTCTTTACAATTAAATGACATAAGTAACACTGAATTTTGTTGCTACTTCTTAACAATTAAACTCAGTCAAGTCACACTTAATTTTGTAGCTAGTTCTTTACAATTAAATCCAGTCACGTCACACTTAATTTTGTTTGCTACTTCTTTACAATTAAATCACATAAGTCACCCTTTATTTGTTGCTACTTTTTTACAATTAAATCACATGAGTCACACTGGATTTTGTTGCTACTTCTTTACAATTAAATCACATAAGTCACACTTAATTTTGTTGCTACTTCTTTACAATTCAATCACATAAGTCACACAAGATTTTGTTGCTACTTCTTTACAATTACATCACATAAGTCACACTAAATATTGTTGCTACTTCTTTACAATTAAATCACATAAGTCACCCGTAATTTTGTTGCTACTTCTTAACAATTAAATATCATAAGTCACACTGGATTTTGTTGCTATTCGTTACAATTTAATTTAGTCAAGTCACACTTAAGTTTGTTGCTACTTCTTTACAATTAAGGCCAGTCACGTCACACTTGATTTTGTTGCTACTTCTTTACAATTTAATCCAGTCAAGTCACACTTAATTTTGTTGCTACTTCTTTACAATTTAATCACATAAGTCACACTGAATTTTGTTGCTACTTCTTTACAATTAAATCACATAAGTCACACTGGATTTTGTTGCTACTTCTTTACAATTAAATCACATAAGTCACACTGAATTTTGTTGCTTCTTCTGTACAATTAAATCACATAAGTTTCACTGGATTTTGTTGCTAATACTTTACAATTAAAGTACATAAGTCACACTGAATTTTGTTGCCTCTTCTGCACAATTAAATCACATAAGTCACACTAGATTTTGTTGCTACTTCTTTACAATTAAATTCTGTCAAGTCACACTAAATTTTGTTGCTTCTTCGTTACAAGTAAATTCAGTTAAGTCACACTTAATTTTGTTACTACTTCTGTACAATTAAATCAGATAAGTCACACTGAATTTTGTTGCTACTTCTTTACAATTAAATCACATAAGTCACACTGAATATTGTTGCTACTTCTTTACAATTAAATCACATAAGTCACCCTGAATTTGTTGCTACTTCTTTACAATTAAATCACATAAGTCACACTGGATTTTATTTCTACTTCTTTACAATTAAATCACATAAGTCACACTGGATTTTGTTGCTACTTCTTTACAATTAAATCACGTAAGTCACCCTGAATTTGTTGCTACTTCTTTACAAGTAAATCACATAAGTCACACTGGATTTTGTTGCTACTTCTTTACAATTAAATCACATAAGTCAAACTGGATTTTGTTGTTACTTCTTTACAATTAAATCACATAAGTCATACTGGATTTTGTTGCTACTTCTTTACACTTAAATCACATATATCACACTTAATTTTGTTGCTACTTCTTTACAATTAAATCACATATGTCACCCTGAATTTTGTTGCTACTTCTTTACAATTAAATCACATAAGTCCCACTGAATTTTGTTGCTACTTCTTTACAATTAAATCACATGAGTCACACTTAATTTTGTTGCTACTACTTTACAATTAAATCACATAAGTCATCCTGAATTTTGTTGCTACTTCTTTACAATTAAATCACATTAGTCACACTGAATTTTGTTGCTATTTTTTTACAAGTAAATCACATAAGTCAAACTGGATTTTGTTGCTACTTCTTTACAATTTGATCCAGTCAAGTCACACTTTAGTTTGTTGCTACTTCTTTACAATTAAATCCAGTCACGTCACACTTAATTTTGTTGCTACTTTTTAACAATTAAATCACATAAGTCACACTGGATTTTGTTGCTACTTCATTACAATTTAATCCAGTCAAGTCACACTTAAGTTTGTTGCTACTTCTTTACAATTCAATCTCGTCACGTCACACTTAATTTTGTTGCTACTTCTATACAATTTAATCCAGTCAAGTCACACTTAATTTTGTTGCTACTTTTTTACAATATAATCACATAAGTCACACTGAATTTTGTTGCTACTTCTTTACAATTAAATCACATAAGTCACACTGGATTTTGTTGCTACTTCTTTACAATTAAATCCCATAAGTCACACTTAATTTTGTTGCTACTTCTTTACAATTAAATCACATAAGTCACACTGGATTTTTTTGCTACTTCTTTACAATTAAATCACATAAGTCACACTGAATTTTGTTGCTACTTCTTTACAATTAAATTACATAAGTCACACTGGATTTTGTTGCTATTCGTTACAATTTAATCCAGTCAAGTCACACTTAAGTTTGTTGCTACTTCTTTACAATTAAGGCCAGTCACGTCACACTTGATTTTGTTGCTACTTCTTTACAATTTAATCCAGTCAAGTCACACTTAATTTTGTTGCGTCTTCTTTACAATTTAATCACATAAGTCACACTGAATTTTGTTGCTACTTCTTTACAATTAAGTCACATAAGTCACACTGGATTTTGTTGCTACTTCTTTACAATTAAATCACATAAGTCACACTGAATTTTGTTGCTTCTTCTGTTCAATTAAATCACATAAGTCACACTGGATTTTGTTGCTACTTCTTTACAATTACAGTACATAAGTCACACTGAATTTTCTTGCTTCTTCTGCACAATTAAATTACATAAGTCACACTGGATTTTGTTGCTACTTCTTTACAATTAAATTCTGTCAAGTCACACTAAATTTTGTTGCTACTTCGTTACAAGTAAATTCAGTTAAGTCACACTTAATTTTGTTGCTACTTCTTTACAATTAAATCACATAAGTCACACTGAATTTTGTTGCTACTTCTTTACAATTAAATCACATAAGTCACACTGAGTTTTGTTGCTACTTCTTTACAATTAAATCACATAAGTCACACAGGATTTTGTTGCTACTTCTTTACAATTAAATCACATAAGTCACTCTGAATTTTGTTGTAACTTCTGTACTATCAAATCACATAAGTCACACTTTAGTTTGTTGCTACTTCTTTACAATTAAATCACATAAGTCACACTTAATTTTGTTGCTACTTCTTTACAATTAAATCACATACGTCACACTGAATTTTGTTGCTACTTCTTTACAATTAAATCCAGTAAAGTCACACTTAATTTTGTTGCTACTTCTTTACAATTAAATCACATAAGTCACAGTGGATTTCGTTGCTACTTCTTTACAATTAAATCACATAAGTCACACTGCATTCTGTTGCTACTTCTTTACAATTAAATCACATAAGTCACTCTGAATTTTGTTGTAACTTCTGTACTATTAAATCACATAAGTCACACTGGATTTTGTTGCTACTTCTTTACAATTAAATCCCATAAGTCACACTTAATTTTGTTGCTACTTCTTTACAATTAAATCACATAAGTCACACTGGATTTTTTTGCTACTTCTTTACAATTAAATCACATAAGTCACACTGAATTTTGTTGCTACTTCTTTACAATTAAATTACATAAGTCACACTGGATTTTGTTGCTATTCGTTACAATTTAATCCAGTCAAGTCACACTTAAGTTTGTTGCTACTTCTTTACAATTAAGGCCAGTCACGTCACACTTGATTTTGTTGCTACTTCTTTACAATTTAATCCAGTCAAGTCACACTTAATTTTGTTGCGTCTTCTTTACAATTTAATCACATAAGTCACACTGAATTTTGTTGCTACTTCTTTACAATTAAGTCACATAAGTCACACTGGATTTTGTTGCTACTTCTTTACAATTAAATCACATAAGTCACACTGAATTTTGTTGCTTCTTCTGTTCAATTAAATCACATAAGTCACACTGGATTTTGTTGCTACTTCTTTACAATTACAGTACATAAGTCACACTGAATTTTCTTGCTTCTTCTGCACAATTAAATTACATAAGTCACACTGGATTTTGTTGCTACTTCTTTACAATTAAATTCTGTCAAGTCACACTAAATTTTGTTGCTACTTCGTTACAAGTAAATTCAGTTAAGTCACACTTAATTTTGTTGCTACTTCTTTACAATTAAATCACATAAGTCACACTGAATTTTGTTGCTACTTCTTTACAATTAAATCACATAAGTCACACTGAGTTTTGTTGCTACTTCTTTACAATTAAATCACATAAGTCACACAGGATTTTGTTGCTACTTCTTTACAATTAAATCTCATAAGTCACACTGGATTTTGTTGCTACTTCTTTACAATTAAATCACATAAGTCACTCTGAATTTTGTTGTAACTTCTGTACTATCAAATCACATAAGTCACACTTTAGTTTGTTGCTACTTCTTTACAATTAAATCACATAAGTCACACTTAATTTTGTTGCTACTTCTTTACAATTAAATCACATACGTCACACTGAATTTTGTTGCTACTTCTTTACAATTAAATCCAGTAAAGTCACACTTAATTTTGTTGCTACTTCTTTACAATTAAATCACATAAGTCACAGTGGATTTCGTTGCTACTTCTTTACAATTAAATCACATAAGTCACACTGCATTCTGTTGCTACTTCTTTACAGTTAAATCACATAAGTCACTCTGAATTTTGTTGTAACTTCTGTACTATTAAATCACATAAGTCACACTTTAGTTTGTTGCTACTTCTTTACAATTAAATCACATAAGTCACACTGAATTTTGTTGCTACTTCTTTACAATTAAATTACATAAGTCACACTGGATTTTGTTGTTACTTCTTTACAATTAAATCACATAAGTTACACTGGATTTTGTTGCAACTTCTTTACAATTAAATCACATAAGTCACCCTGAATTTTGTTGCTACTTCTTTACAATTTAATCACATAAGTAACACGAGATTTTGTTGCTATTCTTTACAATTAAATCACATAAGTCACACTGGATTTTGTTGCTACTTCTTTACAATTAAATCACATTAGTCACATTTAATTTTGTTGCTACTTCTTTACAATTCAAACACATAAGTCACACTGGATTTTGTTGCAACTTCTTTACAATTAAATCACATAAGTCACACTGAATATTGTTGCTACTTCTTTACAATTAAATCACATAAGTCACACTTAATTTTGTTGCAATTCTTCTTTACAATTAAATTACATAAGTCCCACTGAATATTGTTGCTACTTCTTTACAATTAAAGCTCATAAGTCACACTAGATTTTGTTGCTACTTCTTTACAATCAAATCACATAAGTAACACTGAATTTTGTTGTAACTTCTTTACAATTAAATCACATAAGTCACACTGAATTTTGTTGCTACTTCTTTAGAATTAAATCACATAAGTCACACTTAATTTTGTTGCTACTTCTTTACAATTAAATCCAGTCGAGTCACACTTAATTTTGTTGCTACTTCCTTACAATAAAATCACATAAGTCACACTGGATTTTGTTGCTACTTCTTTACAATTAAATCACATAAGTCACACTGGATTTTGTTGCTACTTCTTTACAATTAAATCACATAATTCACACTGGATTTTGTTGCTACTTCTTAACAATTAAATCACATAAGTCACCCTGAATTTGTTGCTACTTCTTTACAATTAAATCACATAAGTCACACTGGATTTTGTTGCTACTTCTTTACAATTAAATCACATAAGTCACACTGGATTTTGTTGTTACTTCTTTACAATTAAATCAC
The DNA here is from genome assembly GCA_963556195.1 of Sepiola atlantica. Lineage (NCBI taxonomy): Eukaryota > Metazoa > Mollusca > Cephalopoda > Sepiida > Sepiolidae > Sepiola > Sepiola atlantica. The sequence goes on along the minus strand of OY744528.1, from coordinate 132,642,846 downwards.
ATGAGTCACACTGAATTTTGTTGCTATTTTTTTACAAGTAAATCACATAAGTAACACTGGATTTTGTTGCTACTTCTTTACAATTTAATCCAGTCAAGTCACACTTTAGTTTGTTGCTACTTCTTTACAATTAAATCCAGTCACGTCACACTTAATTTTGTTGCTACTTTTTTACAATTAAATCACATAAGTCACACTGGATTTTGTTGCTACTTCATTAAAATTTAATCAAGTCAAGTCACACTTAAGTTTGTTGCTACTTCTTTACAATTAAATCTAGTCACGTTACACTTAATTTTGTTGCTACTTCTTTACAATTTAATCCAGTCAAGTCACACTTAATTTTGTTGCTACTTTTTTACAATATAATCACATAAGTCACACTGAATTTTGTTGCTACTTCTTTACAATTAAATCACATAAGTCACACTGGATTTTGTTGCTACTTCTTTACAATTAAATCACATAAGTCACACTTAATTTTGTTGCTACTTCTTTACAATTAAATCACATAAGTCACACTGGATTTTGTTGCTACTTCTTTACAATTAAATCACATAAGTCACACTGAATTTTGTTGCTACTTCTTTACAATTAAATTACATAAGTCACACTGGATTTTGTTGTTACTTCTTTACAATTAAATCACATAAGTTACAGTGGATTTTGTTGCAACTTCTTTACAATTAAATCACATAAGTCACCCTGAATTTTGTTGCTACTTCTTTACAATTTAATCACATAAGTCCCAGGAGATTTTGTTGCTACTTCTTTACAATTAAATCACATAAGTCACACTGGATTTTGTTGCTACTTCTTTACAATTAAATCACATTAGTCACATTTAATTTTGTTGCTACTTCTTTACAATTCAATCACATAAGTCACACTGGATTTTGTTGCTACTTCTTTACAATTAAATCACATAAGTCACACTGAATATTGTTGCTACTTCTTTACAATTAAATCACATAAGTCACACTTAATTTTGTTGCTACTTCTTTACAATTAAATTACATAAGTCCCACTGAATATTGTTGCTACTTCTTTACAATTAAAGCTCATGAGTCACACTGGATTGTGTTGCTACTTCTTTACAATCAAATCACATAAGTCACACTGAATTTTGTTGTAACTTCTGTACAATTAAATCACATAAGTCACACTGAATTTTGTTGCTACTTCTTTACAATTTAATCACATAAGTCACACTTAATTTTGTTGCTACTTCTTTACAATTCAATCACACACGTCACACTGAATTTTGTTGCTACTTCTTTACAATTAAATCCAGTCGAGTCACACTAAATTTTGTTGCTACTTCTTTACAATAAAATCACATAAGTCACACTGGATTTTGTTGCTACTTCTTTACAATCAAATCACATAAGTCACCCTGAATTTGTTGCTACATCTTTACAACTAAATCACATAAGTCACACTGGATTTTGTTGCTACTTCTTTACAATTAAATCACATAAGTCACACTTAATTTTGTTGCTACTTCTTTACAATTAAATTACATAAGTCACACTGAATATTGTTGCTACTTCTTTACAATTAAAACTCATAAGTCACCCTGAATTTGTTGCTACTTCTTTACAATTAAATCACATAAGTCACACTGGATTTTGTTGCTACTTCTTTACAATTAAATCACATAAGTCACACTGGATTTTGTTGTTACTTCTTTACAATCAAATCACATAAGTCACACTGGATTTTGTTGCTACTTTTTTACAATTAAATCACATAAGTCACCCTGAATTTTGTTGCTACTTCTTTACAATTAAATGACATAAGTAACACTGAATTTTGTTGCTACTTCTTAACAATTAAATCCAGTCAAGTCACACTTAATTTTGTAGCTACTTCTTTACAATTAAATCCAGTCACGTCACACTTAATTTTGTTGCTACTTCTTTACAATTAAATCACATTAATCACCCTTTATTTGTTGCTACTTTTTTACAATTAAATCACATAAGTCACACTGGATTTTGTTGCTACTTCTTTACAATTAAATCACATAAGTCACACCTTATTTTGTTGCTACTTCTTTACAATTCAATCACATAAGTCTCACTGAATTGTGTTGCTACTTCTTTACAATTAAATCACATGAGTCACACTGAATTTTGTTGCTACTTCTTAACAATTAAATATCATAAGTCACACTGGATTTTGTTGCTATTCGTTACAATTTAATCCAGTCAAGTCACACTTAAGTTTGTTGCTACTTCTTTACAATTAAGGCCAGTCACGTCACACTTGATTTTGTTGCTACTTCTTTACAATTTAATCCAGTCAAGTCACACTTAATTTTGTTTCTACTTCTTTACAATTTAATCTTATAAGTCACACTGAATTTTGTTGCTACTTCTTTACAATTAAATCACATAAGTCACACTGGATTTTGTTGCAACTTCTTTACAATTAAATCACATAAGTCACACTGAATTTTGTTGCTTCTTCTGTACAATTAAATCACATAAGTCACACTGGATTTTGTTGCTACTTCTTTACAATTAAAGTACATAAGTCACACTGAATTTTCTTTCTTCTTCTGCACAATTACATCACATAAGTCACACTTAAGTTTGTTGCTACTTCTTTACAATACAGGCCAGTCACGTCACACTTAATTTTGTTGCTTCTTCGTTACAAGTAAATTCAGTTAAGTCACACTTAATTTTGTTGCTACTTCTTTACAATTTAATCACATAAGTCACACTGAATTTTGTTGCTACTTCTTTACAATTAAATCACATAAGTCACACTGGATTTTGTTGCTACTTCTTTACAATTAAATCTCATAAGTCACACTGGATTTTGTTGCTACTTCTTTACAATTAAATCACATAAGTCACTCTGAATTTTGTTGTAACTTCTTTACAATTAAATCACATAAGTCACACTGAATTTTGTTGCTACTTCTTTACAATTAAATAACATAAGTCACACTTAATTTTGTTGCTACTTCTTTACAATTAAATCACATACGTCACACTGAATTTTGTTGCTACTTCTTTACAATTAAATCCAGTCAAGTCACACTTAATTTTGTTGCTACTTCTTTACAATTAAATCACATAAGTCACAGTTGATTTCGTTGCTACTTCTTTACAATTAAATCACATAAGTCACCCTGAATTTGTTGCTACTTCTTTACAATTAAATCACATAAGTCACATTGGATTTTGTTGATACTTTTTTACAATTAAATCACATAAGTCACACTGAATTTTGTTGCTATTTCTTTACAATTAAATCCCATAAGTCACACTGAATTTTGTTGCTACTTCTTTACAATTAAATCACATAAGTCACACTGAATTTTGGTGCTACTTCTTACAATTAAATCAAGTCAAGTCACACTTGATTTTGTTGCTACTTCTTGACAATTAAATCCAGTCAAGTCACACTTAATTTTGTAGCTACTTCTTTTCAATTAAATCCAGTCAAGTCACACTTAATTTTGTTGCTACTTCTTTACAATTAAATCACATAAGTCACCCTGAATTTGTTGCTACTTGTTTACAATTAAATCACATAAGTCACACTGGATTTTGTTGCTACTTCTTTACAATTAAATAACATAAGTTACACTAAATTTTGTTGCTATTCTTTACAATTAAATCACATAAGTCACACTTAATTTTGTTGCTTCTTCTTTACAGTTTAATCCAGTCAAGTACCACTGAATATTGTTGCTACTTCTTTACAATTAAATAACATAAGTCACACTTAATTTTGTTGCTTCTTCTTCACAGTTAAATCCAGTCAAGTCACACTAAATTTTGTTGCTACTTCGTACAATCAAATCACATAAGTCACACTGAATTTTGTTGTAACTTCTTTACAATTAAATCACATAAGTCACACTGAATTTTGTTGCTACTTCTTTACAATTAAATCACATAAGTCACACTTAATTTTGTTGCTACTTCTTTACAATTATCACATACGTCACACTGAATTTTGTTGCTACTTCTTTACAGTTAAATCCAGTCGAGTCACACTTAATTTTGTTGCTACTTCTTTACAATAAAATCACATAAGTCACACTGGATTTTGTTGCTACTTCTTTACAATCAAATCACATAAGTCACCCTGAATTTGTTGCTACTTCTTTACAATTAAATCACATAAGTCACACTTGATTTTGTTGCTACTTCTTTACAATCAAATCACATAAGTCTCACTGGATTTTGTTGCTACTTCTTTACAATTAAATCACATAAGTCACCCTGAATATGTTGCTACTTCTTTACAATTAAATCACATAAGTCACACTGGATTTTGTTGCTACTTCTTTACAATTAAATCACATAAGTCACACTGGATTTTGTTGTTACTTCTTTACAATTAAATCACATAAGTCACACTGGATTTTGTTGCTACTTTTTTACAATTAAATCACATAAGTCACACTTAATTTTGTTGCTACTTCTTTACAATTAAATCACATAAGTCACCCTGAATTTTGTTGCTACTTCTTTACAATTAAATGACATAAGTAACACTGAATTTTGTTGCTACTTCTTTACAATTAAATCCAGTCAAGTCACACTTAATTTTGTAGCTACTTCTTTACAATTAAATCCAGTCACGTCACACTTAATTTTGTTGCTACTTCTTTACAATTAAATCACATAAGTCACCCTTTATTTGTTGCTACTTTTTTACAATTAAATCACATAAGTCACACTGGATTTTGTTGCTACTTCTTTACAATTAAATCACATAAGTCACACTTAATTTCGTTGCTACTTCTTTACAATTTAATCACATAAGTCACACTGGATTTTGTTGCTACTTCTTTACAATTAAATCACATAAGTCACACTGAATATTGTTGCTACTTCTTTACAATTAAATCACATGAGTCACACTGAATTTTGTTGCTACTTCTTAACAATTAAATATCATAAGTAACACTGGATTTTGTTGCTATTCGTTACAATTTAGTCCAGTCAAGTCACACTTAAGTTTGTTGCTACTTCTTTACAATACAGGCCAGTCACGTCACACTTAATTTTGTTGCTACTTCTTTACAATTTAATCCAGTCAAGTCAAACTTAATTTTGTTGCTACTTCTTTACAATTTAATCACATAAGTCACACTAAATTTGTTGCTACTTCTGTACAATTAAATCACATAAGTCACACTGGATTTTGTTGCTACTTCTTTACAATTAAATCACATAAGTCACACTGGATTTTGTTGCTACTTCTTTACAATTAAATCACATTAGTCACATTTAATTTTGTTGCTACTTCTTTACAATTCAATCACATAAGTCACACTGGATTTTGTTGCTACTTCTTTACAATTAAATCACATAAGTCACACTGAATATTTTTGCTACTTCTTTACAATTAAATCACATAAGTCACACTTAATTTTGTTGCTACTTCTTTACAATTAAATCACATACGTCACACTGAATTTTGTTGCTACTTCTTTACAATTAAATCCAGTCGAGTCACACTTAATTTTGTTGCTACTTCTTTACAATAAAATCACATAAGTCACACTGGATTTTGTTGCTACTTCTTTACAATCAAATCACATAAGTCACCCTGAATTTGTTGCTACATCTTTACAATTAAATCACATAAGTCACACTGGATTTTGTTGCTACTTCTTTACAATTAAAGCTCATAAGTCACCCTGAATTTGTTGCTACTTCTGTACAATTAAATCACATAAGTCACACTGGATTTTGTTGCTACTTCTTTACAATTAAATCACATAAGTCACACTGGATTTTGTTGCTACTTCTTTACAATTAAATCACATTAGTCACATTTAATTTTGTTGCTACTTCTTTACAATTCAATCACATAAGTCACACTGGATTTTGTTGCTACTTCTTTACAATTAAATCACATAAGTCACACTGAATATTTTTGCTACTTCTTTACAATTAAATCACATAAGTCACACTTAATTTTGTTGCTACTTCTTTACAATTAAATCACATACGTCACACTGAATTTTGTTGCTACTTCTTTACAATTAAATCCAGTCGAGTCACACTTAATTTTGTTGCTACTTCTTTACAATAAAATCACATAAGTCACACTGGATTTTGTTGCTACTTCTTTACAATCAAATCACATAAGTCACCCTGAATTTGTTGCTACATCTTTACAATTAAATCACATAAGTCACACTGGATTTTGTTGCTACTTCTTTACAATTAAAGCTCATAAGTCACCCTGAATTTGTTGCTACTTCTTTACAATTAAATCACATAAGTCACACTGGATTTTGTTGCTACTTCTTTACAATTAAATCACATAAGTCACACCTTATTTTGTTGCTACTTCTTTACAATTCAATCACATAAGTCACACTGGATTTTGTTGCTACTTTTTTACAATTAAATCACATGAGTCACACTGAATTTTGTTGCTACTTCTTAACAATTAAATATCATAAGTCACACTGGATTTTGTTGCTATTCGTTACAATTTAATCCAGTCAAGTCACACTTAAGTTTGTTGCTACTTCTTTACAATTAAGGCCAGTCACGTCACACTTGATTTTGTTGCTACTTCTTTACAATTTAATCCAGTCAAGTCACACTTAATTTTGTTGCTACTTCTTTACAATTTAATCACATAAGTCACACTGAATTTTGTTGCTACTTCTTTACAATTAAATCACATAAGTCACACTGGATTTTGTTGCTACTTCTTTACAATTAAATCACATAAGTCACACTAAATTTTGTTGCTTCTTCTGTACAATTAAATCACATAAGTCACACTGGATTTTGTTGCTACTTCTTTACAATTAAAGTACATAAGTCACGCTGAATTTTCTTTCTTCTTCTGCACAATTAAATCACATAAGTCACACTTAAGTTTGTTGCTACTTCTTTACAATACAGGCCAGTCACGTCACACTTAATTTTGTTGCTTCTTCGTTACAAGTAAATTCAGTTAAGTCACACTTAATTTTGTTGCTACTTCTTTACAATTTAATCACATAAGTCACACTGAATTTTGTTGCTACTTCTTTACAATTAAATCACATAAGTCACACTGGATTTTGTTGCTACTTCTTTACAATTAAATCTCATAAGTCACACTGGATTTTGTTGCTACTTCTTTACAATTAAATCACATAAGTCACTCTGAATTTTGTTGTAACTTCTTTACAATTAAATCACATAAGTCACACTGAATTTTGTTGCTACTTCTTTACAATAAAATAACATAAGTCACACTTAATTTTGTTGCTACTTCTTTACAATTAAATCACATAAGTCACACTGCATTTTGTTGCTACTTCTTTACAATTAATCACATAAGTCACAGTGGATTTCGTTGCTACTTCTTTACAATTAAATCACATAAGTCACCCTGAATTTGTTGCTACTTCTTTACAATTAAATCAAGTCAAGTCACACTTGATTTTGTTGCTACTTCTTGACAATTAAATCCAGTCAAGTCACACTTGATTTTGTTGCTACTTCTTGACAATTAAATCCAGTCAAGTCACACTTAATTTTGTAGCTACTTCTTTTCAATTAAATCCAGTCAAGTCACACTTAATTTTGTTGCTACTTCTTTACAATTAAATCACATAAGTCACCCTGAATTTGTTGCTACTTGTTTACAATTAAATCACATAAGTCACACTGGATTTTGTTGCTACTTCTTTACAATTAAATAACATAAGTTACACTGGATTTTGTTGCTGCTTCTTTACAATTAAATCACATAAGTCACACTTAATTTTGTTGCTTCTTCTTTACAGTTTAATCAAGTCAAGTCCCACTGAATATTGTTGCTACTTCTTTACAATTAAATAACATAAGTCACAATTAATTTTGTTGCTTCTTCTTCACAGTTAAATCCAGTCAAGTCACACTAAATTTTGTTGCTAATTCTTTACAATCAAATCACATAAGTCACACTGAATTTGGTTGTAACTTCTTTACAATTCAATCACATAAGTCACACTGAATTTTGTTGCTACTTCTTTACAATTAAATCACATAAGTCACACTTAATTTTGTTGCTACTTCTTTACAATTATCACATACGTCACACTGAATTTTGTTGCTACTTCTTTACAATTAAATCCAGTCGAGTCACACTTAATTTTGTTGCTACTTCTTTACAATTAAATCACATAAGTCACACTGGATTTTGTTACTACTTCTTTACAATTAAAGTACATAAGTCACACTGAATTTTCTTTCTTCTTCTGCACAATTAAATCACATAAGTCACACTTAAGTTTGTTGCTACTTCTTTACAATACAGGCCAGTCACGTCACACTTAATTTTGTTGCTTCTTCGTTACAAGTAAATTCAGTTAAGTCACACTTAATTTTGTTGCTACTTCTTTACAATTTAATCACATAAGTCACACTGGATTTTGTTGCTACTTATTTACAATTAAATCTCATAAGTTACACTGAATTTTGTTGCTACTTCTTTACAATTAAATAACATAAGTCACACTTAATTTTGTTGCTACTTCTTTACAATTAAATAACATACGTCACACTGAATTTTGTTGCTACTTCTTTACAATTAAATCCAGTCAAGTCACACTTAATTTTGTTGCTACTTCTTTACAATTAAATCACATAAGTCACAGTGGATTTCGTTGCTACTTCTTTACAATTAAATCACATAAGTCACCCTGAATTTGTTGCTACTTCTTTACAATAAAATCACATAAGTCACATTGGATTTTGTTGCTACTTTTTTAGAATTAAATCACATAAGTCGCACTGAATTTTGTTGCTATTTCTTTACAATTAAATCCCATAAGTCACACTGAATTTTGTTGCTACTTCTTTACATTTAAATCACATAAGTCACACTGAATTTTGTTGCTACTTCTTTACAATTAAATCAAGTCAAGTCACACTTGATTTTGTTGCTACTTCTTGACAATTAAATCCAGTCAAGTCACACTTAATTTTGTAGCTACTTCTTTTCAATTAAATCCAGTCAAGTCACACTTAATTTTGTTGCTACTTCTTTACAATTAAATCACATAAGTCACCCTGAATTTGTTGCTACTTGTTTACAATTAAATCACATAAGTCACACTGGATTTTGTTGCTACTTCTTTACAATTAAATAACATAAGTTACACTGGATTTTGTTGCTACTTCTTTACAATTAAATCACATAAGTCACCCTGAATTTGTTGCTACTTCTTTACAATTAAATAACATAAGTCACACTGGATTTTGTTGCTACTTCTTTACAATTAAATCACATAAGTCACACTGGATTTTGTTGTTACTTCTTTACAATTAAATCACATAAGTCACACTGGATTTTGTTGCTACTTTTTTACAATTAAATCACATTAGTCACACTTAATTTTGTTGCTACTTCTTTACAATTAAATCACATTAGTCACCCTGAATTTTGTTGCTACTTCTTTACAATTAAATGACATAAGTAACACTGAATTTTGTTGCTACTTCTTAACAATTAAATCCAGTCAAGTCACACTTAATTTTGTAGCTACTTCTTTACAATTAAATCCAGTCACGTCACACTTAATTTTGTTGCTACTTCTTTACAATTAAATCACATGAGTCACCATTTATTTGTTGCTACTTTTTTTCAATTAAATCACATAAGTCACACTGGATTTTGTTGCTACTTCTTTACAATTAAATCACATAAGTCACACTTAATTTTGTTGCTACTTCTTTACAATTTAATCACATAAGTCACACTGGATTTTGTTGCTACTTCTTTACAATTAAATCACATAAGTCACACTGAATATTGTTGCTACTTCTTTACAATTAAATCACATGAGTCACACTGAATTTTGTTGCTACTTCTTAACAATTAAATATCATAAGTAACACAGGATTTTGTTGCTATTCGTTACAATTTAATCCAGTCAAGTCACACTTAAGTTTGTTGCTACTTCTTTACAATTCAGGCCAGTCACGTCACACTTAATTTTGTTGCTACTTCTTTACAATTAAATCCAGTCAAGTCAAACTTAATTTTGTTGCTACTTCTTTACAATTTAATCACATAAGTGACACTAAATTTGTTGCTACTTGTTTACAATTAAATCACATAAGTCACACTGGATTTTGTTGCTACTTCTTTACAATTAAATCACATAAGTCACACTGCATTTTGTTGCTTCTTCTGTACAATTAAATCACATAAGTCACACTGGATTTTGTTGCTACTTCTTTACAATTAAAGTACATAAGTCACACTGAATTTTGTTGCTTCTTCTGCACAATTAAATCACATAAGTCACACTGGATTTTGTTGCTACTTCTTTACAATTAAATTCTGTCAAGTCACACTAAATTTTGTTGCTTCTTCGTTACAAGTAAATTCAGTTAAGTCACACTTAATTTTGTTGCTACTTCTTTACAATTAAATCACATAAGTCACACTGAATTTTGTTGCTACTTCTTTACAATTAAATCACATAAGTCACACTGGATTTTCTTGCTACTTCTTTACAATTAAATCACATAAGTCACACTGGATTTTGTTGCTACTTCTTTACAATTAAATCTCATAAGTCACACTGGATTTTGTTGCTACTTCTTTACAATTAAATCACATAAGTCACTCTGAATTTTGTTGTAACTTCTTTACAATTAAATCACATAAGTCACACTGAATTTTGTTGCTACTTCTTTACAATTAAATCACATAAGTCACACTTAATTTTATTGCTACTTCTTTACAATTAAATCACATACGTCACACTGAATTTTGTTGCTACTTCTTTACAATTAAATCCAGTCAAGTCACACTTAATTTTTTTGCTACATCTTTACAATTAAATCACATAAGTCACAGTGGATTTCGTTGCTACTTCTTTACAATTAAATCACATAAGTCACCCTGAATTTGTTGCTACTTCTTTACAATTAAATCACATGTCACACTGGATTTTGTTGCTACTTTTTTACAATTAAATCACATAAGTCACACTGAATTTTGTTGCTATTTCTTTACAATTAAATCACATAAGTCACACTGAATTTTGTTGCTAACTCTTTACAATTAAATCACATAAGTCACACTGAATTTTGTTGCTACTTCTGTACAATTAAATCAAGTCAAGTCACACTTGATTTTGTTGCTACTTCTTGACAATTAAATCCAGTCAAGTCACACTTAATTTTGTCGCTACTTCTTTTCAATTAAATCCAGTCAAGTCAAACTTAATTTTGTTGCTACTTCTTTACAATTAAATCACATAAGTCACCCTGAATTTGTTGCTACTTGTTTACAATTAAATCACATAAGTCACACTGGATTTTGTTGCTACTTCTTTACAATTAAACCACATAAGTCACACTGAATTTTGTTGCTACTTCTTTACAATTAAATCACATAAGTCACACTGGATTTTGTTGCTACTTCTTTACAATTAAATCACATACGTTACACTGGATTTGTTGCTACTTCTTTACAATAAAATAACATAAGTCACACTTGTTTTTTTTGTTACTTCTTTAGAATTAATGCACATAAGTCACACTGAATTTTGTTGCTACTTCTTTACATTTAAATCACATAAGTCACACTGAATTTTGTTGCTACTTCTTTACAATTAAATCACATAAGTCACACTGAATTTTGTTGCTACTTCTTTACAATTAAATCAAGTCAAGTCACACTTAATTTTGTTGCTACTTCTTGGCAATTAAATCCAGTCAAATCACACTTAATTTTGTAGCTACTTTTTTTTCAATTAGATCCAGTCAAGTCACACTTTATTTTGTTGCTACTTCTTTACAATTAAATCACATAAGTCACCCTGAATTTGTTGCTACTTGTTTACAATTAAATCACATAAGTCACACTGGATTTTGTTGCTACTTCTTTACAATTAAATCACATAAGTTACACTGGATTTTGTTGCTACTTCTTCACAATTAAATCACAGAAGTCACACTTAAGCTTGTTGCTTCTTCTTTACAGTTAAATCCAGTCAAGTCCCAATGAATATTGTTGCTACTTCTTTACAATTAAATAACATGAGTCACACTTAAGTTTGTTGCTTCTTCTTTACAGTTAAATCCAGTCAAGTCACACTTAATTTTGTTGCTACTTCTTTACAATTATATCACATAAGTCACCCTGAATTTGTTGCTACTTCATTACAATTAAATCACATAAGTCAGACTCGATTTTGTTGCTACTTCTTTACAATTCAATCACATAAGTCACACTGAATTTTGTTACTACTTCTTTACAATTAAATAACAAAAGTTACACTGGATTTTGTTGCTACTTCTTTACAATTAAATCACATAAGTCACACTTAATTTTGTTGCTTCTTCTTTACAGTTAAATCCAGTCAAGTCCCACTGAATATTGTTGCTACTTCTTTACAATTAAATAACATAAGTCACACTTAATTTTGTTGCTTCTTCTTTACAGTTAAATCCAGTCAAGTCACACTAAATTTTGTTGCTACTTCTTCACAATTATATCACATAAGTCACCCTGAATTTGTTGCTACTTCTTTACAATTAAATCACATAAGTCACACTGGATTTTGTTGCTATTTCTTTACAATTAAATCACATAAGTCACACTGAATTTTGTTGCTATTTCTTAACAATTAAATTACATAAGTCACACTGAATTTTGTTGCTACTTCTTTACAATTAAATCACATCAGTCACACTGAATTTGTTGCTACTTCTTTACAATTAAATAACATAAGTCACACTTGATTTTTTTGTTACTTCTTTAGAATTAATGCACATAAGTCACACTGAATTTTGTTGCTACTTCTTTACATTTAAATCACATAAGTCACACTGAATTTTGTTGCTACTTCTTTACAATTAAATCACATAAGTCACACTGAATTTTGTTGCTACTTCTTTACAATTAAATCAAGTCAAGTCACACTTAATTTTGTTGCTACTTCTTGACAATTAAATCCAGTCAAGTCACACTTTATTTTGTTGCTACTTCTTTACAATTAAATCACATAAGTCACCCTGAATTTGTTGCTACTTGTTTACAATTAAATCACATAAGTCACACTGGATTTTGTTGCTACTTCTTTACAATTAAATCACATAAGTTACACTGGATTTTGTTGCTACTTCTTTACAATATAATCACAGAAGTCACACTTAAGCTTGTTGCTTCTTCTTTACAGTTAAATCCAGTCAAGTCCCAATGAATATTGTTGCTACTTCTTTACAATTAAATAACATGAGTCACACTTAACTTTGTTGCTTCTTCTTTACAGTTAAATCCAGTCAAGTCACACTAAATTTTGTTGCTACTTCTTTACAATTATATCACAAAAGTCACCCTGAATTTGTTGCTACTTCTTTACAATAAAATCACATAAGTCACACTCGATTTTGTTGCTACTTCTTTACAATTATATCACATAAGTCACCCTGAATTTGTTGCTACTTCTTTACAATTAAATAACATGAGTCACACTTAACTTTGTTGCTTCTTCTTTACAGTTAAATCCAGTCAAGTCACACTAAATTTTGTTGCTACTTCTTTACAATTATATCACATAAGTCACCCTGAATTTGTTGCTACTTCTTTACAATAAAATCACATAAGTCACACTCGATTTTGTTGCTACTTCTTTACAATTAAATCACATAAGTCACACTGAATTTTGTTACTACTTCTTTACAATTAAATCACATAAGTCACACTGAATTTTGTTGCTACTTCTTTACAATTAAATCACATAAGTCACACTGAATTGGTTGCTACTTCTTTACAATTAAATAACATAAGTCACACTGGATTTTTTTGTTACTTCTTTACAATCAAATCACATAAGTTACACTGAATTTTGTTGCTTCTTCTGTACAATTAAATCACATAAATCACACTGGATTTTGTTGCTACTTCTTAACAATTAAATATCATAAGTAACACTGGATTTTGTTGCTACTTCTTTACAATTAAATTCTGTCAAATCACACTAAATTTTGTTGCTTCTTCGTTACAAGTAAATTCAGTTAAGTCACACTTAATTTTGTTGCTACTTCTTTACAATTAAATCACATCAGTCACACTGAATTTTGTTGCTACTTCTTTACAATTAAATCACATAAGTCACACTGAATTTTGTTGCTACTTCTTTACAATTGAATCACATAAGTCACACTGGATTTTGTTGCTACTTCTTTACAATTAAATCACATAAGTCACACTGGATTTTGTTGCTACTTCTTTACAATAAAATCACATAAGTCACTCTGAATTTTGTTGTAACTTCTTTACAATTAAATCACATAAGTTACACTGAATTTTGTTGCTACTTCTTTACAATTAAATCACATAAGTCACACTGAATTTTGTTGCTACTTCTTTACAATTAAATCACATACGTCACACTGAATTTTGTTGCTACTTCTTTACAATTAAATCCAGTCAAGTCACACTTAATTTTGTTGCTATTCTTTACAATTAAATCACATAAGTCACAGTGGATTTTGTTGCTACTTCTTTACAATTAAATCACATAAGTCACCCTGAATTTGTTGCTACTTCTTTACAATTAAATCACATAAGTCACACTGGATTTTGTTGCTACGTTTTTTCAATTAAATCACATAAGTCACACTTAATTTTGTTGCTACTTCTTTACAATTAAATCATATAAGTAACACTGAATTTTGTTACTACTTCTTTACAATTAAATCACATAAGTCACAGTGAATTTGTTGCTACTTCTTTACAATTAAATAACATAAATCACACTTGATTTTGTTGTTACTTCTTTCGAATTAATTCACATCAGTCAAACTGGAATTTGCTGCTACTTCTTTACAATAGACTTACATAAGTCACACTGAATTTTGTTGCTACTTCTTTACAATAAAAGCACATAAGTCACACTGAATTTTGTTGCTACTTCTTTACAATTAAATCAAGTCAAGTGACACTTAATTTAGTTGCTACTTCTTTACAATTAAATCCAGTCAAGTCACACTTAATTTTGTAGCTACTTTTTTACAATTCACTCCAGTCAAGTCACACTTAATTTTGTTGCTACTTCTTTACAATTAAATCACATACGTCACACCGAATTTTGTTGCTACTTCTTTACAATTAAATCCAGTCAAGTCACACTTAATTTTGTTGCTATTCTTTACAATTAAATCACATAAGTCACAGTGGATTTTCTTGCTACTTCTTTACAATTAAATCACATAAGTCACCCTGAATTTGTTGCTACTTCTTTAAAATTAAATCACATAAATCACACTGGATTTTGTTGCTACTTCTTTACAATTAAATCACATAAGTCACACTGGATTTTGTTTCTACTTCTTTACAATTAAATCACATAAGTCACACTTAATTTTGTTGCTTCTTCTTTACAGTTAAATCGAGTCAAGTCCAGCTGAATATTGTTGCTACTTCTTTACAATTAAATAACATAAGTCACACTTAATTTTGTTGCTTCTTCTTTACAGTTGAATCCAGTCAAGTCACACTGAATTTTGTTGCTACTTCTTTACAATTATATCACATAAGTCACCCTGAATTTTTTGCCACTTCTTTACAATAAAATCACATAAGTCACACTGGATTTTGTTGCTACTTCCTTACAATTAAATCACATAAGTCACACTGAATTTTGTTACTACTTTTTTACAATTAAATCACATAAGTCACACTGAATTTTGTTGCTACTTCTTTACAATTAAATCACATAAATCACACTGAATTTGTTGCTACTTCTTTACAATTAAATAACGTAAGTCACATTGGATTTTGTTGTTACTTCTTTACAAATAAATCACATAAGTCACATTGGATTTTGTTGCCACTTCTTCACAATTAAATCACATAAGTCAACATTAATTTTGTTGCTACTTTTTTAAAATTAAATCACATAAGTCACACTGAATTTTGTTGCTACTTCTTTAGAATTAAATCACATAAGTCACACTGAATTTTGTTGCTACTTCTTTAGAATTAAATCACATAAGTCACACTGGATTTTGTTGCTACTTCTTTACAATAAAAGTACATAAGTCACACTGAATTAGGTTGCTACTTCTTAACAATTAAATATCATATGTCACACTGGATTTTGTTGCTACTTCTTTACAATTAAATTCTGTCAAGTCACACTTAATTTTGTTGCTTCTTCGTTACAAGTAAATTCAGTTAAGTCACACTTAATTTTGTAGCTACTTTTTTACAATTCACTCCAGTCAAGTCACACTTAATTTTGTTGCTACTTCTTTACAATTAAATCACATACGTCACACTGAATTTTGTTGCTACTTCTTTACAATTAAATCCAGTCAAGTCACACTTAATTTTGTTGCTATTCTTTACAATTAAATCACATGAGTCACAGTGGATTTTGTTGCTACTTCTTTACAATTAAATCACATAAGTCACCCTGAATTTGTTGCTACTTCTTTACAATTAAATCATATAAGTCACACTGGATTTTGTTGCTACTTTTTTTCAATTAAATCACATAAGTCACACTTAATTTTGTTGCTACTTCTTTACAATTAAATCATATAAGTAACACTGAATTTTGTTGCTACTTCTTTACAATTAAATTACATAAGTCACAGTGAATTTGTTGCTACTTCTTTACAATTAAATAACATAAATCACACTTGATTTTGTTGTTACTTCTTTCGAATTAATTCACATAAGTAAAACTGGAATTTGTTGCTACTTCTTTACAATAAAATCACATAAGTCACACTGAATTTTGTTGCTACTTCTTTACAATAAAAGCACATAAGTCACACTGAATTTTGTTGCTACTTCTTTACAATTAAATCAAGTCAAGTGACACTTAATTTAGTTGCTACTTCTTTACAATTAAATCCAGTCAAGTCACACTTAATTTTGTAGCTACTTTTTTACAATTCACTCCAGTCAAGTCACACTTAATTTTGTTGCTACTTCTTTACAATTAAATCACATAAGTCACCCTGAATTTGTTGCTACTTCTTTAAAATAAAATCACATAAGTCACACTGGATTTTGTTGCTACTTCTTTACAATTAAATCACATAAGTCACACTGGATTTTGTTTCTACTTCTTTACAATTAAATCACATAAGTCACACTTAATTTTGTTGCTTCTTCTTTACAGTTAAATCGAGTCAAGTCAAGCTTAATATTGTTGCTACTTCTTTACAATTAAATAACATAAGTCACACTTAATTTTGTTGCTTCTTCTTTACAGTTGAATCCAGTCAAGTCACACTGAATTTTGTTGCTACTTCTTTACAATTATATCACATAAGTCACCCTGAATTTTTTGCCACTTCTTTACAATAAAATCACATAAGTCACACTGGATTTTGTTGCTACTTCCTTACAATTAAATCACATAAGTCACACAGAATTTTGTTACTACTTTGTTACAATTAAATCACATAAGTCACACTTAATTTTGTTGCTACTTCTTTACAATTAAATCACATAAGTCACACTGAATTTGTTGCTACTTCTTTACAATTAAATAACGTAAGTCACATTGGATTTTGTTTTTACTTCTTTACAAATAAATCACATAAGTCACATTGGATTTTGTTGCCACTTCTTCACAATTAAATCACATAAGTCAACATTAATTTTGTTGCTACTTTTTTAAAATTAAATCACATAAGTCACACTGAATTTTGTTGCTACTTCTTTAGAATTAAATCACATAAGTCACACTGAATTTTGTTGCTACTTCTTTAGAATTAAATCACATAAGTAACACTGGATTTTGTTGCTACTTCTTTACAATAAAAGTACATAAGTCACACTGAATTTTGTTGCTACTTCTTAACAATTAAATATCATATGTCACACTGGATTTTGTTGCTACTTCTTTACAATTAAATTCTGTCAAGTCACACTTAATTTTGTTGCTTCCTCGGTACAAGTAAATTCAGTTAAGTCACACTTAATTTTGTTGCTACTTCTTTACAATTAAATCACATAAGTCACACTGGATTTTGTTGCTACTTCTTTACAATTAAATCTCATAAGTCACACTGGATTTTGTTGCTACTTCTTTACAATTAAATCACATAAGTCACTCTGAATTTAGTTGTAACTTCTTTACAATTAAATCACATAAGTCACACTGAATTTTGTTGCTACTTTTTTACAATTACATCACATAAGTCACACTGAATTTGTTGCTACTTCTTTACAATTAAATAACATAAATCACACTTGATTTTGTTGTTACTTCTTTAGAATTAATTTACATAAGTCACACTGGAATTTGTTGCTACTTCTTTACAATTAAATCACATAAGTCACACTGCATTTTGTTGCTACTTCTTTACAATTAAATCAAATCAAGTCACACTTAATTTAGTTGCTACTTCTTTACAATTAAATCCAGTCAAGTCACACTTAATTTTGTTGCTACTTCTTTACAATTAAATCCAGTCAAGTCACACTTAATTTTGTTGCTACTTCTTTACAATTAAATCACATAAGTCACCCTGAATTTGTTGCTACTTCTTTACAATTAAACCACATAAGTCACACCGGATCTTGTTGCTACTTCTTTACAATTAAATCACATAAGTCACACTGGATTTTGTTGCTACTTCTTTACAATTAAATCACATAAGTCACACTTAATTTTGTTGCTTCTTCTTTACAGTTAAATCCAGTCAAGTCACACTTAATTTTGTTGCTACTTCTTCACAATTATATCACATAAGTCACCCTGAATTTGTTGCTACTTCTTTACAATAAAATCACATAAGTCACACTGGATTTTGTTGCTACTTCTTTACAATTAAATCACATAAGTGACACTGAATTTTGTTACTACTTCTTTACAATTAAATCACATAAGTCACACTGAATTGTGTTGCTACTTCTTTACAATTAAATCACATAAGTCACACTGAATTTGTTGCTACTTCTTTACAATTAAATAACGTAAGTCACACTGGATTTTGTTGCTACTTCTTTACAATTAAAGTACATAAGTCACACTGGATTTTGTTGCTACTTCTTTACAATTAAAGTACATAAGTCACACTGAATTTTGTTGCTACTTCTTAACAATTAAATATCATTAGTCACACTGGATTTTGTTGCTACTTCTTTACAATTAAATTCTGTCAAGTCACACTAAATTTTGTTGCTTCTTCGTTACAAGTAAATTTAGTTATGTCACACTTAATTTTGTTGCTACTTCTTTAAAATTAAATCACATAAGTCACACTGAATTTTGTTGCTACTTCTTTACAATTAAATCAAGTCAAGTGACACTTAATTTAGTTGCTACTTCTTTACAATTAAATCCAGTCAAGTCACACTTAATTTTGTAGCTACTTTTTTACAATTCACTCCAGTCAAGTCACACTTAATTTTGTTGCTACTTCTTTACAATAAAATCACATAAGTCACCCTGAATTTGTTGCTACTTCTTTAAAATTAAATCACATAAGTCACACTGGATTTTGTTGCAACTTCTTTACAATTAAATCACATAAGTCACACTGGATTTTGTTGCTACTTCTTTACAATTAAGACACATAAGTCACACTTAATTTTGTTGCTTCTTCTCTACAGTTAAATCCAGTCAAGTCCCACTGAATATTGTTGCTACTTCTTTACAATTAAATAACATAAGTCACACTTGATTTTGTTGCTTCTTCTTTACAGTTAAATCCAGTCAAGTCACACTTAATTTTGTTGCTACTTCTTCACAATTATATCACATAAGTCACCCTGAATTTGTTTCTACTTGTTTACAATAAAATCACATAAGTCACACTGGATTTTGTTGCAACTTCTTTACAATTAAATCACATAAGTCACACTGAATTTTGTTACTATATCTTTACAATTAAATCACATAAGTCACACTGAATTTTGTTGCTACTTCTTTACAATTAAATCACATAAGTCACACTGGATTTGTTGCTACTTCGTTACAATTAAATCACATAAGTCACACTGAATTTTGTTGCTACTTCTTTACAATTAAATCACATAAGTCACACTGAATTTTGTTGCTACTTCTTTAACATTAAATCACATAAGTCACACTGAATTTTGTTGCTACTTCTTTACAATTAAATCCAGTCAAGTCACACTTAATTTTGTAGCTACTTCTTTACAATTAAATCCAGTCAAGTCACACTTAATTTTGTTGCTACTTCTGTAATATAAAATCACATAAATAACCCTGAATTTGTTGCTACTTCTTTACAATTAAATCACATAAGTCACACTGAATTTTGTTGCTACTTCTTTACAATTAAATCACATAAGTCACACTGAATTTTGTTGATACTTCTTTACAATTAAATAACATGAGTCACACGAGATTTTGTTGCTACTTCTTTAAAATTAAATCAAATAAGTCACACTGAATTTTGTTTCTACTTCTTTACAATTAAATCCAGTCAAGTCACACTGAATTTTGTAGCTACTTCTTTACAATTAAATCCAGTCAAGTCACACTTAATTGTGTTACTACTTCTGTACAATTAAATCACATACGTCACCCTGATTTTGTTGCACCTTCTTTACAATTAAATCACATGAGTCACACTGGATTTTGTTGTCACTACTTTACAATTAAATCACATAAGTCACACTGGATTTTGTTGCTATTCTTTACAATTAAATCACATAAGTCACAGTGGATTTTGTTGCTACTTCTTTACAATTAAATCACATAAGTCACCCTGAATTTGTTGCTACTTCTTTACAATTAAATCATATAAGTCACACTGGATTTTGTTGCTACTTTTTTTCAATTAAATCACATAAGTCACACTTAATTTTGTTGCTATTCTTTACAATTAAATCATATAAGTAACACTGAATTTTGTTGCTACTTCTTTACAATTAAATTACATAAGTCACAGTGAATTTGTTGCTACTTCTTTACAATTAAATAACATAAATCACACTTGATTTTGTTGTTACTTCTTTCGAATTAATTCACATAAGTAAAACTGGAATTTGTTGCTACTTCTTTACAATAAAATCACATAAGTCACACTGAATTTTGTTGCTACTTCTTTACAATAAAAGCACATAAGTCACACTGAATTTTGTTGCTACTTCTTTACAATTAAATCCAGTCAAGTCACACTTAATTTAGTTGCTACTTCTTTACAATTAAATCCAGTCAATCACACTTAATTTTGTAGCTACTTTTTTACAATTCACTCCAGTCAAGTCACACTTAATTTTGTTGCTACTTCTTTACAATTAAATCACATAAGTCACCCTGAATTTGTTGCTACTTCTTTAAAATAAAATCACATAAGTCACACTGGATTTTGTTGCTACTTCTTTACAATTAAATCACATAAGTCACACTGGATTTTGTTTCTACTTCTTTACAATTAAATCACATAAGTCACACTTAATTTTGTTGCTTCTTCTTTACAGTTGAATCCAGTCAAGTCACACTGAATTTTGTTGCTACTTCTTTACAATTATATCACATAAGTCACCCTGAATTTTTTGCCACTTCTTTACAATAAAATCACATAAGTCACACTAGATTTTGTTGCTACTTCCTTACAATTAAATCACATTAGTCACACAGAATTTTGTTTCTACTTTTTTACAATTAAATCACATAAGTCACACTGAATTTTGTTGCTACTTCTTTACAATTAAATCACATAAGTCACACTGAATTTGTTGCTACTTCTTTACAATTAAATAACGTAAGTCACATTGGATTTTGTTGTTACTTCTTTACAAATAAATCACATAAGTCACATTGGATTTTGTTGCCACTTCTTCACAATTAAATCACATAAGTCAACATTAATTTTGTTGCTACTTTTTTAAAATTAAATATGATATGTCACACTGGATTTTGTTGCTACTTCTTTACAATTAAATTCTGTCAAGTCACACTTAATTTTGTTGCTTCTTCGTTACAAGTAAATTCAGTTAAGTCACACTTAATTTTGTTGCTACTTCTTTACAATTAAATCACATAAGTCACACTGGATTTTGTTGCTACTTCTTTACAATTAAATCTCATAAGTCACACTGGATTTTGTTGCTACTTCTTTACAATTAAATCACATAAGTCACTCTGAATTTAGTTGTAACTTCTTTACAATTAAATCACATAAGTCACACTGAATTTTGTTGCTACTTTTTTACAATTACATCACATAAGTCACACTGAATTTGTTGCTACTGCTTTACAATTAAATAACATAAATCACACTTGATTTTGTTGTTACTTCTTTAGAATTAATTTACATAAGTCACACTGGAATTTGTTGCTACTTCTTTACAATTAAATCACATAAGTCACACTGCATTTTGTTGCTACTTCTTTACAATTAAATCAAATCAAGTCACACTTAATTTAGTTGCTACTTCTTTACAATTTAATCCAGTCAAGTCACACTTAATTTTGTAGCTACTTCTTTACAATTAAATCCAGTCAAGTCACACTTAATTTTGTTGCTACTTCTTTACAATTAAATCATATAAGTCAACCTGAATTTGTTGCTACTTCTTTACAATTAAACCACATAAGTCACACTGGATTTTGTTGCTACTTCTTTACAATTAAATCACATAAGTCACACTTAATTTTGTTGCTTCTTCTTTACAGTTAAATCCAGTCAAGTCCCACTGAATATTGTTGCTACTTCTTTACAATTAAATAACATAAGTCACACTTAATTTTGTTGCTTCTTCTTTACAGTGAAATCCAGTCAAGTCACAGTTAATTTTGTTGCTACTTCTTCACAATTATATCACATAAGTCACCCTGAATTTGTTGCTACTTCTTTACAATAAAATCGCATAAGTCACACTGGATTTTGTTGCTACTTCTTTACAATTAAATCACATAAGTGACACTGAATTTTGTTACTACTTCTTTACAATTAAATCACATAAGTCACACTGAATTGTGTTGCTACTTCTTTACAATTAAATCACATAAGTCACACTGAATTTGTTGCTACTTCTTTACAATTAAATAACGTAAGTCACACTGGATTTTGTTGCTACTTCTTTAAAATTAAATCACATAAGTTACACTGAATTTTGTTGCTACTTCTTTACAATGAAATCACATAAGTCACACTGAATTTTGTTGCTACTTCTTTACAATTAAATCACATAAGTCACACTGGATTTTGTTGCTACTTCTTTACAATTAAAGTACATAAGTCACACTGAATTTTGTTGCTACTTCTTATCAATTAAATATCATTAGTCACACTGGATTTTGTTGCTACTTCTTTACAATTAAATTCTGTCAAGTCACACTAAATTTTGTTGCTTCTTCGTTACAAGTAAATTTAGTTATGTCACACTTAATTTTGTTGCTACTTCTTTACAATTAAATCACATAAGTCACACTGAATTTTGTTGCTACTTCTTTAGAATTAAATCAAGTCAAGTGACACTTAATTTAGTTGCTACTTCTTTACAATTAAATCCAGTCAAGTCACACTTAATTTTGTAGCTACTTTTTTACAATTCACTCCAGTCAAGTCACACTTAATTTTGTTGCTACTTCTTTACAATAAAATCACATAAGTCACCCTGAATTTGTTGCTACTTCTTTAAAATTAAATCACATAAGTCACACTGGATTTTGTTGCAACTTCTTTACAATTAAATCACATAAGTCACACTGGATTTTGTTGCTACTTCTTTACAATTAAATCACATAAGTCACACTTAATTTTGTTGCTTCTTCTTTACAGTTAAATCCAGTCAAGTCCCACTGAATATTGTTGCTACTTCTTTACAATTAAATAACATAAGTCACACTTAATTTTGTTGCTTCTTCTTTACAGTTAAATCCAGTCAAGTCACACTTAATTTTGTTGCTACTTCTTCACAATTATATCACATAAGTCACCCTGAATTTGTTTCTACTTGTTTACAATAAAATGACATAAGTCACACTGGATTTTGTTGCAACTTCTTTACAATTAAATCACATAAGTCACACTGAATTTTGTTACTATATCTTTACAATTAATCACATAAGTCACACTGAATTTTGTTGCTACTTCTTTACAATTAAATCACATAAGTCACACTGGATTTGTTGCTACTTCTTTACAATTAAATAACGTAAGTCACACTGGATTTTGTTGTTACTTCTTTACAATCAAATCACATAAGTCACACTGGATTTGGTTGCTACTTCTTCACAATTAAATCACATAAGTCACACTTAATTTTGTTGCTACTTCTTTAAAATTAAATCACATAAGTCACACTGAATTTTGTTGCTACTTGTTTACAATTAAATCACATAAGTCACACTGAATTTTGTTGCTACTTCTTTACAATTAAATCACATAAGTCATACTGGATTTTGTTCTACTCCTTTACAATTAAAGTACATAAGTCACACTGAATTTTCTTGCTACTTCTTAACAATTAAATATAATCAGTCACACTGGATTTTGTTGCTACTTCTTTACAATTAAATTCTGTCAAGTCACACTAAATGTTGTTGCTTCTTCGTTACAAGTAAATTCAGTTATGTCACACTTAATTTTGTTGCTACTTCTTTACAATTAAATCACATAAGTCACACTGAATTTTGTTGCTACTTCTTTACAATTAAATCACATAAGTCACACTGAATTTTGTTGCTACTTCTGTACAATTAAATCTCATAAGTCACACTGAATTTTGTTGCTACTTCTTTACAAGTAAATCCAGTCAAGTAACACTTAATTTTGTTGCTACTTCTTTACAATTAAATCACATAAGTCACAGTGGATTTTGTTGCTTCTTCTTTACAATTAAATCGCATAAGTCACCCTGAATTTGTTGCTACTTCTTAACAATTAAATCACATAAGTCACACTGGATTGTGTTGCTACTTTTTTACAATTAAATCACATAAGTCACACTGAAGTTTGTTGCTACTTCTTTACAATTAAATCACATAAGTCACACTGAATTGGTTGCTACCTCTTTACAATTAAATCACATACGTCACACTGAATTTTGTTGTTACTTCTTTAGAATTAATTCACATAAGTCACACTGGAATTTGTTACTACTGCTTTACAATTAAATCACATAAGTCACACTGAATTTTGTTGCTACTTCTTTACAATTAAATTCTGTCAAGTCACACTAAATTTTGTTGCTTCTTCGTTACAAGTAAATTCAGTTTAGTCACACTTAATTTTGTAGCTACTTCTTTACAATTAAATCCAGTCAAGTCACACTTAATTTTGTTGCTACTTCTGTAATATAAAATCACATAAATAAGCCTGAATTTGTTGCTACTTCTTTACAATTAAATCACATAAGTCACACTTAATTTTGTTGCTTCTTCTTTACAATTAAATCACATAAGTCACACTGAATTTTGTTGATACTTCTTTACAATTAAATAACATGAGTCACACGAGATTTTGTTGCTACTTCTTTAAAATTAAATCAAATAAGTCACACTGAATTTTGTTGCTACTTCTTTATAATTAAATCAAATAAGTCACACTGAATTTTGTTTCTACTTCTTTACAATTAAATCCAGTCAAGTCACACTGAATTTTGTAGCTACTTCTTTACAATTAAATCCAGTCAAGTCACACTTAATTGTGTTGCTACTTCCGTACAATTAAATCACATAAGTCACCCTGATTTTGTTGCACCTTCTTTACAATTAAATCACATGAGTCACACTGGATTTTGTTGTCACTACTTTACAATTAAATCACATAAGTCACACTGGATTTTGTTGCTATTCTTTACAATTAAATCACATAAGTCACAGTGGATTTTGTTGCTACTTCTTTACAATTAAATCACATAAGTAACCCTGAATTTGTTGCTACTTCTTTACAATTAAATCATATAAGTCACACTGGATTTTGTTGCTACTTTTTTTCAATTAAATCACATGAGTCACACTTAATTTTGTTGCTACTTCTTTACAATTAAATCATATGAGTAACACTGAATTTTGTTGCTACTTCTTTACAATTAAATTACATAAGTCACAGTGAATTTGTTACTACTTCTTTACAATTAAATAACATAAATCACACTTGATTTTGTTGTTACTTCTTTCGAATTAATTCACATAAGTAAAACTGGAATTTGTTGCTACTTCTTTACAATAAAATCACATAAGTCACACTGAATTTTGTTGCTACTTCTTTACAATAAAAGCACATAAGTCACACTGAATTTTGTTGCTACTTCTTTACAATTAAATCAAGTCAAGTGACACTTAATTTAGTTGCTACTTCTTTACAATTAAATCCAGTCAAGTCACACTTAATTTTGTCGCTACTTTTTTACAATTCACTCCAGTCAAGTCACACTTAATTTTGTTGCTACTTCTTTACAATTAAATCACATAAGTCACCCTGAATTTGTTGCTACTTCTTTAAAATAAAATCACATAAGTCACACTGGATTTTGTTTCTACTTCTTTACAATTAAATCACATAAGTCACACTTAATTTTGTTGCTTCTTCTTTACAGTTAAATCGAGTCAAGTCAAGCTTAATATTGTTGCTACTTCTTTACAATTAAATAACATAAGTCACACTTAATTTTGTTGCTTGTTCTTTACAGTTGAATCCAGTCAAGTCACACTGAATTTTGTTGCTACTTCTTTACAATTATATCACATAAGTCACCCTGAATTTTTTGCCACTTCTTTACAATAAAATCACATAAGTCACACTGGATTTTGTTGCTACTTCCTTACAATTAAATCACATAAGTCACACAGAATTTTGTTACTACTTTTTTACAATTAAATCACATAAGTCACACTGAATTTTGTTGCTACTTCTTTACAATTAAATTACATAAGTCACACTGAATTTGTTGCTACTTCTTTACAATTAAATAACGTAAGTCACATTGGATTTTGTTGTTACTTCTTTACAAATAAATCACATAAGTCACTTTAGATTTTGTTGCCACTTCTTCACAATTAAATCACATAAGTCAACATTAATTTTGTTGCTACTTTTTTAAAATTAAATCACATAAGTCACACTGAATTTTGTTGCTACTTCTTTAGAATTAAATCACATAAGTCACACTAAATTTTGTTGCTACTTCTTTAGAATTAAATCACATAAGTCACACTGGATTTTGTTGCTACTTCTTTACAATAAAAGTACATAAGTCACACTGAATTTTGTTGCTACTTCTTAACAATTAAATATCACATGTCACACTGGATTTTGTTGCTACTTCTTTACAATTAAATTCTGTCAAGTCACACTTAATTTTGTTGCTTCTTCGTTACAAGTAAATTCAGTTAAGTCACACTTAATTTTGTTGCTACTTCTTTACAATTAAATCACATAAGTCACACTGGATTTTGTTGCTACTTCTTTACAATTAAATCTCATAAGTCACACTGGATTTTGTTGCTACTTCTTTACAATTAAATCACATAAGTCACTCTGAATTTAGTTGTAACTTCTTTACAATTAAATAACATAAGTCACACTGAATTTTGTTGCTACTTTTTTACAATTACATCACATAAGTCACACTGAATTTGTTGCTACTGCTTTACAATTAAATAACATAAATCACACTTGATTTTGTTGTTACTTCTTTAGAATTAATTTACATAAGTCACACTGGAATTTGTTGCTACTTCTTTACAATTAAATCACATACGTCACACTGGATTTTGTTGCTACTTCTTTACAATTAAATCACATAAGTCACACTGCATTTTGTTGCTACTTCTTTACAATTAAATCAAATCAAGTCACACTTAATTTAGTTCCTACTTCTTTACAATTAAATCCAGTCAAGTCACACTTAATTTTGTAGCTACTTCTTTACAATTAAATCCAGTCAAGTCACACTTAATTTTGTTGCTACTTCTTTACAATTAAATCACATAAGTCACCCTGAATTTGTTGCTACTTCTTTACAATTAAACCACATAAGTCACACCGGATCTTGTTGCTACTTCTTTACAATTAAATCACATAAGTCACACTGGATTTTGTTGCTACTTCTTTACAATTAAATCACATAAGTCACACTTAATTTTGTTGCTTCTTCTTTACAGTTAAATCCAGTCAAGTCCCACTGAATATTGTTGCTACTTCTTTACAATTAAATAACATAAGTCACACTTAATTTTGTTGCTTCTTCTTTACAGTGAAATCCAGTCAAGTCACACTTAATTTTGTTGCTACTTCTTCACAATTATATCACATAAGTCACCCTGAATTTGTTGCTACTTCTTTACAACAAAATCACATAAGTCACACTGGATTTTGTTGCTACTTCTTTACAATTAAATCACATAAGTGACACTGAATTTTGTTACTACTTCTTTACAATTAAATCACATAAGTCACACTGAATTGTGTTGCTACTTCTTTACAATTAAATCACATAAGTCACACTGAATTTGTTGCTACTTCTTTACAATTAAATAACGTAAGTCACACTGGATTTTGTTGCTACTTCTTTAAAATTAAATCACATAAGTCACACTGAATTTTGTTGCTACTTCTTTACAATTTAATCACATAAGTCACACTGAATTTTGTTGCTACTTCTTTACAATTAAATCACATAAGTCACACTGGATTTTGTTGCTACTTCTTTACAATTAAAGTACATAAGTCACACTGAATTTTGTTGCTACTTCTTATCAATTAAATATCATTAGTCACACTGGATTTTGTTGCTACTTCTTTACAATTAAATTCTGTCAAGTCACACTAAATTTTGTCGCTTCTTCGTTACAAGTAAATTTAGTTATGTCACACTTAATTTTGTTGCTACTTCTTTACAATTAAATCACATAAGTCACACTGAATTTTGTTGCTACTTCTTTACAATTAAATCAAGTCAAGTGACACTTAATTTAGTTGCTACTTCTTTACAATTAAATCCAGTCAAGTCACACTTAATTTTGTAGCTACTTTTTTACAATTCACTCCAGTCAAGTCACACTTAATTTTGTTGCTACTTCTTTACAATAAAATCACATAAGTCACCCTGAATTTGTTGCTACTTCTTTAAAATTAAATCACATAAGTCACACTGGATTTTGTTGCAACTTCTTTACAATTAAATCACATAAGTCACACTGGATTTTGTTGCTACTTCTTTACAATTAAATCACATAAGTCACACTTAATTTTGTTGCTTCTTCTTTACAGTTAAATCCAGTCAAGTCCCACTGAATATTGTTGCTACTTCTTTACAATTAAATAACATAAGTCACACTTAATTTTGTTGCTTCTTCTTTACAGTTAAATCCAGTCAAGTCACACTTAATTTTGTTGCTACTTCTTCACAATTATATCACACAAGTCACCCTGAATTTGTTTCTACTTGTTTACAATAAAATCACATAAGTCACACTGGATTTTGTTGCAACTTCTTTACAATTAAATCACATAAGTCACACTGAATTTTGTTACTATATCTTTACAATTAAATCACATAAGTCACACTGAATTTTGTTGCTACTTCTTTACAATTAAATCACATAAGTCACACTGGATTTGTTGCTACTTCTTTACAATTAAATAACGTAAGTCACACTGGATTTTGTTGTTACTTCTTTACAATCAAATAACATAAGTCACACTAGATTTTGTTGCCACTTCTTCACAATTAAATCACATAAGTCACACTTAA
This sequence comes from Sepiola atlantica, assembly GCA_963556195.1. Classification (NCBI taxonomy): domain Eukaryota; kingdom Metazoa; phylum Mollusca; class Cephalopoda; order Sepiida; family Sepiolidae; genus Sepiola; species Sepiola atlantica. The sequence continues at coordinate 132,613,206 of OY744528.1, read as the reverse complement.
TTTTGTTGCTACTTCTTTAAAATTAAATCACATAAGTCACACTGAATTTTGTTGCTACTTCTTTACAATTAAATCACATAAGTCACACTGAATTTTGTTGCTACTTCTTTACAATTAAATCACATAAGTCACACTGGATTTTGTTGCTACTCCTTTACAATTTAAGTACATAAGTCACACTGAATTTTCTTGCTACTTCTTAACAATTAAATATAATCAGTCACACTGGATTTTGTTGCTACTTCTTTACAATTAAATTCTGTCAAGTCACACTAAATTTTGTTGCTTCTTCGTTACAAGTAAATTCAGTTATGTCACACTTAATTTTGTTGCTACTTCTTTACAATTAAATCACATAAGTCACACTGAATTTTGTTGCTACTTCTTTACAATTAAATCACATAAGTCACACTGAATTTTGTTGCTACTTCTGTACAATTAAATCTCATAAGTCACACTGAATTTTGTTGCTACTTCTTTACAAGTAAATCCAGTCAAGTCACACTTAATTTTGTTGCTACTTCTTTACAATTAAATCACATAAGTCACAGTGGATTTTGTTGCTTCTTCTTTACAATTAAATCGCATAAGTCACCCTGAATTTGTTGCTACTTCTTAACAATTAAATCACATAAGTCACCCTGGATTTTGTTGCTACTTTTTTACAATTAAATCACATAAGTCACACTGAAGTTTGTTGCTACTTCTTTACAATTAAATCACATAAGTCACACTGAATTGGTTGCTACCTCTTTACAATTAAATCACATACGTCACACTGAATTTTGTTGTTACTTCTTTAGAATTAATTCACATAAGTCACACTGGAATTTGTTGCTACTGCTTTACAATTAAATCACATAAGTCACACTGAATTGTGTTGCTACTTCTTTACAATTAAATCACATAAGTCACACTGAATTTGTTGCTACTTCTTTACAATTAAATAACGTAAGTCACACTGGATTTTGTTGCTACTTCTTTAAAATTAAATCACATAAGTCACACTGAATTTTGTTGCTACTTCTTTACAATTTAATCACATAAGTCACACTGAATTTTGTTGCTACTTCTTTACAATTAAATCACATAAGTCACACTGGATTTTGTTGCTACTTCTTTACAATTAAAGTACATAAGTCACACTGAATTTTGTTGCTACTTCTTATCAATTAAATATCATTAGTCACACTGGATTTTGTTGCTACTTCTTTACAATTAAATTCTGTCAAGTCACACTAAATTTTGTCGCTTCTTCGTTACAAGTAAATTTAGTTATGTCACACTTAATTTTGTTGCTACTTCTTTACAATTAAATCACATAAGTCACACTGAATTTTGTTGCTACTTCTTTACAATTAAATCAAGTCAAGTGACACTTAATTTAGTTGCTACTTCTTTACAATTAAATCCAGTCAAGTCACACTTAATTTTGTAGCTACTTTTTTACAATTCACTCCAGTCAAGTCACACTTAATTTTGTTGCTACTTCTTTACAATAAAATCACATAAGTCACCCTGAATTTGTTGCTACTTCTTTAAAATTAAATCACATAAGTCACACTGGATTTTGTTGCAACTTCTTTACAATTAAATCACATAAGTCACACTGGATTTTGTTGCTACTTCTTTACAATTAAATCACATAAGTCACACTTAATTTTGTTGCTTCTTCTTTACAGTTAAATCCAGTCAAGTCCCACTGAATATTGTTGCTACTTCTTTACAATTAAATAACATAAGTCACACTTAATTTTGTTGCTTCTTCTTTACAGTTAAATCCAGTCAAGTCACACTTAATTTTGTTGCTACTTCTTCACAATTATATCACACAAGTCACCCTGAATTTGTTTCTACTTGTTTACAATAAAATCACATAAGTCACACTGGATTTTGTTGCAACTTCTTTACAATTAAATCACATAAGTCACACTGAATTTTGTTACTATATCTTTACAATTAAATCACATAAGTCACACTGAATTTTGTTGCTACTTCTTTACAATTAAATCACATAAGTCACACTGGATTTGTTGCTACTTCTTTACAATTAAATAACGTAAGTCACACTGGATTTTGTTGTTACTTCTTTACAATCAAATAACATAAGTCACACTAGATTTTGTTGCCACTTCTTCACAATTAAATCACATAAGTCACACTTAATTTTGTTGCTACTTCTTTAAAATTAAATCACATAAGTCACACTGAATTTTGTTGCTACTTCTTTACAATTAAATCACATAAGTCACACTGAATTTTGTTGCTACTTCTTTACAATTAAATCACATAAGTCACACTGGATTTTGTTGCTACTCCTTTACAATTTAAGTACATAAGTCACACTGAATTTTCTTGCTACTTCTTAACAATTAAATATAATCAGTCACACTGGATTTTGTTGCTACTTCTTTACAATTAAATTCTGTCAAGTCACACTAAATTTTGTTGCTTCTTCGTTACAAGTAAATTCAGTTATGTCACACTTAATTTTGTTGCTACTTCTTTACAATTAAATCACATAAGTCACACTGAATTTTGTTGCTACTTCTTTACAATTAAATCACATAAGTCACACTGAATTTTGTTGCTACTTCTGTACAATTAAATCTCATAAGTCACACTGAATTTTGTTGCTACTTCTTTACAAGTAAATCCAGTCAAGTCACACTTAATTTTGTTGCTACTTCTTTACAATTAAATCACATAAGTCACAGTGGATTTTGTTGCTTCTTCTTTACAATTAAATCGCATAAGTCACCCTGAATTTGTTGCTACTTCTTAACAATTAAATCACATAAGTCACACTGGATTTTGTTGCTACTTTTTTACAATTAAATCACATAAGTCACACTGAAGTTTGTTGCTACTTCTTTACAATTAAATCACATAAGTCACACTGAATTGGTTGCTACCTCTTTACAATTAAATCACATACGTCACACTGAATTTTGTTGTTACTTCTTTAGAATTAATTCACATAAGTCACACTGGAATTTGTTGCTACTGCTTTACAATTAAATCACATAAGTCACACTGAATTTTGTTGCTACTTCTTTACAATTAAATTCTGTCAAGTCACACTAAATTTTGTTGCTTCTTCGTTACAAGTAAATTCAGTTTAGTCACACTTAATTTTGTTGCTACTTCTTTACAATTAAATCACATAAGTCACACTTAATTTTGTAGCTACTTCTTTACAATTAAATCCAGTCAAGTCACACTTAATTTTGTTGCTACTTCTTTACAATCACATCACCTAAGTCACCCTGAATTTGTTGCTACTTCTTTACAATTAAACAGCATCAGTCACACTGGATGGGTTGCTACTTCTTTAAAATTAAATCACATAAGTCACACTGGATTTTGTGGCTACTTCTTTACAATTAAATCACATAAGTCACACTTAATTTTGTTGCTTCTTCTTTACAGTTAAATCCAGTCAAGTCCCACTGTATATTGTTGCTACTTCTTTACAATTAAATAACATAAGCTACACTTAATTTTGTTGCTTCTTCTTTACAGTTAAATCCAGTCAAGTCACACTTAATTTTGTTGCTACTTCTTTACAATTATATCACATAAGTCACCCTGAATTTGTTGCTACTTCTTTACAATAAAATCACATAAGTCACACTGGATTTTGTTGCTACTTCTTTACAATTAAATCACATAAGTCACACTGAATTTTGTTACTACTTCTTTACAATTAAATCACATAAGTCACACTGAATTTGTTGTTACTTCTTTACAATTAAATCACATAAGTCACACTGGATTTCGTTGCCACTTCTTCACAATTAAATCACATAAGTCACACTTAATTTAGTTGCTACTTCTTTAAAATTAAATCACATAAGTCACACTGAATTTTGTTACTACTTCTTTACAATTAAATCACATAGGTCACACTGAATTTGTTGCTACTTCTTTACAATTAAATAACGTAAGTCACACAGGATTTTGTTGTTACTGCTTTACAATTAAATCACATAAGTCACACTGGATTTTGTTGCTACTTCTTTAAAATTAAATCACATAAGTCACACTGAATTTTGTTGCTACTTCTTTACAATTAAATCACATAAGTCACACTGAATTTTGTTGCTACTTCTTTACAATTAAATCACATAAGTCACACTGGATTTTGTTGCTACTCCTTTACATTTAAAGTACATAAGTCACACTGAATTTTCTTGCTACTTCTTAACAATTAAATATCATAAGTCACACTGGATTTTGTTGCTACTTCTTTACAATTAAATTCTGTCAAGTCACACTAAATTTTGTTGCTTCTTCGTTACAAGTAAATTCAGTTATGTCACACTTAATTTTGTTGCTACTTCCTTACAATTAAATCACATAAGTCACACTGAATTTTGTTGCTACTTCTTTACAATTAAATCACATAAGTCACACTGAATTTTGTTGCTACTTCTGTACAATTAAATCTCATAAGTCACACTGGATTTTGTTGCTACTTCTTTACAATTAAATCACATAAGTCACTCTGAAATTTGTTGTAACTTTTTAACAATTGAATCACATAAGTCACACTGAATTTTGTTGCTACTTCTTTACAATTAAATTACACAAGTCACACTGAATTTTGTTGCTATTTCTTTACAATTAAATAACATACGTCACACTGAATTTTTTTGCTACTTTTTTACAAGTAAATCCAGTCAAGTCACACTTAATTTTGTTGCTACTTCTTTACAATTAAATCACATAAGTCACAGTGGATTTTGTTGCTACTTCTTTACAATTAAATCACATAAGTCACCCTGAATTTGTTGCTACTTCTTTACAATTAAATCACATAAGTCACACTGGATTTTGTTGCTACTTTTTTACAATTAATCACATAAGTCACACTGAAGTTTGTTGCTACTTCTTTACAATTAAATCACATAAGTCACACTGAATTGGTTGCTACCTCTTTACAATTAAATCACATACGTCACACTGAATTTTGTTGTTACTTCTTTAGAATTAATTCACATAAGTCACACTGGAATTTGTTGCTACTGCTTTACAATTAAATCACATAAGTCACACTGAATTTTGTTGCTACTTCTTTACAATTAAATTCTGTCAAGTCACACTAAATTTTGTTGCTTCTTCGTTACAAGTAAATTCAGTTTAGTCACACTTAATTTTGTTGCTACTTCTTTACAATTAAATCACATAAGTCACACTTAATTTTGTAGCTACTTCTTTACAATTAAATCCAGTCAAGTCACACTTAATTTTGTTGCAACTTCTTTACAATTAAATCACATAAGTCACCCTGAATTTGTTGCTACTTCTTTACAATTAAACCACATAAGTCACACTGGATTTGGTTGCTACTTCTTTAAAATTAAATCACATAAGTCACACTGGATTGTGTTGCTACTTCTTTACAATTAAATCACACAAGTCACACTTAATTTTGTTGCTTCTTCTTTACAGTTAAATCCAGTCAAGTCCCACTGAATATTGTTGCTACTTCTTTACAATTAAATAACATAAGTCACACTTAATTTTGTTGCTTCTTCTTTACAGTTAAATCCAGTCAGGTCACACTTAATTTTGTTGCTACTTATTTTACAATTATATCACATAAGTCACCCTGAATTTGTTGCTACTTCTTTACAATAAAATCACATAAGTCACACTGGATTTTGTTACTACTTCTTTACAATTAAATCACATAAGTCACACTGAATTTTGTTACTACTTCTTTACAATTAAATGACATAAGTCACACTGAATTTGTTGTTACTTCTTTACAATAAAATCACATAAGTCACACTAGATTTCGTTGCCACTTCTTCACAATGAAATCACATAAGTCACACTTAATTTTGTTGCTACTTCTTTACAATTAAATCACATAAGTCACACTGAATTTTGTTGCTACTTCTTTACAATTAAATCACATAAGTCACACTGAATTTTGTTGCTACTTCTTTACAATTAAATAACATAAGTCACACTGAATTTGTTGCTACTTCTTTACAATTAAATAATATAAGTCACACAGGATTTTGTTGTTACTGCTTTACAATTAAATCACATAAGTCACACTGAATTTTGTTGCTACTTTTTTACAATGAAATCACATAAGTAACATTGAATTTTGTAGCTACTTCTTTAACATTAAGTCACATAAGTCACACTGAATTTTGTTGCTACTTCTTTAACATTAAATCAAGTCAAGTCACACTTGATTTTGTTGCATCTTCTTTACAATTTAATCCAGTCAAGTTACACTTAATTTTGTTGCTACTTCTTTACAATTAAATCTAGTCAAGTCCCACTTAATTTTGTAGCTACTTCTTTACAATAAAATCACATAAATAACACTGAATTTTGTTGCTACTTCTGTACAATTAAATCACATAAGTCACACTGGATTTTGTAGCAACTTCTTTACAATTAAATCACATGAGTCACACTTAATTTTGTTGCTTCTTCTTTACAGTTAAATCCAGTCAAGTCACACTTAATTTTGTTGCTACTTCTTTACAATTATATCACATAAGTCACCCTGAATTTGTTGCTACTTCTTTACAATAAAATCACATAAGTCACACTGGATTTTGTTGCTACTTCTTTACAATTAAATCACATAAGTCACACTGAATTTTGTTACTACTTCTTTACAATTAAATCACATAAGTCACACTGAATTTGTTGCTACTTCTTTACAATTAAATCACATAAGTCACACTGAATTTGTTGCTACTTCTTTACAATTAAATAACGTTAGTCACACTGGATTTTGTTGTTACTTCTTTACAATTAAATCACATAAGTCACACTGGATTTCGTTGCCACTTCTTCACAATTAAATCACATAAGTCAAACTTAATTTTGTTGCTACTTCTTTACGATTAAATTCTGTCAAGTCACACTAAATTTTGTGGCTTCTCCGTTACAAGTAAATTTAGTTTAGTCACACTTAGTTCTGTTGCTACTTCTTTACAATTAAATCACATATGTCACACTTAATTTTGTAGCTACTTCTTTACAATGAAATCCAGTCAAGTCACACTTATTTTTGTTGCTACTTCTTTACAATCAAATCACATAAGTCACCCTGAATTTGTTGCTACTTCTTTACAATTAAACCACATAAGTCACACTTAATTTTGTTGCTTCTTCTTTACAGTTAAATCCAGTCAAGTCCCACTGAATATTGTTGCTACTTCTTTACAATTAAATAACATAAGTCACACTTAATTTTGTTGCTTCTTCTTTACAGTTAAATCCAGTCAAGTCACACTTAATTTTGTTGCTACTTCTTTACAATTATATCACATAAGTCACCCTGAATTTGTTGCTACTTCTTTAGTATAAAATCACATAAGTCACACTGGATTTTGTTGCTACTTCTTTACAATTAAATCACATAAGTCACACTTAATTTTGTTGCTACTTCTTTACAATTAAATCCCATAAGTCACACTGAATTTTGTTGCTACTTCTTTACAATTAAATCACATAAGTCACACTGAATTTTGTTGCTACTTCTTTACAATTAAATCACATAAGTCACACTGAATTTTGTTGCTACTTCTTTACAATTAAATAACGTAAGTCACACTGTATTTTGTTGTTACTTCTTTACAATTTAATCACATAAGTCACACTGGATTTCGTAGCCACTTCTTCGCAATTAAATCACATGAGTTACACTTAAGTTTGTTGCTACTTGTTTAAAATTAAATCACATAAGTCACACTGAATTTTGTTGCTACTTCTTTACAATTAAATCACATAAGTCACACTGAATTTTGTTGCTACTTCTTTACAATTAAATAACATAAGTCACACTGAATTTGTTGCTACTTCTTTACAATTAAATAACATAAGTCACACTGGATTTTGTTGCTACTTCTTTACAATTAAATCAAGTCAAGTCACACTTGATTTTGTTGCTACTTCTTTACAATTAAATCCAGTCAAGTCACACTTAATTTTGTAGCTACTTCTTTACAATTAAATCCAGTCAAGTCACACTGAATTTTGTTGCTACTTCTTAACAATTAAATAACGTAAGTCACACTGTATTTTGTTGTTACTTCTTTACAATTTAATCACATAAGTCACACTGGATTTCGTTGCCACTTCTTCACAATTGAATCACATAAGTTACACTTAAGTTTGTTGCTACTTGTTTAAAATTAAATCACATAAGTCACACTGAATTTTGTTGCTACTTCTTTACAATTAAATCACATAAGTCACACTGAATTTTGTTGCTACTTCTTTACAATTAAATAACATAAGTCACGCTGAATTTGTTGCTACTCCTGTACAATTAAATCACATAGGTCACACTGGATTTTGTTGCAACTTCTTTACAATTAAATCACATGAGTCACACTTAATTTTGTTGCTTCTTCTTTACAGTTAAATCCAGTCAAGTCACACTTAATTTGGTTACTACTTCTTTACAATTAAATCACATAAGTCACCCTGAATTTGTTGCTACTTCTTTACAATTAAATCACATAAATCACACAGGATTTTGTTGCTGCTTCTTTACAATTAAATCACATAAGTCACACTGACTTTTGTTACTACTTCTTTACAATTAAATCACATGAGTCACACTGAATTTTGTTGCTACTTTTTTACAATTAAATCACATAAGTCACACTGAATTTTGTTGCTACTTCTTTACAATTAAATCAAGTCAAGTCACACTTAATTTTGGTGCTACTTCTTTTACAATTAAATCCAGTCAAGTCACACTTAATTTTGTACCTACTTCTTTACAATTAAATCCAGTCAAGTCACACTTAATTTTGTTGCTACTTCTTTACAATTAAATCACATAAGTCACATTGAATTTGTTGCTACTTGTTTACAATTAAATCACATAAGTCACACTGGATTTTGTTGCTACTTCTTTACCATTAAATCACATACGTCACACTGGATTTTGTTGCCACTTCTTTACAATTTAATCACATAAGTCACACTTAATTTTGTTGCTTCTTATTTTCAGTTAAATCAAGTTAAGTCCCACTTAATATTGTTTCTACTTCTTTACAATTAAATCACATAAGTCACTATTAATTTTGTTGCTTCTTCTTTACAGTTAAATCCAGTCAAGTAACACTTAATTTTGTTGCTACTTCTTTACAATTATATCACATAAGTAACTCTGAATTTGTTGCTACTTCTTTACAATAAAATCACATAAGTCACACAGGATTTTGTTGCTACTTCTTTACAATTAAATCACATAAGTCACACTGAATTTTGTTACTACTTCTTTACAATTAAATCAATAAGTCACACTTAATTTTGTTGCTACTTCTTTACAATTAAATCACATAAGTCACACTGAATTTGTTGCTACTTCTGTACAATTAAATCACATAAGTCACACTGGATTTTGTTGCAACTTCTTTACAATTAAATCACATGAGTCACACTTGATTTTGTTGCTTCTTCTTTACAGTTAAATCCAGTCAAGTCACACTTAATTTTGTTGCTACTTCTTTACAATTAAATCACATAAGTCACCCTGAATTTGTTGCTACTTCTTTACAATTAAATCACATAAGTCACACTGAATTTTGCTGCTACTTCTTTACAACAAAATCACATAAGTCACACTGAATTTTGTTGCAACCTGTGTACAATTAAATCACATAAGTCACACTGAATTTGTTGCTACTTCTTTACAATTGAATAACATAAGTCACACTGGATTTTGTTGTTACTTCTTTACAATTAAACACATAAGTCACACTGGATTTTGTTGCTACGTCTTTACAATTAAATCATATAAGTCACACTTAATTTTGTTGCTACTTCCTTACAATTTAATCACATAAGTCACCCTGAATTTTGTTGCTACTTCTTTAACATTAAATCACATAAGTCACACTGAATTTTGTTGCTACTTCTTTACAATTAAATCAAGTCAAGTCACACTTATTTTTGTTGCTACTTCTTTACAATTAAATCACATGAGTCACACTGGATTTTGTTGCTACTTCTTTACAATTAAATCACATAAGTCACTATTAATTTTGTTGCTTCTTTTTTACAGTTAACTCCAGTCAAGTAACACTTAATTTTGTTGCTACTTCTTTAATATTATATCACATAAGTCACTCTGAATTTGTTGCTACTTCTTTACAATAAAATCACATAAGTCACACAGGATTTTGTTGCTACTTCTTTACAATTAAATCACATGAGTCACACTGAATTTTGTTGCTACTTCTTTACAATTAAATCACATAAGTCACACTGAATTTTGTTGCTACTTCTTTACAATTAAATCAAGTCAAGTCACACTTAATTTTGTTGCTACTTCTTTTACAATTAAATCCAGTCAAGTCACACTTAATTTTGTACCTACTTCTTTACAATTAAATCCAGTCAAGTCACACTTAATTTTGTTGCTACTTCTTTACAATTAAATCACATAAGTCACATTGAATTTGTTGCTACTTGTTTACAATTAAATCACATAAGTCACACTGGATTGTGTTGCTACTTCTTTACAATTAAATCACATAAGTCACACTGGATTTTGTTGCCAATTCTTTACAATTTAATCACATAAGTCACACTTAATTTTGTTGCTTCTTCTTTACAGTAAAATCCAGTCAAGTCCCACTGAATATTGTTTCCACTTCTTTACAATTAAATCACATAAGTCACTATTAATTTTGTTGCTTCTTTTTTACAGTTAAATCCAGTCAAGTAACACTTAATTTTGTTGCTACTTCTTTACAATTATATCACATAAGTCACTCTGAATTTGTTGCTACTTCTTTACAATAAAATCACATAAGTCACACAGGATTTTGTTGCTGCTTCTTTACAATTAAATCACATAAGTCACACTGACTTTTGTTACTACTTCTTTACAATTAAATCACATAAGTAACACTTTATTTTGTTGCTACTTCTTTACAATTAAATCACATAAGTAACACTGAATTTGTTGCTACTTCTTTACAATTAAATAACATAAGTCACACTGGATTTGTTGCTTCTCGTTTTCAGTTAAATCCAGTCAAGTCTAACTGAATATTTTTGCTACTTCTTTACAATTAAATCCAGTCAAGTAACACTTAATTTTGTAGCTACTTCTTTACAATTAAATCCAGTCAAGTCACACTTAATTTTGTAGCTACTTCTTTACAATTAAATCACATAAGTCACCCTGAATTTGTTGCTACTTCTGTACAATTAAATCACATAAGTCACACTGGATTTTGTTGCAACTTCTTTACAATTAAATCACATGAGTCACACTTGATTTTGTTGCTTCTTCTTTACAGTTAAATCCAGTCAAGTCACACTTAATTTTGTTGCTACTTCTTTACAATTAAATCACATAAGTCACCCTGAATTTGTTGCTACTTCTTTACAATTAAATCACATAAGTCACACTGAATCTTGTTGCTACTTCTTTACAATTAAATCACATGAGTCACACTGAATTTTGTTGCTACTTCTTTACAATTAAATCACATAAGTCACACTGAATTTTGTTGCTACTTCTTTACAATTAAATCAAGTCAAGTCACACTTAATTTTGTTGCTACTTCTTTTACAATTAAATCCAGTCAAGTCACACTTAATTTTGTACCTACTTCTTTACAATTAAATCCAGTCAAGTCACACTTAATTTTGTTGCTACTTCTTTACAATTAAATCACATAAGTCACATTGAATTTGTTGCTACTTGTTTACAATTAAATCACATAAGTCACACTGGATTGTGTTGCTACTTCTTTACAATTAAATCACATAAGTCACACTGGATTTTGTTGCCAATTCTTTACAATTTAATCACATAAGTCACACTTAATTTTGTTGCTTCTTCTTTACAGTAAAATCCAGTCAAGTCCCACTGAATATTGTTTCTACTTCTTTACAATTAAATCACATAAGTCACTATTAATTTTGTTGCTTCTTTTTTACAGTTAAATCCAGTCAAGTAACACTTAATTTTGTTGCTACTTCTTTACAATTATATAACATAAGTCACTCTGAATTTGTTGCTACTTCTTTACAATAAAATCACATAAGTCACACAGGATTTTGTTGCTACTTCTTTACAATTAAATCACATAAGTCACACTGACTTTTGTTACTACTTCTTTACAATTAAATCACATAAGTAACACTTAATTTTGTTGCTACTTCTTTACAATTAAATCACATAAGTAACACTGAATTTGTTGCTACTTCTTTACAATTAAATAACATAAGTCACACTGGATTTTGTTGCTTCTCGTTTTCAGTTAAATCCAGTCAAGTCTAACTGAATATTTTTGCTACTTCTTTACAATTAAATCCAGTCAAGTCACACTTAATTTTGTAGCTACTTCTTTACAATTAAATCCAGTCAAGTCACACTTAATTTTGTAGCTACTTCTTTACAATTAAATCACATAAGTCACCCTGAATTTGTTGCTACTTCTGTACAATTAAATCACATAAGTCACACTGGATTTTGTTGCAACTTCTTTACAATTAAATCACATGAGTCACACTTGATTTTGTTGCTTCTTCTTTACAGTTAAATCCAGTCAAGTCACACTTAATTTTGTTGCTACTTCTTTACAATTAAACAACATGAGTCACCCTGAATGTGTTGCTACTTCCTTACAATTAAATCACATAAGTCACACTGAATTTTGCTGCTACTTCTTTACAACAAAATCACATAAGTCACACTGAATTTTGTTGCAACCTCTGTACAATTAAATCACATAAGTCACACTGAATTTGTTGCTACTTCTTTACAATTGAATAACATAAGTCACACTGGATTTTGTTTTTACTTCTTTACAATTAAATCACATAAGTCACACTGGATTTTGTTGCTACTTCTTTACAATTAAATCACATAAGTCACCCTGAATTTGTGGCTACTTCTGTACAATTAAATCACATAAGTCACACTGGATTTTGTTGCAACTTCTTTACAATTAAATCACATGAGTCACACTTAATTTTATTGCTTCTTCTTTACAGTTAAATCCAGTCAAGTCACACTTAATTTTGTTGCTACTTCTTTACAATTAAATCACATAAGTCACCCTGAATTTGTTGCTACTTCTTTACAATTAAATCACATAAGTCACACTGAATTTTGTTGCTACTTCTTTACAATTAAATCACATGAGTCACACTGAATTTTGTTGCTACTTCTTTACAATTAAATCACATAAGTCACACTGAATTTTGTTGCTACTTCTTTACAATTAAATCAAGTCAAGTCACACTTAATTTTGTTGCTATTTCTTTTACAATTAAATCCAGTCAAGTCACACTTAATTTTGTACCTACTTCTTTACAATTAAATCCAGTCAAGTCACACTTAATTTTGTTGCTACTTCTTTACAATTAAATCACATAAGTCACATTGAATTTGTTGCTACTTGTTTACAATTAAATCACATAAGTCACACTGGATTGTGTTGCTACTTCTTTACAATTAAATCACATAAGTCACACTGGATTTTGTTGCCACTTCTTTACAATTTAATCACATAAGTCACACTTAATTTTGTTGCTTCTTCTTTACAGTAAAATCCAGTCAAGTCCCACTGAATATTGTTTCTACTTCTTTACAATTAAATCACATAAGTCACTATTAATTTTGTTGCTTCTTTTTTACAGTTAACTCCAGTCAAGTAACACTTAATTTTGTTGCTACTTCTTTACAATTATATCACATAAGTCACTCTGAATTTGTTGCTACTTCTTTACAATAAAATCACATAAGTCACACAGGATTTTGTTGCTACTTCTTTACAATTAAATCACATAAGTCACACTGACATTTGTTACTACTTCTTTACAATTAAATCACATAAGTAACACTTAATTTTGTTGCTACTTCTTTACAATTAAATCACATAAGTAACACTGAATTTGTTGCTACTTCTTTACAATTAAATAACATAAGTCACACTGGATTTTGTCGCTTCTCGTTTTCAGTTAAATCCAGTCAAGTCTAACTGAATATTTTTGCTACTTCTTTACAATTAAATCCAGTCAAGTCACACTTGATTTTGTTGCTTCTTCTTTACAGTTAAATCCAGTCAAGTCACACTTTATTTTGTTGCTACTTCTTTACAATTAAATCACATAAGTCACCCTGAATTTGTTGCTACTTCCTTACAATTAAATCACATAAGTCACACTGAATTTTGCTGCTACTTCTTTACAACAAAATCACATAAGTCACACTGAATTTTGTTGCAACCTCTGTACAATTAAATCACATAAATCACACTGAATTTGTTGCTACTTCTTTACAATTGAATAACATAAGTCACACTGGATTTTGTTGTTACTTCTTTACAATTAAATCACATAAGTCACACTGGATTTTGTTGCTACGTCTTTACAATTAAATCACATAAGTCACACTTAATTTTGTTGCTACTTCCTTACAATTTAATCACACAAGTCACCCTGAATTTTGTTGCTACTTCTTTAACATTAAATCACATAAGTCACACTGAATTTTGTTGCTACTTCTTTACAATTAAATCAAGTCAAGTCACACTTATTTTTGTTGCTACTTATTTACAATTAAATCACATGAGTCACACTGGATTTTGTTGCTACTTCTTTAAAATTAAATGACATAAGTCACACTGGATTTTGTTGCTACTTCTTTACAATTAAATCACATAAGTCACACTGGATTTTGTTGCTACTTCTTTTACAATTAAATCACATAAGTCACACTGGATTTTGTTGCTACTTCTTTACAATTAAATCACATAAGTCACACTGAATATTGTTGCTACTTCTTTACAATTAAATCACATGAGTCACACTTAATTTTGTTGCTACTTCTTAACAATTAAATATCATAAGTCACACTGGATTTTGTTGCTACTTCTTTACAATTTAATCATGTCAAGTCACACTAAGGTTTGTTGCTACTTCTTTACAATTAAATCCGGTCACGTCACACTTAATTTTGTTGCTACTTCTTTACAATTTAATCCAGTTAAGTCACTTAATTTTGTTGCTACTTCTTTACAATTTAATCACATAAGTCACACTGAATTTTGTTGCTACTTCTTTACAATTAAATCACATAAGTCACACTGGATTTTGTTGCTACTTCTTTACAATTAAATCACATAAGTCACACTGAATTTTGTTGCTTCTTCTGTACTAGTAAATCACATAAGTAACACTGGATTTTGTTGCTACTTCTTTACAATTAAATATCATAAGTCACACTGGATTTTGTTGATACTTCTTTACAATGAAATTCAGTCAAGTCACACTAAATTTTGTTGCTTCTTCGTTACAAGTAAATTCAGTCAAGTCACACTAAATTTTGTTGCTACTTCTTTACAATTAAATAACATTAGTCACACTGAATTTTCATGCTACTTCTTTACAATTAAATCACATACGTCACACTGGATTTTGTTGCTACTTCTTTACAATCAAATCACATAAGTCACACTGGATTTTGTTGCTACTTCTTTACAATTAAATCACATAAGTCACTCGGAATTTTGTTGCAACTTCTTTACAATTAAATCACATAAGTCACACTGAATTTTGTTGCTACTTCTTTACAATTGAATCACATAAGTCACACTGAATGTTGTTGCTACTTCTTTACAATTAAATCACATAAGTCACACTGAATTTTGTTGCTACTTCTTTACAATTAAATCCAGTCAAGTCACACTTAATTTTATTGCTACTTCTTTACAATTAAATCACATAAATCACAGTGGATTTTGTTGCTACTTCTTTACAATTAAATCACATAAGTCACCCTGAATTTGTTGCTATCTCTTTACAATTAAATCATATAAGTCATACTGGATTTTGTTGTTACTTCTTTACAATTAAATCACATAAGTCACACTGGATTTTGTTGCTACTTCTTTACAATTAAATCACATAAGTCACACTGAATTTTGTTGCTACTTCTTTACAATTAAATCCAGTCAAGTCACACTAAATTTTGTTGCTACTTCTTTACAATTAAATCCAGTCAAGTCACACTTAATTTTGTTGCTACTTCTTTACAATTACCTCACATAAGTCACCCTGAATTTGTTGCTACTTCTTTACAATTAAATCACATAAGTCACACTGGATTTTGTTGCTACTTCTTTACAATTAAATCGCATAAGTCACACTGGAGTTTGTTGCAACTTCTTTACAATTAAATCACATAGGTCACACTGGATTTTGTTGCTTCTTCTTTACAGTTAAATCTAGTCAAGTCACACTGAATTTTGTTGCTACTTCTTTACAATTAAATCACATAAGTCACACTGGATTTTGTTGCTACTTCTTTACAAGTCAATCACATGAGTCACACTGGATTTTGTTGCTACTTCTTTACAATTAAATCACATAAGTCACTCTGAATTTTGTTGCAACTTCTTTACAATCAAATCACATAAGTCACACTGAATTTGGTTACTACTTATTTAAAATTAAATCACATAAGTCACACTGAATTTTGTTGCTACTTCTTTACAATTAAATCACATAAGTCACAGTGGATTTTGTTGCTATTTCTTTACAATTAAATCACATGAGTCACCCTGAATTTGTTGTTACTTATTTACAATTAAATCACATAAATCACACTGGATTTTGTTGTAACTTCTCTACAATTTAATCACATAAATCACACTGGATTTTGTTGCTACTTTGTTACAATTAAATCACATAAGTCACACTGAATTTTGTTGCTACTTCTTTACAATTAAATCTCCTAAGTCCCACTGAATTTGTTGCTACTTCTTTACAATAAATTCACATGAGTCACACTGAAATTTGTTGCTACTTCTTAACAATTAAATATCATAAGTCACACTGGATTTGTTGCTACTTCTTTACAATTTAATCATGTCAAGTCACACTAAAGTTTGTTGCTACTTCTTTACAATTAAAGCCAGTCACGTCACACTTAATTTAGTTGCTACTTCTTTACAATTTAATCCAGTTAAGTCACTCAATTTTGTTGCTACTTCTTTACAATTTAATCACATAAGTCACACTGAATTTTGTTGCTACTTCTGTACAATTAAATCACAAAAGTCACACTGGATTTTGTTGCTACTTCTTTACAATTAATCACATAAGTCACTCGGAATTTTGTTGCAACTTCTTTACAATTAAATCACAACAGTCACACTGAATTTTGTTGCTACTTCTTTACAATTTAATCACATAAGTCACACTGGATTTTGTTGCTACTTCTTTACAATTAAATAACATAAGTCACATTGAATTTTGTTGCTTCTTCTGTACAATTAAATCACATAAGTCACACTGGTTTTGTTGCTACTTCTTTACAATTTAATCACATAAGTCACACTGGATTTTGTTGCTACTTCTTTACAATTAAATCACATAAGTCACACTGGATTTTGTTGATACTTCTTTACAATTAAATCACATAAGTCATACTGAATTTTGTTGCTTCTTCTGTACAATTAAATCACATAAGTCACACTGAATTTTATTGCTACTTCTTTACAATTAAATCACATAAGTCACACTGGATTTTGTTGCTACTTCTTTACAATTAAATCACATAAGTCACACTGAATTTTGTTGCTTCTTCTGTACAATTAAATCACATAAGTCACACTGGATTTTGTTGCTACTTCTTTACAATTAAATCACATAAGTCACACTGAATTTTGTTGCTACTTCTTAACAATTAAATATCATAAGTCACACTGGATTTTGTTGATACTTCTTTACAATTAAATTCAGTCAAGTCACACTAAATTGTGTTGCTTCTTTGTTACAAGTAAATTCAGTCAAGTCACACTTAATTTTCTTGCTACTTCTTTACAATTAAATAACATTAGTCCCACTGAGTTTTCATGCTACTTATTTACAATTAAATCACATACGTCACACTGGATTTTGTTGCTACTTCTTTACAATCAAATCACATAAGTCACACTGGATTTTGTTGCTACTTCTTTACAATTAAATCACATAAGTCACTCGGAATTTTGTTGCAACTTCTTTACAATTAAATCACATAAGTCACACTGAATTTTGTTGCTACTTCTTTGCAATTAAATCCAGTCAAGTCACACTTAATTTTGTTGCTACTTCTTTACAATTAAATCACATGAATCACAGTGGATTTTGTTGCTACTTCTTTACAATTAAATCACATAAGTTCCACTGAATATTGTTGCTACTTTTTTACAATTAAATCACATAAGTCACACTGGATTTTGTTGTTACTTCTTTACAATTAAATCACATAAGTCACACTGGATTTTGTTGCTACTTCTTTACAATTAAATCACATAAGTCACACTGAATTTTGTTGCTACTTCTTTACAATTAAATCCAGTCAGGTCACATTAAATTTGTTGCTACTTCTTTACAATTAAATCCAGTCAAGTCACACTTAATTTTGTTGCTACTTCTTTACAATTACCTCACATAAGTCACCCTGAATTTGTTGCTACTTCTTTACAATTAAATCACATAAGTCACACTGGATTTTGTTGCTACTTCTTTACAATTAAATCGCATAAGTCACACTGGATTTTGTTGCTACTTCTTTACAATTAAATCACATAAGTCACACTGGATTTTGTTGCTTCTTCTTTACAGTTAAATCTAGTCAAGTCACACTGAATTTTGTTGCTACTTCTTTACAATCAAATCACATAAGTCACACTGAATTTTGTTGCTACTTCTTTACAATTAAATCACATAAGTCACACTGGATTTTGTTGCTACTTCTTTACAAGTCAATCACATTAGTCACACTGGATTTTGTTGCTACTTCTTTACAATTAAATCACATAAGTCACTCTGAATTTTGTTGCAACTTCTTTACAATCAAATCACATAAG
This sequence comes from Sepiola atlantica, assembly GCA_963556195.1. Lineage (NCBI taxonomy): Eukaryota > Metazoa > Mollusca > Cephalopoda > Sepiida > Sepiolidae > Sepiola > Sepiola atlantica. Next base: position 132,594,325 of record OY744528.1, on the reverse strand, counting down.
TCACACTGAATTTTGTTGCTACTTCTTTACAATTAAATCACATAAGTCACACTGAATTTTGTTGCTACTTCTTTACAATTAAATCACATAAGTTACAGTGGATTTTGTTGCTATTTCTTTACAATTAAATCACATGAGTCACCCTGAATTTGTTGTTACTTATTTACAATTAAATCACATAAATCACACTGGATTTTGTTGTAACTTCTTTACAATTAAATCACATAAATCACACTGGATTTTCTTGCTACTTTGTTACAATTAAATCACATAAGTCACACTGAATTTTGTTGCTACTTCTTTACAATTAAATCACCTAAGTCACACCTAATTTGTTGCTACTTCTTTACAATTAAATCACATGAGTCACACTGAAATGTGTTGCTACTTCTTAACAATTAAATATCATAAGTCACACTGGATTTGTTGCTACTTCTTTACTATTTAATCATGTCAAGTCACACTAAAGTTTGTTGCTACTTCTTTACAATTAAATCCACTCACGTCACACTTAATTTAGTTGATACTTCTTTACAATTTAATCCAGTTAAGTCACTTAATTTTGTTGCTACTTTTTTACAATTTAATCACATAAGTCACACTGAATTTTGTTGCTACTTCTTTACAATTAAATCACATAAGTCACACTGGATTTTGTTGCTACTTCTTTACAATTAAATAACATAAGTCACATTGAATTTTGTTGCTTCTTCTGTACAATTAAATCACATAAGTCACACTGGATTTTGTTGCTACTTCTTTACAATTTAATCCCATAAGTCACACTGGATTTTGTTGCTACTTCTTTACAATTAAATCACATAAGTCACACTGGATTTTGTTGATACTTCTTTACAATTAAATCACATAAGTCATACTGAATTTTGTTGCTTCTTCTGTACAATTAAATCACATAAGTCACACTGAATTTTGTTGCTACTTCTTTACAATTAAATCACATAAGTCACACTGGATTTTGTTGCTACTTCTTTACAATTAAATCACATAAGTCACACTGAATTTTGTTGCTTCTTCTGTACAATTAAATCACATAAGTCACACTGGATTTTGTTGCTACTTCTTTACAATTAAATCACATAAGTCACACTGAATTTTGTTGCTACTTCTTAACAATTAAATATCATAAGTCACACTGGATTTTGTTGATACTTCTTTACAATTAAATTCAGTCAATTCACACTAAATTTTGTTGCTTCTTCGTTACAAGTAAATTCAGTCAAGTCACACTTAATTTTCTTGCTACTTCTTTACAATTAAATAACATTAGTCACACTGAGTTTTCATGCTACTTCTTTACAATTAAATCACATACGTCACACTGGATTTTGTTGCTACTTCTTTACAATCAAATCACATAAGTCACACTGGATTTTGTTGCTACTTCTTTACAATTAAATCACATAAGTCACTCGGAATTTTGTTGCAACTTCTTTACAATTAAATGACATAAGTCACACTGAATTTTGTTGCTACTTCTTTACAATTAAATCCAGTCAAGTCACACTTAATTTTGTTGCTACTTCTTTACAATTAAATCACATAAATCACAGTGGATTTTGTTGCTACTTCTTTACAACTAAATCACATAAGTTCCACTGAATATTGTTGCTACTTTTTTACAATTAAATCACATAAGTCACACTGGATTTTGTTGTTACTTCTTTACAATTAAATCACATAAGTCACACTGGATTTTGTTGCTACTTCTTTACAATTAAATCACATAAGTCACACTGAATTTTGTTGCTACTTCTTTACAATTAAATCCAGTCAGGTCACACTTAGATTTGTTGCTACTTCTTTACAATTAAATCCAGTCAAGTCACACTTAATTTTGTTGCTACTTCTTTACAATTACCTCACATAAGTCACCCTGAATTTGTTGCTTCTTCTTTACAATTAAATCACATAAGTCACACGGGATTTTGTTGCTACTTCTTTACAATTAAATCGCATAAGTCACACTGGATTTTGTTGCTACTTCTTTACAATTAAATCACATAAGTCACACTGGATTTTGTTGCTTCTTCTTTACAGTTAAATCTAGTCAAGTCACAATGAATTTTGTTGCTACTTCTTTACAATCAAATCACATAAGTCACACTGAATTTTGTTGCTACTTCGTTACAATCAAATCCAGTCAAGTCACACTTATTTTGTAGCTACTTCTTTACAATTAAATAAAGTCAAGTCACACTTAATTTTTTGCTACTTCTGTACAATTAAATCACATAAGTCACTCTGAATTTTGTTGCAACTTCTTTACAATTAAATCACATAAGTCACACTGAATTTTGTTGCTACTTCTTTACAATTAAATCACATAAGTCACACTTAATTTTGTTGCTACTATTTTACAAATAAATGTAGTCAAGTCACACTGGATTTTGTTGCTACTTCTTTACAATTAAATCACATAAGTCACAGTGGATTTTGTTGCTATTTCTTTACAATTAAATCACTTGAGTCACCCTGAATTTGTTGCTACTTCTTTACAATTAAATCACATAAGTAACACTGGATTTTGTTGCTACTTCTTTACAATTAAATCACATAAGTCATACTGAATTTTGTTCCTTCTTCTGTACAATTAAATCACATAAGTCACACTGAATTTTGTTGCTACTTCTTTACAATTAAATCACATAAGTCACACTGGATTTTGTTGCTACTTCTTTACAATTAAATCACATTAGTCACACTGAATTTTGTTGCTTCTTCTGTAAAATTAAATCACATAAGTCACACTGGATTTTGTTGCTACTTCTTAACAATTAAATATCATAAGTCACACTGGATTTTGTTGATACTTCTTTACAATTAAATTCAGTCAAGTCACACTAAATTTTGTTGCTTCTTCGTTACAAGTAAATTCAGTCAAGTCACACTTAATTTTGTTGCTACTTCTTTACAATTAAATAACATTAGTCACACTGAGTTTTCATGCTACTTCTTTACAATTAAATCATATACGTCACACTGGATTTTGTTGCTACTTCTTTACAATCAAATCACATAAGTCACACTGGATTTTGTTGCTACTTCTTTACAATTAAATCACATAAGTCACTCGGAATTTTGTTGCAACTCCTTTACAATTAAATCACATAAGTCACACTGAATTTTGTTGCTACTTCTTTACAATTGAATCACATAAGTAACACTGAATTTTGTTGCTACTTCTTTACAATTAAATCACATAAGTCACACTGAATTTTGTTGCTACTTCTTTACAATTAAATCCAGTCAAGTCACACTTAATTTTGTTGCAACTTCTTTACAATTAAATGACATAAATCACAGTGGATTTTGTTGCTACTTCTTTACAATTAAATCACATAAGTCACCCTGAATTTTTTGCTACTTCTTTACAATTAAATCACATCAGTCACACTGGATTTTGTTGTTACTTCTTTACAATTAAATCACATAAGTCACACTGGATTTTGTTGCTACTTCTTTACAATTAAATCACATAAGTCACACTGAATTTTGTTGCTACTTCTTTACAATTAAATCCAGTCAAGTCACACTTAATTTTGTTGCTACTTCTTTACAATTAAATCCAGTCAAGTCACACTGAATTTTGTTGCTACTTCTTTACAATTAAATCACATGAGTCACACTTAATTTTGTTGCTACTATTTTACAATTAAATGTAGTCAAGTCACACTTAATTTTGTTGCTACTTCTTTACAATTAAATCACATAAGTCACACTTAATTTTGTTGCTATTTCTTTACAATTGAATCACATGAGTCACCCTGAATTTGTTGCTACTTCTTTACAATTAAATCACATCAGTCACACTGAATTTGTTGCTACTTCTTTACAATTAAATCACATAAGTCACACTGGATTTTGTTGTTACTTCTTTACAATTAAATCACATAAGTCACACTGGATTTTGTTGTTACTTCTTTACAATTAAATCACATAAGTCACACTGGATTTTGTTGCTACTTCTTTACAATTAAATCACATAAGTCACACTGAATTTTGTTGCTACTTCTTTACAATTAAGTCACATAAGTCACACTGAATTTTGTTGCAACTTCTTTACAATTAACTCACATCAGTCACACTGAATTTTGTTGCCACTTCTTTACAATTAAATCAAGTCAAGTCACACTGGATTTTGTTGCTACTTCTTTACAAGTTAATCCAGTCAAGTCACACTAAATTTTGTAGCAACTTCTTTACAATTAAATCCAATCAAGTACACTTAATTTTGTTGCTACTTCTTTACAATCCCATAATATAAGTTACCCTGAATTTGTTGCTACTTCTTTACAATGTAATCACATAAGTCACACTGGATTTTGTTGCTACTTCTTTACAATTAAATCACATAAGTCACACTGAATTTTGTTGCTTCTTCTGTACAATTAAATCACATAAATCACACTGGATTTTGTTGCTACTTCTTTACAATTAAATCACATAAGTCACACTGAATTTTGTTGCTACTTCTTAACAATTAAATATCATAAGTCACACTGGATTTTGTTGATACTTCTTTACAATTAAATTCAGTCAAGTCACACTAAATTTTGTTGCTTCTTCGTTACAAGTAAATTCAGTCAAGTCACACTTAATTTTGTTGCTACTTCTTTACAATTAAATAACATTTGTCACACTGAGTTTTCATGCAACTTCTTTACAATTAAATCACATAAGTCACACTGAATTTTGTTGCTACTTCTTTACAATCAAATCACATAAGTCACACTGAATTTTGTTGCTACTTCTTTACAATTGAATCACATAAGTCACACTGAATTTTGTTGCTACTTCTTTACAATTAAATCACATAACTCATACTGAATTTTGTTGCTACTTCTTTACAATTAAATCCAGTCAAGTCACACTTAATTTTGTTGCGATTTCTTTACAATTAAATCACATAAATCACAGTGGATTTTGTTGCTACTTCTTTACAATTAAATCACATAAGTCACCCTGAATTTGTTGCTACTTCTTTACAATTAAATCACATAAGTCACACTGGATTTTGTTGTTTCTTCTTTACAATTAAATCACATAAGTCACACTGGATTTTGTTGCTACTTCTTTACAATTAAATCACATAAGTCACACTAAATTTTGTTGCTACTTCTTTACAATTAAATCCAGTCAAGTCACACTTAATTTTGTTGCTACTTCTTTACAATTAAATCCAGTCAAGTCACACTTAATTTTGTTGCTACTTCTTTACAATTACCTCACATAAGTCACCCTGAATTTGTTGCTAATTCTTTACAATTAAATCACATAAGTCACACTGGATTTTGTTGCTACTTCTTTACAATTAAATCGCATAAGTCACACTGGATTTTGTTGCTACTTCTTTACAATGAAATCACATAAGTCACACTGGATTTTGTTGCTGCTTCTTTACAGTTAAATCTAGTCAAGTCACACTGAATTTTGTTGCTACTTCTTTACAATCAAATCACATAAGTCACACTGAATTTTGTTGCTACTTCTTTACAATTAAATCACATAAGTCACACTGGATTTTGTTGCTACTTCTTTACAAGTTAATCACATAAGTCACACTGGATTTTGTTGCTACTTCTTTACAATTAAATCACATAAGTCACTCGGAATTTTGTTGCAGCTTCTTTACAATTAAATCACATAAGTCACACTGAATTTTGTTGCTACTTCTTTACAATTAAATCACAGTAGTCACACTGAATTTTGTTGCTACCTCTTTACAATAAAATCACATAAGTCACACTTAATTTTGTTGCTACTATTTTACAATTAAATGTAGTCAAGTCACACTCAATTTTGTTGCTACTTCTTTACAATTAAATCACATAAGTCACAGTGGATTTTGTTGCTATTTCTTTACAATTAAATCACATGTGTCACCCTGAATTTGTTGCTACTTCTTTACAATTAAATCACATAAGTCACACTGGATTTTGTTTCTACTTTGTTACAATTAAATCACTTAAGTCACACTGTATTTTGTTGTTACTTCTTTACAATTAAATCACCTAAGTCACACTGAATTTGTTGCTACTTCTTTACAATTAAATCACATAAGTCACACTGGATTTTGTTGCAACTGCTTTACAATTAAATCACATAAGTCAGACTTAATTTTGTTGCTACTATTTTACAATAAAATGTAGTCTAGTCACACTTAATTTTGTTGCTACTTCTTTACAATTAAATCACATAAGTCACAGTGGATTTTGTTGCTATTTCTTTATAATTAAATAACATGAGTCACCCTGAATTTGTTGCTACTTCTTTACATTTAAATCACATAAGTCACACTGGATTTTGTTGCTACTTCTTTACAATTTAATCATGTCAAGTCACACTAAACTTTGTTGCTACTTCTTTACAATTAAATCCAGTCACGTCACACTGAATTTTGTTGCTACTTCTTTACAATTAAATCACAGTAGTCACACTGAATTTTGTTGCTACTTCTTTACAATAAAATCACATAAGTCACACTTAATTTTGTTGCTACTATTTTACAATTAAATGTAGTCAAGTCACACTTAATTTTGTTGCTACTTCTTTACAATTAAATCACATAAGTCACAGTGGATTTTGTTGCGATTTCTTTACAATTAAATCACATGTGTCACCCTGAATTTGTTGCTACTTCTTTACAATTAAATCACATAAGTCACACTGGATTGTGTTGTTACTTCTTTACAATTAAATCACATAAGTCACACTGGATTTTGTTGTTACTTCTTTACAATTAAATCACATAAGTCACACTGGATTTTGTTGCTACTTCTTTACAATTAAATCACATAAGTCACACTGAATTTTGTTGCTACTTCTTTACAATTAAATCACATAAGTCACACTGAATTTTGTTGCAACTTCTTTACAATTAACTCACATCAGTCACACTGAATTTTGTTGCCACTTCTTTACAATTAAATCAAGTCAAGTCACACTGGATTTTGTTGCTACTTCTTTACAAGTTAATCCAGTCAAGTCACACTAAATTTTGTAGCAACTTCTTTACAATTAAATCCAATCAAGTACACTAAATTTTGTTGCTACTTCTTTACAATCCCATAATATAAGTTACCCTGAATTTGTTGCTACTTCTTTACAATGTAATCACATAAGTCACACTGGATTTTGTTGCTACTTCTTTACAATAAAATCACATAAGTCACACTGAATTTTGTTGCTTCTTCTGTACAATTAAATCACATAAATCACACTGGATTTTGTTGCTACTTCTTTACAATTAAATCACATAAGTCACACTATATTTTGTTGCTACTTCTTAACAATTAAATATCATAAGTCACACTGGATTTTGTTGATACTTATTTACACCTAAATTCAGTCAAGTCACACTAAATTTTGTTGCTTCTTCGTTACAAGTAAATTCAGTCAAGTCACACTTAATTTTGTTGCTACTTCTTTACAATTAAATAACATTAGTCACACTGAGTTTTCATGCAACTTCTTTACAATTAAATCACATAAGTCACACTTGATTTTGTTGCTACTTCTTTACAATCAAATCACATAAGTCACACTGAATTTGTTGCTACTTCTTTACTATTAAATAACATAAGTCACACTGGATTTTGTTGCTACTTCTTTACAATTAAATCACATAAGTCACTCGGAATTTTGTTGCAACTTCTTTACAATTAAATCACATAAGTCACACTGAATTTTGTTGCTACTTCTTTACAATTGAATCACATAAGTCACACTGAATTTTGTTGCTACTTCTTTACAATTAAATCACATAACTCACACTGAATTTTATTGCTACTTCTTTACAATTAAATCTAGTCAAGTCACACTTAATTTTGTTGCTACTTCTTTACAATTAAATCACATAAATCACAGTGGATTTTGTTGCTACTTCTTTACAATTAAATCACATAAGTCACCCTGAATTTGTTGCTACTTCTTTACAATTAAATCACATAAGTCACACTGGATTTTGTTGTTTCTTCTTTACAATTAAATCACATAAGTCACACTGGATTTTGTTGCTACTAGTTTACAATTAAATCACATAAGTCACACTAAATTTTGTTGCTACTTCTTTACAATTAAATCCAGTCAAGTCACACTTAATTTATTTGCTACTTCTTTACAATTAAATCCAGTCAAGTCACACTTAATTTTGTTGCTACTTCTTTACAATTAAATCACATAAGTCACAGTGGATTTTGTTGCTATTTCTTTACAATGAAATCACATGTGTCACCCTGAATTTGTTGCTACTTCTTTATAATTAAATCACATAAGTCACACTGGATTTTGTTTCTACTTTGTTACAATTAAATCACTTAAGTCACACTGAATTTTGTTGCTACTTCTTTACAATTAAATCACCTAAGTCACACTGAATTTGTTGCTACTTCTTTACAATTAAATCACATAAGTCACACTGGATTTTGTTGCAACTGCTTTACAATTAAATCACATAAGTCAGACTTAATTTTGTTGCTACTATTTTACAATAAAATGTAGTCTAGTCACACTTAATTTTGTTGCTACTTCTTTACAATTAAATCACATAAGTCACAGTGGATTTTGTTGCTATTTCTTTATAATTAAATCACATGAGTCACCCTGAATTTGTTGCTACTTCTTTACAATATAATCACATAAGTCACACTGGATTTTGTTGCTACTTCTTTACAATTTAATCATGTCAAGTCACACTAAACTTTGTTGCTACTTCTTTACAATAAAATCCAGTCACGTCACACTGAATTTTGTTGCTACTTCTTTACAATTAAATCACAGTAGTCACACTGAATTTTGTTGCTACTTCTTTACAATAAAATCACATAAGTCACACTTAATTTTGTTGCTACTATTTTACAATTAAATGTAGTCAAGTCACACTTAATTTTGTTGCTACTTCTTTACAATTAAATCACATAAGTCACAGTGGATTTTGTTGCTATTTCTTTACAATTAAATCACATGTGTCACCCTAAATTTGTTGCTACTTCTTTACAATTAAATCACATAAGTCACACTGGATTTTGTTTCTACTTTGTTACAATTAAATCACTTAAGTCACACTGAATTTTGTTGCTACTTCTTTACAATTAAATCACCTAAGTCACACTGAATTTGTTGCTACTTTTTTACAATTAAATCACATAAGTCACACTGGATTTTGTTGCAACTGCTTTACAATTAAATCACATAAGTCAGACTTAATTTTGTTGCTACTATTTTACAATAAAATGTAGTCTAGTCACACTTAATTTTGTTGCTACTTCTTTACAATTAAATCACATAAGTCTCAGTGGATTTTGTTGCTATTTCTTTATAATTAAATCACATGAGTCACCCTGAATTTGTTGCTACTTCTTTACAATTAAATCACATAAGTCACACTGGATTTTGTTGCTACTTCTTTACAATTTAATCATGTCAAGTCACACTAAACTTTGTTGCTACTTCTTTACAATTAAATCCAGTCACGTCACACTTAATTTTGTTGCTACTTCTTTACAATTTAATCCAGTTAAGTCACTTAATTTTGTTGCTACTTCTTTACAATTTAATCACATAAGTCACACTGAATTTTGTTGCTACTTCTTTACAATTAAATCACATAAGTCACACTGGATTTTGTTGCTACTTCTTTACAATTAAATCACATAAGTCACCCTGAATTTTGTTGCTTCTTCTGTACAATTAAATCACATAAGTCACACTGGATTTTGTTGCTACTTCTTTACAATTTAATCACATAAGTCACACTGGATTTTGTTGCTACTTCTTTACAATTAAATCACATAAGTCACACTGGATTTTGTTGATACTTCTTTACAATTAAATCACATAAGTCATACTGAATTTTGTTGCTTCTTCTGTACAATTAAACCACATAAGTCACACTGAATTTTGTTGCTACTTCTTTACAATTAAATCACATAAGTCACACTGGATTTTGTTGCTACTTCTTTACAATTAAATCACATAAGTCACACTGAATTTTGTTGCTTATTCTGTACAATTAAATCACATAAGTCACACTGGATTTTGTTGCTACTTCTTAACAATTAAATATCATAAGTCACACTGGATTTTGTTGATACTTCTTTACAATTAAATTCAGTCAAGTCACACTAAATGTTGTTGCTTCTTCGTTACAAGTAAATTCAGTCAAGTTACACTTAATTTTGTTGCTACTTCTTTACAATTAAATAACATTAGTCACACTGAGTTTTCATGCTACTTCTTTACAATTAAATCACATACGTCACACTGGATTTTGTGGCTACTTCTTTACAATCAAATCACATAAGTCACACTGGATTTTGTTGCTACTTCTTTACAATTAAATCTGATAAGTCACTCGGAATTTTGTTGCAACTCCTTTACAATTAAATCACATAAGTCACACTGAATTTTGTTGCTACTTCTTTACAATTGAATCACATAAGTCACACTGAATTTTGTTGCTACTTCTTTACAATTAAATCACATAAGTCACACATAATTTTGTTGCTACTTCTTTACAATTAAATCCAGTCAAGTCACACTTAATTTTGTTGCTACTTCTTTACAATTAAATCACATAAATCACAGTGGATTTTGTTGCTACTTCTTTACAATTAAATCACATAAGTCACCCTTAATGTTTTTATACTTCTTTAAAATTAAATCACATAAGTCACACTTGATTTTGTTGTTACTTCTTTACAATTAAATCACATAAGTCACACTGGATTTTGTTGCTACTTCTTTACAATTAAATCACATAAGTCACACTTAATTTTGTTGCTACTTCTTTACAATTAAATCCAGTCAAGTCACACTTAATTTTGTTGCTACTTCTTTACAATTAAATCCAGTCAAGTCACACTTAATTTTGTTGCTACTTCTTTACAATTACCTCACATAAGTCACCCTGAATTTGTTGCTACTTCTTTACAATTGAATCACATAAGTCACACTGGATTTTGTTGCTACTTCTTTACAATTAAATCGCATAAGTCACACTGGATTTTGTTGCTACTTCTTTACAATTAAATCACATAAGTCACACTGGATTTTGTTGCTTCTTCTTTACAGTTAAATCTAGTCAAGTCACACTGAATTTTGTTGCTACTTCTTTACAATCAAATCACATAAGTCACACTGAATTTTGTTGCTACTTCTTTACAATTAAATCACATAAGTCACACTGGATTTTGTTGCTACTTCTTTACAAGTTAATCACAGAAGTCACACTGGATTTTGTTGCTACTTCTTTACAATTAAATCACATAAGTCACTCTGAATTTTGTTGCAACTTCTTTACAATTAAATCACATAAGTCACACTGAATTTTGTTGCTACTTCTTTACAATTAAATCACATAAGTCACACTTAATTTTGTTGCTACTATTTTACAATTAAATGTAGTCAAGTCACACTGAATTTTGTTGCTACTTCTTTACAATTAAATCACATAAGTCACAGTGGATTTTGTTGCTATTTCTTTACAATTAAATCACATGAGTCACCCTGAATTTGTTGCTACTTCTTTACAATTAAATCACATAAGTCACACTGGATTTTGTTTCTACTTTGTAACAATTATATCACTTAAGTCACACTGAATTTTGTTGCTACTTCTTTACAATTAAATCACATAAGTAACACTGAATTTGTTGCTACTTCTTTACAATTAAATCACATAAGTCACACTGGATTGTGTTGTTACTTCTTTACAATTAAATCACATAAGTCACACTAGATTTTGTTGCTACTTCGTTACAATTAAATCACATAAGTCACACTGAATTTTGTTGCTACTTCTTTACAATAAAATCACATAAGTCACACTGAATTTTGTTGCTACTTCTTTACAATTAACTCACATCAGTCACACTGAATTTTGTTGCTACTTCTTTACAATTAAATCAAGTCAAGTCACACTGGATTTTGTTGCTACTTCTTTACAAGTTAATCCAGTCAAGTCACACTAAATTTTGTCGCAACTTCTTTACAATTAAATCCAATCAAGTACACTTAATTTTGTTGCTACTTCTTTACAATCCCATAATATAAGTCACCCTGAATTTGTTGCTACTTCTTTACAATTAAATCACATAAGTCACACTGGATTTTGTTGCTACTTCTTTACAAGTAAATCACACAAGTCACACTGAATTTTGTTGCCACTTCTTTACAATTAAATCACATAAGTCACACTTAATTTTGTTGCTGCTTATTTACAGTTAAATCCAGGAAAGTCACACTTAATTTTGTTGCTACTTCTTTACAATTTAATCACATAAGTCACACTGAATTTTGTTGCGACTTCTTTACAATTAAATCACATAAGTCACACTGGATGTTGTGGCTCCTTCTTTACAATGAAATCACATAAGTCACACTGATTTTGTTGCTTCTTCTGTACAATTAAATCACATAAGTCACACTGAATTTTATTGCTACTTCTTTACAATTAAATTCAGTCAAGTAACACTAAATTTTGTTGCTTCTTCGTTACAAGTAAATTCAGTCAAGTCACACTTAATTTTGTTGCTACTTCTTAACAATCAAATATCATAAGTCACACTGGATTTTGTTGCTACTTCTTTACAATTAAATTCAGTCAAGTCACACTAAATTTTGTTGCTTCTTCGTTACAAGTAAATTCAGTCAAGTCACACTTAATTTTGTTGCTACTTTCTTACAATTAAATCACATAAGTCACAGTGGATTTTGTTGCTACTTCTTTACAATTAAATCACATAAGTAACCCTGAATTTGTTGCTACTTCTTTACAATTAAATCACATAAGTCACACTGGATTTTGTTGCTACTTCTTTACAATTAAATCACATAAGTCACACTAAATTTTGTTGCTACTTCTTTACAATTAATTCCCATAAGTCCCACTGAATATTGCTGATATTTCTTTACAATTAAATCACATAAGTAAAGCCTGAATTTGTTGCTACTTCTTTACAATAAAATCACATCAGTCACACTGGATTTTGTTGTTACTTCTTTACAATTAAATCACATAAGTCACACTGAATTTTGTTGCTAGTTCTTTACAATTAAATCACATAAGTCACACTGGATTTTGTTGCTACTTCTTTACAATTAAATCACATAAGTCACACTGAATTTTGTTGCTTCTTCTTTACAGTTAAATCCAGTCAAGTCTCACTTAATTTTGTTGCTACTTCTTTACAATTAAATCACATAAGTCACACGAGATTTTGTTGCTGGTTCTTTACAATTAAATCACATAAGTCCCACTTAATATTGTTGCTACTTCTTTACAATTAAATCACATAAGTCACACTGGATTTTGTTGCTTCTTCTTTACAGTTAAATCCAGTCAACTCACACTTAATTTTGTTGCTACTTCTTTACAATTATATCACATAAGTAACCCTGAATTTGTTGCTACTTCTTTACAATAAAATCACATAAGTCACACTGGATTTTGTTGCTACTTCCTTACAATTAAATCACATAAGTCACACTGAATTTTGTTGCTACTTCTTTACAATTAAATCACATAAGTCCCACTGAATTTTGTTGCTACTTCTTTAACATTAAATCACATACGTTACACTGAATTTTGTTGCTACTTCTTTACAATTAAATCAAGTCAAGTCACACTGAATTTTGTTGCTACTTCGTTACAATCAAATCCAGTCAAGTCACACTTATTTTGTAGCTACTTCTTTACAATTAAATCAAGTCAAGTCACACTTAATTTTTTGCTACTTCTGTACAATTAAATCACATAAGTCACACGAGATTTTGTTGCTACTTGTTTACAATTAAATCACATAAGTCCCACTGAATATTGTTGCTACTTCTTTACAATTAAATCACATAAGTCACACTTAATTTTGTTGCTTCTTCTTTACAGTTAAATCCAGTTAAGTCACACTGGATTTTGTTGCTACTTTTTTACAATTAAATCACATGAGTCACCCTCAATTCGTTGCTACTTCTTTACAATTAAATCACATAAGTCACACTGGATTTTGTTGCTACTTCTCTACAATTAAATCAGATAAGTCACACTGAATTTTGTTGCTACTTTTTTACAATTAAATCACATAAGTCACACTGAATTTTGTTGTTACGTCTTTACAATTACATCACATAAGTCACACTGGATTTTTTTGCTACTTCTTTACAATTAAATCACATAAGTCACACTTAATTTTGTTGCTACTTCTTTACAATTAAATCACATAAGTCACACTGAATTTTATTGCTACTTCTTTACAATTAAATCCAGTCAACTCACACTTAATTTTGTAGCTACTTCTTTACAAATAAATCCAGTCAAGTCACACTTAATTTTGTGGCTACTTCTGTACAATTAAATCACATAAGTCACCCTCAATTTGTTGCTACTTCTTTACAATTAAATCACATGAGTCACACTTAATTTTGTTGCTACTTCTTTTCAATTAAATCACATAAGTCACACGAGATTTTGTTGCTACTTCTTTACAATTAAATCACATAAGTCCCACTGAATATTGTTGCAACTTCTTTACAATTTAATCACATAAGTCACACTTAATTTTGTTGCTACTTCTTTACAGTTAAATCCAGTCAAGTCACACTTAATTTTGTTGCTACTTCTTTACAATTAAATCACATAAGTCACCCTGAATTTGTTGCTACTTCTTTACAATTAAATCACATAAGTCACACTGGATTTTGATGCTACTTCTTTACAATTAAATCACATAAGTCACACTGAATTTTGTTGCTATTTCTTTACAATTAAATCACATAAGTCACACTGGATTTTGTTGCTACTTCTTTACAATTAAATCACATTAGTCACACTGAATTTGTTGCTACTTTTTTACAATTAAATCACATAAGTCACACTGGATTTTGTTGTTACTTCTTTACAATTAAATCACATGAGTCACACTGGATTTTGTTGCTACTTCTTTACAATTAAATCACATAAGTCACACTTAATTTTGTTGCTTCTTCTTTACAGTTGAATCCAGGGAAGTCACACTTAATTTTGTTGCTACTTCTTTACAATTAAATCACATAAGTCACCCTGAATTTGTTGCTACTTCTTTACAATTAAATCACATGAGTCACACTGGATTTTGTTGCTACTTCTTTACAATTAAATCACACAAGTCACACTGAATTTTGTTGCAACTTCTTTACAATTAAATCACATGAGTCACAATGATTTTTGTTGCTACTTCTTTACAATTAAATCACATAAGTCACACTGAATTTTGTTGCTAGTTCTTTACAATTAAATCACATAAGTCACACTGAATTTGTTGCTACTTCTTTACATTTAAATCACATAAGTCACACTGGATTTTGTTGTTACTTCTTTACAATTAAATCACATAAGTCACACTTAATTTTGTTGCCACTTCTTTACAATTAAATCACATAAGTCACACTTAATTTTGTTGCTACTTCTTTACAATTAAATCACATAAGTCACACTGAATTTTGTTGCTACTTCTTTACAATATAATCACATAAGTCACACTGAATTTTGTTGCTACTTCTATGCAATTAAATCCAGTCAAGTCACACTTAATTTTGTAGCTACTTCTTTACAATTAAATCCAGTCAAGTCACACTTAATTTTGTTGCTACTTCTGTACAATTAAATCACATAAGTCACCCTTAATTTGTTGCTACTTCTTTACATTTAAATCACATAAGTCACACTGGATTTTGTTGTTACTTCTTTACAATAAAATCACATAAGTCACACTGGATTTTGTTGCTACTTCTTTACAATTAAATCACATAAGTAACACTTAATTTTGTTGCTTCTTCTTTACAGTTGAATCCAGGGAAGTCACACTTAATTTTGTTGCTACTTCTTGACAATTAAATCACATAAGTCACCCTGAATTTGTTGCTACTTCTTTACAATTAAATCACATAAGTCACACTGGATTTTGTTGCTACTTCTTTACAATTAAATCACACAAGTCACACTGAATTTCGTTGCTACTTATTTACAATTAAATCACATAAGTCCCACTGAATTTTGTTGCTACTTCTTTACAATTAAATCACATAAGTCACACTTAATTTTGTTGCTTCTTCTTTACAGTTAAATCCAGTCAAGTCACACTTAATTTTGTTGCTACTTCTTTACAATTAAATCACATAAGTCACCCTGAATTTGTTGCTAGTTCTTTACAATTAAATCACATAAGTCACACTGAATTTTGTTGCTTCTTCTTTACAGTTGAATCCAGGGAAGTCACACTTAAGTTTGTTGCTACTTCTTGACAATTAAATCACATAAGTAACACTGAATTTGTTGCTACTTCTTTACAATTAAATCACATAAGTTCCACTGGATTTTGTTGCTACTTCTTTACAATTAAATCACACAAGTCACACTGAATTTTGTTGCTACTTCTTTACAATTAAATCAGATAAGTCCCACTGAATATTGTTGCTACTTCTTTACAATTAAATCACATAAGTCACACTTAATTTTGTTGCTTCTTCTTTACAGTTAAATCCAGTCAAGTCACACTAAATTTTGTTGCTACTGCTTTACAATTAAATCACATAAGTAACTTTGAATTTGTTGCTACTTCTTTACAATTAAATCACATAAGTCACACTGAATTTTGTTGCTACTTCTTTACAATTAAATCACATAAGTCACACTGAATTTGTTGTTACTTCTTTACAATTAAATCACATAAGTCACACTGGATTTTGTTGTTACTTCTTTACAATGAAATCACATCAGTCACACTGGATTTTGTTGCTACTTTTTTACAATTAAATCACATAAGTCACACTGAATTTTGTTCCTACTTCTTTACAATTAAATCAAGTCAAGTCACACTTAATTTTGTTGCTACTTCTATGCAATTTAATCCAGTCAAGTCACACTTAATTTTGTAGCTACTTCTTTACAATTAAATCCAGTCAAGTCACACTTAATTTTGTTGCTACTTCTTTACAATTAAATCCAGTCAAGTCAAACTTAGTTTTGTAGCTACTTCTTTACAATTTAATCCAGTCAAGTCACACTTAATTTTGTTGCTACTTCTTTACAATAAAATCACATAAGTCACCCTGAATTTGTTGCTACTTCTTTACAATTAAATCACATAAGTCACACTGGATTTTGTTGCTACTTCTTTACAATTCAATCCAATAAGTCACACTGAATTTTGTTGCTACTTCTTTACAATTAAATCCAGTCAAGTGACACTTAATTTTGTTGCTACTTCTTTACAATTAAATCACATAAGTCACACTGGATTTTGTTGCTACTTCTTTACAATTAAATCACATAAGTCACACTGAATATTGTTGCTACGTCTTTACCATTAAATCAAGTCAAGTCACACTGAATTTTGTTGCTACTTCTATGCAATTAAATCCAGTCAAGTCACACTTAATTTTGTAGCTTCTTCTTTACAATTAAATCCAGTCAAGTCACACTTAATTTTGTTGCTACTTCTGTACAATTAAATCACATAAGTCACCCTGAATTTGTTGCGACTTTTTTACAATTAAATCACATAGGTCACACTGGATTTTGTTGTTACTTCTTTACAATTAAATCACGTAAGTCACACTGGATTTTGTTGCTACTTCTTTACAATTAAATCACATAAGTCACACTGAATGTTGTTGCTACTTCTTTACAATTGAATCACATAAGTCACACTGAATTTTGTTGCTACTTCTTTACAATTAAATCACATAAGTCACACCGAATTTTGTTGCTACTTCTTTACAATTAAATCACATAAGTCACACTGGATTTTGTTGCTACTTCTTTACAATTAAATCACATAAGTCACACTGAATTTGTTGTTACTTCTTTACAATTAAATCACATAAGTAACCCTGAATTTTGTTGTTACTTCTTTACAATTAAATCACATAAGTCACAGTAAATTTAGTTGCTACTCCTTTACAATTAAATCACATAAGTCACACTGAATTTTGTTGCTACTTCTTTACAATTAAATCAAGTCACGTCACACTAAATTTTGTTGCTACTTCTATGCAATTAAATCCAGTCAAGTCACACTTAATTTTGTAGCTACTTCTTTACAATTAAATCCAGTCAAGTGACACTTAATTTTGTTGCTACTTCTTTACAATTAAATCACATGAGTCACACTGGATTTTGTTGCTACTTCTTTACAATTAAATCACATAAGTCACACTTAATTTTGTTGCTTCTTCTTTACAGTTAAGGCCAGGGAAGTCACACTGGATTTTGTTGCTACTTCTTTACAATTAAATAACCCAAGTCACCCTGAATTTTGTTGCTACTTCTTTACAATTTAATCACATAAGTCCCCCATAATATTGTTGCTACTTCTTTACAATTAAATCACATAAGTCACACTGAATTTTGTTGCTTCTTCTTTACAGTTAAATCCAGTCAAGTCACACTGAATTTTGTTGCTACTTCTTTACAATTAAATCACAGACGTCATCTTGAATTTGTTGCTACTTCTTTACAAGGTAATCACATAAGTCACACTGAATTTTGTTGCTACTTTTTTACAATTAAATCTCATAAGTCACACTGAATTTGTTGCTATTTCTTTACAATTAAATCACATAAGTCACACTGGATTTTGTTGTTACTTCTTTACAATTAAATCTCATAAGTCACACTGGATTTTGTTGCTACTTCTTTACAATTAAATCACATAAGTCACACTTAATTTTGTTGCTACTTCTTTACAATTAAATCACATAAGTCACACTGAATTTGTTGCTACTTTTTTACAATTAAATCACATAAGTTACACTGGAGTTTGTTGTTACTTCTTTACAATTAAATCACATAAGTCACAGTAAATTTAGTGGCTACTCCTTTACAATTAAATCACATAAGTCACACTGAATTTTGTTGCTACTTCTTTACAATTAAATCAAGTCAAGTCACACTGAATTTTGTTGCTACTTCTATCCAATTAAATCCAGTCAAGTCACACTTAATTTTGTAGCTACTTCTTTACAATTAAATCCAATCAAGTCACACTTAATTTTGTTGCTACTTCTGTACAATTAAATCACATAAGTAACCCTGAATTTGTTGCTACTTCTTTACAATTAAATCACATACGTCACACTGGATTTTGTTGTTACTTCCTTACAATTAAATCACATGAATCACACTGGATTTAGTTGCTACTTCTTTACAATTAAATCACATAAGTCACACTTAATTTTGTTGCTTCTTCTTTACAGTTAAGGCCAGGGAAGTCACACTTAATTTTTTTGCTACTTCTTTACAATTAAATCACAAAAGTATCACTGGATTTTGTTGCTACTTCTTTATAATTAAATCACATAAGTCACACTGGATTTTGTTGCTACTTCTTTACAATTAAATCACCCAAGTCACACTTAATTTTGTTGCTACTTATATGCAATTAAATCCAGTCAAGTCACACTTAATTTTGTAGCTACTTCTTTACAATTAAATCCAGTCAAGTCACACTTAATTTTGTTGCTACTTCTGTACAATTAAATCACATAAGTCACCCTGAATTTGTTGCGACTTCTTTACAATTAAATCACATAAGTCACACTGGATTTTGTTGTTACTTCTTTACAATTTAATCACGTAAGTCACACTGGATTTTGTTGCTACTTCTTTACAATTAAATCACATAAGTCACACTGAATGTTGTTGCTACTTCTTTACAATTGAATCACATAAGTCACACTGAATTTTGTTGCTACTTCTTTACAATTAAATCACATAAGTCACACTGAATTTTGTTGCTACATCTTTACAATTAAATCACATAAGTCACACTGGATTTGGTTGCTACTTCTTTACAATTAAATCACATAAGTCACACTGAATTTGTTGTTACTTCTTTACAATTAAATCACATAAGTCACACTGGATTTTCTTGTCACTTCTTTACAATTAAATCACATAAGTCACAGTAAATTTAGTTGCTACTCCTTTACAATTAAATCACATAAGTCACACTGAATTTTGGCTCTACTTCTTTACAATTAAATCAAGTCACGTCACACTTAATTTTGTTGCTACTTCTATGCAATTAAATCCAGTCAAGTCACACTTAATTTTGTAGCTACTTCTTTACAATTAAATCCAGTCAAGTGACACTTAATTTTGTTGCTACTTCTTTACAATTAAATCACATAAGTACACTTAATTTTGTTGCTTAGTCTTTACAGTTGAATCCAGTCAAGTCACACTTAATTTTGTTGCTACTTCTTTACAATTAACTCACATGAGTCACACTGGATTTTGTTTCTACTTCTTTACAATTAAATCACATAAGTCACACTTAATTTTGTTGCTTCTTCTTTACAGTTAAGGCCAGGGAAGTCAAACTGGATTTTGTTGCTACTTCTTTACAATTAAATAACCCAAGTCACCCTGAATTTTGTTGCTACTTCTTTACAATTTAATCACATAAGTCCCCCATAATATTGTTGCTACTTCTTTACAATTAAATCACATAAGTCACACTGAATTTTGTTGCTTCTTCTTTACAGTTAAATCCAGTCAAGTCACACTGAATTTTGTTGCTACTTCTTTACAATTAAATCACAGACGTCATCTTGAATTTGTTGCTACTTCTTTACAATAAATCACATAAGTCACACTGAATTTTGTTGCTACTTTTTTACAATTAAATCTCATAAGTCACACTGAATTTGTTGCTATTTCTTTACAATTAAATCACATAAGTCACACTGGATTTTGTTGTTACTTCTTTACAATTAAATCTCATAAGTCACACTGGATTTTGTTGCTACTTCTTTACAATTAAATCACATAAGTCACACTTAATTTTGTTGCTAGTTCTTTACAATTAAATCACATAAGTCACACTGAATTTGTTGCTACTTTTTAACAATTAAATCACATAAGTCACACTGGAGTTTGTTGTTACTTCTTTACAATTAAATCACATAAGTCACAGTAAATTTAGTGGCTACTCCTTTACAATTAAATCACATAAGTCACACTGAATTTTGTTGCTACTTCTTTACAATTAAATCAAGTCAAGTCACACTTAATTTTGTTGCTACTTCTATGCAATTAAATCCAGTCAAGTCACACTTAATTTTGTAGCTACTTCTTTACAATTAAATCCAGTCAAGTCACACTTAATTTTGTTGCTACTTCTGTACAATTAAATCACATAAGTAACCCTGAATTGGTTGCTACTTCTTTACAATTAAATCATATAAGTCACACTGGATTTTGTTGTTACTTCCTTACAATTAAATCACATGAGTCACACTGGATTTTGTTGCTACTTCTTTACAATTAAATCACATAAGTCACACTTAATTTTGTTGCTTCTTCTTTAAAGTTAAGGCCAGGGAAGTCACACTGGATTTTGTTGCTACTTCTTTATAATTAAATCACATAAGTCACACTGGATTTTGTTGCTACTTCTTTACAATTAAATCACCCAAGTCACCCTGAATTTTGTTGCTACTTCTTTACAATTAAATCACATAAGTCCCACATAATATTGCTGCTACTTCTTTACAATTAAATCACATAAGTCACACTGAATTTTGTTGCTTCTTCTTTACAGTTAAATCCAGACAAGTCACACTTAATTTTTGTGCTACTTCTTTACAATTAAATCACATAAGTCACCTTGAATTTGTTGCTTCTTCTTTACAATTAAATCACATAAGTCACACTGAATTTTGTTGCTACTTCTTTACAATATAATCCCATAAGTCACACTGAATTTGTTGTTACTTCTTTACAATTAAATCACATAAGTCACACTGGATTTTGTTGTTACTTCTTTACAATTAAATCACATAAGTAACACTGGATTTTGTTGCTACTTCTTTACAATTAAATCACATAAGTCACACTTAATTTTGTTGCTACTTCTTTACAATTAAATCACATAAGTCACACTACATTTTGTTGCTACTTCTTTAGAATTAAATCACATAAGTCACACTGAATTTTGTTGCTAATTCTTTACAATTAAATCAAGTCAAGTCACACTTAATTTTGTTGCTACTTCTATGCAATGTAATCCAGTCAAGTCACACTTAATTTTATAGCTACTTCTTTACAATTAAATCACATAAGTCACCCTGAATTTGATGCTACTTCTTTACAATTAAATCACATGAGTCAGACTGGATTTTGTTGCTACTTCTTTACAATTCAATCACATAAGTCACACTGAATTTTGTTGCTACTTCTTTACAATTAAATCACATAAGTCACACTGGATTTTGTTGCTACTTCTTTACAATTAAATCACATAAGTCACACTTAATTTTGTTGTTTCTTCTTTACAGTTAAATCCAGTCAAATCACACTTAATTTTGTTGCTACTTCTTTACAATTAAATCACATAAGTCACACGAGATTTTGTTGCTAGTTCTTTACAATTAAATAACATAAGTCCCACTAAATATTGTTGCTACTTCTTTACAATTAAATCACATAAGTCACACTTAATTTTGTTGCTTCTTCTTTACAGTTAAATCCAGTCAAGTCACACTTTATTTTGTTGCTACTTCTTTACAATTTAATCACATAAGTCACCCTGAATTTGTTGCTACTTCTTTACAATTAAATCACATAAGTCACACTGGATTTTGTTGCTACTTCTTTACAATTAAATCACATAAGTCACACTGGATTTTGTTGCTACTTCTTTACAATTAAATAACATAAGTCACACTGAATGTTGTTGCTACTTCTTTACAATTAAATAACATAAGTCACACTGAATTTGTTGATACTTCTTTACAATTAAATAACATAAGTCACACTGGATTTTGTTGCTACTTCTTTACAATTAAATCACATAAGTCAAACTGGATTTTGTTGCTACTTCTTCACACCTAAATCACATAAGTCACACTTACTTTTGTTGCTACTTCTTTGAAATAAAATAACATAAGTCACACTTAATTTTGTTGCTACTTCTTTACAATTAAATCCAGTCAAGTCACACTTAATTTTGTAGCTACTTCTTTACAATTGAATCCAGTCAAGTCACACTTAATTTTGTTGCCGCTTCTGTACAATTAAATCACATAAGTCACTCTGAATTTGTTGCTACTTCTTTACAATTAAATCACATAAGTCACACTGGATTTTGTTGATACTTCTTTACAATTAAATCACATAAGTGTCACTGGATTTTGTTGCAACTCCTTTACAATTAAATCACATACGTCACACTGAATTTTGTTGCCTCTTCTTTACAGTTACATCCAGTCAAGTCACACTTAATTTTGTTGCTACTTCTTTACAATTAAATCACATAAGTTACACGAGATTTTGTTGCTACTTCTTTACAATTAAATCACATTAGTCCCACTGAATATTGTTGCTACTTCTTACAATTAAATCATATAAGTCACACTTAATTTTGTTGCTTCTTCTTTACAGTTAAATTTAGTCAAGTCACACTTAATTTTATTGCTACTTCTTTACAATTAAATCACATAAGTCACCCTGAATTTGTTGCTACTTCTTTCATTTAAATCACATAAGTCACACTGGATTTTGTTGCTACTTCTTTACTATTAAATCACATAAGTCACACTGAATTTTGTTGCTACTTATTTATAATTAAATCACATAAGTCCCACTGAATTGTGTTGCTACTTCTTTACATTTAAATCACATAAGTCAAACTGAATTTGTTGCGACTTCTTTACAATTAAATCACATAAGTCACACTGGATTTTGTTGTTACTTCTTTACAATTAAATCACATAAGTCACACTGGATTTTGTTGCCACTTCTTTACAATTAAATCACATAAGTCACACTTAATTTTGTTGCTACTTCTTTACAATTAAATAACATAAGTCACACTGAATTTTGTTGCTACTTCTTTACAATTAAATCACATAAGTCACCCTGAATTTTGTTGCTACTTCTTTACAATTAAATCAAGTCAAGTCACACTTAATTTTGTTGCTACTTCTATGCAATTAAATCCAGTCAAGTCACACTTAATTTTGTAGCTACTTCTTTACAATTAAATCCAGTCAAGTCACACTTAATTTTGTTGCTACTTCTGTACAATTAAATCACATAAGTCACCCTGAATTTGTTGCTACTTCTTTACAATTAAATAACATAAGTAACATTTAATTTTGTTGCTACTTCTTTACAGATGAATCCAGTCAAGTCACACTTAATTTTGTTGCGACTTCTTTACAATTAAATGACATAAGTCACCATCAATTTGTTGCTACTTCTTTACAATTGAATCACATAAGTCACACTGGATTGTGTTGCTACTTCTTTACAATTAAATGACATAAGTCACACTGACTTTTGTTGCGACTTCTTTACAATTAAATCATATAAGTCACACTGAATTTGGTTGCTACTTCTTTACAATTAAATCACATAAGTCACACTGAATTTGTTAATACTTCTTTTCAATTAAATAACATAAGTCACACTGGATTTTGTTGTTACTTCTTTACAATTAAACTACATAAGTCACACTGGATTTTGTTGCTACTTCTTTACAATTATATCACATAAGTCACACTGAATATTGTTGCTAGTTCTTTACAATTAAATCACATAATTCACACTGAATTTTGTTGCTACTTCTTTAACATTAAATCACATAATTCACACTGAATTTTGTTGCTACTTCTTTACAATTAAATCACATAAGTCACACTGGATTTTGTTGCTACTTCTTTACAATTAAATCACATAAGTCACACTGGATTTTTTTGCTACTTCTTTACAATTAAATCACATAAGTCACACTTAATTTTGTTGCTTCTTCTTTACAATTAAATCCAGTCAAGTCACACTTAATTTTGTAGCTACTTCTTTACAATTAAATCCAGTCAAGTCACACTTAATTTTGTTGCTACTTCTGTACTATTAAATCACATAAGTCACCCTGAATTTGTTGCTACTTCTTTACAATTAAATCACATAAGTCACACTGAATTTTGTTGCTACTTCTTTACAATTAAATCACATAAGTCACACTTAATTTTGTTGCTTCTTTTTTACAATTAAATCACATAAGTCACACTGAATTTTGTTGCTACTTCTTTACAATTAAATCACATGAGTAACACTGAATTTTGTTGATACTTTTTTACAATTAAATAACATAAGTCACACGAGATTTTGTTGCTACTTCTTTAAAATCAAATCACATAAGTCACACTGAATTTTGTTGCTACTTCTTTACAATTAAATCAAATAAGTCACACTGAATTTTCTTTCTAATTCTGTACAATAAAATTCAGTCATGTCACACTTAATATTGTAGCTACTTCTTTTAAATTAAATTCAGTCAAGTCACACTTAATTGTGTTGCTTCTTCTGTACAATTAAATCACATAAGTCACCCTGAATTTGTTGCTACTTCTTTACAATTAAATCACATAAGTCACACTGGATTTTGTTGTTACTTCTTTACAATTAAATCACATAAGTCACACTGGATTTTGTTGCTACTTCTTTACAATTCAATCACATAAGTAACACTGAATTTTGTTGTTACTTCTTTACAATTAAATCACATAAGTCACACTGGATTTTGTTGCTACTTCTTCACACCTAAATCACATAAGTCACACTTACTTTTGTTGCTACTTCTTTGAAATAAAATAACATAAGTCACACTTAATTTTGTTGCTACTTCTTTACAATTAAATCCAGTCAAGTCACACTTAATTTTGTAGCTACTTCTTTACAATTAAA
This sequence comes from Sepiola atlantica, assembly GCA_963556195.1. Taxonomy (NCBI): domain Eukaryota; kingdom Metazoa; phylum Mollusca; class Cephalopoda; order Sepiida; family Sepiolidae; genus Sepiola; species Sepiola atlantica. Next base: position 132,568,578 of record OY744528.1, on the reverse strand, counting down.
TCCAGTCAAGTCACACTTAATTTTGTTGCCGCTTCTGTACAATTAAATCACATAAGTCACTCTGAATTTGTTGCTACTTCTTTACAATTAAATCACATAAGTCAACCTGGATTTTGTTGATACTTCTTTACAATTAAATCACATAAGTGTCACTGGATTTTGTTGCAACTTCTTTACAATTAAATCACATACGTCACACTGAATTTTGTTGCTTCTTCTTTACAGTTACATCCAGTCAAGTCACACTTAATTTTGTTGCTACTTCTTTACAATTAAATCACATAAGTTACACGAGATTTTGTTGCTACTTCTTTACAATTAAATCACATTAGTCCCACTGAATATTGTTGCTACTTCTTACAATTAAATCATATAAGTCACACTTAATTTTGTTGCTTCTTCTTTACAGTTAAATTTAGTCAAGTCACACTTAATTTTGTTGCTACTTCTTTACAATTAAATCACATAAGTCACCCTGAATTTGTTGCTACTTCTTTCATTTAAATCACATAAGTCACACTGGATTTTGTTGCTACTTCTTTACTATTAAATCACATAAGTCACACTGAATTTTGTTGCTACTTATTTATAATTAAATCACATAAGTCCCACTGAATTGTGTTGCTACTTCTTTACATTTAAATCACATAAGTCAAACTGAATTTGTTGCGACTTCTTTACAACTAAATCACATAAGTCACACTGGATTTTGTTGTTACTTCTTTACAATTAAATCACATAAGTCACACTGGATTTTGTTGCCACTTCTTTACAATTAAATCACATAAGTCACACTTAATTTTTTTGCTACTTCTTTACAATTAAATAACATAAGTCACACTTAATTTTGTTGCTACTTCTTTACAATTAAATCACATAAGTCACCCTGAATTTTGTTGCTACTTCTTTACAATTAAATCAAGTCAAGTCACACTTAATTTTGTTGCTACTTCTATGCAATTAAATCCAGTCAAGTCACACTTAATTTTGTAGCTACTTCTTTACAATTAAATCCAGTCAAGTCACACTTAATTTTGTTGCTACTTCTGTACAATTAAATCACATAAGTCACCCTGAATTTGTTGCTACTTCTTTACAATTAAATAACATAAGTAACATTTAATTTTGTTGCTACTTCTTTACAGATGAATCCAGTCAAGTCACACTTAATTTTGTTGCGACTTCTTTACAATTAAATGACATAAGTTACCATCAATTTGTTGCTACTTCTTTACAATTGAATCACATAAGTCACACTGGATTGTGTTGCTACTTCTTTACAATTAAATGACATAAGTCACACTGACTTTTGTTGCGACTTCTTTACAATTAAATCATATAAGTCACACTGAATTTGGTTGCTACTTCTTTACAATTAAATCACATAAGTCACACTGAATTTGTTAATACTTCATTTTCAATTAAATAACATAAGTCACACTGGATTTTGTTGTTACATCTTTACAATTAAACTACATAAGTCACCCTGAATTTGTTGCTACTTCTTTCATTTAAATCACATAAGTCACACTGGATTTTGTTGCTACTTCTTTACTATTAAATCACATAAGTCACACTGAATTTTGTTGCTACTTATTTATAATTAAATCACATAAGTCCCACTGAATTGTGTTGCTACTTCTTTACATTTAAATCACATAAGTCAAACTGAATTTGTTGCGACTTCTTTACAATTAAATCACATAAGTCACACTGGATTTTGTTGTTACTTCTTTACAATTAAATCACATAAGTCACACTGGATTTTGTTGCCACTTCTTTACAATTAAATCACATAAGTCACACTTAATTTTGTTGCTACTTCTTTACAATTAAATAACATTAGTCACACTGAATTTTGTTTCTACTTCTTTACAATTAAATCACATAAGTCACACTTAATTTTGTTGCTTCTTCTTTACAATTAAATCAAGTCAAGTCACACTTAATTTTGTTGCTACTTCTATGCAATTAAATCCAGTCAAGTCACACTTAATTTTGTAGCTACTTCTTTACAATTAAATCCAGTCAAGTCACACTTAATTTTGTTGCTACTTCTGTACAATTAAATCACATAAGTCACCCTGAATTTGTTGCTACTTCTTTACAATTAAATAACATAAGTAACATTTAATTTTGTTGCTACTTCTTTACAGATGAATCCAGTCAAGTCACACTTAATTTTGTTGCGACTTCTTTACAATTAAATGACATAAGTCACCATCAATTTGTTGCTACTTCTTTACAATTGAATCACATAAGTCACACTGGATTGTGTTGCTACTTCTTTACAATTAAATGACATAAGTCACACTGACTTTTGTTGCGACTTCTTTACAATTAAATCATATAAGTCACACTGAATTTGGTTGCTACTTCTTTACAATTAAATCACATAAGTCACACTGAATTTGTTAATACTTCTTTTCAATTAAATAACATAAGTCACACTGGATTTTGTTGTTACTTCTTTACAATTAAACTACATAAGTCACACTGGATTTTGTTGCTACTTCTTTACAATTATATCACATAAGTCACACTGAATTTTGTTGCTAGTTCTTTACAATTAAATCACATAATTCACACTGAATTTTGTTGCTACTTCTTTAACATTAAATCACATAATTCACACTGAATTTTGTTGCTACTTCTTTACAATTAAATCACATAAGTAACACTGGATTTTGTTGCTACTTCTTTACAATTAAATCACATAAGTCACACTGGATTTTTTTGCTACTTCTTTACAATTAAATCACATAAGTCACACTTAATTTTGTTGCTTCTTCTTTACAATTAAATCCAGTCAAGTCACACTTAATTTTGTAGCTACTTCTTTACAATTAAATCCAGTCAAGTCACACTTAATTTTGTTGCTACTTCTGTACTATTAAATCACATAAGTCACCCTGAATTTGTTGCTACTTCTTTACAATTAAATCACATAAGTCACACTGAATTTTGTTGCTACTTCTTTACAATTAAATCACATAAGTCACACTTAATTTTGTTGCTTCTTTTTTACAATTAAATCACATAAGTCACACTGAATTTTGTTGCTACTTCTTTACAATTAAATCACATGAGTAACACTGAATTTTGTTAATACTTTTTTACAATTAAATAACATAAGTCACACGAGATTTTGTTGCTACTTCTTTAAAATCAAATCACATAAGTCACACTGAATTTTGTTGCTACTTCTTTACAATTAAATCAAATAAGTCACACTGAATTTTCTTTCTAATTCTGTACAATAAAATTCAGTCATGTCACACTTAATATTGTAGCTACTTCTTTTAAATTAAATTCAGTCAAGTCACACTTAATTGTGTTGCTTCTTCTGTACAATTAAATCACATAAGTCACCCTGAATTTGTTGCTACTTCTTTACAATAAAATCACATAAGTCACACTGGATTTTGTTGTTACTTCTTTACAATTAAATCACATAAGTCACACTGGATTTTGTTGCTACTTCTTTACAATTCAATCACATAAGTAACACTGAATTTTGTTGTTACTTCTTTACAATTAAATCACATAAGTCACACTGGATTTTGTTGCTACTTCTTCACACCTAAATCACATAAGTCACACTTACTTTTGTTGCTACTTCTTTGAAATAAAATAACATAAGTCACACTTAATTTTGTTGCTACTTCTTTACAATTAAATCCAGTCAAGTCACACTTAATTTTGTAGCTACTTCTTTACAATTAAATCCAGTCAAGTCACACTTAATTTTGTTGCCGCTTCTGTACAATTAAATCACATAAGTCACTCTGAATTTGTTGCTACTTCTTTACAATTAAATCACATGAGTCAACCTGGATTTTGTTGATACTTCTTTACAATTAAATCACATAAGTGTCACTGGATTTTGTTGCAACTTCTTTACAATTAAATCACATACGTCACACTGAATTTTGTTGCTTCTTCTTTACAGTTACATCCAGTCAAGTCACACTTAATTTTCTTGCTACTTGTTTACAATTAAATCACATAAGTTACACGAGATTTTGTTGCTACTTCTTTACAATTAAATCACATTAGTCCCACTGAATATTGTTGCTACTTCTTACAATTAAATCATATAAGTCACACTTAATTTTGTTGCTTCTTCTTTACAGTTAAATTTAGTCAAGTCACACTTAATTTTGTTGCTACTTCTTTACAATTAAATCACATAAGTCACCCTGAATTTGTTGCTACTTCTTTCATTTAAATCACATAAGTCACACTGGATTTTGTTGCTACTTCTTTACTATTAAATCACATAAGTCACACTTAATTTTGTTGCTACTTATTTATAATTAAATCACATAAGTCCCACTGAATTGTGTTGCTACTTCTTTACATTTAAATCACATAAGTCAAACTGAATTTGTTGCGACTTCTTTACAATTAAATCACATAAGTCACACTGGATTTTGTTGTTACTTCTTTACAATTAAATCACATAAGTCACACTGGATTTTGTTGCCACTTCTTTACAATTAAATCACATAAGTCACACTTAATTTTGTTGCTACTTCTTTACAATTAAATAACATAAGTCGCACTTAATTTTGTTGCTACTTCTTTACAATTAAATCACATAAGTCACCCTGAATTTTGTTGCTACTTCTTTACAATTAAATCAAGTCAAGTCACACTTAATTTTGTTGCTACTTCTATGCAATTAAATCCAGTCAAGTCACACTTAATTTTGTAGCTACTTCTTTACAATTAAATCCAGTCAAGTCACACTTAATTTTGTTGCTACTTCTGTACAATTAAATCACATAAGTCACCCTGAATTTGTTGCTACTTCTTTACAATTAAATAACATAAGTAACATTTAATTTTGTTGCTACTTCTTTACAGATGAATCCAGTCAAGTCACACTTAATTTTGTTGCGACTTCTTTACAATTAAATGACATAAGTTACCATCAATTTGTTGCTACTTCTTTACAATTGAATCACATAAGTCACACTGGATTGTGTTGCTACTTCTTTACAATTAAATGACATAAGTCACACTGACTTTTGTTGCGACTTCTTTACAATTAAATCATATAAGTCACACTGAATTTGGTTGCTACTTATTTACAATTAAATCACATAAGTCACACTGAATTTGTTAATACTTCTTTTCAATTAAATAACATAAGTCACACTGGATTTTGTTGTTACATCTTTACAATTAAACTACATAAGTCACACTGGATTTTGTTGCTACTTCTTTACAATTATATCACATAAGTCACACTGAATTTTGTTGCTAGTTCTTTACAATTAAATCACATAATTCACACTGAATTTTGTTGCTACTTCTTTAACATTAAATCACATAATTCACACTGAATTTTGTTGCTACTTCTTTACAATTAAATCACATAAGTCACACTGGATTTTGTTGCTACTTCTTTACAATTAAATCACATAAGTCACACTGGATTTTTTTGCTACTTCTTTACAATTAAATCACATAAGTCACACTTAATTTTGTTGCTTCTTCTTTACAATTAAATCCAGTCAAGTCACACTTAATTTTGTAGCTACTTCTTTACAATTAAATCCAGTCAAGTCACACTTAATTTTGTTGCTACTTCTGTACTATTAAATCACATAAGTCACCCTGAATTTGTTGCTACTTCTTTACAATTAAATCACATAAGTCACACTGAATTTTGTTGCTACTTCTTTACAATTAAATCACATAAGTCACACTTAATTTTGTTGCTTCTTTTTTACAATTAAATCACATAAGTCACACTGAATTTTGTTGCTACTTCTTTACAATTAAATCACATGAGTAACACTGAATTTTGTTGATACTTTTTTACAATTAAATAACATAAGTCACACGAGATTTTGTTGCTACTTCTTTAAAATCAAATCACATAAGTCACACTGAATTTTGTTGCTACTTCTTTACAATTAAATCAAATAAGTCACACTGAATTTTCTTTCTAATTCTGTACAATAAAATTCAGTCAAGTCACACTTAATATTGTAGCTACTTCTTTTAAATTAAATTCAGTCAAGTCACACTTAATTGTGTTGCTTCTTCTGTACAATTAAATCACATAAGTCACCCTGAATTTGTTGCTACTTCTTTACAATAAAATCACATAAGTCACACTGGATTTTGTTGTTACTTCTTTACAATTAAATCACATAAGTCACACTGGATTTTGTTGCTACTTCTTTACAATTCAATCACATAAGTAACACTGAATTTTGTTGTTACTTCTTTACAATTAAATCACATAAGTCACACTGGATTTTGTTGCTACTTCTTTACAATTAAACTACATAAGTCACACTGGATTTTGTTGCTACTTCTTTACAATTAAATCACATAAGTCACACTGGATTTTTTTGCTACTTCTTTACAATTAAATCACATAAGTCACACTTAATTTTGTTGCTTCTTCTTTACAGTTAAAACCAGTCAAGTCACACTTAATTTTGTTGCTACTTCTTTACAATTAAATCACATAAGTCACACGAGTTTTGTTGCTAGTTCTTTACAATGAAATCACATAAGTCCCACTAAATATTGTTGCTACTTCTTTACAATGAAATCACATAAGTCACACTTAATTTTGTGGCTTCTTCTTTACAGTTTAATCCAGTCAAGTCACACTTAATTTTGTTGCTACTTCTATACAATTAAATCACATAAGTCACCCTGAATATGTTGCTACTTCTTTACAATTAAATCACATAAGTCACACTGGATTTTGTTGCTACTTCTTTACAAGTAAATAACATAAGTCACACTGAATTTTGTTGCTACTCTTTACAATTAAATAACATAAGTCACACTGAATTTGTTGCTACTTCTTTACAATTAAATCACATAAGTCAACCTGAATTTTGTTGCTACTTCATTACAATTATATCACATAAGTCACACTGAATTTTGTTGCTACTTCTTTACAATTAATTCACATAAGTCACAGTGGATTTTGTTGTTACTTCTTTACAATTAAATCACATAAGTCACACTGGATTTTGTTGCTACTTCTTTACAATTATATCACATAAGTCACACTGAATTTTGTTGCTACTTCTTTACAATTAAATCACATAAGTCACACTGAATTTAATTGCTACTTCTTTACAATTAAATCACATAAGTCACACTGAATTTGTTTATACTTCTTTACAATTAAATAACATAAGTCACAGTGGATTTTGTTGTTATTTATTTACAATTAAATCACATAAGTCACACTGGATTTTGTTGCTACTTCTTTACAATTAAATCACATAAGTCACACTGAATTTTGTTGCTACTTCTTTACAATTACATAACATAAGTCACACTGGATTTTGTTGCTACTTCTTTAACATTAAATCACATAAGTCACACTTAATTTTGTAGCTACTTCTTTACAATTAAATTCAGTCAAGTCACACTTAATTTTGTTGCTACTTCTGTACTATCAAATCACATAAGTCACCCTGAATTTGTTGCTACTTCTTTACAATTAAATCACATAAGTCACACTGGATTTTGTTGCTACTTCTTTACAATTAAATCACATAAGTCACACTTAATTTTGTTGCTTCTTCTGTACAATTAAATCACATAAGTCACACTGAATTTTGTTGCTACTTCTTTACAAGTAAATCACATAAGTCACACTGAATTTTGTTGATACTTCTTTACAATTAAATAACATAAGTCACACTTAATTTTGTTGCTTCTTCTGTACAATTAAATCACATAAGTCACACTGAATTTTGTTGCTACTTCTTTACAATTAAATCAAATAAGTCACACTGAATTTTGTTTCTACTTCTTTACAATTAAATCCAGTCAAGTCACACTTAATTTTGTAGCTACTTCTTTACAATTAAATCTAGTCAAGTCACACTTAATTGTGTTGCTACTTCTGTACAATTAAATCACATAAGTCACCCTGAATTTGTTGCTACTTCTTTACAATTAAATCAAATAAGTCACACTGGATTTTGTTGTTACTTCTTTACAATTAAATCACATAAGTCACACTGGATTTTGTTGCTACTTCTTTACAATTAAATCACATAAGTAACACTTAATTTTGTTGCTTCTTCTTTACAGTTAAATCCAGTCAAGTCACACTTAATTTTGTTGCTACTTCTTTACAACTAAATCACATAAGTCACCCTCAATTTGTTGCTACTTCTTTACAATTAAATCATATAAGTCACACTGGATTTTGTTGCTACTTCTTTACAATTAAATCACATAAGTTACTCTGACTTTTGTTGCTACTTCTTTACAATTAAATCACATAAGTAACACTGAATTTGGTTGCTACTTCTTTACAATTAAATCACATAAGTCACACTGAATTTGGTGATACTTCTTTAAAATTAAATAACATAAGTCACACTGGATTTTGTTGTTACTTCTTTACAATCAAATCACATAAGTCACACTGGATTTTGTTGCTACTTCTTTACAATTAAATCACCTAAGTAACACTGAATTTTGTTGCTACTTCTTTACAATTAAATCACATAAGTCACACTGAATTTTGTAGCTACTTCTTGAAAATTAAATCACATGAGTCACACTGCATTTTGTTACTACTTCTTTACAATTAAATCACATAAGTCACACTGGATTTGGTTGCCACTTCTTTACAATTAAATCACATAAGTCACACTGAATTTTGTTGCTACTTCTTAACAATTAAATAACATAAGTCACACTTAATTTTGTTGCTACTTCTTTACAATTAAATCACATAAGTCACCCTGAATTTGTTGCTACTTCTTTACAATTAAATCAAGTCAAGTCACACTTAATTTTTTTGCTACTTCTATGCAATTAAATCCAGTCAAGTCACACTTAATTTTGTAGCTACTTCTTTCCAATTAAATACAGTCAAGTCACACTTAATTTTGTTGCAACTTCTGTACAATTAAATCACATAAGTCACCCTGAATTTGTTGCTACTTCTTTACAATTAAATCACATAAGTCACACGGGATTTTGTTGTTACTCCTTTACAATTAAATCACATGAGTCACACTGGATTTTGTTGCTACTTCTTTACAATTAAATCTCATAAGTCACACTTAATTTTGTTGCTTCTTCTTTACAGTTTATCCAGTCAAGTCACACTTAATTTTGTTGCTACTTCTTTACAATTAAATCACATAAGTCACCCTCAATTTGTTCCTACTTCTTTACAATTAAATAACATAAGTCACACTGGATTGTGTTGCTACTTCTTTACAATTAAATCACATAAGTCACACTGACTTTTGTTGCTACTTCTTTACAATTAAATCACATAAGTCACACTTAGTTTGGTTTCTACTTCTTTACAATTAAATCACATAAGTCACACTGAATTTGTTGATACTTCTTTACAATAAAATCACATAAGTTACACTGAATTTTGTTGCTACTTCTTTACAATTAAATCACATAAGTCACACTGAATTTTGTTGCTACTTCTTTAACATTAAATAACATAAGTCACACTGAATTTTGTTGCTACTTATTTAAAATTAAATCCAGTCAAGTCACACTTAATTTTGTAGCTACTTCTTTACAATTAAATCCAGTCAAGTCACACTTAATTTTGTTGCTACTTCTGTACTATTAAATCACATAAGTCACCCTGAATTTGTTGCTACTTCTTTACAATTAAATCACATAAGTCACACTGGATTTTGTTGCTACTTCTTTACAATTAAATCACATAAGTCACACTTAATTTTGTTGCTTCTTCTTTACAATTAAATCACATAAGTCACACTGAATTTTGTTGCTACTTCTTTACAATTAAATCACATAAGTCACACTGAATTTTGTTTCTACTTCTTTACAATTAAATCCAGTCAAGTCACACTGAATTTTGTAGCTACTTCTTTACAATTAAATCCAGTCAAGTCACACTTAATTTTGTTGCTACTTCTGTACAATTAAATCACATAAGTCACCCTGATTTTGTTGCACCTTCTTTACAATTAAATCACATTAGTCACACTGGATTTTGTTGTCACTACTTTACAATTAAATCACATAAGTCACACTGGATTTTGTTGCTACTTCTTTACAATTAAATCACATAAGTCACACTTAATTTTGTTGCTTCTTCTTTACAGTTAAATCCAGTCAAGTCACACTTAATTTGGTTGCTACTTTTTTACAATTAAATCACATAAGTCACCCTCAATTTGTTGCTACTTCTTTACAATTAAATCACATAAGTCACACTGGATTTTGTTGCTACTTCTTTACAATTAAATCACATAAGGTACTCTGACTTTTGTTGGTACTTCTTTACAATTAAATCACATAAGTCACACTGAATTTGGTTGCTACTTCTTTACAATGAAATCACATAAGTCACACTGAATTTGTTGATACTTCTTTACAATTAAATAACACAAGTCACACTGGATTTTGTTGTTACTTCTTTACAATTAAATCACATAAGTCACACTGGATTTTGTTGCTACTTCTTTACAATTAAATCACATAAGTACCCCTGAATTTTGTTTCTTCTTCTTTAACATTAATTCACATAAGTCACACTGAATTTGGTTGCTACTTCTTTACAATTAAATCCAGTCAAGTCACACTTAATTTGGTAGCTACTTCTTTACAATTAAATCCAGTCAAGTCACACTTAATTTTGTTGCAACTTCTGTACTATTGAATCACATAAGTCACCCTGAATTTGTTGCTACTTCTTTACAATTAAATCACATAAGTCACACTGGATTTTGTTGCTACTTCTTTACAATTAAATCACATAAGTCAAACTTAATTTTGTTGCTTCTTCTTTACAGTTACATCCAGTCAAGTCACACTTAATTTTGTTGCTACTTCTTTACAATTAAATCACATAAGTCACACAGGATTTTGTTGCTACTTCTTTACAATTAAATCACATAAGTCCCACTGAATATTGTTGCTTCTTCTTTACAATTAAATCACATAAGTCACACTTAATTTTGTTGCTTCTTTTTTACAGTTAAATCCAGTCAAGTCACACTTAATTTTGTTGCTACTTCTTTACAATTAAATCACACAAGTCACCCTGAATTTGTTGCTACTTCTTTACAAGTAAATCACATAAGTCACACTGGATTTTGTTGCTTCTTCTTTACAATGAAATCGAATAAGTCACACTAAATTTTGTTGCTACTTCTTTACAATAAAATCACATAAGTCACACTGAATTTTGTTGCTACTTCTTTACAATTAAATCACATAAGTCACACTGAATTTGTCGCTACTTCTTTACAATTAAATGACATAAGTCACACTGGATTTTGTTGTTACTTCTTTACAATTAAATCACATAGTTCATACTGGATTTTGTTGCTACTTCTTTACAATTAAATCACATAAGTCACACTTAAGTTTGTTGCTGTTTCTTTACAATTTAATCACATAAGTCACACTAAATTTTGTTGCTACTTCTTTACAATTAAATCCAGTCAAGTCACACTTAGTTTTGTAGCTACTTCCTTACAATTTAATCCAGTCAAGTCACACTTAATTTTGTTGCTACTTTTTTACAATTAAATCACATAAGTCACCCTGAATTTGTTGCTACTTCTTTACAATTAAATCACATGAGTCACACTGGATTTTGTTGCTACTTCTTTACAATTCAATCACATAAGTCACACTGAATTTTGTTGTTACTTCTTTACAATTAAATCACATAAGTGACACAGGATTTTGTTGCTACTTCTTTACAATTAAATCACATAAGTCACACTGGATTTTGTTGCTACTTCTTTACAATTAAATCACATAAGTCACACTGGATTTTGTTGCTACTTCTTTATAAATAAAATCCAGTCAAGTCACACTGAATTTTGTAGCTACTTCTTTACAATTAAATCCAGTCAAGTCACACTGGATTTTGTTGTCACTACTTTACAATTAAATCACATAAGTCACACTGGATTTTGTTGCTACTTCTTTACAATTAAATCACATAAGTCACACTTAATTTTGTTGCTTCTTCTTTACAGTTAAATCCAGTCAAGTCACACTTAATTTTGTTGCTACTTCTTTACAATTAAATCACATAAGTCACCCTCAATTTGTTGCTACTTCTTTACAATTAAATCACATAAGTCACACTGGATTTTGTTGCTACTTCTTTACAATTAAATCACATAAGTTACTCTGACTTTTGTTGGTACTTCTTTACAATTAAATCACATAAGTCACACTGAATTTGGTTGCTACTTCTTTACAATGAAATCACATAAGTCACACTGAATTTGTTGATACTTCTTTACAATTAAATAACATAAGTCACACTGGATTTTGTTGTTACTTCTTTACAATTAAATCACATAAGTCACACTGGATTTTGTTGCTACTTCTTTACAATTAAATCACCTAAGTCACACTGAATTTTGTTGCTACTTCTTTACAATTAAATCACATAAGTCACACTGAATTTTGTTTCTTCTTCTTTAACATTAATTCACATAAGTCACACTGAATTTGGTTGCTACTTCTTTACAATTAAATCCAGTCAAGTCACACTTAATTTGGTAGCTACTTCTTTACAATTAAATCCAGTCAAGTCACACTTAATTTTGTTGCAACTTCTGTACTATTAAATCACATAAGTCACCCTGAATTTGTTGCTACTTCTTTACAATTAAATCACATAAGTCACACTGGATTTTGTTGCTACTTCTTTACAATTAAATAACATAAGTCACACTTAATTTTGTTGCTTCTTCTTTACAGTTAAATCCAGTCAAGTCACACTTAATTTTGTTGCTACTTCTTTACAATTAAATCACATAAGTCACACTGGATTTTGTTGCTACTTCTTTACAATTAACTCACATATGTCACACTGGATTTTGTTGCTACTTCTTTACAATTAAATCACATAAGTCCCACTGAATATTGTGGCTACTTATTTACAATAAAATCACATAAGTCACACTGAATTTTGTTGCTTCTTCTTTACAATTAAATCACATAAGTCACACTGAATTTTTTGCTACTTCTTTAAAATTAAATCACATAAGTCACACTGGATTTTGTTGCTACTTCTTTACAATTAAATCACATAAGTCACACTGAATTTTGTTGCTACTTCTTTACAATCAAATCACATAAGTCTCACTGAATTTTGTATCTACTTCTTTACAATTAAATCACATAAGTAACACTTAATTTTGTTGCTACTTCTTTACAATGATATCCAGTTAAGTCACACTTATTTTTGTTTCTACTTCGGTACAATTAAATCCAGTCAAGTCACACTTAATTTTGTTGCTACTTCTGTACAATTAAATCACATAAGTCACCCTGAATTTGTTGCTATCTCTTTACAATTAAATCACATAAGTCACACTGGATTTTGTTGCTACTTCTTTACAATTAAATCACATAAGTCACACTGGATTTTGTTGCTACTTCTTTACAATTAAATCACATAAGTCAAACTTAATTTTGTTGCTTCTTCTTTACAGTTACATCCAGTAAAGTCACACTTAATTTTGTTGCTACTTCTTTACAATTAAATCACATAAGTCACACGAGATTTTGTTGCTACTTCTTTATAATTAAATCACATAAGTTCCACTAAATATTGTTGCTACTTCTTTACAATTAAATCACATAAGTCACACTTAATTTTATTGCTTCTTCTTTACAGTTAAATCCAGTCAAGTCACCCGGAATTTGTTGCTACTTTTTTACAATTAAATCACATAAGTCACACTGGATTTTGTTGCTACTCCTTTACAATTAAATCACATAAGTCACACTGAATTTTGTTGCTACTTCTTTACAATCAAATCACATAAGTCACACTGAATTTTGTTGTTACTTCTTTACAATTAAATCACATAAGTGACACAGGATTTTGTTGCTACTTCTTTACAATTAAATCACATAAGTCACACTGGATTTTGTTGCTACTTCTTTACAATTAAATCACATAAGTCACACTGGATTTTGTTGCTACTTCTTTACAATTAAATAACATAAGTCACACTTAATTTTGTTGCTTCTTCTTTACAGTTAAATCCAGTCAAGTCACACTTAATTTTGTTGCTACTTCTTTACAATTAAATCACATAAGTCCCACTGAATATTGTTGCTACTTCTTTACAATTAACTCACATAAGTCACACTGGATTTTGTTGCTACTTCTTTACAATTAAATCACATAAGTCCCACTGAATATTGTGGCTACTTATTTACAATAAAATCACATAAGTCACACTGAATTTTGTTGCTTCTTCTTTACAATTAAATCACATAAGTCACACTGAATTTTTTGCTACTTCTTTAAAATTAAATCACATAAGTCACACTGGATTTTGTTGCTACTTCTTTACAATTAAATCACATAAGTCACACTGAATTTTGTTGCTACTTCTTTACAATCAAATCACATAAGTCTCACTGAATTTTGTTGCTACTTCTTTACAATTAAATCACATAAGTAACACTTAATTTTGTTGCTACTTCTTTACAATGATATCAAGTTAAGTCACACTTAATTTTGTTTCTACTTCGGTACAATTAAATCCAGTCAAGTCAAACTTAATTTTGTTGCTACTTCTGTACAATTAAATCACATAAGTCACCCTGAATTTCTTGCTATCTCTTTACAATTAAATCACATAAGTCACACTGGATTTTGTTGCTACTTCTTTACAATTAAATCACATAAGTCACACTGGATTTTGTTGCTACTTCTTTACAATTAAATCACATAAGTCAAACTTAATTTTGTTGCTTCTTCTTTACAGTTACATCCAGTAAAGTCACACTTAATTTTGTTGCTACTTCTTTACAATTAAATCACATAAGTCACACGAGATTTTGTTGCTACTTCTTTATAATTAAATCACATAAGTTCCACTAAATATTGTTGCTACTTCTTTACAATTAAATCACATAAGTCACACTTAATTTTATTGCTTCTTCTTTACAGTTAAATCCAGTCAAGTCACCCGGAATTTGTTGCTACTTTTTTACAATTAAATCACATAAGTCACACTGGATTTTGTTGCTACTCCTTTACAATTAAATCACATAAGTCACACTGAATTTTGTTGCTACTTCTTTACAATCAAATCACATAAGTCACACTGAATTTTGTTGCTACTTCTTTACAATTAAATCAAGTCAAGTCACACTTAATTGTGTTGCTTCTTCTATGCAATTAAATCCAGTCAAGTCACACTTAATTTTGTAGCTACTTGCTTACAATTAAATTCAGTCAAGTCACACTTAATTTTGTAGCTACTTCTTTACAATTAAATCTAGTCAAGTCACACTTATTTTGTTGCTACTTCTTTACAATTAAATCCAGTCCAGTCACACTTAGTTTTGGAGCTACTTCTTTACAATTTAATCCAGTCAAGTCACACTTAATTTTGTTGCTACTTCTTTACAATTAAATCACATAAGTCACCCTGAATTTGTTGCTACTTCTTTACAATTAAATTACATAAGTCACACTGGATTTTGTTGCTACTAATTTACAATTAAATCACATAAGTCCCACTGAATTTTGTTGCTATTTCTGTGCAATTAAATCACATAAGTCACACTGAATTTTGTTGCTAGTTCTTTACAATTAAATTACATAAGTCACACTGGATTTTGTTGCTACGTATTTACAATAAAATCACATAAGTCACACGAGATTTTGTTGCTTTTTCCTTACAGTTAAATCAAGACAAGTCACACTCAATTTTGTTGCTACTTTTTTTACAATTAAATCACATAAGTCACACTGAATTTGTTGCAACTTCTTTACAATTAAATCACAAAAGTCACACATGATTTTGTTGCTACTTCTTTACAATTAAATCACATAAGTCACACTGAATTTTGTTGCTACTGCTGTACAATTAAATCACATAAGTCACACTGAATTTTGTTGCTACTTCTTTACAATTAAATCACGTAAGTCACACTGAATTTGTTGATACTTCTTTACAATTAAATAACATAAGTCACACTGGATTTTGTTGTTACTTCTTTACAATTAAATCACATAAGTGACACTGGATTTTGTTGCAACTTCTTCACAATTAAATCACATAAGTCACACTGAATTTTGTTTCTACTTCTTTACAATTAAATCAAGTCAAGTCACACTTAATTTTGTTGCTACTTCTTTACAATTCAATCCAGTCAAGTCACACTTAATTTTGTTTCTACTTCTTTACAATTCAATCTAGTCAAGTCACACTTAATTTTGTTGCTACTTCTGTACAATTAAATCACATAAGTCACCCTGAATTTGTTGCTATCTCTTTACAATTAAATAACATGAGTTACACTGGATTTTGTTGCTTCTTCTTTAGAATTTAATCACATAAGTCACACTTAATTTTGTTGCTACTTCTTTAGAATTTAATCACATAAGTCACACTGAATTTTGTTGCTACTTCTTTACAATTAAATCACATAAGTCACACTGGATTTTGTTGCTACTTCTTTACAATTAAATAACATAAGTCACACTGGATTTTGTTGCTACTTCTTTACAATTAAATCACATAAGTCACACTGAATTTTGTTGCTACTTCTTAACAATTAAATATCATAAGTCACACTGGATTTTGTTGCTACTTCTTTACAATTAAATCACATAAGTCACCCTGAATTTGTTGCTACTTCTTTACAATTAAATCACATAAGTCACCCTGAATTTGTTGCTACTTCTTTACAATAAAATCACATAAGTAACACTGAATTTTGTTGCTACTTCTTTACAATTAAATCACATAAGTCACACCGAATTTGTTGCTACTTCTTTACAATTAAATCACATAAGTCACATTGGATTTTGTTGTTACTTCTTTAATATTAAATCACATAAGTCACACTGGATTTTGTTGCTACTTCTTTACAATTAAATCATATAAGTCACACTTAATTTTGTTGCCACTTCTTTACAATTTAATCACATAAGTCACACTGAATTTTGTTGCTACTTCTTTACAATTAAATCACATAAGTCACACTGAATTTTGTTGTTACTTCTTTACAATTAAATCAAGTCAAGTCACACTTAATTTTGTTGCTACTTCTATGCATATAAATCCAGTCAAGTCACACTTAATTTTGTAGCTACTTCTTTACAATTAAATCTAGTCAAGTCACACTTAATTTTGTTGCTACTTCTTTACAATTAAATCCAGTCAAGTCACACTCAGTTTTGTAGCTACTTCTTTACAATTTAATCCAGTCAAGTCACACTTAATTTTGTTGCTATTTTTTTACAATTAAATCACATAAGTCACCCTGAATTTGTTGCTACTTCTTTACAATTAAATTACATAAGTCACACTGGATTTTGTTGCTACTAATTTACAATTAAATCACATAAGTCACACTGAATTTTGTTGCTATTTCTGTACAATTAAATCACATAAGTCACACTGAATTTTGTTGCTAGTTCTTTACAATTAAATTATCTAAGTCACACTGGATTTTTTGCTACTTATTTACAATTAAATCACATAAGTCACACGAGATTTTGTTGCTATTTCTTTACAGTTAAATCAAGTCAAGTCACACTTAATTTTGTTGCTACTTCTTTACAATTAAATCACATGAGTCACACTGAATTTTGTTGCTACTTCTTTACAATTAAATCACATAAGTCACACTGAATTATGTTGCTACTTCTTTACAATTAAATCACATAAGTCACACTGAATTTGTTGATACTTCTTTACAATTAAATAACATAAGTCACACTGGATTTTGTTGTTACTTCTTTACAATTAAATCACATAAGTGACGCTGGATTTTGTTGCTACTTCTTTACAATTAAATCACATAAGTGACACTGGATTTTGTTGCTACTTCTTCACAATTAAATCACATAAGTCACACTTAACTTTGTTGCTACTTCTTTAAAATTAAATCACATAAGTCACACTGAATTTTGTTTCTACTTTTTTACAATTAAATCAAGTCAAGTCACACTTAATTTTGTTGCTGCTTTTTTACAATTCAATCCAGTCAAGTCGTACTAAATTTTGTTTCTTATTTTTTTACAATTCAATCCAGTCAAGTCACACTTAATTTTGTTGCTACTTCTGTACAATTAAATCACATAAGTCACCCTGAATTTGTTGCTATCTCTTTACAATTAAATCCCAGACGTCACACTGGATTTTGTTGCTACTTCTTTAGAATTTAATCACATAAGTCACACTTAATTTTGTTGCTACTTCTTTAGAATTTAATCACATAAGTCACACTGAATTTTGTTGCTACTTCTTTACAATAAAATCACACAAGTGACACTGAATTTTGTTTCTACTTCTTTACAATTAAATCACATAAGTCACACTGGATTTTGTTGCTACTTCTTTACAATTAAATAACATAAGTCACACTGGATTTTGTTGCTACTTCTTTACAATTAAATCACATAAGTCACACTTAATTTTGTTGCTACTTCTTTACAATTAAATATCATAAGTCACACTGGATTTGGTTGCTACTTCTTTACAATTAAATCACATAAGTCACACTGAATTTTGTTGCTACTTCTTTACAATTAAATCACATAAGTCACCCTGAATTTGTTGCTACTTCTTTACAATTACATCACATAAGTCACACTGGATTTTGTTGCTACTTCTTTACAATTAAATCACACAAGTCACACTGAATTTTGTTGCTACTTCTTTACAATTAAATTACATAAGTCACACTGAATTTTGTTGCTACTTCTTTACAATTAAATAACATAAGTCACACTCGATTTTTGTTGTTACTTCTTTACAACTAAATCACATAAGTCACACTGGATTTTGTTGCTACTTCTTCACAATTAAATCACATAAGTCACACTTAATTTTGTTGCTACTTCTTTACAATTAAATCACATAAGTCACCCTAGATTTTGTTGCTACTTCTTTACAATTAAATCACATAAGTCACACTGGATTTTGTTGCTACTTCTTTATAATTAAATAACATAAGTCACACTTAATTTTGTTGCTACTTCTTTAGAATTTAATCACATAAGTCACACTGAATTTTGTTGCTACTTCTTTACAAAAAAATCACATAAGTCACACTGAATTTTGTTGCTACTTCTTTACAATTAAATCACATAAGTCACACTGGATTTTGTTGCTACTTCTTTACAATTAAATAACATAAGTCACACTGGATTTTGTTGCTACTTCTTTACAATTAAATCACATAAGTCACACTGAATTTTGTTGCTACTTCTTAACAATTAAATATCATAAGTCACACTGGATTTTGTTGCTACTTCTTTACAATTAAATCCCATAAGTCACCCTGAATTTGTTGCTACTTCTTTACAATTACATCTATAAGTCACACTGGATTTTGTTGCTACTTCTTTACAATTAAATCACATAAGTAACACTGAATTTTGTTGCTACTTCTGTACAATTAAATCACATAAGTCACACTTAATTTTGTTGCCACTTCTTTACAATTTAATCACATAAGTAACACTGAATTTTGTTGCTACTTCTTTACAATTAAATAACATAAGTCACACTGAATTTTGTTGCTACTTCTTTACAATTAAATCAAGTCAAGCTACACTTAATTTTGTTGCTACTTCTATGCAATTAAATCCAGTCAAGTCACACTTAATTTTGTAGCTACTTCTTTACAATTAAATCTAGTCAAGTTACACTTAATTTTGTTGCTACTTCTTTACAATTAAATCCAGTCAAGTCACACTTAGTTTTGTAGCTACTTCTTTACTATTTAATCCAGTCAAGTCACACTTTATTTTGTTGCTACTTCTTTACAATTAAATCACATAAGTCACCCTGAATTTGTTGCTACTTCCTTACAATTAAATCACATAAGTCACACTGAATTTTGCTGCTACTTCTTTACAACAAAATCACATAAGTCACACTGAATTTTGTTGCAACCTCTGTACAATTAAATCACATAAGTCACCCTGAATTTGTTGCTACTTCTTTACAATAAAATCACATAAGTAACACTGAATTTTGTTGCTACTTCTTTACAATTAAATCACATAAGTCACACCGAATTTGTTGCTACTTCTTTACAATTAAATCACATAAGTCACATTGGATTTTGTTGTTACTTCTTTAATATTAAATCACATAAGTCACACTGGATTTTGTTGCTACTTCTTTACAATTAAATCACATCAGTCACACTGGATTTTTTTGCTACTTCTTTACAATTTAATCACATAAGTCACACTGAATATTGTTGCTATTACTTTACAATTAAATCACATAAGTCACACTTAATTTTGTTGCTTATTCTTTACAGTTAAATCCAGTCAAGTCACACTTGATTTTGTTGCTACTTCTTTACAATTAAATCACATAAGTCACTCTGAATTTGTTGCTACTTCTTTACAATTAAATCACATAAGTCCCACTGAATATTGTTGCTACTTTTTTACAATTAAATCACATAAGACACACTTCATTTTGTTGCTTCTTCTTAACAGTTGAATCCAGTCAAGTCACACTTAATTTTGTTGCTACTTCTTTACAATTAAATCACATAAGTGACCCTGTATTTGTTGCTACTTCTTTACAATTAAATCACATAAGTCACACTGGATTTTGTTGTTACTTCCTTACAATTAGATCACATAAGTCACACTGGATTTTGTTGTTACTTCTTTACAATTAAATCACATAAGTCACACTGAATTTTGTTGCTACTTCTTTACAATTAAATCACATAAGTCACACTGAATTTTGTTGCTACTTCTTTACAATTAAATAACATAAGTCACACTGGATTTTGTTATTACTTCTTTACAACTAAATCACATAAGTCACACTGGATTTTGTTGCTACTTCTTTACAATTAAATAACATAAGTCACACTATATTTTGTTGTTACTTCTTTACAACTAAATCACATAAGTCACACTGGATTTTGTTGCTACTTCTTCACAATTAAATCACATAAGTCACACTTAATTTTGTTGCTACTTCTTTAAAATTAAATCACAAAAGTCATCCTGAATTTTGTTGCTACTTCTTTACAATTAAATCCCATAAGTCACACTGGATTTTGTTGCTACTTCTTTATAATTAAATAACATAAGTCACACTGGATTTTGTTGCTACTTCTTTACAATTAAATCCAGTCAAGTCACACTTAATTTTGTTGCTACTTCTGTACAATTAAATCACATAAGTCACCCTGAATTTGTTGCTACTTCTTGACAATTAAATAACATAAGTCACACTGGATTTTGTTGCTACTTCTTTACAATTAAATCACATAAGTCAACCTGGATTTTGTTGCTACTTCTTTACAATTTAATCACATAAGTCACACTGAATATTGTTGCTACTTCTTTACAATTAAATCACATAAGTCACACTTAATTTCGTTGCTTCTTCTTTACAGTTAAATCCAGTCAAGTCACACTTAATTTTGTTGCTACTTCTTTACAATTAAATCACATAAGTCACCCTGAATTTGTTGCTACTTCTTTACAATTAAATCACATAAGTCCCACTGAATATTGTTGCTACTTCTTTACAATTAAATCACATAAGTCACCCTGAATTTGTTGCTCCTTCTTTACAATTAAATCACATAAGTCACACTGGATTTTGTTGCTACTTTTTTACAATTAAATCACATAATTCACACTGAATTTTGTTGCTACTTCTTTACAATAAAATCACATAAGTAACACTGAATTTTGTTGCTACTTCTTTACAATTAAATCACATAAGTCACACTGAATTTGTTGCTACTTCTTCACAATTAAATCACATAAGTCACACTGGATTTTGTTGTTACTTCCTTACAATTAAATCACATAAGTCACACTGGATTTTGTTGCTACGTCTTTACAATGAAATCACATAAGTCACACTTAATTTTGTTGCCACTTCTTTACAATTTAATCACATAAGTCACACTGAATTTTGTTGCTACTTCTTTACAATTAAATCACATAAGTCACACTGAATTTTGTTGCTACTTCTTTACAATTAAATCAAGTCAAGTCACACTTAATTTTGTTGCTACTTCTATGCAATTAAATCCAGTCAAGTCACACTTAATTTTGTAGCTACTTCTTTACAATTAAATCTAGTCAAGTCACACTTATTTTGTTGCTACTTCTTTACAATTAAATCCAGTCCAGTCACACTTAGTTTTGGAGCTACTTCTTTACAATTTAATCCAGTCAAGTCACACTTAATTTTGTTGCTACTTCTTTACAATTAAATCACATAAGTCACCCTGAATTTGTTGCTACTTCTTTACAATAAAATTACATAAGTCACACTGGATTTTGTTGCTACTAATTTACAATTAAATCACATAAGTCCCACTGAATTTTGTTGCTATTTCTGTGCAATTAAATCACATAAGTCACACTGAATTTTGTTGCTAGTTCTTTACAATTAAATTACATAAGTCACACTGGATTTTGTTGCTACGTATTTACAATAAAATCACATAAGTCACACGAGATTTTGTTGCTTTTTCCTTACAGTTAAATCAAGACAAGTCACACTCAATTTTGTTGCTACTTTTTTTACAATTAAATCACATAAGTCACACTGAATTTGTTGCAACTTCTTTACAATTAAATCACAAAAGTCACACATGATTTTGTTGCTACTTCTTTACAATTAAATCACATAAGTCACACTGAATTTTGTTGCTACTGCTTTACAATTAAATCACATAAGTCACACTGAATTTTGTTGCTACTTCTTTACAATTAAATCACATAAGTCACACTGAATTTGTTGATACTTCTTTACAATTAAATAACATAAGTCACACTGGATTTTGTTGTTACTTCTTTACAATTAAATCACATAAGTGACACTGGATTTTGTTGCAACTTCTTCACAATTAAATCACATAAGTCACACTGAATTTTGTTTCTACTTCTTTACAATTAAATCAAGTCAAGTCACACTTAATTTTGTTGCTACTTCTTTACAATTCAATCCAGTCAAGTCACACTTAATTTTGTTTCTACTTCTTTACAATTCAATCTAGTCAAGTCACACTTAATTTTGTTGCTACTTCTGTACAATTAAATCACATAAGTCACCCTGAATTTGTTGCTATCTCTTTACAATTAAATAACATAAGTTACACTGGATTTTGTTGCTTCTTCTTTAGAATTTAATCACATAAGTCACACTTAATTTTGTTGCTACTTCTTTAGAATTTAATCACATAAGTCACACTGAATTTTGTTGCTACTTCTTTACAATTAAATCACATAAGTCACACTGGATTTTGTTGCTACTTCTTTACAATTAAATAACATAAGTCACACTGGATTTTGTTGCTACTTCTTTACAATTAAATCACATAAGTCACACTGAATTTTGTTGCTACTTCTTAACAATTAAATATCATAAGTCACACTGGATTTTGTTGCTACTTCTTTACAATTAAATCACATAAGTCACCCTTAATTTGTTGCTACTTCTTTACAATTAAATCACATAAGTCACCCTGAATTTGTTGCTACTTCTTTACAATAAAATCACATAAGTAACACTGAATTTTGTTGCTACTTCTTTACAATTAAATCACATAAGTCACACCGAATTTGTTGCTACTTCTTTACAATTAAATCACATAATTCACATTGGATTTTGTTGTTACTTCTTTAATATTAAATCACATAAGTCACACTGGATTTTGTTGCTACTTCTTTACAATTAAATCATATAAGTCACACTTAATTTTGTTGCCACTTCTTTACAATTTAATCACATAAGTCACACTGAATTTTGTTGCTACTTCTTTACAATTAAATCACATAAGTCACACTGAATTTTGTTGTTACTTCTTTACAATTAAATCAAGTCAAGTCACACTTAATTTTGTTGCTACTTCTATGCATATAAATCCAGTCAAGTCACACTTAATTTTGTAGCTACTTCTTTACAATTAAATCTAGTCAAGTCACACTTAATTTTGTTGCTACTTCTTTACAATTAAATCCAGTCAAGTCACACTCAGTTTTGTAGCTACTTCTTTACAATTTAATCCAGTCAAGTCACACTTAATTTTGTTGCTATTTTTTTACAATTAAATCACATAAGTCACCCTGAATTTGTTGCTACTTCTTTACAATTAAATTACATAAGTCACACTGGATTTCGTTGCTACTAATTTACAATTAAATCACATAAGTCACACTGAATTTTGTTGCTATTTCTGTACAATTAAATCACATAAGTCACACTGAATTTTGTTGCTAGTTCTTTACAATTAAATTATCTAAGTCACACTGGATTTTTTGCTACTTATTTACAATTAAATCACATAAGTCACACGAGATTTTGTTGCTATTTCTTTACAGTTAAATCAAGTCAAGTCACACTTAATTTTGTTGCTACTTCTTTACAATTAAATCACATAAGTCACATTGAATTTTGTTGCTACTTCTTTACAATTAAATCACATAAGTCACACTGAATTATGTTGCTACTTCTTTACAATTAAATCACATAAGTCACACTGAATTTGTTGATACTTCTTTACAATTAAATAACATAAGTCACACTGGATTTTGTTGTTACTTCTTTACAATTAAATCACATAAGTGACGCTGGATTTTGTTGCTACTTCTTTACAATTAAATCACATAAGTGACACTGGATTTTGTTGCTACTTCTTCACAATTAAATCACATAAGTCACACTTAACTTTGTTGCTACTTCTTTAAAATTAAATCACATAAGTCACACTGAATTTTTTTGCTACTTCTTTACAATAAAATCACATAAGTCACACTGAATTTTGTTTCTACTTTTTTACAATTAAATCAAGTCAAGTCACACTTAATTTTGTTGCTGCTTTTTTACAATTCAATCCAGTCAAGTCGTACTAAATTTTGTTTCTTATTTTTTTACAATTCAATCCAGTCAAGTCACACTTAATTTTGTTGCTACTTCTGTACAATTAAATCACATAAGTCACCCTGAATTTGTTGCTATCTCTTTACAATTAAATCCCAGAAGTCACACTGGATTTTGTTGCTACTTCTTTAGAATTTAATCACATAAGTCACACTTAATTTTGTTGCTACTTCTTTAGAATTTAATCACATAAGTCACACTGAATTTTGTTGCTACTTCTTTACAATAAAATCACACAAGTGACACTGAATTTTGTTTCTACTTCTTTACAATTAAATCACATAAGTCACACTGGATTTTGTTGCTACTTCTTTACAATTAAATAACATAAGTCACACTGAATTTTGTTGCTACTTCTTTACAATTAAATCACATAAGTCACACTTAATTTTGTTGCTACTTCTTTACAATTAAATATCATAAGTCACACTGGATTTGGTTGCTACTTCTTTACAATTAAATCACATAAGTCACACTGAATTTTGTTGCTACTTCTTTACAATTAAATCACATAAGTCACCCTGAATTTGTTGCTACTTCTTTACAATTACATCACATAAGTCACACTGGATTTTGTTGCTACTTCTTTACAATTAAATCACACAAGTCACACTGAATTTTGTTGCTACTTCCTTACAATTAAATTACATAAGTCACACTGAATTTTGTTGCTACTTCTTTACAATTAAATAACATAAGTCACACTCGATTTTTGTTGTTACTTCTTTACAACTAAATCACATAAGTCACACTGGATTTTGTTGCTACTTCTTCACAATTAAATCACATAAGTCACACTTAATTTTGTTGCTACTTCTTTACAATTAAATCACATAAGTCACCCTAGATTTTGTTGCTACTTCTTTACAATGAAATCACATAAGTCACACTGGATTTTGTTGCTACTTCTTTATAATTAAATAACATAAGTCACACTTAATTTTGTTGCTACTTCTTTAGAATTTAATTACATAAGTCACACTGAATTTTGTTGCTACTTCTTTACAATAAAATCACATAAGTCACACTGAATTTTGTTGCTACTTCTTTACAATTAAATCACATAAGTCACACTGGATTTTGTTGCTACTTCTTTACAATTAAATAACATAAGTCACACTGGATTTTGTTGCTACTTCTTTACAATTAAATCACATAAGTCACACTGAATTTTGTTGCTACTTCTTAACAATTAAATATCATAAGTCACACTGGATTTTGTTGCTACTTCTTTACAATTAAATCACATAAGTCACCCTGAATTTGTTGCTACTTCTTTACAATTACATCCATAAGTCACACTGGATTTTGTTGCTACTTCTTTACAATTAAATCACATAAGTAACACTGAATTTTGTTGCTACTTCTTTACAATTAAATCACATAAGTCACACTTAATTTTGTTGCCACTTCTTTACAATTTAATCACATAAGTAACACTGAATTTTGTTGCTACTTCTTTACAATTAAATAACATAAGTCACACTGAATTTTGTTGCTACTTCTTTACAATTAAATCAAGTCAAGCTACACTTAATTTTGTTGCTACTTCTATGCAATTAAATCCAGTCAAGTCACACTTAATTTTGTAGCTACTTCTTTACAATTAAATCTAGTCAAGTTACACTTAATTTTGTTGCTACTTCTTTACAATTAAATCCAGTCAAGTCACACTTAGTTTTGTAGCTACTTCTTTACTATTTAATCCAGTCAAGTCACCCTGAATTTGTTGCTACTTCTTTACAATTACATCACATAAGTCACACTGGATTTTGTTGCTACTAATTTACAATTAAATCACATAAGTCCCACTGAATTTTGTTGCTATTTCTGTACAATTAAATCACATAAGTCACACTGAATTTTGTTGCTAGTTCTTTACAATTAAATTACATCAGTCACACTGGATTTTGTTGCTACTTATTTACAATAAAATCACATAAGTCACACGAGATTTTGTTGCTTTTTCCTTACAGTCAAATCAAGTAAAGTCACACTTAATTTTGTTGCTACTTTTTTTACAATTAAATCTCATAAGTCACACTGAATTTGTTGCTACTTTTTTTACAATTAAATCACATAAGTCACACTGGATTTTGTTGCTACTTCTTTACAATTAAATCACATAAGTCACACTGAATTTTGTTGCTACTGCTTTACAATTAAATCACATAAGTCACACTGAATTTTGTTGCTACTTCTTTACAATTAAATCACATATGTCACACTGAATTTTTTGATACTTCTTTACAATTAAATAACATAAGTCACACTGGATTTTGTTGTTACTTCTTTACAATTAAATCACATAAGTGACACTGGATTTTGTTGCTACTTCTTCACAATTAAATCACATAAGTCACACTTAACTTTGTTGCTACTTCTTTAAAATTAAATGACATAAGTCACACTTAATTTTGTTTCTACTTCTTTACAATTAAATCACATAAGTCACACTGACTTTTGTTACTACTTCTTTACAATTAAATCACATAAGTAACACTTAATTTTGTTGCTACTTCTTTACAATTAAATCACATAAGTAACACTGAATTTGTTGCTACTTCTTTACAATTAAATAACATAAGTCACACTGGATTTTGTTGCTTCTCGTTTTCAGTTAAATCCAGTCAAGTCTAACTGAATATTTTTGCTACTTCTTTACAATTAAATCCAGTCAAGTCACACTTAATTTTGTAGCTACTTCTTTACAATTAAATCACATAAGTCACCCTGAATTTGTTGCAACTTCTGTACAATTAAATCACATAAGTCACACTGGATTTTGTTGCAACTTCTTTACAATTAAATCACATGAGTCACACTTGATTTTGTTGCTTCTTCTTTACAGTTAAATCCAGTCAAGTCACACTTTATTTTGTTGCTACTTCTTTACAATTAAATCACATAAGTCACCCTGAATTTGTTGCTACTTCCTTACAATTAAATCACATAAGTCACACTGAATTTTGCTGCTACTTCTTTACAACAAAATCACATAAGTCACACTGAATTTTGTTGCAACCTCTGTACAATTAAATCACATAAGTCACACTGAATTTGTTGCTACTTCTTTACAATTGAATAACATAAGTCACACTGGATTTTGTTGTTACTTCTTTACAATTAAATCACATAAGTCACACTGGATTTTGTTGCTACGTCTTTACAATTAAATCACATAAGTCACACTTAATTTTGTTGCTACTTCCTTACAATTTAATAACATAAGTCACCGTGAATTTTGTTGCTACTTCTTTAACATTAAATCACATAAGTCACACTGAATTTTGTTGCTACTTCTTTACAATTAAATCAAGTCAAGTCACACTTATTTTTGTTGCTACTTCTTTACAATTAAATCACATGAGTCACACTGGATTTTGTTGCTACTTCTTTAAAATTAAATGACATAAGTCACACTGGATTTTGTTGCTACTTCTTTACAATTAAATCACATAAGTCACACTGGATTTTGTTGCTACTTCTTTTACAATTAAATCACATAAGTCACACTGGATTTTGTTGCTACTTCTTTACAATTAAATAACATGAGTCACACTTAATTTTGATTGCTGCTTCTTTACAATTCAATCACATAAGTCACACTGGATTTTGTTGCTACTTCTTTACAATTAAATCACATAAGTCACACTGAATATTGTTGCTACTTCTTTACAATTAAATCACATGAGTCACACTTAATTTTGTTGCTACTTCTTAACAATTAAATATCATAAGTCACACTGGATTTTGTTGCTACTTCTTTACAATTTAATCATGTCAAGTCACACTAAGGTTTGTTGCTACTTCTTTACAATTAAATCCGGTCACGTCACACTTAATTTTGTTGCTACTTCTTTACAATTTAATCCAGTTAAGTCACTTAATTTTGTTGCTACTTCTTTACAATTTAATCACATAAGTCACACTGAATTTTGTTGCTACTTCTTTACAATTAAATCACATAAGTAACACTGGATTTTGTTGCTACTTCTTTACAATTAAATCACATAAGTCACACTGAATTTTGTTGCTTCTTCTGTACTATTAAATCACATAAGTCACACTGGATTTTGTTGCTACTTCTTAACAATTAAATATCATAGGTCACACTGGATTTTGTTGATACTTCTTTACAATGAAATTCAGTCAAGTCACACTAAATTTTGTTGCTTCTTCGTTACAAGTAAATTCAGTCAAGTCACACTAAATTTTGTTGCTACTTCTTTACAATTAAATAACATTAGTCACACTGAATTTTCATGCTACTTCTTTACAATTCAATCACATACGTCACACTGGATTTTGTTGCTACTTCTTTACAATTAAATCACATAAGTCACTCGGAATTTTGTTGCTTCTTCTTTACAATTAAATCACATAAGTCACACTGAATTTTGTTGCTACTTCTTTACAATTGAATCACATAAGTCACACTGAATGTTGTTGCTACTTCTTTACAATTAAATCACATAAGTCACACTGAATTTTGTTGCTACTTCTTTACAATTAAATCCAGTCAAGTCACACTTAATTTTATTGCTACTTCTTTACAATTAAATCACATAAATCACAGTGGATTTTGTTGCTACTTCTTTACAATTAAATCACATAAGTCACCCTGAATTTGTTGCTACTTCTTTACAATTAAATCATATAAGTCACACTGGATTTTTTTGTTACTTCTTTACAATTAAATCACATAAGTCACACTGGATTTTGTTGCTACTTCTTTACAATTAAATCACATAAGTCACACTGAATTTTGTTGCTACTTCTTTACAATTAAATCCAGTCAAGTCACACTTAATTTTGTTGCTACTTCTTTACAATTAAATCCAGTCAAGTCACACTTAATTTTGTTGCTACTTCTTTACAATTACCTCACATAAGTAACCCTGAATTTGTTGCTACTTCTTTACAATTAAATCACATAAGTCACACTGGATTTTGTTGCTACTTCTTTACAATTAAATCGCATAAGTCACACTGGAGTTTGTTGCAACTTCTTTACAATTAAATCACATAGGTCACACTGGATTTTGTTGCTTCTTCTTTACAGTTAAATCTAGTCAAGTCACACTGGATTTTGTTGCTACTTCTTTACAATCAAATCACATAAGTCACACTGAATTTTGTTGCTACTTCTTTACAATTAAATCACATAAGTCACACTGGATTTTGTTGCTACTTCTTTACAAGTCAATCACATTAGTCACACTGGATTTTGTTGCTACTTCTTTACAATTAAATCACATAAGTCACTCTGAATTTTGTAGCAACTTCTTTACAATCAAATCACATAAGTCACACTGAGTTTTGTTGCTACTTCTTTAAAATTAAATCACATAAGTCACACTGAATTTTGTTGCTACTTCTTTACAATTAAATCACATAAGTCACAGTGGATTTTGTTGCTATTTCTTTACAATTAAATCACATGAGTCACCCTGAATTTGTTGTTACTTATTTACAATTAAATCACATAAATCACACTGGATTTTGTTGTAACTTCTTTACAATTAAATCACATAAATCACACTGGATTTTGTTGCTACTTTGTTACAATTAAATCACATAAGTCACACTGAATTTTGTTGCTACTTCTTTACAATTAAATCACCTAAGTCACACTGAATTTGTTGCTACTTCTTTACAATTAAATCACATGAGTTACACTGAAATTTGTTGCTACTTCTTAACAATTAAATATCATAAGTCACACTGGATTTGTTGCTACTTCTATACAATTTAATCATGTCAAGTCACACTAAAGTTTGTTGCTACTTCTTTACAAATAAATCCAGTCACGTCACACTTAATTTAGTTGCTACTACTTTACAATTTAATCCAGTTAAGTCACTCAATTTTGTTGCTACTTCTTTACAATTTAATCACATAAGTCACACTGAATTTTGTTGCTACTTCTTTACAATTAAATCACATAAGTCACACTGGATTTTGTTGCTACTTCTTTACAATTAAATAACATAAGTCACACTGAATTTTGTTGCTTCTTCTGTACAATTAAATCACATAAGTCACACTGGATTTTGTTGCTACTTCTTTACAATTTAATCACATAAGTCACACTGGATTTTGTTGCTACTTCTTTAACATTAAATCACATAAGTCACACTGGATTTTGTTGATACTTCTTTACAATTAAATTACATAAGTCATACTGAATTTTGTTGCTTCTTCTGTACAATTAAATCACATAAGTCACACTGAATTTTGTTGCTACTTCTTTACAATTAAATCACATAAGTCACACTGGATTTTGTTGCTACTTCTTTACAATTAAATCACATAAGTCACACTGAATTTTGTTGCTTCTTCTGTACAATTAAATCACATAAGTCACACTGGATTTTGTTGCTACTTCTTTACAATTAAATCACATAAGTCACACTGAATTTTGTTGCTACTTCTAAACAATTAAATATCATGAGTCACACTGGATTTTGTTGATACTTCTTTACAATTAAATTCAGTCAAGTCACACTAAATTTTGTTGCTTCTTCGTTACAAGTAAATTCAGTCAAGTCACACTGGATTTTGTTGCTACTTCTTTACAATCAAATCACATAAGTCACACTGAATTTTGTTGCTACTTCTTTACAATTAAATCACATAAGTCACACTGGATTTTGTTGCTACTTCTTTACAAGTCAATCACATTAGTCACACTGGATTTTGTTGCTACTTCTTTACAATTAAATCACATAAGTCACTCTGAATTTTGTTGCAACTTCTTTACAATCAAATCACATAAGTCACACTGAATTTTGTTGCTACTTCTTTAAAATTAAATCACATAAGTCACACTGAATTTTGTTGCTACTTCTTTACAATTAAATCACATAAGTCACAGTGGATTTTGTTGCTATTTCTTTACAATTAAATCACATGAGTCACCCTGAATTTGTTGTTACTTATTTACAATTATATCACATAAATCACACTGGATTTTGTTGTAACTTCTTTACAATTAAATCACATAAATCACACTGGATTTTGTTGCTACTTTGTTACAATTAAATCACATGAGTCACACTGAATTTTGTTGCTACTTCTTTACAATTAAATCACCTAAGTCACACTGAATTTGTTGCTACTTCTTTACAATTAAATCACATGAGTCACACTGAAATTTGTTGCTACTTCTTAACAATTAAATATCATAAGTCACACTGGATTTGTTGCTACTTCTTTACAATTTAATCATGTCAAGTCACACTAAAGTTTGTTGCTACTTCTTTACAATTAAATCCAGTCACGTCACACTTAATTTAGTTGCTACTTCTTTACAATTTAATCCAGTTAAGTCACTCAATTTTGTTGCTACTTCTTTACAATTTAATCACATAAGTCACACTGAATTTTGTTGCTACTTCTTTACAATTAAATCACATAAGTCACACTGGATTTTGTTGCTACTTCTTTACAATTAAATAACATAAGTCACATTGAATTTTGTTGCTTCTTCTGTACAATTAAATCACATAAGTCACACTGGATTTTGTTGCTACTTCTTTACAATTTAATCACATATGTCACACTGGATTTTGTTGCTACTTCTTTACAATTAAATCACATAAGTCACACTGGATTTTGTTGATACTTCTTTACAATTAAATCCCATAAGTCATACTGAATTTTGTTGCTTCTTCTGTACAATTAAATCACATAAGTCACACTGAATTTTGTTGCTACTTCTTTACAATTAAATCACATAAGTCACACTGGATTTTGTTGCTACTTCTTTACAATTAAATCACATAAGTCACACTGAATTTTGTTGCTTCTTCTGTACAATTAAATCACATAAGTCACACTGGATTTTGTTGCTACTTCTTTACAATTAAATCACATAAGTCACACTGAATTTTGTTGTTACTTCTTAACAATTAAATATCATAAGTCACACTGGATTTTGTTGATACTTCTTTACAATTAAATTCAGTCAAGTCACACTAAATTTTGTTGCTTCTTCGTTACAAGTAAATTCAGTCAAGTCACACTTCATTTTGTTGCTACTTCTTTACAATTAAATAACATTAGTCACACTGAGTTTTCATGCTACTTCTTTACAATTAAATCACATACGTCACACTGGATTTTGTTGCTACTTCTTTACAATCAAATCACATAAGTCACACTGGATTTTGTTGCTACTTCTTTACAATTAATCACATAAGTCACTCGGAATTTTGTTGCAACTTCTTTACAATTAAATCACATAAGTCACACTGAATTTTGTTGCTACTTCTTTACAATTTAATCACATAAGTCACACTGAATTTTGTTGCTACTTCTTTACAATTAAATCACATAAGTCACACTGGATTTTGTTGCTACTTCTTTACAATTAAATAACATAAGTCACATTGAATTTTGTTGCTTCTTCTGTACAATTAAATCACATAAGTCACACTGGATTTTGTTGCTACTTCTTTACAATTTAATCACATAAGTCACACTGGATTTTGTGGCTACTTCTTTACAATTAAATCACATAAGTCACACTGGATTTTGTTGATACTTCTTTACAATTAAATCACATAAGTCCTACTGAATTTTGTTGCTTCTTCTGTACAATTAAATCACATAAGTCACACTGAATTTTGTTGCTACTTCTTTACAATTAAATCACATAAGTCACACTGGATTTTGTTGCTACTTCTTTACAATTAAATCACATAAGTCACACTGAATTTTGTTGCTTCTTCTGTACAATTAAATCACATAAGTCACACTGTATTTTGTTGCTACTTCTTTACAATTAAATCACATAAGTCACACTGAATTTTGTTGCTACTTCTTAACAATTAAATATCATAAGTCACACTGGATTTTGTTGATACTTCTTTACAATTAAATTCAGTCAAGTCACACTAAATTTTGTTGCTTCTTCGTTACAAGTAAATTCAGTCAAGTCACACTTAATTTTCTTGCTACTCCTTTACAATTAAATAACATTAGTCACACTGAGTTTTCATGCTACTTCTTTACAATTAAATCACATACGTCACACTGGATTTTGTTGCTACTTCTTTACAATCAAATCACATAAGTCACACTGGATTTTGTGGCTACTTCTTTACAATTAAATCACATAAGTCACTCGGAATTTTGTTGCAACTTCTTTACAATTAAATCACATAAGTCACACTGAATTTTGTTGCTACTTCTTTGCAATTAAATCCAGTCAAGTCACACTTAATTTGGTTGCTACTTCTTTACAATTAAATCACATAAATCACAGTGGATTTTGTTGCTACTTATTTACAATTAAATCACATAAGTTCCACTGAATATTGTTGCTACTTTTTTACAATTTAATCACATAAGTCACACTGGATTTTGTTGTTACTTCTTTACAATTAAATCACATAAGTCACACTGGATTTTGTTGCTACTTCTTTACAATTAAATCACATAAGTCACACTGAATTTTGTTGCTACTTCTTTACAATTAAATCCAGTCAGGTCACACTTAAATTTGTTGCTACTTCTTTACAATTAAATCCAGTCGAGTCACACTTAATTTTGTTGCTACTTCTTTACAATTACCTCACATAAGTCACCCTGAATTTGTTGCTACTTCTTTACAATTAAATCACATAAGTCACACTGGATTTTGTTGCTACTTCTTTACAATTAAATCGCATAAGTCACACTGGATTTTGTTGCTACTTCTTTACAATTTAATCACATAAGTCACACTGGATTTTGTTGCTACTTCTTTACAGTTAAATCTAGTCAAGTCACACTGAATTTTATTGCTACTTTTTTACAATCAAATCACATAAGTCACACTGAATTTTGTTGCTACTTCTTTACAATTAAATCACATAAGTAACACTGGATTTTGTTGCTACTTCTTTACAAGTCAATCACATTAGTCACACTGGATTTTGTTGCTACTACTTTACAATTAAATCCAGTCAGGTCACACTTAAATTTGTTGCTACTTCTTTACAATTAAATCCAGTCGAGTCACACTTAATTTTGTTGCTACTTCTTTACAATTACCTCACATAAGTCACCCTGAATTTGTTGCTACTTCTTTACAATTAAATCACATAAGTCACACTGGATTTTGTTGCTACTTCTTTACAATTAAATCGCATAAGTCACACTGGATTTTGTTGCTACTTCTTTACAATTAAATCACATAAGTCACACTGGATTTTGTTGCTTCTTCTTTACAGTTAAATCTAGTCAAGTCCCACTGAATTTTTTTGCTACTTCTTTACAATCAAATCACATAAGTCACACTGAATTTTGTTGCTACTTCTTTACAATTAAATCACATAAGTCACACTGGATTTTGTTGCTACTTCTTTACAAGTCAATCACATTAGTCACACTGGATTTTGTTGCTACTTCTTTACAATTAAATCACATAAGTCACTCTGAATTTTGTTGCAACTTCTTTACAATCAAATCACATAAGTCACACTAAATTTTGTTGCTACTTCTTTACAATTAAATCACATAAGTCACACTGAATTTTGTTGCTACTTCTTTACAATTAAATCACATAAGTCACAGTGGATTTTGTTGCTATTTCTTTACAATTAAATCACATGAGTCACCCTGAATTTGTTGTTACTTATTTACAATTAAATCACATAAATCACACTGGATTTTGTTGTAACTTCTTTACAATTAAATCACATAAATCACACTGGATTTTGTTGCTACTTTGTTACAATTAAATCACATAAGTCACACTGAATTTTGTTGCTACTTCTTTACAATTAAATCACCTAAGTCACACTGAATTTGTTGCTACTTCTTTACAATTAAATCACATGAGTCACACTGAAATTTGTTGCTACTGGTTAACAATTAAATATCATAAGTCACACTGGATTTGTTGCTACTTCTTTACAATTTAATCATGTCAAGTCACACTAAAGTTTGTTGCTACTTCTTTACAATTAAATCCAGTCACGTCACACTTAATTTAGTTGCTACTTCTTTACAATTTAATCCAGTTAAGTCACTTAATTTTGTTGCTACTTCTTTACAATTTAATCACATAAGTCACACTGAATTTTGTTGCTACTTCTTTACAATTAAATCACATAAGTCACACTGGATTTTGTTGCTACTTCTATACAATTAAATAACATAAGTCACATTGAATTTTGTTGCTTCTTCTTTACAATTAAATCACATAAGTCACACTGGATTTTGTTGCTACTTCTTTACAATTTAATCACATAAGTCACACTGGATTTTGTTGCTACTTCTTTACAATTAAATCACATAAGTCACACTGGATTTTGTTGATACTTCTTTACAATTAAATCACATAAGTCATACTGAATTTTGTTGCTTCTTCTGTACAATTAAATCACATAAGTCACACTGAATTTTGTTGCTACTTCTTTACAATTAAATCACATAAGTCACACTGGATTTTGTTGCTACTTCTTTACAATTAAATCACATAAGTCACACTGAATTTTGTTGCTTCTTCTGTACAATTAAATCACATAAGTCACACTGGATTTTGTTGCTACTTCTTTACAATTAAATCACATAAGTCACACTGGATTTTGTTGCTACTTCTTAACAATTAAATATCATAAGTCACACTGGATTTTGTTGATACTTCTTTACAATTAAATTCAGTCAAGTCACACTAAATTTTGTTGCTTCTTCGTTACAAGTAAATTCAG
Organism: Sepiola atlantica; assembly: GCA_963556195.1. Classification (NCBI taxonomy): domain Eukaryota; kingdom Metazoa; phylum Mollusca; class Cephalopoda; order Sepiida; family Sepiolidae; genus Sepiola; species Sepiola atlantica. The sequence continues at coordinate 132,531,965 of OY744528.1, read as the reverse complement.
TCAAGTCACACTTAATTTTGTTGCTACTTCTTTACAATTAAATAACATTAGTCACACTGAGTTTTCATGCTACTTCTTTACAATTAAATCACATACGTTACACTGGATTTTGTTGCTACTTCTTTACAATCAAATCACATAAGTCACACTGGATTTTGTTGCTACTTCTTTACAATTAATCACATAATCACTCGGAATTTTGTTGCAACTTCTTTACAATTAAATCACATAAGTCACACTGAATTTTGTTGCTACTTCTTTACAATTTAATCACATAAGTCACACTGAATTTTGTTGCTACTTCTTTACAATTAAATCACATAAGTCACACTGGATTTTGTTGCTACTTCTTTACAATTAAATAACATAAGTCACATTGAATTTTGTTGCTTCTTCTGTACAATTAAATCACATAAGTCACACTGGATTTTGTTGCTACTTCTTTACAATTTAATCACATAAGTCACACTGGATTTTGTTGCTACTTCTTTACAATTAAATCACATAAGTCACACTGGATTTTGTTGATACTTCTTTACAATGTAATCACATAAGTCATACTGAATTTTGTTGCTTCTTCTGTACAATTAAATCACATAAGTCACACTGAATTTTGTTGCTACTTCTTTACAATTAAATCACATAAGTCACACTGGATTTTGTTGCTACTTCTTTACAATTAAATCACATAAGTCACACTGAATTTTGTTGCTTCTTCTGTACAATTAAATCACATAAGTCACACTGGATTTTGTTGCTACTTCTTTACAATTAAATCACATAAGTCACACTGAATTTTGTTGCTACTTCTTAACAATTAAATATCATAAGTCACACTGGATTTTGTTGATACTTCTTTACAATTAAATTCAGTCAAGTCACACTAAATTTTGTTGCTACTTCGTTACAAGTAAATTCAGTCAAGTCACACTTAATTTTCTTGCTACTTCTTTACAATTAAATAACATTAGTCACACTGAGTTTTCATGCTACTTCTTTACAATTAAATCACATACGTCACACTGGATTTTGTTGCTACTTCTTTACAATCAAATCACATAAGTCACACTGGATTTTGTTGCTACTTCTTTACAATTAAATCACATAAGTCACTCGGAATTTTGTTGCAACTTCTTTACAATTAAATCACATAAGTCACACTGAATTTTGTTGCTACTTCTTTACAATTAAATCCAGTCAAGTCACACTTAATTTTGTTGCTACTTCTTTACAATTAAATCACATAAATCACAGTGGATTTTGTTGCTACTTCTTTACAATTAAATCACATAAGTTCCACTGAATATTGTTGCTACTTTTTTACAATTAAATCACATAAGTCACACTGGATTTTGTTGTTACTTCTTTACAATTAAATCACATAAGTCACACTGGATTTTGTTGCTACTTCTTTACAATTAAATCACATAAGTCACACTGAATTTTGTTGCTACTTCTTTACAATTAAATCCAGTCAGGTCACACTTAAATTTGTTGCTACTTCTTTACAATTAAATCCAGTCAAGTCACACTTAATTTTGTTGCTACTTCTTTACAATTACCTCACATAAGTCACCCTGAATTTGTTGCCACTTCTTTACAATTAAATCACATAAGTCACACTGGATTTTGTTGCTACTTCTTTACAATTAAATCGCATAAGTCACACTGGATTTTGTTGCTACTTCTTTACAATTAAATCACATAAGTCACACTGGATTTTGTTGCTTCTTCTTTACAGTTAAATCTAGTCAAGTCACACTGAATTTTGTTGCTACTTCTTTACAATCAAATCACATAAGTCACACTGAATTTTGTTGCTACTTCGTTACAATCAAATCCAGTGAAGTCACACTTATTTTGTAGCTACTTCTTTACAATTAAATCAAGTCAAGTCACACTTAATTTTTTGCTACTTCTGTACAATTAAATCACATAAGTCACTCTGAATTTTGTTGCAACTTCTTTACAATTAAATCACATAAGTCACACTGAATTTTGTTGCTACTTCTTTACAATTAAATCACATAAGTCACACTGAATTTTGTTGCTACTTCTTTACAATTAAATCACATAAGTCACACTTAATTTTGTTGCTACTATTTTACAAATAAATGTAGTCAAGTCACACTGGATTTTGTTGCTACTTCTTTACAATTAAATCACATAAGTCACAGTGGATTTTGTTGCTATTTCTTTACAATTAAATCACTTGAGTCACCCTGAATTTGTTGCTACTTCTTTACAATTAAATCACATAAGTCACACTGGATTTTGTTGCTACTTCTTTACAATTAAATCACATAAGTCATACTGAATTTTGTTCCTTCTTCTGTACAATTAAATCACATAAGTCACACTGAATTTTGTTGCTACTTCTTTACAATTAAATCACATAAGTCACACTGGATTTTGTTGCTACTTCTTAACAATTAAATATCATAAGTCACACTGGATTTTGTTGATACTTCTTTACAATTAAATTCAGTCAAGTCACACTATACTTTGTTGCTTCTTCGTTACAAGTAAATTCAGTCAAGTCACACTTAATTTTGTTGCTACTTCTTTACAATTAAATAACATTAGTCACACTGAGTTTTCATGCAACTTCTTTACAATTAAATCATATACGTCACACTGGATTTTGTTGCTACTTCTTTACAATCAAATCACATAAGTCACACTGGATTTTGTTGCTACTTCTTTACAATTAAATCACATAAGTCACTCGGAATTTTGTTGCAACTCCTTTACAATTAAATCACATAAGTCACACTGAATTTTGTTGCTACTTCTTTACAATTGAATCACATAAGTAACACTGAATTTTGTTGCTACTTCTTTACAATTAAATCACATAAGTCACACTGAATTTTGTTGCTACTTCTTTACAATTAAATCCAGTCAGGTCACACTTAAATTTGTTGCTACTACTTTACAATTAAATCCAGTCAAGTCACACTTAATTTTGTTGCTACTTCTTTACAATTACCTCACATAAGTCACCCTGAATTGGTTGCCACTTCTTTACAATTAAATCACATAAGTCACACTGGATTTTGTTGCTACTTCTTTACAATTAAATCGCATCAGTCACACTGGATTTTGTTGCTACTTCTTTACAATTAAATCACATAAGTCACACTGGATTTTGTTGCTTCTTCTTTACAGTTAAATCTAGTCAAGTCACACTGAATTTTGTTGCTACTTCTTTACAATCAAATCACATAAGTCACACTGAATTTTGTTGCTACTTCGTTACAATCAAATCCAGTCAAGTCACACTTATTTTGTAGCTACTTCTTTACAATTAAATCAAGTCAAGTCACACTTAATTTTTTGCTACTTCTGTACAATTAAATCACATAAGTCACTCTGAATTTTGTTGCAACTTCTTTACAATTAAATCACATAAGTCACACTGAATTTTGTTGCTACTTCTTTACAATTAAATCACATAAGTCACACTGAATTTTGTTGCTACTTCTTTACAATTGAATCACATAAGTCACACTTAATTTTGTTGCTACTATTTTACAAATAAATGTAGTCAAGTCACACTGGATTTTGTTGCTACTTCTTTACAATTAAATCACATAAGTCACAGTGGATTTTGTTGCTATTTCTTTACAATTAAATCACTTGAGTCACCCTGAATTTGTTGCTACTTCTTTACAATTAAATCACATAAGTCACACTGGATTTTGTTGCTACTTCTTTACAATTAAATCACATAAGTCATACTGAATTTTGTTCCTTCTTCTGTACAATTAAATCACATAAGTCACACTGGATTTTGTTGCTACTTCTTTACAATTAAATCACATAAGTCACACTGGATTTTGTTGCTACTTCTTTACAATTAAATCACATTAGTCACACTGAATTTTGTTGCTTCTTCTGTACAATTAAATCACATAAGTCACACTGGATTTTGTTGCTACTTCTTAACAATTAAATATCATAAGTCACACTGGATTTTGTTGATACTTCTTTACAATTAAATTCAGTCAAGTCACACTAAACTTTGTTGCTTCTTCGTTACAAGTAAATTCAGTCAAGTCACACTTAATTTTGTTGCTACTTCTTTACAATTAAATAACATTAGTCACACTTAGTTTTCATGCTACTTCTTTACAATTAAATCATATACGTCACACTGGATTTTGTTGCTACTTCTTTACAATCAAATCACATAAGTCACACTGGATTTTGTTGCTACTTTTTTACAATTAAATCACATAAGTCACTCGGAATTTTGTTGCAACTCCTTTACAATTAAATCACATAAGTCACACTGAATTTTGTTGCTACTTCTTTACAATTGAATCACATAAGTAACACTGAATTTTGTTGCTACTTCTTTACAATTAAATCCAGTCAAGTCACATATAATTTTGTTGCAACTTCTTTACAATTAAATCACATAAATCACAGTGGATTTTGTTGCTACTTCTTTACAATTAAATCACATAAGTCACCCTGAATTTTTTGCTACTTCTTTACAATTAAATCACATAAGTCACACTGGATTTTGTTGTTACTTCTTTACAATTAAATCACATAAGTCACACTGGATTTTGTTGCTACTTCTTTACAATTAAATCACATAAGTCACACTTAATTTTGTTGCTACTTCTTTACAATTAAATCAAGTCAAGTCACACTTAATTTTGTTGCTACTTCTTTACAATTAAATCCAGTCAAGTCACACTGAATTGTGTTGCTACTTCTTTACAATCAAATCACATAAGTCACACTGAATTTTGTTGCTACTTCTTTACAATTAAATCACATAAGTCACACTGGATTTTGTTGATACTTCTTTACAAGTTAATCACATAAGTCACACTGGATTTTGTTGCTACTTCTTTACAATTAAATCACATTAGTAACTCTGAATTTTGTTGCAACTTCTTTACAATTAAATCACATAAGTCACACTGAATTTTGTTGCTACTTCTTTACAATTAAATCGGATAAGTCACACTGAAATTTGTTGCTACTTCTTTACAATTAAATCACATAAGTCACACTTAATTTTGTTGCTACTATTTTACAATTAAATGTAGTCAAGTCACACTTAATTTTGTTGCTACTTCTTTACAATTAAATCACATAAGTCACAGTGTATTTTGTTGCTATTTCTTTACAATTGAATCACATGAGTCACCCTGAATTTGTTGCTACTTCTTTACAATTAAATCACATAAGTCACACTGAATTTGTTGCTACTTCTTTACAATTAAATCACATAAGTCACACTGGATTTTGTTGTTACTTCTTTACAATTAAATCACATAAGTCACACTGGATTTTGTTGCTACTTCTTTACAATTAAATCACATAAGTCACACTGAATTTTGTTGCTACTTCTTTACAATTAAATCACATAAGTCACACTGAATTTTTTTGCAACTTCTTTACAATTAACTCACATCAGTCACACTGAATTTTGTTGCCACTTCTTTACAATTAAATCAAGTCAAGTCACACTGGATTTTGTTGCTACTTCTTTACAAGTTAATCCAGTCAAGTCACACTAAATTTTGTAGCAACTTCTTTACAATTAAATCCAATCAAGTACACTTAATTTTGTTGCTACTTCTTTACAATCCCATAATATAAGTTACCCTGAATTTGTTGCTACTTCTTTACAATGTAATCACATAAGTCACACTGGATTTCGTTGCTACTTCTTTACAATTAAATCACATAAGTCACACTGAATTTTGTTGCTTCTTCTGTACAATTAAATCACATAAATCACACTGGATTTTGTTGCTACTTCTTTACAATTAAATAACATAAGTCACACTGAATTTTGTTGCTACTTCTTAACAATTAAATATCATAAGTCACACTGGATTTTGTTGATACTTCTTTACAATTAAATTCAGTCAAGTCACACTAAATTTTGTTGCTTCTTCGTTACAAGTAAATTCAGTCAAGTCACACTTAATTTTGTTGCTACTTCTTTACAATTAAATAACATTAGTCACACTGAGTTTTCATGCAACTTCTTTACAATTAAATCACATAAGTCACACTGGATTTTGTTGCTACTTCTTTACAATCAAATCACATAAGTCACACTGAATTTGTTGCTACTTCTTTACTATTAAATAACATAAGTCACACTGGATTTTGTTGCTACTTCTTTACAATTAAATCACATAAGTCACTCGGAATTTTGTTGCAACTTCTTTACAATTAAATCACATAAGTCACACTGAATTTTGTTGCTACTACTTCACAATTAAATCACATAACTCACACTGAATTTTGTTGCTACTTCTTTACAATTAAATCCAGTCAAGTCACACTTAATTTTGTTGCTACTTCTTTACAATTAAATCACATAAATCACAGTGGATTTTGTTGCTACTTCTTTACAATTAAATCACATAAGTCACCCTGAATTTGTTGCTACTTCTTTACAATTAAATCACATAAGTCACACTGGATTTTGTTGTTTCTTCTTTACAATTAAATCACATAAGTCACACTGGATTTTGTTGCTACTTCTTTACAATCAAATCACATAAGTCACACTAAATTTTGTTGCTACTTCTTTACAATTAAATCCAGTCAAGTCACACTTAATTTTGTTGCTACTTCTTTACAATTAAATCACATAAGTCACACTTAATTTTGTTGCTACTTCTTTACAATTACCTCACATAAGTCACCCTGAATTTGTTGCTACTTCTTTACAATTAAATCACATAAGTCACACTGGATTTTGTTGCTACTTCTTTACAATTAAATCGCATAAGTCACACTGGATTTTGTTGCTATTTCTTTACAATGAAATCACATAAGTCACACTGGATTTTGTTGCTTCTTCTTTACAGTTAAATCTAGTCAAGTCACACTGAATTTTGTTGCTACTTCTTTACAATCAAATCACATAAGTCACACTGAATTTTGTTGCTACTTCTTTACAATTAAATCACATAAGTCACACTGGATTTTGTTGCTACTTCTTTACAAGTTAATCACATAAGTCACACTGGATTTTGTTGCTACTTCTTTACAATTAAATCACATAAGTCACTCGGAATTTTGTTGCAGCTTCTTTACAATTAAATCACATAAGTCACACTGAATTTTGTTGCTACTTCTTTACAATTAAATCACAGTAGTCACACTGAATTTTGTTGCTACTTCTTTACAATAAAATCACATAAGTCACACTTAATTTTGTTGCTACTATTTTACAATTAAATGTAGTCAAGTCACACTTAATTTTGTTGCTACTTCTTTACAATTAAATCACATGTGTCACCCTGAATTTGTTGCTACTTCTTTACAATTAAATCACATAAGTCACACTGGATTTTGTTTCTACTTTGTTACAATTAAATCACTTAAGTCACACTGAATTTTGTTGCTAATTCTTTACAATTAAATCACCTAAGTCACACTGAATTTGTTGCTACTTCTTTACAATTAAATCACATAAGTCACACTGGATTTTGTTGCAACTGCTTTACAATTAAATCACATAAGTCAGACTTAATTTTGTTGCTACTATTTTACAATAAAATGTAGTCTAGTCACACTTAATTTTGTTGCTACTTGTTTACAATTAAATCACATAAGTCACAGTGGATTTTGTTGCTATTTCTTTATAATTAAATCACATGAGGCACCCTGAATTTGTTGCTACTTCTTTACAATTAAATCACATAAGTCACACTGGATTTTGTTGCTACTTCTTTACAATTTAATCATGTCAAGTCACACTAAACTTTGTTGCTACTTCTTTACAATTAAATCCAGTCACGTCACACTTAATTTTGTTGCTACTTCTTTACAATTTAATCCAGTTAAGTCACTTTAATTTGTTTCTACTTCTTTACAATTTAATCACATAAGTCACACTGAATTTTGTTGCTACTTCTTTACAATTAAATCACATAAGTCACACTGGATTTTGTTGCTACTTCTTTACAATTAAATCACATAAGTCACATTGAATTTTGTTGCTTCTTCTGTACAATTAAATCACATAAGTCACACTGGATTTTGTTGCTACTTCTTTACAATTTAATCACATAAGTCACACTGGATTTTGTTGCTACTTCTTTACAATTAAATCACATAAGTCACACTGGATTTTGTTGATACTTCTTTACAATTAAATCACATAAGTCATACTGAATTTTGTTGCTTCTTCTGTACAATTAAACCACATAAGTCACACTGAATTTTGTTGCTACTTCTTTACAATTAAATCACATAAGTCACACTGGATTTTGTTGCTACTTCTTTACAATTAAATCACATAAGTCACACTGAATTTTGTTGCTTCTTCTGTACAATTAAATCACATAAGTCACACTGGATTTTGTTGCTACTTCTTAACAATTAAATATGATAAGTCACACTGGATTTTGTTGATACTTCTTTACAATTAAATTCAGTCAAGTCACACTAAATTTTGTTGCTTCTTCGTTACAAGAAAATTCAGTCAAGTCACACTTAATTTTGTTGCTACTTCTTAACAATTAAATAACATTAGTCACACTGAGTTTTCATGCTACTTCTTTACAATTAAATCACATACGTCACACTGGATTTTGTTGCTACTTCTTTACAATCAAATCACATAAGTCACACTGGATTTTGTTGCTACTTCTTTACAATTAAATCACATAAGTCACTCGGAATTTTGTTGCAACTCTTTTACAATTAAATCACATAAGTCACACTGAATTTTGTTGCTACTTCTTTACAATTGAATCACATAAGTCACACTGAATTTTGTTGCTACTTCTTTACAATTAAATCACATAAGTCACACATAATTTTGTTGCTACTTCTTTACAATTTAATCCAGTCAAGTCACACTTAATTTTGTTGCTGCTTCTTTACAATTAAATCACATAAATCACAGTGGATTTTGTTGCTACTTCTTTACAATTAAATCACATAAGTCACCCTGAATGTTTTTATACTTCTTTACAATTAAATCACATAAGTCACACTTGATTTTGTTGTTACTTCTTTACAATTAAATCACATAAGTCACACTGGATTTTGCTGCTACTTCTTTACAATTAAATCACATAAGTCACACTGAATTTTGTTGCTACTTCTTTACAATTAAATCCAGTCAAGTCACACTTAATTTTGTTGCTACTTCTTTTCAATTAAATCCAGTCAAGTCACACTTAATTTTGTTGCTACTTCTTTACAATTACCTCACATAAGTCACCCTGAATTTGTTGCTACTTCTTTACAATTGAATCACATAAGTCACACTGGATGTTGTTGCTACTTCTTTACAATTAAATCGCATAAGTCACACTGGATTTTGTTGCTACTTCTTTACAATTAAATCACATAAGTCACACTGGATTTTGTTGCTTCTTCTTTACAGTTAAATCTAGTCAAGTCACACTGAATTTTGTTGCTACTTCTTTACAATCAAATCACATAAGTCACACTGAATTTTGTTGCTACTTCTTTACAATTTAATCACATAAGTCACACTGGATTTTGTTGCTACTTCTTTACAAGTTAATCACAGAAGTCACACTGGATTTTGTTGCTACTTCTTTACAATTAAATCACATAAGTCACTCTGAATTTTGTTGCAACTTCTTTACAATTAAATCACATGAGTCACACTGAATTTTGTTGCTACTTCTTTACAATTAAATCACATAAGTCACACTTAATTTTGTTGCTACTATTTTACAATTAAATGTAGTCAAGTCACACTTAATTTTGTTGCTACTTCTTTACAATTAAATCACATAAGTCACAGTGGATTTTGTTGCTATTTCTTTACAATTAAATCACATGAGTCACCCTGAATTTGTTGCTACTTCTTTACAATTAAATCACATAAGTCACACTGGATTTTGTTTCTACTTTGTTACAATTAAATCACTTAAGTCACACTGAATTTTGTTGCTACTTTTTTACAATTAAATCACATGAGTCACACTGGATTGTGTTGTTACTTCTTTACAATTAAATCACATAAGTCACACTAGATTTTGTTGCTACTTCGTTACAATTAAATCACATAAGTCACACTGAATTTTGTTGCTACTTCTTTACAATAAAATCACATAAGTCACACTGAATTTTGTTGCAACTTCTTTACAATTAACTCACATCAGTCACACTGAATTTTGTTGCTACTTCTTTACAATTAAATCAAGTCAAGTCACACTGGATTTTGTTGCTACTTCTTTACAAGTTAATCCAGTCAAGTCACACTAAATTTTGTCGCAACTTCTTTACAATTAAATCAAATCAAGTACACTTCATTTTGTTGCTACTTCTTTACAATCCCATAATATAAGTCACCCTGAATTTGTTGCTACTTCTTTACAATTAAATCACATAAGTCACACTGGATTTTGTTGCTACTACTTTACAAGTAAATCACACAAGTCACACTGAATTTTGTTGCCACTTCTTTACAATTAAATCACATAAGTCACACTTAATTTTGTTGCTGCTTATTTACAGTTAAATCCAGTGAAGTCACACTTAATTTTGTTGCTACTTCTTTACAATTTAATCACATAAGTCACACTGAATTTTGTTGCTACTTCTTTACAATTAAATCACATAAGTCACACTGGATGTTGTGGCTCCTTCTTTACAATGAAATCACATAAGTCACACTGATTTTGTTGCTTCTTCTGTACAATTAAATCACATAAGTCACACTGAATTTTATTGCTACTTCTTTACAATTAAATTCAGTCAAGTAACACTAAATTTTGTTGCTTCTTCGTTACAAGTAAATTCAGTCAAGTCACACTTAATTTTGTTGCTACTTCTTAACAATCAAATATCATAAGTCACACTGGATTTTGTTGCTAATTCTTTACGATTAAATTCAGTCAAGTCACACTAAATTTTGTTGCTTCTTCGTTACAAGTAAATTCAGTCAAGTCACACTTAATTTTGTTGCTACTTCTTTACAATTAAATAACATAAGTCACAGTGGATTTTGTTGCTACTTCTTTACAATTAAATCACATAAGTAACCCTGAATTTGTTGCTACTTCTTTACAATTAAATCACATAAGTCACACTGGATTTTGTTGCTACTTCTTTACAATTAAATCACATTAGTCACACTGAATTTTGTTGCTACTTCTTTACAATTACTTCCCATAAGTCCCACTGAATATTGTTGATACTTCTTTACAATTAAATCACATAAGTAAAGCCTGAATTTGTTGCTACTTCTTTACAATAAAATCACATCAGTCACACTGGATTTTGTTGTTACTTCTTTACAATTAAATCACATAAGTCACACTGAATTTTGTTGCTACTTCTTTACAATTAAATCACATAAGTCACACTGGATTTTGTTGCTACTTCTTTACAATTAAATCACATAAGTCACACTGAATTTTGTTGCTTCTTCTTTACAGTTAAATCCAGTCAAGTCTCACTTAATTTTGTTGCTACTTCTTTACAATTAAATCACATAAGTCACACGAGATTTTGTTGCTGGTTCTTTACAATTAAATCACATAAGTCCCACTTAATATTGTTGCTACTTCTTTACAATTAAATCACATAAGTCACACTGGATTTTGTTGCTTCTTCTTTACAGTTAAATCCAGTCAACTCACACTTAATTTTGTTGCTACTTCTTTACAATTATATCACATAAGTAACCCTGAATTTGTTGCTACTTCTTTACAATAAAATCACATAAGTCACACTGGATTTTGTTGCTACTTCTTTACAATTAAATCACATAAGTCACACTTAATTTTGTTGCTACTTCTTTACAATTAAATCACATAAGTCCCACTGAATTTGGTTGCTACTTCTTTAACATTAAATCACATACGTTACACTGAATTTTGTTGCTACTTCTTTACAATTAAATCAAGTCAAGTCACACTGAATTTTGTTGCTACTTCGTTACAATCAAATCCAGTCAAGTCACACTTAATTTTGTTGCTACTTCTTTACAATTAAATCAAGTCAAGTCACACTTAATTTTTTGCTACTTCTGTACAATTAAATCACATAAGTCACACGAGATTTTGTTGCTACTTTTTTACAATTAAATCACATAAGTCCCACTGAATATTGTTGCTACTTCTTTACAATTAAATCACGTAAGTCACACTTAATTTTGTTGCTTCTTCTTTACAGTTAAATCCAGTTAAGTCACACTGGATTTTGTTGCTACTTTTTTACAATTAAATCACATGAGTCACCCTCAATTCGTTGCTACTTCTTTACAATTAAATCACATAAGTCACACTGGATTTTTTTGCTACTTCTTTACAATTAAATCACATAAGTCACACTTAATTTTGTTGCTACTTCTTTACAATTAAATCACATAAGTCACACTGAATTTAATTGCTAATTCTTTACAATTATATCCAGTCAAGTCACACTTAATTTTGTAGCTACTTCTTTACAAATAAATCCAGTCAAGTCACACTTAATTTTGTGGCTACTTCTGTACAATTAAATCACATAAGTCACCCTCAATTTGTTGCTACTTCTTTACAATTAAATCACATAAGTCACACTAAATTTTGTTGCTACTTCTTTTCAATTAAATCACATAAGTCACACGAGATTTGATTGCTACTTCTTTACAATTAAATCACACAAGTCCCACTGAATATTGTTGCTACATCTTTACAATTTAATCACATAAGTCACACTTAATTTTGTTGCTTCTTCTTTACAGTTAAATCCAGTCAAGTCACACTTAATTTTGTTGCTACTTCTTTACAATTAAATCACATAAGTCACCCTTAATTTGTTGCTACTTCTTTACAATTAAATCACATAAGTCACACTGGATTTTGATGCTACTTCTTTACAATTAAATCACATGAGTCACACTGAATTTTGTTGCTATTTCTTTACAATTAAATCACATAAGTCACACTGGATTTTGTTGCTACTTCTTTACAATAAAATCACATTAGTCACACTGAATTTGTTGCTACTTTTTTACAATTAAATCACATAAGTCACACTGGATTTTGTTGTTACTTCTTTACAATTAAATCACATGAGTCACACTGGATTTTGTTGCTACTTCTTTACAATTAAATCACATAAGTCACACTTAATTTTGTTGCTTCGTCTTTACAGTTGAATCCAGGGAAGTCACACTTAATTTTGTTGCTACTTCTTTACAATTAAATCACATAAGTCACCCTGAATTTGTTGCTACTTCTTTACAATAAAATCACATGAGTCACACTGGATTTTGTTGCTACTTCTTTACAATTAAATCACACAAGTCACACTGAATTTTGTTGCAACTTCTTTACAATTAAATCACATGAGTCACAATGATTTTTGTTGCTACTTCTTTACAATTAAATCACATAAGTCACACTGAATTTTGTTGCTAGTTCTTTACAATTAAATCACATAAGTCACACTGAATTTGTTGCTACTTCTTTACATTTAAATCACATAAGTCACACTGGATTTTGTTGTTACTTCTTTACAATTAAATCACATAAGTCACACTTAATTTTGTTGCCACTTCTTTACAATTAAATCACATAAGTCACACTTAATTTTGTTGCTACTTCTTTACAATTAAATCACATAAGTCACACTGAATTTTGTTGCTACTTCTTTACAATATAATCACATAAGTCACACTGAATTTTGTTGCTACTTCTTTACAATTAAATCAAGTCAAGTCACACTTAATTTTGTTGCTACTTCTATGCAATTAAATCCAGTCAAGTCACACTTAATTTTGTAGCTACTTCTTTACAATTAAATCCAGTCAAGTCACACTTAATTTTGTTGCTACTTCTGTACAATTAAATCACATAAGTCACCCTGAATTTGTTGCTACTTCTTTACAATTAAATCACATTAGTCACACTGGATTTTGTTGTTACTTCTTTACAATAAAATCACATAAGTCACACTGGATTTTGTTGCTACTTCTTTACAATTAAATCACATAAGTCACACTTAATTTTGTTGCTACTTCTTGACAATTAAATCACATAAGTCACCCTGAATTTGTTGCTACTTCTTTACAATTAAATCACATAAGTCACACTGGATTTTGTTGCTACTTCTTTACAATTAAATCAAACAAGTCACACTGAATTTTGTTGCTACTTATTTACAATTAAATCACATAAGTCCCACTGAATTTTGTTGCTACTTCTTTACAATTAAATCACATAAGTCACACTTAATTTTGTTGCTTCTTCTTTACAGTTAAATCCAGTCAAGTCACACTTGATTTTGTTGCTACTTCTTTACAATTAAATCACATAAGTCACCCTGAATTTGTTGCTACTTCTTTACAATTAAATCACATGAGTCACACTGAATTTTGTTGCTACTTATTTACAATTAAATCACATAAGTCACACTGAATTTGTTGTTACTTCTTTACAATTAAATCACATAAGTCACACTGGATTTTGTTGTTACTTCTTTACAATTAAATCACATAAGTCACACTGGATTTTGTTTCTACTTTTTTACAATTAAATCACATAAGTCACACTTCATTTTGTTGCTACTTATTTACAATTAAATCACATAAGTCACACCGACTTTTGTTGCTACTTCTTTACAATTAAATCACATAAGTCACACTGGATTTTGTTGCTACTTCTTTACAATTAAATCACATAAGTCACACTTAATTTTGTTGCTTCTTCTTTACAGTTGAATCCAGGGAAGTCACACTTAAGTTTGTGGCTACTTCTTGACAATTAAATCACATAAGTCACTTTGAATTTGTTGCTACTTCTTTACAATTAAATCACATAAGTCACACTGAATTTTGTTGCTACTTCTTTACAATTAAATCACATAAGTCACACTGAATTTGTTGTTACTTCTTTACAATTAAATCACATAAGTCACACTGGATTTTGTTGTTACTTCTTTACAATTAAATCACATAAGTCACACTGGATTTTGTTGCTACTTTTTTACAATTAAATCACACACGTCACACTTAATTTTGTTGCTACTTCTTTACAATTAAATCACATAAGTCACACTGAATTTTGTTGCTACTTCTTTACAATTAAATCACATAAGTCACACTGAATTTTGTTGCTACTTCTTTACAATTAAATCAAGTCAAGTCACACTTAATTTTGTTGCTACTTCTATGCAATTTAATCCAGTCAAGTCACACTTAATTTTGTAGCTACTTCTTTACAATTAAATCCAGTCAAGTCACACTTAATTTTGTTGCTACTTCTTTACAATTAAATCCAGTCAAGTCAAACTTAGATTTGTAGCTACTTCTTTACAATTTAATCCAGTCAAGTCACACTTAATTTTGTTGCTACTTCTTTACAATAAAATCACATAAGTCACCCTGAATTTGTTGCTACTTCTTTACAATTAAATCACATAAGTCACACTGGATTTTGTTGCTACTTCTTTACAATTCAATCCCATAAGTCACACTGAATTTTGTTGTTACTTCTTTACAATTAAATCACATAAGTCACACTGGATTTTGTTGCTACTTCTTTACAATTAAATCACATAAGTCAAACTGAATATTGGTGCTACGTCTTTACCATTAAATCAAGTCAAGTCACACTTAATTTTGTTGCTACTTCTATGCAATGAAATCCAGTCAAGTCACACTTAATTTTGTAGCTACTTCTTTACAATTAAATCCAGTCAAGTCACACTTAATTTTGTTGCTACTTCTGTACAATTAAATCACATAAGTCACCCTGAATTTGTTGCGACTTATTTACAATTAAATCACATAAGTCACACTGGATTTTGTTGTTACTTCTTTACAATTAAATCACGTAAGTCACACTTAATTTTGTTGCTACTTCTTTACAATTAAATCACATAAGTCACACTGAATGTTGTTGCTACTTCTTTACAATTGAATCACATAAGTCACACTGAATTTTGTTGCTACTTCTTTACAATTAAATCACATAAGTCACACTGAATTTTGTTGCTACTTCTTTACAATTAAATCACATAAGTCACACTGGATTTGGTTGCTACTTCTTTACAATTAAATCACATAAGTCACACTGAATTTGTTGTTACTTCTTTACAATTAAATCACATAAGTCACACTGGATTTTGTTGTTACTTCTTTACAATTAAATCACATAAGTCACAGTAAATTTAGTTGCTACTCCTTTACAATTAAATCACATAAGTCACACTGAATTTTGTTGCTACTTCTTTACAATTATATCAAGTCAAGTCACACTTAATTTTGTTGCTACTTCTATGCAATTAAATCCAGTCAAGTCACACTTAATTTTGTAGCTACTTCTTTACAATTAAATCCAGTCAAGTGACACTTAATTTTGTTGCTACTTCTTTACAATTAAATCACATAAGTACACTTAATTTTGTAGCTTAGTCTTTACAGTTGAATCCAGTCAAGTCACACTTAATTTTGTTGCTACTTCTTTACAATTAAATCACATGAGTCACACTGGATTTTGTTGCTACTTCTTTACAATTAAATCACATAAGTCACACTTAATTTTGTTGCTTCTTCTTTACAGTGAAGGCCAGGGAAGTCACACTGGATTTTGTTGCTACTTCTTTACAATAAAATAACCCAAGTCACCCTGAATTTTGTTGCTACTTCTTTACAATTTAATCACATAAGTCCCCCATAATATTGTTGCTACTTCTTTACAATTTAATCACATAAGTCACACTGGATTTTGTTGCTTCTTCTTTACAGTTAAATCCAGTCAAGTCACACTGAATTTTGTTGCTACTTCTTTACAATTAAATCACAGACGTCATCTTGAATTTGTTGCTACTTCTTTACAATTAAATCACATAAGTCACACTGAATTTTGTTGCTACTTTTTTACAATTAAATCTCATAAGTCACACTGAATTTGTTGCTACTTCTTTACAATTAAATCACATAAGTCACACTGGATTTTGTTGTTACTTCTTTACAATTAAATCTCATAAGTCACACTGGATTTTGTTGCTACTTCTTTACAATTAAATCACAAAAGTCCCACTGAATTTTGTTGCTACTTCTTTACAATTAAATCACATAAGTCACACTGAATTTGTTGCTACTTTTTTACAATTAAATCACATAAGTCACACTGGAGTTTGTTGTTACTTCTTTACAATTAAATCACATAAGTCACAGTAAATTTAGTGGCTACTCCTTTACAATTAAATCACATAAGTCACACTGAATTTTGTTGCTACTTCTTTACAATTAAATCAAGTCAAGTCACACTTAATTTTGTTGCTACTTCTATGCAATTAAATCCAGTCAAGTCACACTTAATTTTGTAGCTACTTCTTTACAATTAAATCCAGTCAAGTCACACTTAATTTTGTTGCTACTTCTGTACAATTAAATCACAGAAGTAACCCTGAATTTGTTGCTACTTCTTTACAATTAAATCATAAAAGTCACACTGGATTTTGTTGTTACTTCCTTACAATTAAATCACATGAGTCACACTGGATTTTGTTGCTACTTCTTTACAATTAAATCACATAAGTCACACTTAATTTTGTTGCTTCTTCTTTACAGTTAAGGCCAGGGAAGTCACACTGGATTTTTTTGCTACTTCTTTACAATTAAATCACAAAAGTATCACTGGATTTTGTTGCTACTTCTTTATAATCAAATCACATAAGTAACACTGGATTTTGTTGCTACTTCTTTACAATTAAATCACCCAAGTCACCCTGAATTTTGTTGCTACTTCTTTACAATTGAATCACATAAGTCCCCCATAATAATGCTGCTACTTCGTTACAATTAAATCACATAAGTCACACTGAATTTTGTTGCTTCTTCTTTACAGTTAAATCCAGTCAAGTCACACTTAATTTTTGTGCTACTTCTTTACAATTAAATCACATAAGTCACCTTGAATTTGTTGCTACTTCTTTACAATTAAATCACATAAGTCACACTGAATTTTGTTGCTACTTCTTTACAATTAACTCTCATAAGTCACACTGAATTTGTTGTTACTTCTTTACAATTAAATCACATAAGTCACACTGGATTTTGTTGTTACTTCTTTACAATTAAATCACATAAGTAACACTGGATTTTGTTGCTACTTCTTTACAATTAAATCACATAAGTCACACTTAATTTTGTTGCTACTTCTTTACAATTAAATCACATAAGTCACACTAAATTTTGTTGCTACTTCTTTAGAATTAAATCACATAAGTCACACTGAATTTTGTTGCTACTTCTTTACAATTAAATCAAGTTAAGTCACACTTAATTTTGTTGCTACTTCTATGCAATGTAATCCAGTCAAGTCACACTTAATTTTATAGCTACTTCTTTACAATTAAATCACATAAGTCACCCTGAATTTGTTGCTACTTCTTTACAATTAAATCACATGAGTCACACTGGATTTTGTTGCTTCTTCTTTACAGTTAAATCCAGTCAAATCACACTTAATTTTGTTGCTACTTCTTTACAATTAAATCACATAAGTCACACGAGATTTTGTTGCTAGTTCTTTACAATTAAATAACATAAGTCCCACTAAATATTGTTGCTACTTCTTTACAATTAAATCACATAAGTCACACTTAATTTTGTTGCTTCTTCTTTACAGTTAAATCCAGTCAAGTCACACTTTATTTTGTTGCTACTTCTTTACAATTTAATCACATAAGTCCCCTCTGAATTTGTTGCTACTTTTTTACAATTAAATCACATAAGTCACACTGGATTTTGTTGCTACTTCTTTACAATTAAATCACATAAGTCACACTGAATTTTGTTGCTACTTCTTTACAATTAAATCACATAAGTCACACTGAATGTTGTTGCTACTTCTTTACAATTAAATAACATAAGTCACACTGAATTTGTTGATACTTCTTTACAATTAAATAACATAAGTCACACTGGATTTTGTTGCTACTTCTTTACAATTAAATCACATAAGTCACACTGGATTTTGTTGCTACTTCTTCACACCTAAATCACATAAGTCACACTTACTTTTGTTGCTACTTCTTTGAAATAAAATAACATAAGTCACACTTAATTTTGTTGCTACTTCTTTACAATTAAATCCAGTAAAGTCAAACTTAATTTTGTAGCTACTTCTTTACAATTAAATCCAGTCAAGTCACACTTAATTTTGTTGCCGCTTCTGTACAATTAAATCACATAAGTCACTCTGAATTTGTTGCTACTTCTTTACAATTAAATCACATAAGTCACACTGGATTTTGTTGATACTTCTTTACAATTAAATCACATAAGTGTCACTGGATTTTGTTGCAACTTCTTTACAATTAAATCACATAAGTCACACTGAATTTTGCTGCTTCTTCTTTACAGTTACATCCAGTCAAGTCACACTGAATTTTGTTGCTACTTCTTTACAATTAAATCACATAAGTTACACGAGATTTTGTTGCTACTTCTTTACAATTAAATCACATTAGTCCCACTGAATATTGTTGCTACTTCTTACAATTAAATCATATAAGTCACACTTAATTTTGTTGCTTCTTCTTTACAGTTAAATTTAGTCAAGTCACACTTAATTTAGTTGCTACTTCTTTTCAATTAAATCACATAAGTCACCCTGAATTTGTTGCTACTTCTTTCAATTAAATCACATAAGTCACACTGGAGTTTGTTGCTACTTCTTTACTATTAAATCACATAAGTCACACTGAATTTTGTTGCTACATATTTACAATTAAATCACATAAGTCCCACTGAATTTTGTGGCTACTTCTTTACATTTAAATCACATAAGTCAAACTGAATTTGTTGCGACTTCTTTACAATTAAATCACATAAGTCACACTGGATTTTGTTGTTACTTCTTTACAATTAAATCACATAAGTCACACTGGATTTTGTTGCTACTTCTTTACAATTAAATCACATAAGTCACACTTAATTTTGTTGCTACTTCTTTACAATTAAATAACATAAGTCACACTGAATTTTGTTGCTACTTCTTTACAATTAAATCACATAAGTCACCCTGAATTTTGTAGCTACTTCTTTACAATTAAATCAAGTCAAGTCACACTTAATTTTGTTGCTAATTCTATGCAATTAAATCCAGTCAAGTCACACTTAATTTTGTAGTTACTTCTTTACAATTAAATCCAGTCAAGTCACACTTAATTTTGTTGCTACTTCTGTACAATTAAATCACATAAGTCACCCTGAATTTGTTGCTACTTCTTTACAATTAAATAACATAAGTAACATTTAATTTTGTTGCTACTTCTTTACAGATGAATCCAGTCAAGTCACACTTAATTTTGTTGCGACTTCTTTACAATTAAATGACATAAGTCACCATCAATTTGTTGCTACTTCTTTACAATTGAATCACATAAGTCACACTGGATTGTGTTGCTACTTCTTTACAATTAAATCACATAAGTCACACTGACTTTTGTTGCGACTTCTTTACAATTAAATCATATAAGTCACACTGAATTTGGTTGCTACTTCTTTACAATTAAATCACATAAGTCACACTGAATTTGTTAATACTTCTTTTCAATTAAATAACATAAGTCACACTGGATTTTGTTGTTACTTCTTTACAATTAAATCACATAAGTCACACTGGATTTTGTTGCTACTTCTTTACAATTATATCACATAAGTCACACTGAATTTTGTTGCTAGTTCTTTACAATTAAATCACATAATTCACACTGAATTTTGTTGCTACTTCTTTAACATTAAATCACATAATTCACACTGAATTTTGTTGCTACTTCTTTACAATTAAATCACATAAGTCACACTGGATTTTGTTGCTACTTCTTTACAATTAAATCACATAAGTCACACTGGATTTTTTTGCTACTTCTTTACAATTAAATCACATAAGTCACACTTAATTTTGTTGCTTCTTCTTTACAATTAAATCCAGTCAAGTCACACTTAATTTTGTAGCTACTTCTTTACAATTAAATCCAGTCAAGTCACACTTAATTTTGTTGCTACTTCTGTACTATTAAATCACATAAGCTACCCTTAATTTGTTGCTACTTCTTTACAATTAAATCACATAAGTCACACTGAATTTTGTTGCTACTTCTTTACAATTAAATCACATAAGTCACACTTAATTTTGTTGCTTCTTCTTTACAATTAAATCACATAAGTCACACTGATTTTTGTTGCTACTTCTTTACAATTAAATAACATGAGTCACACTGAATTTTGTTGATACTTTTTTACAATTAAATAACATAAGTCACACTGGATTTTGTTGCTACTTCTTTAAAATCAAATCACATAAGTCACACTGAATTTTGTTTCTACATCTTTACAATTAAATCAAATAAGTCACACTGAATTTTCTTTCTAATTCTTTACAATAAAATCCAGTCAAGTCACACTTAATATTGTAGCTACTTCTTTAAAATTAAATTCAGTCAAGTCACACTTAATTATGTTGCTTCTTCTGTACAATTAAATCACATAAGTCACCCTGAATTTGTTGCTACTTCTTTACAATAAAATCACATAAGTCACACTGGATTTTGTTGCTACTTCTTTACAATTCAATCACATAAGTAACACTGAATTTTGTTGTTACTTCTTTACAATTAAATCACATAAGTCACACTGGATTTTGTTGCTACTTCTTTACAATTAAACTACATAAGTCACACTGGATTTTGTTGTTACTTCTTTACAATTAAATCACATAAGTCACACTGGATTTTTTTGCTACTTCTTTACAATTAAATCACATAAGTCACACTTAATTTTGTTGCTTCTTCTTTACAGTTAAAACCAGTCAAGTCACACTTAATTTTGTTGCTACTTCTTTACAATTAAATCACATAAGTCACACGAGTTTTGTTGCTAGTTCTTTACAATGAAATCACATAAGTCCCACTAAATATTGTTGCTACTTCTTTACAATGAAATCACATAAGTCACACTTAATTTTGTGGCTTCTTCTTTACAGTTTAATCCAGTCAAGTCACACTTAATTTTGTTGCTACTTCTATACAATTAAATCACATAAGTCACCCTAGATATGTTGCTACTTCTTTACAATTAAATCACATAAGTCACACTGGATTTTGTTGCTACTTTATTACAAGTAAATAACATAAGTCACACTGAATTTTGTTGCTACTTCTTTACAATTAAATAACATAAGTCACACTGAATTTGTTGCTACTTCTTTACAATTAAATCACATAAGTCAACCTGAATTTTGTTGCTACTTCTTTACAATTAAATCAAGTCAAGTCACACTTAATTTTGTTGCTACTTCTATTCAATTAAATCCAGTCAAGTCACACTTAATTTTGTAGCTACTTCTTTACAATTAAATCCAGTCAAGTCACACTTAATTTTGTTGCTACTTCTGTACAATTAAATCACATAAGTCACCCTGAATTTGTTGCTACTTCTTTACAATTAATTCACATAAGTCACAGTGGATTTTGTTGTTACTTCTTTACAATTAAATCACATAAGTCACACTGGATTTTGTTGCTACTTCTTTACAATTATATCACATAAGTCACACTGAATTTTGTTGCTACTTCTTTACAATTAAATCACATAAGTCACACTGAATTTGGTTGCTACTTCTTTACAATTAAATCACATAAGTCACACTGAATTTGTTTATACTTCTTTACAATTAAATAACATAAGTCACACTGGATTTTGTTGTTATTTATTTACAATTAAATCACATAAGTCACACTGGATTTTGTTGCTACTTCTTTACAATTAAATCACATAAGTCACACTGAATTTTGTTGCTACTTCTTTACAATTACATAACATAAGTCACACTGGATTTTGTTGCTACTTCTTTAACATTAAATCACATAAGTCACACTGAATTTTGTTTCTTCTTCTTTACAATTAAATCCAGTCAAGTCACACTTAATTTTGTAGCTACTTCTTTACAATTAAATCCAGTCAAGTCACACTTAATTTTGTTGCTACTTCTGTACTATCAAATCACATAAGTCACCCTGAATTTGTTGCTACTTCTTTACAATTAAATCACATAAGTCACACTGGATTTTGTTGCTACTTCTTTACAATTAAATCACATAAGTCACACTTAATTTTGTTGGTTCTTCTGTACAATTAAATCACATAATGCACACTGAATTTTGTTGCTACTTCTTTACAAGTAAATCACATAAGTCACACTGAATTTTGTTGATACTTCTTTACAATTAAATAACATAAGTCACACTTAATTTTGTTGCTTCTTCTGTACAATTAAATCACATAAGTCACACTGAATTTTGTTGCTACTTCTTGTCAATTAAATCAAATAAGTCACACTGAATTTTGTTTCTACTTCTTTACAATTAAATCCAGTCAAGTCACACTTAATTTTGTAGCTACTTCTTTACAATTAAATCTAGTCAAGTCACACTTAATTGTGTTGCTACTTCTGTACAATTAAATCACATAAGTCACCCTGAATTTGTTGCTACTTCTTTACAATTAAATCAAATAAGTCACACTGGATTTTGTTGTTACTTCTTTACAATTAAATCACATAAGTCACACTGGATTTTGTTGCTACTTCTTTACAATTAAATCACATAAGTAACACTTAATTTTGTTGCTTCTTCTTTACACTTAAATCCAGTCAAGTCACACTTAATTTTGTTGCTACTTCTTTACAACTAAATCACATAAGTCACCCTCAATTTGTTGCTACTTCTTTACAATTAAATCATATAAGTCACACTGGATTTTGTTGCTACTTCTTTACAATTAAATCACATAAGTTACTCTGACTTTTGTTGCTACTTCTTTACAATTAAATCACATAAGTAACACTGAATTTGGTTGCTACTTCTTTACAATTAAATCACATAAGTCACACTGAATTTGGTGATACTTCTTTAAAATTAAATAACATAAGTAACACTGGATTTTGTTGTTACTTCTTTACAATTAAATCACATAAGTCACACTGGATTTTGTTGCTACTTCTTTACAATTAAATCACCTAAGTCACACGGAATTTTGTTGCTACTTCTTTACAATTAAATCACATAAGTCACACTGAATTTTGTAGCTACTTCTTTAAAATTAAATCACATAAGTCACACTGCATTTTGTTACTACTTCTTTACAATTAAATCACATAAATCACACTGGATTTGGTTGCCACTTCTTTACAATTAAATCACATAAGTCACACTGAATTTTGTTGCTACTTCTTTACAATTAAATAACATAAGTCACACTTAATTTTGTTGCTACTTCTTTACAATTAAATAACATAAGTCACACTTAATTTTGTTGCTTCTTCTGTACAATTAAATCACATAAGTCACACTGAATTTTGTTGCTACTTCTTGTCAATTAAATCAAATAAGTCACACTGAATTTTGTTTCTACTTCTTTACAATTAAATCCAGTCAAGTCACACTTAATTTTGTAGCTACTTCTTTACAATTAAATCTAGTCAAGTCACACTTAATTGTGTTGCTACTTCTGTACAATTAAATCACATAAGTCACCCTGAATTTGTTGCTACTTCTTTACAATTAAATCAAATAAGTCACACTGGATTTTGTTGTTACTTCTTTACAATTAAATCACATAAGTCACACTGGATTTTGTTGCTACTTCTTTACAATTAAATCACATAAGTAACACTTAATTTTGTTGCTTCTTCTTTACACTTAAATCCAGTCAAGTCACACTTAATTTTGTTGCTACTTCTTTACAACTAAATCACATAAGTCACCCTCAATTTGTTGCTACTTCTTTACAATTAAATCATATAAGTCACACTGGATTTTGTTGCTACTTCTTTACAATTAAATCACATAAGTTACTCTGACTTTTGTTGCTACTTCTTTACAATTAAATCACATAAGTAACACTGAATTTGGTTGCTATTTTTTTACAATTAAATCACATAAGTCACACTGAATTTGGTGATACTTCTTTAAAATTAAATAACATAAGTCACACTGGATTTTGTTGTTACTTCTTTACAATTAAATCACATAAGTCACACTGGATTTTGTTGCTACTTCTTTACAATTAAATCACCTAAGTCACACTGAATTTTGTTGCTACTTCTTTACAATTAAATCACATAAGTCACACTGAATTTTGTAGCTACTTCTTTAAAATTAAATCACATAAGTCACACTGCATTTTGTTACTACTTCTTTACAATTAAATCACATAAATCACACTGGATTTGGTTGCCACTTCTTTACAATTAAATCACATAAGTCACACTGAATTTTGTTGCTACTTCTTTACAATTAAATAACATAAGTCACACTTAATTTTGTTGCTACTTCTTTACAATTAAATCACATAAGTCACCCTGAATTTGTTGCTACTTCTATGCAATTAAATCCAGTCAAGTCACACTTAATTTTGTAGCTACTTCTTTCCAATTAAATACAGTCAAGTCACACTTAATTTTGTTGCAACTTCTGTACAATTAAATCACATAAGTCACCCTGAATTTGTTGCTACTTCTTTACAATTAAATCACATAAGTCACACGGGATTTTGTTATTACTTCTTTACAATTAAATCACATAAGTCACACTGGATTTTGTTGCTACTTCTTTACAATTAAATCACATAAGTCACACTTAATTTTGTTGCTTCTTCTTTACAGTTTATCCAGTCAAGTCACACTTAATTTTGTTGCTACTTCTGTACAATTAAATCACATAAGTCACCCTGAATTTGTTGCTACTTCTTTACAATTAAATCACATAAGTCACCCTCAATTTGTTACTACTTCTTTACAATTAAATAACATAAGTCACACTGGATTGTGTTGCTACTTCTTTACAATTAAATCACATAAGTCACACTGACTTTTGTTGCTACTTCTTTACAATTAAATCACATAAGTCACACTTAGTTTGGTTTCTACTTCTTTACAATTAAATCACATAAGTCACACTGAATTTGTTGATACTTCTTTACAATTAAATCACATAAGTCACACTGAATTTTGTTGCTACTTCTTTACAATTAAATCACATAAGTCACACTGAATTTTGTTGCTACTTATTTACAATTAAATCCAGTCAAGTCACACTTAATTTTGTAGCTACTTCTTTACAATTAAATCCAGTCAAGTCACACTTAATTTTGTTGCTACTTCTGTACTATTAAATCACATAAGTCACCCTGATTTTGTTGCTACTTCTTTACAATTAAATCATATAAGTCACACTGGATTTTGTTGCTACTTCTTTACAATTAAATCACATAAGTTACTCTGACTTTTGTTGCTACTTCTTTACAATTAAATCACATAAGTAACACTGAATTTGGTTGCTACTTTTTTACAATTAAATCACATAAGTCACACTGAATTTGGTGATACTTCTTTAAAATTAAATAACATAAGTCACACTGGATTTTGTTGTTACTTCTTTACAATTAAATCACATAAGTCACACTGGATTTTGTTGCTACTTCTTTACAATTAAATCACCTAAGTCACACTGAATTTTGTTGCTACTTCTTTACAATTAAATCACATAAGTCACACTGAATTTTGTAGCTACTTCTTTAAAATTAAATCACATAAGTCACACTGCATTTTGTTACTACTTCTTTACAATTAAATCACATAAATCACACTGGATTTGGTTGCCACTTCTTTACAATTAAATCACATAAGTCACACTGAATTTTGTTGCTACTTCTTTACAATTAAATAACATAAGTCACACTTAATTTTGTTGCTACTTCTTTACAATTAAATCACATAAGTCACCCTGAATTTGTTGCTACTTCTATGCAATTAAATCCAGTCAAGTCACACTTAATTTTGTAGCTACTTCTTTCCAATTAAATACAGTCAAGTCACACTTAATTTTGTTGCAACTTCTGTACAATTAAATCACATAAGTCACCCTGAATTTGTTGCTACTTCTTTACAATTAAATCACATAAGTCACACGGGATTTTGTTATTACTTCTTTACAATTAAATCACATAAGTCACACTGGATTTTGTTGCTACTTCTTTACAATTAAATCACATAAGTCACACTTAATTTTGTTGCTTCTTCTTTACAGTTTATCCAGTCAAGTCACACTTAATTTTGTTGCTACTTCTGTACAATTAAATCACATAAGTCACCCTGAATTTGTTGCTACTTCTTTACAATTAAATCACATAAGTCACCCTCAATTTGTTACTACTTCTTTACAATTAAATAACATAAGTCACACTGGATTGTGTTGCTACTTCTTTACAATTAAATCACATAAGTCACACTGACTTTTGTTGCTACTTCTTTACAATTAAATCACATAATTCACACTTAGTTTGGTTTCTACTTCTTTACAATTAAATCACATAAGTCACACTGAATTTGTTGATACTTCTTTACAATTAAATCACATAAGTCACACTGAATTTTGTTGCTACTTCTTTACAATTAAATCACATAAGTCACACTGAATTTTGTTGCTACTTCTTTAACATTAAATCACATAAGTCACACTGAATTTTGTTGCTACTTATTTACAATTAAATCCAGTCAAGTCACACTTAATTTTGTAGCTACTTCTTTACAATTAAATCCAGTCAAGTCACACTTAATTTTGTTGCTACTTCTGTACTATTAAATCACATAAGTCACCCTGATTTTGTTGCTACTTCTTTACAATTAAATCACATAAGTCACACTGGATTTTGTTGCTACTTCTTTACAATTAAATCACATAAGTCACACTTAATTTTGTTGCTTCTTCTTTACAATTAAATCACATAAGTCACACTGAATTTTGTTGCTACTTCTTTACAATTAAATCACATAAGTCACACTGAATTTTGTTGATACTTCTTTACAATTAAATCACATAAGTCACACGAGATTTTGTTGCTACTTCTTTAAAATTAAATCACATAAGTCACACTGAATTTTGTTGCTACTTCTTTACAATTAAATCAAATAAGTCACACTTAATTTTGTTGCTTCTTCTTTACAGTTAAATCCAGTCAAGTCACACTTAATTTTGTTGCTACTTCTTTACAATTAAATCACATAAGTCACACATGATTTTGTTGCTACTTCTTTACAATTAAATCACATAAGTCCCACTGAATATTGTTGCTACTTCTTTACAATTAAATCACATAAGTCACACTTAATTTTGTTGCTTCTTCTTTACAGTTGAATCCAGTCAAGTAACACTTAATTTTGTTGCTACTTCTTTACAATTAAATGACACAAGTCACCCTGAATTTGTTGCTACTTCTTTACAATTAAATCACATAAGTCACACTGGATTTTGTTGCTACTTCTTTACAATTAAATAACATAAGTCACACTGGAGTTTGTTGCTACTTCTTGACAATTAAATAACATAAGTCACACTTAATTTTGTTGCTTCTTCTTTACAGTTAAATCCAGTCAAGTCACACTTAATTTTGTTGCTACTTCTTTACAATTAAATCACATCAGTCCCACTGAATTTGTTGCTACTTCTTTACAATTAAATCACATAAGTCACACTGGATTTTGTTGCTACTTCTTTACAATTAAATCACATAAGTCACACTGAATTTTCTTGCTACTTCTTTACAATCAAATCACATAAGTCACACTGAATTTTGTTGCTACTTCTTTACAATTAAATCACATAAGTCGCACTTAGTTTGGTTTCTACTTCTTTACAATTAAATCACATAAGTCACACTGAATTTGTTGATACTTCTTTACAATTAAATCACATAAGTCACACTGAATTTTGTTGCTACTTCTTTACAATTAAATCACATAAGTCACACTGAATTTTGTTGCTACTTCTTTAACATTAAATCACATAAGTCACACTGAATTTTGTTGCTACTTCTTTAACATTAAATCACATTAGTCACACTGAATTTTGTTGCTACTTATTTACAATTAAATCCAGTCAAGTCACACTTAATTTTGAAGCTACTTCTTTACAATTAAATCCAGTCAAGTCACACTGAATTTTGTTGCTACTTCTGTACTATTAAATCACATAAGTCACCCTGAATTTGTTGCTACTTCTTTACAATTAAATCACATAAGTCACACTGGATTTTGTTGCTACTTCTTTACAATTAAATCACATAAGTCACACTTAATTTTGTTGCTTCTTCTTTACAATTAAATCACATAAGTCACACTGAATTTTGTTGCTACTTCTTTACAATTAAATCACATAAGTCACACTGAATTTTGTTGATACTTCTTTACAATTAAATCACATAAGTCACACGAGATTTTGTTGCTACTTCTTTAAAATTAAATCACATAAGTCACACTGAATTTTGTTGCTACTTCTTTACAATTAAATCAAATAAGTCACACTGAATTTTGTTTCTACTTCTTTACAATTAAATCCAGTCAAGTCAGACCCATTTTTTTTAGCTACTTCTTTGCAATTAAATCCAGTCAAGTCACACTGAATTGTGTTGCTACTTCTGTACAATTAAATCACATAAGTCACCCTGAATGTGTTGCTATTTCTTTACAATTAAATCAGATAAGTCACACTGGATTTTGTTGTTACTTCTTTACAATTAAATCACATAAGTCACACTGGATTTTGTTGCTACTTCTTTACAATTAAATCACATAAGTCACAGTTAATTTTGTTGCTTCTTCTTTACAGTTAAATCCAGTCAAGTCCCACTTAATTTTGTTGCTACGTCTTTACAATTAAATCACATAAGTAACCCTCAATTTGTTGCTACTTCTTTACAATTAAATCACATAAGTCACACTGGATTTTGTTGCTACTTCTTTACAATCAAATCACATAAGTTACTCTAATTTTGTTGCGGCTTCTTTACAATTAAATCACATAAGTCACACTGAATTTGGTTGCTATTTCTTACAATTAAATCACATAAGTCCCACTAAATATTGTTGCTACTTCTTTACAATTAAATCACATAGGTCACACTGAGTTTTGTTGTTACTTCTTTACAATTAAATCACATAAGTCACACTGGATTTTGTTGCTACCTCTGTACAATTAAATAACCTAAGTCACACTGAATTTGTTACTACTTCTTTACAATTAAATCACATAAGTCACACTGAATTTTGTTGCTACTTCTTTAACATTAAATCACATAAGTCACACTAAATTTTGTTGCTACTTCTTTACAATTAAATCCAGTCAAGTCACACTTAATTTTGTAGCTACTTCTTTACAATTTAATCCAGTCAAGTCACACTTAATTTTGTTGCAACTTCTGTACTATTAAACAACATAATTCACCCTGACTTTGTTGCTACTTCTTTAACATTGAATCACATAAGTCACACTGGATTTTGTTGCTACTTCTTTACAATTAAATAACATAAGTTACACTTAATTTTGTTGCTTCTTCTTTACAGTTTAATCCAGTCAAGTCACACTTAATTTTGTTGCTACTTCTTTACAATTAAATCACATAAGTCACACATGATTTTGTTGCTACTTCTTTACAATTAAATCACATAAGTCCCACTGAATATTGTTGCTACTTCTTTACAATTAAATCACATAAGTCACACTTAATTTTGTTGCTTCTTCTTTACAGTTGAATCCAGTCAAGTCACACTTAATTTTGTTGCTACTTCTTTACAATTAAATGACACAAGTCACCCTGAATTTGTTGCTACTTCTTTACAATTAAATCACATAAGTCACACTGGATTTTGTTGCTACTTCTTTACAATTAAATAACATAAGTCACACTGGAGTTTGTTGCTACTTCTTTACAATTAAATAACATAAGTCACACTTAATTTTGTTGCTTCTTCTTTACAGTTAAATCCAGTCAAGTCACACTTAATTTTGTTGCTACTTCTTTACAATTAAATCACATAAGTCCCACTGAATTTGTTGCTACTTCTTTACAATTAAATCACATAAGTCACACTGGATTTTGTTGCTACTTCTTTACAATTAAATCACATAAGTCACACTGAATTTTCTTGCTACTTCTTTACAATCAAATCACATAAGTCACACTGAATTTTGTTGCTACTTCTTTACAATTAAATCACATAAGTCACACTGAATTTTGTTGATACTTCTTTACAATTAAATAACATAAGTCACATGAGATTTTGTTGCTACTTCTTACAAATTAAATCACATAAGTCACACTGAATTTTGTTGTAACTTCTTTACAACTAAATCACATAAGTCACACTTAATTTTGTTGCTTCTTCTTTACAGTTGAATCCAGTCAAGTCACACTTAATTTTGTTGCTACTTCTTTACAATTAAATGACACAAGTCACCCTGAATTTGTTGCTACTTCTTTAAAATTAAATCACATAAGTCACACTGAATTTTGTTGCTACTTCTTTACAATTAAATCAAATAAGTCACACTGAATTTTGTTTCTACTTCTTTACAATTAAATCCAGTCAAGTCAGACCCATTTTTTTAGCTACTTCTTTGCAATTAAATCCAGTCAAGTCACACTGAATTGTGTTGCTACTTCTGTACAATTAAATCACATAAGTCACCCTGAATGTGTTGCTATTTCTTTACAATTAAATCACATAAGTCACACTGGATTTTGTTGTTACTTCTTTACAATTAAATCACATAAGTCACACTGGATTTTGTTGCTACTTCTTTACAATTAAATCACATAAGTCACAGTTAATTTTGTTGCTTCTTCTTTACAGTTAAATCCAGTCAAGTCCCACTTAATTTTGTTGCTACGTCTTTACAATTAAATCACATAAGTAACCCTCAATTTGTTGCTACTTCTTTACAATTAAATCACATAAGTCACACTGGATTTTGTTGCTACTTCTTTACAATCAAATCACATAAGTTACTCTAATTTTGTTGCGGCTTCTTTACAATTAAATCACATAAGTCACACTGAATTTGGTTGCTATTTCTTACAATTAAATCACATAAGTCCCACTAAATATTGTTGCTACTTCTTTACAATTAAATCACATAGGTCACACTGAGTTTTGTTGTTACTTCTTTACAATTAAATCACATAAGTCACACTGGATTTTGTTGCTACCCCTGTACAATTAAATAACCTAAGTCACACTGAATTTGTTACTACTTCTTTACAATTAAATCACATAAGTCACACTGAATTTTGTTGCTACTTCTTTAACATTAAATCACATAAGTCACACTAAATTTTGTTGCTACTTCTTTACAATTAAATCCAGTCAAGTCACACTTAATTTTGTAGCTACTTCTTTACAATTTAATCCAGTCAAGTCACACTTAATTTTGTTGCAACTTCTGTACTATTAAACAACATAATTCACCCTGACTTTGTTGCTACTTCTTTAACATTGAATCACATAAGTCACACTGGATTTTGTTGCTACTTCTTTACAATTAAATAACATAAGTTACACTTAATTTTGTTGCTTCTTCTTTACAGTTTAATCCAGTCAAGTCACACTTAATTTTGTTGCTACTTCTTTACAATTAAATCACATAAGTCACACATGATTTTGTTGCTACTTCTTTACAATTAAATCACATAAGTCCCACTGAATATTGTTGCTACTTCTTTACAATTAAATCACATAAGTCACACTTAATTTTGTTGCTTCTTCTTTACAGTTGAATCCAGTCAAGTCACACTTAATTTTGTTGCTACTTCTTTACAATTAAATGACACAAGTCACCCTGAATTTGTTGCTACTTCTTTACAATTAAATCACATAAGTCACACTGGATTTTGTTGCTACTTCTTTACAATTAAATAACATAAGTCACACTGGAGTTTGTTGCTACTTCTTTACAATTAAATAACATAAGTCACACTTAATTTTGTTGCTTCTTCTTTACAGTTAAATCCAGTCAAGTCACACTTAATTTTGTTGCTACTTCTTTACAATTAAATCACATAAGTCCCACTGAATTTGTTGCTACTTCTTTACAATTAAATCACATAAGTCACACTGGATTTTGTTGCTACTTCTTTACAATTAAATCACATAAGTCACACTGAATTTTCTTGCTACTACTTTACAATCAAATCACATAAGTCACACTGAATTTTGTTGCTACTTCTTTACAATTAAATCACATAAGTCACACTGAATTTTGTTGATACTTCTTTACAATTAAATAACATAAGTCACATGAGATTTTGTTGCTACTTCTTACAAATTAAATCACATAAGTCACACTGAATTTTGTTGTAACTTCTTTACAACTAAATCACATAAGTCACACTTAATTTTGTTGCTACTTATTTACAATTAAATCACATAAGTCACCCTCAATTTGTTGCTACTTCTTTACAATTAAATCACATAAGTCACACTGAATTTGGTTGCTACTTCTTTACAATTAAATCACATAAGTCACACTGAATTTGTTGATACTTCTTTACAATTAAATAACATAAGTCACACTGGATTTTGTTGTTACTTCTTTACAATTAAATCACATAAGTCACACTGGATTTTGTTGCTACTTCTTTACAATTAAATAACATAAGTCACACTGAATTTTGTTGCTACTTCTTTACAATTAAATCACATAAGTCTCACTGAATTTTGTTGCTACTTCTTTAACATTAAATCACATAAGTCACACTGAATTTTGTAGCTACTTCTTTACAATTAAATCCAGTGAAGTCACACTTAATTTTGTTGCTACTTCTGTACTATTAAATCACATAAGTCACCCTGAATTTGTTGCTACTTCTTTACAATTAAATCACATAAGTTACACTGGATTTTGTTGCTACTTCTTTACAATTAAATCACATAAGTCACACTTAATTTTGTTGCTTCTTCTTTACAATTAAATCACACACGTCACACTGAATTTTGTTGCTACTTCTTTACAATTAAATCACATAAGTCACACTGAATTTTGTTGATACTTCTTTACAATTAAATAACATAAGTCACACGAGATTTTGTTGCTACTTCTTTAAAATTAAATCACATAAGTCACACTGAATTTTGTTGCTACTTCTTTACAATTTAATCAAATTAGTCACACTTAATTTTGTTTCTACTTCTTTACAATCAAATCCAGTCAAGTCACACTTAATTTTGTAGCTACTTCTTTACAATTAAATCCAGTCAAGTCACACTTAATTGTGTTGCTACTTCTGTACAATTAAATCACATAAGTCACCCTGAATTTTTTTGCTACTTCTTTACAATTAAATCACATAAGTCACACTGGATTTTGTTGTTACTTCTTTACAATTAAATCACATAATTCACACTGGATTTTGTTGCTACTTCTTTACAATTAAATCACATAAGTCACACTTAATTTTGTTGCTTTTTCTTTACAGTTAAATCCAGTCAAGTCACACTTGATTTTGTTGCTACTTCTTTACAATTAAATCACAAACGTCACCCTCAATTTGTTGCTACTTCTTTAAAATTAAATCACATAAGTAACACTGGATTTTGTTGCTACTTCTTTACAATTAAATCACATAAGTCACACTGAATTTGGTTGCTACTTCTTTACAATTAAATAACATAAGTCACACTGAATTTGTTGATACTTCTTTACAATTAAACAACATAAGTCACACTGGATTTTGTTGTTACTTCTTTACAATTAAATCACATAAGTCACACTGGATTTTGTTGCTACTTCTTTACAATTAAATCACATAAGTCACACTTAATTTTGTTGCTACTTCTTTACAATTAAATCCAGTCAAGTCACACTTAATTGTGTTGCTACTTCTGTACAATTAAATAGGTCACCCTGATTTTGTTGCACCTTCTTTACAATCAAATCACATAAGTCACACTGGATTTTGTTGTCACTACTTTACAATTA
Source organism: Sepiola atlantica (assembly GCA_963556195.1). Classification (NCBI taxonomy): domain Eukaryota; kingdom Metazoa; phylum Mollusca; class Cephalopoda; order Sepiida; family Sepiolidae; genus Sepiola; species Sepiola atlantica. Next base: position 132,497,168 of record OY744528.1, on the reverse strand, counting down.
AATCACATAAGTCACACTTAATTTTGTTGCTACTTCTTTACAATTAAATAACATAAGTCACACTGAATTTTGTTGCTACTTCTTAACAATTAAATCACATAAGTAACCCTGAATTTTGTTGCTACTTCTTTACAATTGAATCAAGTCAAGTCACACTTAATTTTGTTGCTACTTCATGCAATCAAATCCAGTCAAGTCACACTTAATTTTGTAGCTACTTATTTACAATTAAATCCAGTCAAGTCACACTTAATTTTGTTGCTACTTCTGTACAATTAAATCACATAAGTCACACTGAATTTGTTGCTACTTCTTTACAATTAAATCACATAAGTCACACTGGATTTTGTTGTTACTTCTTTACAATTGAATCACACAAGTAACACTGGATTTTGTTGCTACTTCTTTACAACTAAATCACATAAGTCACACTGGATTTTGTTGCTACTTCTTTACAGTAAAATCCAGTCAAGTCACACTTAATTTTGTTGCTACTTCTTTACAATTAAATCACATAAGTAACCCTCAATTGGTTGCTACTTCTTTACAATTAAATCACATAAGTCACACTGGATTGTGTTGCTACTTCTTTACAATTAAATCACATAAGTCACACAAACTTTTGTTGCTACTTCTTTACAATTAAATCACATAAGTCACACTGAATTTGGTTGCTACTTCTTTACAATTAAATCACATAAGTCACACTGAATTTGTTGATACTTCTTTACAATTAAATAACATAAGTCACACTGGATTTTGTTGTTACTTCTTTACAATTAAATCACATAAGTCACACTGGATTTTGTTGCTACTTCGTTACAATTAAATCACATAAGTCACACTGAATTTTGTTGCTACTTCTTTACAATTAAATCACATAAGTCACACTGAATTTTGTTGCTACTTCTTTAACATTAAATCACATAAGTCACACTGAATTTTGTTGCTACTTCTTTACAATTAAATCCAGTCAAGTCACACTTAATTTTGTAGCTACTTCTTTACAATTAAATCCAGTCAAGTCACACTTAATTTTGTTGCTACTTCTGTAATATAAAATCACATAAATAACCCTGAATTTGTTGCTACTTCTTTACAATTAAATCACATAAGTCACACTTAATTTTGTTGCTTCTTCTTTACAATTAAATCACATAAGTCACACTGAATTTTGTTGCTACTTCTTTACAATTAAATCACATAAGTCACACTGAATTTTGTTGATACTTCTTTACAATTAAATAACATGAGTCACACGAGATTTTGTTGCTACTTCTTTAAAATTAAATCAAATAAGTCACACTGAATTTTGTTGCTACTTCTTTATAATTAAATCAAATAAGTCACACTGAATTTTGTTTCTACTTCTTTACAATTAAATCCAGTCAAGTCACACTGAATTTTGTAGCTACTTCTTTACAATTAAATCCAGTCAAGTCACACTTAATTGTGTTGCTACTTCTGTACAATTAAATCACATAAGTCACCCTGATTTTGTTGCACCTTCTTTACAATTAAATCACATGAGTCACACTGGATTTTGTTGTCACTACTTTACAATTAAATCACATAAGTCACACTGGATTTTGTTGCTACTTCTTTACAATTAAATCACATAAGTCACACTTAATTTTGTTGCTACTTCTTTACAATTAAATAACATAAGTTACTCTGACTTTTGTTGGTACTTCTTTACAATTAAATCACATAAGTCACACTGAATTTGGTTGCTACTTCTTTACAATGAAATCACATAAGTCACACTGAATTTGTTGATACTTCTTTACAATTAAATAACATAAGTCACACTGGATTTTGTTGTTACTTCTTTACAATTAAATCACATAAGTCACACTGGATTTTGTTGCTACTTCTTTACAATTAAATCACCTAAGTCACACTGAATTTTGTTGCTACTTCTTTACAATTAAATCACATAAGTCACACTGAATTTTGTTTCTTCTTCTTTAACATTAATTCACATAAGTCACACTGAATTTGGTTGTTACTTCTTTACAATTAAATCCAGTCAAGTCACACTTAATTTGGTAGCTACTTCTTTACAATTCAATCCAGTCAAGTCACACTTACTTTTGTTGCAACTTCTGTACTATTAAATCACATAAGTCACCCTGAATTTGTTGCTACTTCTTTACAATTAAATCACATAAGTAACACTGGATTTTGTTGCTACTTCTTTACAATTAAATCACATAAGTCAAACTTAATTTTGTTGCTTCTTCTTTACAGTTAAATCCAGTCAAGTCACACTTAATTTTGTTGCTACTTCTTTACAATTAAATCACATAAGTCACACAGGATTTTGTTGCTACTTCTTTACAATTAAATCACATAAGTCCCACTGAATATTGTTGCTTCTTCTTTACAATTAAATCACATAAGTCACACTTAATTTTGTTGCTTCTTTTTTACAGTTAAATCCAGTCAAGTCACACCTTATTTTGTTGCTACTTCTTTACAATTAAATCACACAAGTCACCTTGAATGTGTTGCTACTTCTTTACAAGTAAATCACATAAGTCACACTGGATTTTGTTGCTACTTCTTTACAATGAAATCGAATAAGTCACACTAAATTTTGTTGCTACTTCTTTACAATAAAATCACATAAGTCACACTGAATTTTGTTGCTACTTCTTTACAATTAAATCACATAAGTCACACTGAATTTGTCGCTACTTCTTTACAATTAAATGACATAAGTCACACTGGATTTTGTTGTTACTTCTTTACAATTCAATCACATAGGTCACACTTGATTTTGTTGCTACTTCTTTACAATTAAATCCAGTCAAGTCACACTTAGTTTTGTAGCTACTTCCTTACAATTTTATCCAGTCAAGTCACACTTAATTTTGTTGCTACTTTTTTACAATTAAATCACATAAGTCACCCTGAATTTGTTGCTACTTCTTTCTAATTAAATCACATGAGTCACACTGGATTTTGTTGCTACTTCTTTACAATTCAATCACATAAGTCACACTGAATTTTGTTGTTACTTCTTTACAATTAAATCACATAAGTGACACAGGATTTTGTTGCTACTTCTTTACAATTAAATCACATAAGTCACACTGGATTTTGTTGCTACTTCTTTACAATTAAATCACATAAGTCACACTGGATTTTGTTGCCACTTCTTTACAATTAAATAACATAAGTCACACTTAATTTTGTAGCTTCTTCTTTACAGTTAAATCCAGTCAAGTCACACTTAATTTTGTTGCTACTTCTTTACAATTAAATCACATAAGTCCCACTGAATATTGTTGCTACTTCTTTACAATTAACTCACATAAGTCACACTGAATTTTATTGCTACTTCTTTACAATTAAATCACATAAGTCCCACTGAATATTGTGGCTACTTATTTACAATTAAATCACATAAGTCACACTTAATTTTGTTGCTTCTTCTTTACAATTAAATCACATAAGTCACACTGAATTTGTTGCTACTTCTTTAAAATTAAATCACATAAGTCACACTGGATTTTGTTGCTACTTCTTTACAATTAAATCACATAAGTCACACTGAATTTTGTTGCTACTTCTTTACAATTAAATCACATAAGTAACACTTAATTTTGTTGCTACTTCTTTACAATGAAATCCAGTCAAGTCACACTTAATTTTGTTGCTACTTCTGTACAATTAAATCACATAAGTCACCCTGAATTTGTTGCTATCTCTTTACAATTAAATCACATAAGTCACACTGGATTTTGTTGCTACTTCTTTACAATTAAATCACATAAGTCACACTGGATTTTGTTGCTACTTCTTTACAATTAAATCACATAAGTCAAACTTAATTTTGTTGCTTCTTCTTTACAGTTACATCCAGTAAAGTCACACTTAATTTTGTTGCTACTTCTTTACAATTAAATCACATAAGTCACACGAGATTTTGTTGCTACTTCTTTATAATTAAATCACATACGTTCACCTAAATATTGTTGCTACTTCTTTACAATTAAATCACATAAGTCACACTTAATTTTGTTGCTTCTTCTTTACAGTTAAATCCAGTCAAGTCACCCGGAATTTGTTGCTACTTCTTTACAATTAAATCACATAAGTAACACTTAATTTTGTTGCTACTCCTTTACAATTAAATCACATAAGTGACACTGAATTTTGTTGCTACTTCTTTACAATTAAATCACATAAGTCACACTGAATTTTGTTGCTACTTCTTTACAATTAAATCAAGTCAAGTCACACTTAATTGTGTTTCTTCTTCTATGCAATTAAATCCAGTCAAGTCACACTTAATTTTGTAGCTACTTGCTTACAATTAAATCCAGTCAAGTCACACTTAATTTTGTTGCTACTTCTGTACAATTAAATCACATAAGTCACCCTGAATTTGTTGCTACTTCTTTACAATTAAATCACATAAGTCACACTGGATTTTGTTGTTATTTCTTTACAATTAAATAACATAAGTCACCCTGGATTTTGTTGCTACTTCTTTGCAATTAAATCACATAAGTCACACTTAATTTTGTTACTACTTCTTTACAGTTAAATCCAGTCTAGTCACACTTAATTTTGTTGCTACTTCTGTACAATTAAATCACATAAGTCACCCTGAATTTGTTGCTACTTCTTTACAATTAAATCACATAAGTCACACTGGATTTTGTTGTTACTTCTTTACAATTAAATCACATAAGTCACACTGGATTTTGTTGCTACTTCTTTGCAATTAAATCACATAAGTCACACTTAATTTTGTTGCTACTTCTTTACAGTTAAATCCAGTTTAGTCACACTTAATTTTGTTGCTACTTCTGTACAATTAAATCACATAAGTCACCCTGACCTTGTTGCTACTTCTTTACAATTAAATCACATAAGTCACACTGGATTTTGTTGTTACTTCTTTACAATTAAATCACATAAGTCACACTGGATTTTGTTGCTACTTCTTTACAATTAAATCACATAAGTCACACTGAATTTTGTTGCTACTTCTTTACAATTAAATCACATAAGTAACACTTAATTTTGTTGCTACTTCTTTACAATGAAATCCAGTTAAGTCACACTTAATTTTGTTTCTACTTCGGTACAATTAAATCCAGTCAAGTCACACTTAATTTTGTTGCTACTTCTGTACAATTAAATCACATAAGTCACCCTGAATTTGTTGCTATCTCTTTACAATTAAATCACATAAGTCACACTGGAATTTGTTGCTACTTCTTTACAATTAAATCACATAAGTCACACTGGATTTTGTTGCTACTTCTTTACAATTAAATCACATAAGTCAAACTTAATTTTGTTGCTTCTTCTTTACAGTTACATCCAGTAAAGTCACACTTAATTTTGTTGCTACTTCTTTACAATTAAATCACATAAGTCACACGAGATTTTGTTGCTACTTCTTTATAATTAAATCACATAAGTTCCACTAAATATTGTTGCTACTTCTTTACAATTAAATCACATAAGTCACACTTAATTTTGTTGCTTCTTCTTTACAGTTAAATCCAGTCAAGTCACCCGGAATTTGTTGCTACTTCTTTACAATTAAATCACATAAGTAACACTTAATTTTGTTGCTACTCCTTTACAATTAAATCACATAAGTCACACTGAATTTTGTTGCTACTTCTTTACAATTAAATCACATAAGTCACACTGAATTTTGTTGCTACTTCTTTACAATCAAATCAAGTCAAGTCACACTTAATTGTGTTGCTTCTTCTATGCAATTAAATTCAGTCAAGTCACACTTAATTTTGTAGCTACTTGCTTACAATTAAATCCAGTCAAGTCACACTTAATTTTGTTGCTACTTCTGTACAATTAAATCACATAAGTCACCCTGAATTTGTAGCTACTTCTTTACAATTAAATCACATAAGTCACACTGGATTTTGTTGTTATTTCTTTACAATTAAATAACATAAGTCACCCTGGATTTTGTTGCTACTTCTTTGCAATTAAATCACATAAGTCACACTTAATTTTGTTACTACTTCTTTACAGTTAAATCCAGTCTAGTCACACTTAATTTTGTTGCTACTTCTGTACAATTAAATCACATAAGTCACCCTGAATTTGTTGCTACTTCTTTACAATTAAATCACATAAGTCACACTGGATTTTGTTGTTACTTCTTTACAATTAAATCACATAAGTCACACTGGATTTTGTTGCTACTTCTTTGCAATTAAATCACATAAGTCACACTTAATTTTGTTGCTACTTCTTTACAGTTAAATCCAGTCTAGTCACACTTAATTTTGTTGCTACTTCTGTACAATTAAATCACATAAGTCACCCTGAATTTGTTGCTACTTCTTTACAATTAAATCACATAAGTCACACTGGATTTTGTTGTTACTTCTTTACAATTAAATCACATAAGTCACACTGGATTTTGTTGCTACTTCTTTACAATTAAATCACATGAGTCACACTGAATTTGTTGCTACTTCTTTACAATTAAATCCCATAAGTCACACTGGATTTTGTTGCTACTTCTTTACAATTAAATCACATAAGTCACACTGAATTTTGTTGCTACTTCTTTACAATTTAATCACATAAGTCACACTGAATTTGTTGATACTTCTTTACAATTAAATAACATAAGTCACACTGGATTTTGTTGCTACTTCTTTACAATTTAATCACATAAGTCACACTGAATTTGTTGATACTTCTTTACAATTAAATCACATAAGTCACACTGGATTTTGTTGCTACTTCTTTAACATTAAATCACATAAGTTACACTGAATTTTGTTGCTACTTCTTTACAATTAAATCCAGTCAAGTCACACTTCATTTTGTAGCTACTTCTTTACAATTAAATCCAGTCAAGTCACACTTCATTTTGTTGCTACTTCTGTACAATTAAATCACATAAGTCACCCTGAATTTGTTGCTACTTCTTTACAATTTAATAACATAAGTCACACTGGATTTTGTTGCTACTTCTTTACAATTAAATCACATAAGTCACACTGGATTTTGTTGCTACTTCTTTACAATTAAATCACATAAGTCACACTGAATATTGTTGCTACTTCTTTACAATTAAATCACATAAGTCACACTTAATTTTGTTGCTTCTTCTTTACAGTTAAATCCAGTCAAGTCACACTTAATTTTGTTGCTACTTCTTTACAATTTAATCACATAAGTTACCCTGAGTTTGTTGCTACTTCTTTACAATTAAATCACATAAGTCCCACTGAATATTGTTGCTACTTCTTTACAATTAAATCACATAAGACACACTTCATATTGTTGCTTCTTCTTTACAGTTAAATCCAGTCAAGTCACACTTAATTTTGTTGCTACTTCTTTACAATTAAATCACATAAGTCACACTAGCTTTTGTTGCTACTTCTTTACAATTAAATCACATAATTCACACTGAATTTGTTGCTACTTCTTTACAATTAAATCACATAAGTCACACTGGATTTTGTTGTTACTTCTTTACAATTAAATCACATAAGTCACACTGGATTTTGTTGCTACTTCTTTACCATGTAATCACATAAGTCACACTTGATTTTGTTGCTACTTCTTTACAATTTAATCACATAAGTCACCCTGAATTTGTTGCTACTTCTTTACAATTAAATTACATAAGTAACACTGGATTTTGTTGTTACTTCTTTACAATTAAATCACACAAGTCACACTGGATTTTGTTGCTACTTTTTTACAATCAAATCACATAAGTCACACTTAATTTTGTTGCTTCTTCTTTACAATTTAATCACATAAGTCACACTGGATTTTGTTGCTACTTCTTTACAATTAAATCACATAAGTCACACTGGATTTTGTTGTTACTTCTTTACAATTAAATCACATAAGTCACACTGGATTTTGTTGCTACTTCTTTGCAATTAAATCACATAAGTCACACTTAATTTTGTTGCTACTTCTTTACAGTTAAATCCAGTCTAGTCACACTTAATTTTGTTGCTACTTCTGTACAATTAAATCACATAAGTCACCCTGAATTTGTTGCTACTTCTTTACAATTAAATCACATAAGTCACACTGGATTTTGTTGTTACTTCTTTACAATTAAATCACATAAGTCACACTGGATTTTGTTGCTACTTCTTTACAATTAAATCACATAAGTCACACTGAATTTGTTGCTACTTCTTTACAATTAAATCCCATAAGTCACACTGGATTTTGTTGCTACTTCTTTACAATTAAATCACATAAGTCACACTGAATTTTGTTGCTACTTCTTTACAATTTAATCACATAAGTGACACTGAATTTGTTGATACTTCTTTACAATTAAATAACATAAGTCACACTGGATTTTGTTGCTACTTCTTTACAATTTAATCACATAAGTAACACTGAATTTGTTGATACTTCTTTACAATTAAATAACATGAGTCACACTGGATTTTGTTGCTACTTCTTTAACATTAAATCACATAAGTCACACTGAATTTTGTTGCTACTTCTTTACAATTAAATCCAGTCAAGTCACACTTCATTTTGTTGCTACTTTTTTACAATTAAATCCAGTCAAGTCACAGTTAATTTTGTTGCTACTTCTGTACAATTAAATCACATAAGTCACCCTGAATTTGTTGCCACTTCTTTACAATTTAATAACATAAGTCACACTGGATTTTGTTGCTACTTCTTTACAATTAAATCACATAAGTCACACTGGATTTTGTTGCTACTTCTTTACAATTAAATCACATAAGTCCCACTGAATATTGTTGCTACTTCTTTACAATCAAATCACATAAGACACACTTCATATTGTTGCTTCTTCTTTACAGTTAAATCCAGTCAAGTCACACTTAATTTTGTTGCTACTTCTTTACAATTAAATCACATAAGTCACCTTGAATTTGTTGCTACTTTTTTACAATTAAATCACATAAGTCACACTGGATTTTGTTGCTACTTCTTTACAATTAAATCACATAATTCACACTGAATTTTGTTGCTACTTCTTTACAATAAAATCACATAAGTCACACTGAATTTTGTTGCTACTTCTTTACAATTAAATCACATAAGTCACACTGAATTTGTTGCTACTTCTTTACAATTAAATAACATAAGTCACACTGGATTTTGTTGTTACTTCTTTACAATTAAATCACATAAGTCACACTGGATTTTGTTGCTACTTCTTTACAATGTAATCACATAAGTCACACTTAATTTTGTTGCTACTTCTTTACAATTTAATCACATAAGTCACCCTGAATTTGTTGCTACTTCTTTACAATTAAATTACATAAGTCACACTGGATTTTGTTGTTACTTCTTTACAATTAAATCACATAAGTCACACTGAATTTTGTTGCTACTTTTTTACAATCAAATCACATAAGTCACACTTAATTTTGTTGCTTCTTCTTTACAGTTAAATCCAGTCAAGTCACACTTAATTTTGTTGCTACTTCTTTACAATTAAATCACATAAGTCACCCTGAATTTGTTGCTACTCCTTTACAATTAAATCACATAAGTCACACTGGATTTTGTTGCTACTTATTTACAATTAAATCACATAATTCACACTGAATTTTGTTGCTACTTCTTTACAATAAAATCACATAAGTCACACTGGATTTTGTTGCTACTTCTTTACAATTAAATCACATAAGTCACACTGAATTTGTTGCTACTTCTTTACAATTAAATCACATTAGTCACACTCGATTTTGTTGTTACTTCTTTACAATTAAATCACATAAGTCACACTGGATTTTGTTGCTACTTCTTTACAATTATATCACATAAGTCACACTGGATTTTGTTGCTACTTCTTTACAATTTAATCACATAAGTCACACTGAATTTTGTTGCTACTTCTTTACAATTAAATCCAATAAGTCACACTGAATTTTGTTGCTACTTCTTTACAATTAAATCAAGTCAAGTCACACTTAATTTTGTTGCTACTTCTATGCAATTAAATCCAGTCAAGTCACACTTAATTTTGTAGCTACTTCTTTACAATTAAATCACATAAGTCACACTGGATTTTGTTGCTACTTCTTTGCAATTAAATCACATATGTCACACTGAATTTTGTTGCTACTTCTTTAACATTAAATCACATAAGTCACACTGAATTTTGTTGCTACTTCTTTACAATTTAATAACATAAGTCATACTGGATTTTGTTGCTACTTCTTTACAATTAAATCACATAAGTCCCACTGAATTTTGTTGCTACTTCTTTACAATAAAATCCCATATGTCACACTGAATTTTGTTGCTACTTCTTTAACATTAAATCACATAAGTCACACTGAATTTTGTTGCTTCTTCTTTACAATTAAATCCAGTCAAGTCACACTGAATTTTGTTGCTACTTCTGTACAATTAAATCACATAAGTCACCCTGAATTTGTTGCTACTTCTTTACAATTAAATCACATGAGACACACTTCATATTGTTGCTTCTTCTTTACAGTTAAATCCAGTCAAGTCACACTTAATTTTGTTGCTACTTCTTTACAATTAAATCACATAAGTCACCTTGAATTTGTTGCTACTTCTTTACAATTAAATCACATAAGTCACACTGGATTTTGTTGCTACTTCTTTACAATTAAATCACATAATTCACACTGAATTTTGTTGCTACTTCTTTACAATAAAATCACATAAGTCACACTGAATTTTGTTGCTACTTCTTTACAATTAAATCACATAAGTCACACTGAATTTGTTGCTACTTCTTTACAATTAAATCACATAAGTCACACTGGATTTTGTTGTTACTTCTTTACAATTAAATCACATAAGTCACACTGGATTTTGTTGCTACTTCTTTACAATGTAATCACATAAGTCACACTTAATTTTGTTGCTACTTATTTACAATTTAATCACATAAGTCACCCTGAATTTGTTGCTACTTCTTTACAATTAAATTACATAAGTCACACTGGATTTTGTTGTTACTTCTTTACAATTAAATCACATAAGTCACACTTAATGTTGTTTCTACTTCTTTACAATTAAATCACATAAGTCACACTGGATTTTGTTGTTACTTCTTTACAATTAAATCACATAAGTCACACTGGATTTTGTTGCTACTTCTTTACAATTAAATCACATAAGTCACCCTGAATTTGTTGCTACTCCTTTACAATTAAATCACATAAGTCACACTGGATTTTGTTGCTACTTATTTACAATAAAATCACATAATTCACACGTAATTTTGTTGCTACTTCTTTACAATAAAATCACATAAGTCACACTGCATTTTGTTGCTACTTCTTTACAATTAAATCACATAAGTCACACTGAATTTGTTGCTACTTCTTTACAATTAAATCACATTAGTCACACTGGATTTTGTTGTTACTTCTTTACAATTAAATCACATAAGTCACACTGGATTTTGTTGCTACTTCTTTACAATTAAATCACATAAGTCACACTGGATTTTGTTGCTACTTTTTTACAATTTAATCACATAAGTCACACTGAATTTTGTTGCTACTTCTTTACAATTAAATCCCATAAGTCACACTAAATTTTGTTGCTACTTCTTTACAATTTAATCAAGTCAAGTCACACTTAATTTTGTAGCTACTTCTATGCAATTAAATCCAGTCAAGTCACACTTAATTTTGTAGCTACTTCTTTACAATTAAATCACATGAGTCACACTGGATTTTGTTGCTACTTCTTTACAATTAAATCACATAAGTCACACTGAATTTTGTTGCTACTTCTTTGCAATTAAATCACATATGTCACACTGAATTTTGTTGCTACTTTTTTAACATTAAATCACATAAGTCACACTGAATTTTGTTGCTACTTCTTTACAATTTAATAACATAAGTCATACTGGAATTTGTTGCTACTTCTTTACAATTAAATCACATAAGTCCCACTGAATTTTGTTGCTACTTCTTTACAATTAAATCCCATAGGTCACACTTAATTTTGTTGCTACTTCTTTAACATTAAATCACATAAGTCACACTGAATTTTGTTGCTTCTTCTTTACAATTAAATCCAGTCAAGTCACACGGAATTTTGTTGCTACTTCTGTACAATTAAATCACATAAGTCACCCTGAATTTGTTGCTACTTCTTTACAATTAAATCACATAAGTCACACTGGATTTTGTTGCTACTTCTTTACAATTAAATCACATAAGTCACACTGAATATTGTTGCTACTTCTTTACAATTAAATCACATAAGTCACACTTAATTTTGTTGCTTCTTCTTTACAGTTAAATCCAGTCAAGTCACACTTAATGTTGTTGCTACTTCTTTACAATTAAATCACATAAGTAACCCTGAATTTGTTGCTACTTCTTTACAATTAAATCACATAAGTCACCCTGAATTTGTTGCTACTTCTTTACAAATAAATCACATAAGTCACACTGGATTTTGTTGCTACTTCTTTACCTTAAAATCACATAATGCACACTGAATTTTGTTGCTACTTCTTTACAATAAAATCACATAAGTCACACTGTATTTTGTTGCTACTTCTTTACAATTAAATCACATAAGTCACACTGAATTTGTTGCTACTTCTTTACAATTAAATCACATTAGTCACATAGGATTTTGTTGTTACTTCTTTACAATTAAATCACATAAGTCACACTGGATTTTGTTACTTCTTCTTTAGAATTAAATCACATAAGTCACACTGGATTTTGTTGCTACTTCTTTACAATTTAATCACATAAGTCACACTGAATTTTGTTGCTACTTCTTTACAATTAAATCACATAAGTCACACTGAATTTTGTTGCTACTTCTTTACAATTAAATCAAGTCAAGTCACACTTTATTTTGTTGCTACTTCTATGCAATTAAATCCAGTCAAGTCACACTTAATTTTGTAGCTACTTCTTTACAATTAAATCACATAAGTCACACTGAATTTTGTTGCTACTTCTTTACAATTAAATCACATAAGTCACACTGAATTTTGTTGCTACTTCTTTGCAATTAAATCCCATATGTCACACTGAATTTTGTTGCTACTTCTTTAACATTAAATCACATAAGTCACACTGAATTTGTTTATACTTCTTTACAATTAAATAACATAAGTCACACTGGATTTTGTTGCTACTTCTTTACAATTAAATCACATAAGTCCCACTGAATTTTGTTGCTACTTCTTTACAATTAAATCACATATGTCACACTGAATTTTGTTGCTACTTCTTTAACATTAAATCACATAAGTCACACTGAATTTTGTTGCTTCTTCTTTACAATTAAATCCAGTCAAGTCACACTGAATTTTGTTGCTACTTCTGTACAATTAAATCACATAAGTCACCCTGAATTTGTTGCTACTTCTTTACAATTAAATCACATAAGTCACACTGGATTTTGTTGCTACTTCTTTACAATTAAATCACATAAGTCACACTGAATATTGTTGCTACTTCTTTACAATTAAATCACATAAGTCACACTTAATTTTGTTGCTTCTTCTTTACAGTTAAATCCAGTCAAGTCACACTTAATGTTGTTGCTACTTCTTAACAATTAAATCACATAAGTAACCCTGAATTTGTTGCTACTTCTTTACAATTAAATCACATAAGTCACCCTGAATTTGTTGCTACTTCTTTACAATTAAATCACATAAGTCACACTGGATTTTGTTGCTACTTCTTTACAATAAAATCACATAATTCACACTGAATTTGGTTGCTACTTCTTTACAATAAAATCACATAAGTCACACTGTATTTTGTTGCTACTTCTTTACAATTAAATCACATAAGTCACACTGAATTTGTTGCTACTTCTTTACAATTAAATCACATTAGTCACATAGGATTTTGTTGTTACTTCTTTACAATTAAATCACATAAGTCACACTGGATTTTGTTGCTACTTCTTTACAATTTAATCACATAAGTCACACTGAATTTTGTTGCTACTTCTTTACAATTAAATCACATAAGTCACACTGAATTTTGTTGCTACTTCTTTACAATTAAATCAAGTCAAGTCACACTTTATTTTGTTGCTACTTCTATGCAATTAAATCCAGTCAAGTCACACTTAATTTTGTAGCTACTTCTTTACAATTAAATCACATAAGTCACACTTAATTTTGTTGCTACTTCTTTACAATTAAATCACATAAGTCACACTGAATTTTGTTGCTACTTCTTTGCAATTAAATCACATATGTCACACTGAATTTTGTTGCTACTTCTTTAACATTAAATCACATAAGTCACACTGAATTTGTTGATACTTCTTTACAATTAAATAACATAAGTCACACTGGATTTTGTTGCTACTTCTTTACAATTAAATCACATAAGTCCCACTGAATTTTGTTGCTACTTCTTTACAATTAAATCACATATGTCACACTGAATTTTGTTGCTACTTCTTTAACATTAAATCACATAAGTCACACTGAATTTTGTTGCTACTTCTTTACAATTAAATCCAGTCAAGTCACACTTAATTTTGTTGCTACTTCTGTACAATTAAATCACATAAGTCACCCTGAATTTGTTGCTACTTCTTTACAATTAAATCACATAAGTCACACTTGATTTTGTTGCTACTTCTTTACAATTAAATAACATAAGTCACACTGAATATTGTTGCTACTTCTTTACAATTAAATCACATAAGACACACTTCATTTTGTTGCTTCTTCTTTACAGTTAAATCCAGTCAAGTCACACTTAATTTTGTTGCTACTTCTTTACATTAAAATCACATAAGTCACCCTGAATTTGTTGCTACTTCTTTACAATTAAATCACATAAGTCACACTGGATTTTGTTGCTACTTCTTTACAATTAAATCACATAATTCACACTGAATTTTGTTGCTACTTCTTTACAATAAAATCACATAAGTCAAACTGAATTTTGTTGCTACTTCTTTACAATTAAATCACATAAGTCACACTGGATTTTGTTGTTACTTCTTTACAATTAAATCACATAAGTCACACTTAATGTTGTTGCTACTTCTTTACAATTAAATCACATAAGTCACACTTAATTTTGTTGCTACTTCTTTACAATTTAATCACATAAGTCACCTAGAATTTGTTGCCACTTCTTTACAATTAAATCACATAAGTCACACTTGATTTTGTTGTTACTTCTTTACAATTAAATCACATAAGTCACATTGGATTTTGTTTGTAATTCTTTACAATTAAATCACATAAGTCACACTTAATTTTGTTGCTACTTCTTTACAGTTAAATCCAGTCAAGTCACACTTAATTTTGTTGCTACTTCTTTACAATTAAATGACATGAGTTACCCTGAATTTGTAGCTACTTCTTTACAATTAAATCACATAAGTCACACTGAATATTGTTGCTACTTTTTTACAATTAAATCACATAAGTCACACTGAATTTTGTTGCTACTTCTTTACAATTAAATCACATAAGTCACACTGAATTTGGTTGCTACTTCTTACAATTAAATCACATAAGTCACACTGAATTTGTTGATACTTCTTTACAATTAAATAACATAAGTCACACTAGATTTTGTTGTTACTACTTTACAATTAAATCACATAAGTCACACTAGATTTTGTTGCTACTTCTTTACAATTAAATCACATAAGTCCCACTGGATTTCGTTGCTAATTCTTTACAATTAAATCACATATGTCACACTGAATTTTGTTGCTACTTCTTTAACATTAAATCACATAAGTCACACTGTATTTTGTTGCTACTTGTTTACAATTAAATCCAGTCAAGTCACACTTCATTTTGTAGCTACTTCTTTACAATTAAATCCAGTCAAGTCACACTTAATTTTGTTGCAACCTCTGTACAATTAAATCACATAAGTAACCCTAAATTTGTTGCTACTTCTTTACAATTAAATCACATAAGTCACACTGGATTTTGTTGCTACTTCTTTACAATTAAATCACATAAGTCACACTGGATTTAGTTGCTACTTCTTTACAATTAAATCACATAAGTCACACTTAATTTTGTTGCTTCTTTCTTACAGTTATATCCAGTCAAGTCACACTTAATTTTTTTGCTACTTCTTTACAATTAAATCACATAAGTTCCACTTAATATTGTTGCTACTTCTTTACAATTAAATCACATAAGACACACTTCATTTTGTTGCTTCTTCTTTACAGTTGAATCCAGTCAAGTCACACTTAATTTTGTTGCTACTTCTTTACAATTAAATCACATAAGTCACCCTGAATTTGTTGCTACGTCTTTACAATTAAATCACATAGGTCACACTGGATTTTGTTGCTACTTCTTTACAATTAAATCACATAATTCACACTGAATTTTGTTGCTACTTCTATACAATAAAATCACATAAGTCACACTGAATTTTGTTGCTACTTCTTTACAATTAAATCACATAAGTCACACTGAATTTGTTGCTATTTCTTTACAATTAAATCACATAAGTCACACTGGATTTTGTTGTTACTTCTTTACAATTAAATCACATAAGTCACAATGGATTTTGTTGCTACTTCTTTACAATTTAATCACATAAGTCACACTGAATTTTGTTGCTACTTCTTTACAATTAAATCACATAAGTCACACTGAATTTTGTTGCAACTTCTTTACAATTAAATCAAGTCAAGTCACACTTAATTTTGTTGCTACTTCTATGCAATTAAATCCAGTCAAGTCACACTTAATTTTGTAGCTACTTCTTTACAATTAAATCCAATCAAGTCACACTTAATTTTGTTGCTACTTCTTTACAATTAACTCCAGTCAAGTCACACTTAGTTTTGTAGCTACTTCTTTACAATTTAATCCAGTCAAGTCACACTTAATTTTGTTGCTACTTCTTTACAATTAAATCACATGAGTCACCTTGAATTTGTTGCTGCTTCTTTACAATTAAATCACATAAGTCACACTGGATTTTGTTGCTGCTTCTTTACAATTAAATCACATAAGTTACACTGAATTTTGTTGTTACTTCTTTACAATTAAATCACATAAGTCACACTGGATGTTGTTGCTACTTCTTTACAATTAAATCACATAAGTCACACTGGATTTTGTTGCTACTTCTTTATAATTAAATCACATAAGTCACACTGGATGTTGTTGCTACTTCTTTACAATTAAATAACATAAGTGACACTTAATTTTGTTGCTTCTTCTTTACAGTTAAATCCAGTCAAGTCACACTTGATTTTGTTGCTACTTCTTTACAATTAAATCACATAAGTCACACTGAATTTGTTGCTACTTCTTTACAATTAAATCACATAAGTCACACTGGATTTTATTGCTACTTCTTTACAATTAAATCACATAAGTCACACTGAATTTTGTTGCTACTTTTTTACAATTAAATCACATAAGTCAAACTGAATTTTGTTGCTACTTCTTTACAATTAAATCACATAAGTCACACTGAATTTGTTGATAATTCTTTACAATTAAATAACATAAGTCACACTGGATTTTGTTGATACTTCTTTACAATTAAATCACATAAGTCACACTGGATTTTGTGTCTTCTTCTTCACAATTAAATCACATAAGTCACACTTAATTTTGTTGCTACTTCTTTAAAATTAAATCACATAAGTCACACTGAATTTTGTTGCTACTTCTTTACAATTAAATCACATAAGTCACACTGAATTTTGTTTCTACTTCTTTACAATTAAATCAAGTCAAGTCACACTTAATTTTGTTGCTACTTCTTTACAATTAAATCCAGTCAAGTCACACTTAATTTTTTTTCTACTTCTTTACAATTAAATCCAGTACCGTCACACTTAATTTTGTTGCTACTTCTGTACAATTAAATAACATAAGTCACACTTAATTTGTTGATACTTCTTTACACTTAAATTACATAAGTCACACTGGATTTTGTTGCTACTAATTTACAATTAAATCACATAAGTCCCACTGAATTTTGTTGCTATTTCTGTACAATTACATCACATAAGTCACACTGAATTTTGTTGCTAGTTCTTTACAATTAAATTACATAAGTCACACTGGATTTTGTTGCTACTTCTTCACAATTAAATCACATAAGTCACACGAGATTTTGTTGCTTCTTCTTTACAGTTGAATCCAGTCTAGTCACACTTAATTTTGTTGCTACTTCTTTACAATTAAATCACATAAGTCACACTGAATTTGTTGCTACTTCTTTACAATTAAATCACGCAAGTCACACTGGATTTTGTTGCTACTTCTTTACAATTAAATCACATAAGTCACACTGAATTTTGTGGCTACTGCTTTACAATTAAATCACATAAGTCACACTAAACTTTGTTGCTACTTCTTTAAAATTAAATCACATAAGTCACACTGTATTTTGTTGCTACTTCTTTACAATTAAATCACAAAAGTCACACTGAATTTTGTTTCTACTTCTTTACAATTAAATCAAGTCAAGTCACACTTAATTTTATTGCTACTTCTGTAGAATTCAATCCAGTCAAGTCACACTTAATTTTGTTTCTACTTCTTTACAATTAAATCCAGTCAAGTCACACTTAATTTTGTTGCTACTTCTGTACAATTAAATCACATTAGTCACCCTGAATTTGTTGCTATCTCTTTACAATTAAATCGCATAAGTCACACTGGATTTTGTTGTTACTTCTTTAGAATTTAATCACATAAGTCACACTTAATTTTGTTTCTACTTCTTTAGAATTAAATCACATAAGTCACACTGAATTTTGTTGCTACTTCTTTACAATAAAATCACATAAGTACCAATGAATTTTGTTTCTACTTCTTTACAATTAAATCAAGTCAAGTCACACTTAATTTTGTTGCTACTTCTTTACAATTAAATCCAGTGAAGTCACACTTAATTTTGTTTCAACTTTTTTACAATTAAATCCAGTCAAGTCACACTTAATTTTGTTGCTACTTCTGTACAATTAAATCACATAAGTCACCCTGAATTTGTTGCTATCTCTTTACAATTAAATCACATGAGTCACACTGGATTTTGTTGCTACTTCTTTAGAATTTAGTCACATAAGTCACACTTAATTTTGTTGCTACTTCTTTAGAATTGAATCACATAAGTCACACTGAATTTTTTTGCTACTTCTTTACAATAAAATCAGATAAGTCACACTGAATTTTGTTTCAACTTCTTTACAATTAAATCAAGTCAAGTCACACTTAATTTTGTTGCTACTTCTTTACAATTCAATCCAGTCAAGTCACACTTAATTTTGTTTCTACTTCTTTACAATTAAATCCAGTCAAGTCACACTTAATTTTGTTGCTACTTCTGTACAATTAAATCACATAAGTCAC
Source organism: Sepiola atlantica (assembly GCA_963556195.1). Classification (NCBI taxonomy): domain Eukaryota; kingdom Metazoa; phylum Mollusca; class Cephalopoda; order Sepiida; family Sepiolidae; genus Sepiola; species Sepiola atlantica. Next base: position 132,477,823 of record OY744528.1, on the reverse strand, counting down.
CCTGAATTTGTTGCTATCTCTTTACAATTAAATCACATAAGTCACACTGGATTTTGTTGCTACTTCTTTAGAATTTAATCACATAAGTCACACTTAATTTTGTTGCTACTTCTTTAGAATTTAATCACATAAGTCACACTGAATTTTGTTGCTACTTCTTTACAATAAAATCACATAAGTCACACTGAATTTTGTTTCTACTTCTTTACAATTAAATCACATCAGTCACACTGAATTTTGTTGCTACTTCTTAACAATTAAATATCATAAGTCACACTGGATTTTGTTGCTACTTCTTTACAATTAAATCACATAAGTCACACTGAATTTTGTTGCTACTTCTTTAAAATTAAATCACATAAGTCACCCTGAATTTGTTGCTACTTCTTTACAATTACATCACATAAGTCACACTGGATTTTGTTGTTACTTCTTTACAATTAAATCACATAAGTAACACTGAATTTTGTTGCTACTTCTTTACAATTAAATCACATAAGTAACACTGAATTTTGTTGCTACTTCTTTACAATTAAATAACATAAGTCACACTGGATTTTGTTGTTACTTCTTTACAACTAAATCACATAAGTCACACTGGATTTTGTTGCTACTTCTTTACAATTAAATAACATAAGTCACACTGGATTTTGTTGTTACTTCTTTACAACTAAATCACATAAGTCACACTGGATTTTGTTGCTACTTCATCACAATTAAATCACATAAGTCACACTTAATTTTGTTGCTACTTCTTTAAAATTAAATCACATAAGTCACCCTGAATTTTGTTGCTACTTCTTTACAATTAAATCACATAAGTCACACTGGATTTTGTTGCTACTTCTTTATAATTAAATAACATAAGTCACACTGGATTTTGTTGCTACTTCTTTACAATTAAATCTAGTCAACTCACACTTAATTTTGATGCTACCTCTGTACAATTAAATCACATAAGTCACACTGAATTTGTTGCTACTTCTTTACAATTAAATCACATAAGTTACACTGGATTTTGTTGCTACTTCTTTACAATTAAATCACATAAGTCACACTGGATTTTTTTGCTACTTCTTTACAATTTAATCACATAAGTCATACTGAATATTGTTGCTATTACTTTACAATTAAATCACATAAGTCCCACTGAATATTGTTGCTACTTCTTTACAATTAAATCACATAAGACACACTTCATTTTGTTGCTTCTTCTTTACAGTTGAATCCAGTCAAGTCACACTTAATTTTGTTGCTACTTCTTTACAATTAAATCACATAAGTGACCCTGAATTTGTTGCTACTTCTTTACAATTAAATCACATAAGTCACACTGGATTTTGTTGCTACTTTTTTACAATTAAATCACATTATTCACACTGATTTTGTTGCTACTTCTTTACAATAAAATCACATAAGTAACACTGAAGTTTGTTGCTACTTCTTTACAATTTAATCACATAAGTCACACTGAATTTGTTGCTACTTCTTCACAATTAAATCACATGACTCACACTGGATTTTGTTGTTACTTCCTTACAATTAAATCACATAAGTCACACTGGATTTTGTTGTTACTTCTTTACAATTAAATCACATAAGTCACACTGAATTTTGTTGCTACTTCTTTACAATTAAATCACATACGTCACACTGAATTTTGTTGCTACTTCTTTACAATTAAATAACATAAGTCACACTGGATTTTGTTATTACTTCTTTACAACTAAATCACATAAGTCACACTGGATTTTGTTGCTACTTCTTTACAATTAAATAACATAAGTCACACTATATTTTGTTGTTACTTCTTTACAACTAAATCACATAAGTCACACTGGATTTTGTTGCTACTTCTTCACAATTAAATCACATAAGTCACACTTAATTTTGTTGCTACTTCTTTAAAATTAAATCACATAAGTCACCCTGAATTTTGTTGCTACTTCTTTACAATTAAATCACATAAGTCACACTGGATTTTGTTGCTACTTCTTTATAATTAAATAACACAAGTCACACTGGATTTTGTTGCTACTTCTTTACAATTAAATCCAGTCAAGTCACACTTAATTTTGTTGCTACTTCTGTACAATTAAATCACATAAGTCACCCTGAATTTGTTGCTACTTCTTGACAATTAAATAACATAAGTCACACTGGATTTTGTTGCTACTTCTTTACAATTAAATCACATAAGTCAACCTGGATTTTGTTGCTACTTCTTTACAATTAAATCACATAAGTCACACTTAATATTGTTGCTACTTCTTTACAATTAAATCACATAAGTCACACTTAATTTCGTTGCTTCTTCTTTACAGTTAAATCCAGTCAAGTCACACTTAATTTTGTTGCTACTTCTTTACAATTAAATCACATAAGTCACCCTGAATTTGTTGCTACTTCTTTACAATTAAATCACATAAGTCCCACTGAATATTGTTGCTACTTTTTTACAATTAAATCACATAAGTCACCCTGAATTTGTTGCTACTTCTTTACAATTAAATCACATAAGTCACACTGGATTTTGTTGCTACTTTTTTACAATTAAATCACATAATTCACACTGAATTTTGTTGCTACTTCTTTACAATAAAATCACATAAGTAACACTGAATTTTGTTGCTACTTCTTTACAATTAAATCACATAAGTCACACTGAATTTGTTGCTACTTCTTCACAATTAAATCACATAAGTCACACTGAATTTTGTTGTTACTTCCTTACAATTAAATCACATAAGTCACACTGGATTTTGTTGCTACGTCTTTACAATTAAATCACATAAGTCACACTTAATTTTGTTGCCACTTCTTTACAATTTAATCACATAAGTACTACTGAATTTTGTTGCTACTTCTTTACAATTAAATCACATAAGTCACACTGAATTTTGTTGCTACTTCTTTACAATTAAATCAAGTCAAGTCACACTTTATTTTGTTGCTACTTCTATGCAATTAAATCCAGTCAAGTCACACTTAATTTTGTAGCTACTTCTTTACAATTAAATCTAGTCAAGTCACACTTAATTTTGTTGCTACTTCTTTACAATTAAATCCAGTCCAGTCACACTTAGTTTTGGAGCTACTTCTTTACAATTTAATCCATTGAAGTCACACTTAATTTTGTTGCTACTTCTTTACAATTAAATCACATAAGTCACCCTGAATTTGTTGCTACTTCTTTACAATTAAATTACATAAGTCACACTGGATTTTGTTGCTACTAATTTACAATTAAATCACATAAGTCCCACTGAATTTTGTTGCTATTTCTGTGCAATTAAATCACATAAGTCACACTGAATTTTGTTGCTTGTTCTTTACAATTAAATTACATAAGTCACACTGGATTTTGTTGCTACGTATTTACAATAAAATCACATAAGTCACACGAGATTTTGTTGCTTTTTCCTTACAGTTAAATCAAGACAAGTAACACTTAATTTTGTTGCTACTTTTTTACAATTAAATCACATAAGTCACACTAGATTTGTTGCAACTTCTTTACAATTCAATCACAAAAGTCACACTGAATTTTGTTGCTACTTCTTTACAATTAAATCACATAAGTCACACTGAATTTTGTTGCTACTGCTTTACAATAAAATCACATAAGTCACACTGAATTTTGTTGCTACTTCTTTACAATTAAATCACATAAGTCACACTGAATTTGTTGATACTTCTTTACAATTAAATAACATAAGTCACACTGGATTTTGTTGTTACTTCTTTACAATTAAATCACATAAGTGACACTGGATTTTGTTGCAACTTCTTCACAATTAAATCACATAAGTCACACTTAACTTTGTTGCTACTTCTTTACAATTAAATCACATAAGTAACACTGAATTTTGTTGCTACTTCTTTACAATTAAATCACATAAGTCACACTGAATTTTGTTTCTACTTCTTTACAATTAAATCAAGTCAAGTCACACTTAATTTTGTTGCTACTTCTTTACAATTCAATCCAGTCAAGTCACACTTAATTTTGTTTCTACTTCTTTACAATTCAATCTAGTCAAGTCACACTTAATTTTGTTGCTACTTCTGTACAATTAAATCACATAAGTCACCCTGAATTTGTTGCTATCTCTTTACAATTAAATAACATAAGTTACACTGGATTTTGTTGCTACTTCTTTAGAATTTAATCACATAAGTCACACTTAATTTTGTTGCTACTTCTTTAGAATTTAATCACATAAGTCACACTGAATTTTGTTGCTACTTCTTTACAATTAAATCACATAAGTAACACTGGATTTTGTTGCTACTTCTTTACAATTAAATAACATAAGTCACACTGGATTTTGTTGCTACTTCTTTACAATGAAATCACATAAGTCACACTGAATTTTGTTGCCACTTCTTAACAATTAAATATCATAAGTCACATTGGATTTTGTTGCTACTTCTTTACAATTAAATCACATAAGTCACCCTGAATTTGTTGCTACTACTTTACAATTAAATCACATAAGTCACCCTGAATTTGTTGCTACTTCTTTACAATAAAATCACATAAGTAACACTGAATTTTGTTGCTACTTCTTTACAATAAAATCACATAAGTCACACCGAATTTGTTGCTACTTCTTTACAATTAAATCACATAAGTCACATTGGATTTTGTTGTTACTTCTTTAATATTAAATCACATAAGTCACACTGGATTTTGTTGCTACTTCTTTACAATTAAATCACATAAGTCACACTTAATTTTGTTGCCACTTCTTTACAATTTAATCAAGTCAAGTCACACTGAATTTTGTTGCTACTTCTATGCATATAAATCCAGTCAAGTCACACTGGATTTTGTAGCTACTTCTTTACAATTAAATCTAGTCAAGTCACACTTAATTTTGTTGCTACTTCTTTACAATTAAATCCAGTCAAGTCACACTCAGTTTTGTAGCTACTTCTTTACAATTTAATCCAGTCAAGTCACACTTAATTTTGTTGTTATTTTTTTACAATTAAATCACATAAGTCACCCTGAATTTGTTGCTACTTCTTTACAATTAAATTACATAAGTCACACTGGATTTTGTTGCTACTAATTTACAATTAAATCACATAAGTCACACTGAATTTTGTTGCTATTTCTGTACAATTAAATCACATAAGTCACACTGAATTTTGTTGCTAGTTCTTTACAATTAAATTATCTAAGTCACACTGGATTTTGTTGCTACTTATTTACAATTAAATCACATAAGTCACACGAGATTTTGTTGCTATTTCTTTACAGTTAAATCAAGTCAAGTCACACTTAATTTTGTTGCTACTTCTTTACAATTAAATCACATAAGTCACACTGAATTTTGTTGCTACTTCTTTACAATTAAATCACATAAGTCACACTGAATTATGTTGCTACTTCTTTACAATTAAATCAAATAAGTCACACTGAATTTGTTGATACTTCTTTACAATTAAATAACATAAGTCACACTGGATTTTGTTGTTACTTCTTTACAATTAAATCACATAAGTGACGCTGGATTTTGTTGCTACTTCTTTACAATTAAATCAGATAAGTGACACTGGATTTTGTTGCTACTTCTTCACAATTAAATCACATAAGTCACACTTAACTTTGTTGCTACTTCTTTAAAATTAAATCACATAAGTCACACTGAATTTTTTTGCTACTTCTTTACAATTAAATCACATAAGTCACACTGAATTTTGTTTCTACTTTTTTACAATTAAATCAAGTCAAGTCACACTTAATTTTGTTGCTGCTTTTTTACAATTCAATCCAGTCAAGTCGTACTAAATTTTGTTTCTTATTTTTTTACAATTCAATCCAGTCAAGTCACACTTAATTTTGTTGCTACTTCTGTACAATTAAATCACATAAGTCACCCTGAATTTGTTGCTATCTCTTTACAATTAAATCCCAGAAGTCACACTGGATTTTGTTGCTACTTCTTTAGAATTTAATCACATAAGTCACACTTAATTTTGTTGCTACTTCTTTAGAATTTAATCACATAAGTCACACTTAATTTTGTTGCTACTTCTTTACAATAAAATCACACAAGTGACACTGAATTTTGTTTCTACTTCTTTACAATTAAATCACATAAGTCACACTGGATTTTGTTGCTACTTCTTTACAATTAAATAACATAAGTCACACTGGATTTTGTTGCTACTTCTTTACAATTAAATCACATAAGTCACACTTAATTTTGTTGCTACTTCTTAACAATTAAATATCATAAGTCACACTGGATTTGGTTGCTACTTCTTTACAATTAAATCACATAAGTCACACTGAATTTTGTTGCTACTTCTTTACAATTAAATCACATAAGTCACCCTGAATTTGTTGCTACTTCTTTACAATTACATCACATAAGTCACACTGGATTTTGTTGCTACTTCTTTACAATTAAATCACACAAGTCACACTGAATTTTGTTGCTACTTCTTTACAATTAAATTACATAAGTCACACTGAATTTTGTTGCTACTTCTTTACAATTAAATAACATAAGTCACACTCGATTTTTGTTGTTACTTCTTTACAACTAAATAACATAAGTCACACTGGATTTGGTTGCTACTTCTTCACAATTAAATCACATTAGTCACACTTAATTTTGTTGCTACTTCTTTACAATTAAATCACATAAGTCACTCTGAATTTTGTTGCTACTTCTTTACAATTAAATCACATAAGTCACACTGGATTTTGTTGCTACTTCTTTATAATTAAATAACATAAGTCACACTTAATTTTGTTGCTACTTCTTTAGAATTTAATCACATAAGTCATACTGAATTTTGTTGCTACTTCTTTACAATAAAATCACATAAGTCACACTGAATTTTGTTTCTACTTCTTTACAATTAAATCACATAAGTCACACTGGATTTTGTTGCTACTTCTTTACAATTAAATAACATAAGTCACACTGGATTTTGTTGCTACTTCTTTACAATTAAATCACATAAGTCACACTGAATTTTGTTGCTACTTCTTAACAATTAAATATCATAAGTAACACTGAATTTTGTTGCTACTTCTTTACAATTAAATCACATAAGTCACCCTGAATTTGTTGCTACTTCTTTACAATTACATCCATAAGTCACACTGGATTTTGTTGCTACTTCTTTACAATTAAATAACATAAATCACACTGGATTTTGTTGCTACTTCTTTACAATTAAATCACATAAGTCACACTTAATTTTGTTGCTACTTCTTAACAATTAAATATCATAAGTCACACTGGATTTGGTTGCTACTTCTTTACAATTAAATCACATAAGTCACACTGAATTTTGTTGCTACTTCTTTACAATTAAATCACATAAGTCACCCTGAATTTGTTGCTACTTCTTTACAATTACATCACATAAGTCACACTGGATTTTGTTGCTACTTCTTTACAATTAAATCACACAAGTCACACTGAATTTTGTTGCTACTTCTTTACAATTAAATTACATAAGTCACACTGAATTTTGTTGCTACTTCTTTACAATTAAATAACATAAGTCACACTCGATTTTTGTTGTTACTTCTTTACAACTAAATAACATAAGTCACACTGGATTTGGTTGCTACTTCTTCACAATTAAATCACATTAGTCACACTTAATTTTGTTGCTACTTCTTTACAATTAAATCACATAAGTCACTCTGAATTTTGTTGCTACTTCTTTACAATTAAATCACATAAGTCACACTGGATTTTGTTGCTACTTCTTTATAATTAAATAACATAAGTCACACTTAATTTTGTTGCTACTTCTTTAGAATTTAATCACATAAGTCATACTGAATTTTGTTGCTACTTCTTTACAATAAAATCACATAAGTCACACTGAATTTTGTTTCTACTTCTTTACAATTAAATCACATAAGTCACACTGGATTTTGTTGCTACTTCTTTACAATTAAATAACATAAGTCACACTGGATTTTGTTGCTACTTCTTTACAATTAAATCACATAAGTCACACTGAATTTTGTTGCTACTTCTTAACAATTAAATATCATAAGTAACACTGAATTTTGTTGAAACTTCTTTACAATTAAATCACATAAGTCACCCTGAATTTGTTGCTACTTCTTTACAATTACATCCATAAGTCACACTGGATTTTGTTGCTACTTCTTTACAATTAAATCACATAAGTAACACTGAATTTTGTTGCTACTTCTTTACAATCCAATCACATAAGTCACACTTAATTTTGTTGCCACTTCTTTACAATTTAATCACATAAGTAACACTGAATTTTGTTGCTACTTCTTTACAATTAAATAACATAAGTCACACTGAATTTTGTTGCTACTTCTTTACAATTAAATCAAGTCAAGTCACACTTAATTTTGTTGCTACTTCTATGCAATTAAATCCAGTCAAGTCACACTTAATTTAGTAGCTACTTCTTTACAATAAAATCTAGTCAAGTCACACTTAATTTTGTTGCTACTTCTTTACAATTAAATCCAGTCAAGTCACACTTAGTTTTGTAGCTACTTCTTTACAATTTAATCCAGTCAAGTCACACTTAATTTTGTTGCTACTTCTTTACAATTAAATCACATAAGTCACCCTGAATTTGTTGCTACTTCTTTACAATTAAATTACATAAGTCACACTGGATTTTGTTGCTACTAATTTACAATTAAATCACATAAGTCCCACTGAATTTTGTTGCTATTTCTGTACAATTAAATCACATAAGTCACACTGAATTTTGTTGCTAGTTCATTACAATTAAATTACATAAGTCACACTGGATTTTGTTGCTACTTATTTACAATAAAATCACATAAGTCACACGAGATTTTGTTGCTTTTTCCTTACAGTTAAATCAAGTCAAGTCACACTTAATTTTGTTGCTACTTTTTTTACAATTAAATCTCATAAGTCACACTGAATTTGTTGCTACTTCTTTACAATTAAATCACATAAGTCACACTGGATTTTGTTGCTACTTCTTTACAATTAAATCACATAAGTCACACTGAATTTTGTTGCTACTGCTTTACAATTAAATCACATAAGTCACACTGAATTTTGTTGCTACTTCTTTACAATTAAATCACATAAGTCACACTGAATTTGTTAATACTTCTTTACAATTAAATAACATAAGTCACACTGGATTTTGTTGTTACTTCTTTACAATTAAATCACATAAGTGACACTGGATTTTGTTGCTACTTCTTCACAATTAAATCACATAAGTCACACTTAACTTTGTTGCTACTTCTTTAAAATTAAATGACACAAGTCACACTTAATTTTGTTTCTACTTCTTTACAATTAAATCACATAAGTCACACTGAATTTTGTTTCTACTTCTTTACAATTAAATCAAGTCAAGTCACACTTAATTTTGTTGCTACTTCTTTACAATTCAATCCAGTCAAGTCACACTTAATTTTGTTTCTACTTCTTTACAATTAAATCCAGTCAAGTCACACTTAATTTTGTTGCTACTTCTGTACAATTAAATCACATAAGTCACCCTGAATTTGTTGCTATCTCTTTACAATTAAATCACATAAGTTACACTGGATTTTGTTGCTACTTCTTTAGAATTAAAAAACATAAGTCACACTGGATTTTGTTGCTACTTCTTTACAATTAAATCACATAAGTCACACTGAATTTTGTTGCTACTTCTTAACAATTAAATATTATAAGTCACACTGGATTTTGTTGCTACTTCTTTACAATTAAATCACATAAGTCACCCTGAATTTTGTTGCTACTTCTTTACAATTAAATCACATAAGTCACCCTGAATTTGTTGCTACTTCTTTACAATAAAATCACATAACTAACACTGAATTTTGTTGCTACTTCTTTACAATTAAATCACATAAGTCACACTGAATTTGTTGCTACTTCTTTACAATTAAATCACATAAGTCACACTGGATTTTGTTGTTACTTCTTTACAATTAAATCACATAAGTCACACTGGATTTTGTTGCTACTTCTTTACAATTAAATCACATAAGTCACACTTAATTTTGTTGCCACTTCTTTACAATTTAATCACATAAGTCACACTGAATTTTGTTGCTACTTCTTTACAATTAAATCACATAAGTCACACTGAATTTTGTTGTTACTTCTTTACAATTAAATCAAGTCAACTCACACTTAATTTTGTTGCTACTTCTATGCAATTGAATCCAGTCAAGTCACACTTAATTTTGTAGCTACTTCTTTACAATTAAATCTAGTCAACTCACACTTAATTTTGTTGCTACTTCTTTACAATTAAATCCAGTCAAGTCACACTCAGTTTTGTAGCTACTTCTTTACAATTTAATCCAGTCAAGTCACACTTAATTTTGTTGCTACTTCTTTACAATTAAATCACATAAGTCACCCTGAATTTGTTGCTACTTATTTACAATTAAATCACATTAGTCACACGAGATTTTGTTGCTATTTCTTTACAGTTAAATCAAGTCAAGTCACACTTAATTTTGTTGCTACTTCTTTACAATTAAATCACATAAGTCACACTGAATTTGTTGCTACTTCTTTACAATTAAATCATATAAGTCACACTGAATTTTGTTGCTACTTCTTTACAATTAAATCACATAAGTCACACTGAATTTTGTTGCTACTTCTTTACAATTAAATCACATAAGTCACACTGAATTTGTTGATACTTCTTTACAATTAAATAACATAAGTCACACTGGATTAAGTTGTTACTTCTTTACAATTAAATCACATAAGTGACGCTTGATTTTGTTGCTACTTCCTAACAATTAAATCACATAAGTGACACTGGATTTTGTTGCTACTTCTTCACAATTAAATCACATAAGTCACACTTAACTTTGTTGCTACTTCTTTAAAATTAAATCACATAAGTCACATTTAATTTTGTTGCTACTTCTTTACAATTAAATCACATAAGTCACACTGAATTTTGTTTCTACTTCTTTACAATTAAATCAAGTCAAGTCACACTTAATTTTGTTGCTACTTCTTTACAATTCAATCCAGTCAAGTCACACTTTATTTTGTTTCTACTTTTTTACAATTCAATCCAGTCAAGTCACACTTAATTTTGTTGCTACTTCTGTACAATTAAATCACATAAGTCACCCTGAATTTGTGTCTATCTCTTTACAATTAAATCCCATAAGTCACACTGGATTTTGTTGCTACTTCTTTAGAATTAAATCACAAAAGTCACACTAAATTTTGTTGCTAATTCTTTAGAATTTAATCACATAAGTCACACTGAATTTTGTTGCTACTTCTTTACAATTTAATCACATAAGTCACACTGAATTTTGTTTCTACTTCTTTACAATTAAATCACATAAGTCACACTGGATTTTGTTGCTACTTCTTTACAATGAAATAACATAAGTCACACTGGATTTTGTTGCTACTTCTTTACAATTAAATCACATAAGTCACACTTAATTTTGTTGCTACTTCTTAACAATTAAATATCATAAGTCACACTGGATTTTGTTGCTACTTCTTTACAATTAAATCACATAAGTCACCCTGTATTTTGTTGCTACTTCTTTACAATTAAATCACATAAGTCACCCTGAATTTGTTGCTACTTCTTTACAATTACATCACATAAGTCACACTGGATTTGGTTGCTACTTCTTTACAATTAAATCACACAAGTCACACTGAATTTTGTTGCTACTTCTTTACAATTAAATCACATAAGTCACACTGAATTTTGTTGCTACTTTTTTACAATTAAATAACATAAGTCACACTGGATTTTGTTGTTACTTCTTTACAACTAAATCACATAAGTCACACTGACTTTTGTTGCTACTTCTTCACAATTAAATCACATAAGTCACACTGAATTTTGTTGCTACTTCTTTAAAATTAAATCACATAAGTCACCCTGAATTTTGTTGCTACTTCTTTACAATTAAATCACATAAGTCACACTGGATTTTGTTGCTACTTCTTTATAATTAAATAACATAAGTCACACTTAATTTTGTTGCTACTTCTTTAGAATTTAATCACATAAGTCACACTGAATTTTGTTGCTACTTCTTTACAATAAAATCACATAAGTCACACTGAATTTTGTTGCTTCTTCTTTACAATTAAATCACATAAGTCACACTGGATTTTGTTGCTACTTCTTTACAATTAAATAACATAAGTCACACTGGATTTTGTTGCTACTTCTTTACAATTAAATCACATAAGTCACACTGAATTTTGTTGCTACTTCTTAACAATTAAATATCATAAGTCACACTGAATTTTGTTGCTACTTCTTTACAATTAAATCACATAAGTGACCCAGAATTTGTGTCTACTTCTTTACAATTACATCACATAAGTCACACTGGATTTTGTTGCTACTTCCTTTCAATTAAATCACATAAGTCACACTGAATTTTGTTGCTACTTCTTTACAATTAAATCACATAAGTCACACTGAATTTTGTTGCTACTTCTTTACAATTAAATCACATAAGTCACACTGGATTTTGTTGTTACTTCTTTACAACTAAATCACATAAGTCACACTGGATTTTGTTGCTACTTCTTCACAATTAAATCACATAAGTCACACTTAATTTTGTTGCTACTTCTTTAAAATTAAATCACATAAGTCACCCTGAATTTTGTTGCTACTTCTTTACAATTAAATCACATAAGTCACACTGGATTTTGTTGCTACTTCTTTATAATTAAATCACATAAGTCACACTTAATTTTGTTGCTACTTCTTTAGAATTTAATCACATAAGTCACACTGAATTTTGTTGCTACTTCTTTACAATAAAATCACATAAGTCACACTGAATTTTGTTTCTACTTCTTTACAATTACATCACATAAGTCACACTGGATTTTGTTTCTACTTCTTTACAATTAAATCCAGTCAAGTCACACTTAATTTTGTTGCTACTTCTGTACAATTAAATCCCATAAGTCACACTGAATTTGTTGCTACTTCTTTACAATTAAATCACATAAGTCACACTGGATTTTGTTGCTACTTCTTTAGAATTAAATCACAAAAGTCACACTAAATTTTGTTGCTAATTCTTTAGAATTTAATCACATAAGTCACACTGAATTTTGTTGCTACTTCTTTACAATAAAATCACACAAGTCACACTGAATTTTGTTTCTACTTCTTTACAATTAAATCACATAAGTCACACTGGATTTTGTTGCTACTTCTTTACAATGAAATAACATAAGTCACACTGGATTTTGTTGCTACTTCTTTACAATTAAATCACATAAGTCACACTTAATTTTGTTGCTACTTCTTAACAATTAAATATCATAAGTCACACTGGATTTTGTTGCTACTTCTTTACAATTAAATCACATGAGTCACCCTGTATTTTGTTGCTACTTCTTTACAATTAAATCACATAAGTCACCCTGAATTTGTTGCTACTTCTTTACAATTACATCACATAAGTCACACTGGATTTGGTTGCTACTTCTTTACAATTAAATCACACAAGTCACACTGAATTTTGTTGCTACTTCTTTACAATTAAATCACATAAGTCACACTGAATTTTGTTGCTACTTCTTTACAATTAAATAACATAAGTCACACTGGATTTTGTTGTTACTTCTTTACAACTAAATCACATAAGTCACACTGACTTTTGTTGCTACTTCTTCACAATTAAATCACATAAGTCACACTGAATTTTGTTGCTACTTCTTTAAAATTAAATCACATAAGTCACCCTGAATTTTGTTGCTACTTCTTTACAATTAAATCACATAAGTCACACTGGATTTTGTTGCTACTTCTTTATAATTAAATAACATAAGTCACACTTAATTTTGTTGCTACTTCTTTAGAATTTAATCACATAAGTCACACTGAATTTTGTTGCTACTTCTTTACAATAAAATCACATAAGTCACACTGAATTTTGTTGCTTCTTCTTTACAATTAAATCACATAAGTCACACTGGATTTTGTTGCTACTTCTTTACAATTAAATAACATAAGTCACACTGGATTTTGTTGCTACTTCTTTACAATTAAATCACATAAGTCACACTGAATTTTGTTGCTACTTCTTAACAATTAAATATCATAAGTCACACTGAATTTTGTTGCTACTTCTTTACAATTAAATCACATAAGTGACCCAGAATTTGTGTCTACTTCTTTACAATTACATCACATAAGTCACACTGGATTTTGTTGCTACTTCCTTTCAATTAAATCACATAAGTCACACTGAATTTTGTTGCTACTTCTTTACAATTAAATCACATAAGTCACACTGAATTTTGTTGCTACTTCTTTACAATTAAATAACATAAGTCACACTGGATTTTGTTGTTACTTCTTTACAACTAAATCACATAAGTCACACTGGATTTTGTTGCTACTTCTTCACAATTAAATCACATAAGTCACACTTAATTTTGTTGCTACTTCTTTAAAATTAAATCACATAAGTCACCCTGAATTTTGTTGCTACTTCTTTACAATTAAATCACATAAGTCACACTGGATTTTGTTGCTACTTCTTTATAATTAAATCACATAAGTCACACTTAATTTTGTTGCTACTTCTTTAGAATTTAATCACATAAGTCACACTGAATTTTGTTGCTACTTCTTTACAATAAAATCACATAAGTCACACTGAATTTTGTTTCTACTTCTTTACAATTACATCACATAAGTCACACTGGATTTTGTTTCTACTTCTTTACAATTAAATCCAGTCAAGTCACACTTAATTTTGTTGCTACTTCTGTACAATTAAATCCCATAAGTCACACTGAATTTGTTGCTACTTCTTTACAATTAAATCACATAAGTCACACTGGATTTTGTTGCTACTTCTTTACAATTAAATCACATAAGTCACACTAGATTTTGTTGCTACTTCTTTACAATTAAATCACATAAGTGACACTTAACTTTGTTGCTACTTCTTTAAAATTAAATCACATAAGTCACACTGAATTTTGTTGCTACTTCTTTACAATTAAATCACATAAGTCACACTGAATTTTGTTTCTACTTTTTTACAATTAAATCACATAAGATACACTTCATTTTGTTGCTTCTTCTTTACAGTTAAATCCAGTCAAGTCACACTTAATTTTGTTGCTACTTCTTTACAATTAAATCACATAAGTCACCATGAATTTGTTGCTACTTCTTTACAATTAAATCACATAAGTCACACTGGAGTTTGTTGCTACTTCTTTACAATTAAATCACATAATTCACACTGAATTTTGTTGCTACTTCTTTACAATAAAATCACATAAGTCACACTGAATTTTGTTGCTACTTCTTTACAATTAAATCACATAAGTCACACTGAATTTGTTGCTACTTCTTTACAATTAAATCACATAAGTCACACTGGATTTTGTTGTTTCTTCTTTACAATTAAATCACATAAGTCACACTGGATTTTGTTGCTACTTCTTTACAATTAAATCACATAAGTCACACTTAATTTTGTTGCTAGTTCTTTACAATTTAATCACATAAGTCACACTGAATTTTGTTGCTACTTCTTTACAATTAAATCACATAAGTCACACTGAATTTTGTTGATACTTCTTTACAATTAAATCAAGTCAAGTCACACTTCATTTTGTTGCTACTTCTATGCAATTAAATCCAGTCAAGTCACACTTAATTTTGTAGCTACTTCTTTACAATTAAATCCAGTCAAGTCACACTTAATTTTGCTGCTACTTCTTTACAATTAAATCACATAAGTACCCCTGAATTTGTTGCTACTTCTTTACAATTAAATCACATAAGTCACACTGGATTTTGTTGCTACTTCTTTACAATTCAATCACATAAGTCACACTGAATTTTGTTGTTACTTCTTTACAATTAAATCACATAAGTCACACTGGATTTTGTTGCTACTTCTTTACAATTAAATAACAGAAGTCACACTTAATTTTGTTGCTACTTCTTTATAATTAAATCACATAAGTCATACTGGATTTTGTTGCTACTTCTTTACAATTAAATCACATAAGTCACACTGGATTTTGTTGCTACTTTACAATTAAATCACATAAGTCACACTGAATTTTGTTGCTACTTCTTTACAATAAAATCACATAAGTCACACTGAATTTTGTTGCTACTTCTTTACAATTAAATCACATAAGTCACACTGAATTTGTTGCTACTTCTTTACAATTAAATCACATAATTCACACTGGATTTTGTTGTTACTTCTTTACAATTAAATCACATAAGTCACACTGGATTTTGTTGCTACTTCTTTACAATTAAATCACATAAGTCACACTTAATTTTGTTGCTACTTCTTTACAATTTAATCACATACGTCACACTGAATTTTGATGCTACTTCTTTACAATTAAATCACATAAGTCACACTGAATTTTGTTGCTACTTTTTTACAATTAAATCAAGTCAAGTTACACTTAATTTTGTTGCTACTTCTATGCAATTAAATCCAGTCAAGTCACACTTAATTTTGTAGCTACTTCTTTACAATTAAATCCAGTCAAGTCACACTTAATTTTGTTGCTACTTCTTTACAATTAAATCCAGTCAAGTCACACTTAATTTTGTTGCTACTTCTTTACAATTAAATCACATCAGTCACCCTGAATTTGTTGCTACTTCTTTACAATTCAATCACATAAGTCACAATGAATTTTGTTGTTACTTCTTTACAATTAAATCACATAAGTCACACTGGATTTTGTTGCTACTTCTTTACAATTAAATAACATAAGTCACACTTAATTTTGTTGCTACTTCATTATAATTAAATCACATAAGTCACACTGGATTTTGTTGCTACTTCTTTACAATTAAATCACATAAGTCACACTTAATTTTGTTGCTTCTTCTTTACAGTTAAATCCAGTCAAGTCACACTTAATTTTGTTGCTACTTCTTTACAATTAAATCACATAAGTCACACTGAATTTGTTGCTTCTTCTTTACAATTAAATCACATAAGTCACACTGGATTTTGTTGCTACTTCTTTACAATTAAATCACATAAGTCACACTGAATTTTGTTGCTACTTCTTTACAATTAAATCACATAAGTCACACTGAATTTTGTTGCTACTTTTTTACAATTAAATCACATAAGTCACACTGAATTTGTTGATACTTCTTTACAATTAAATAACATAAGTCACACTGGATTTTGTTGTTACTTCTTTATAATTAAATCACATAAGTCACACTGGATTTTGTGTCTACTTCTTCACAATTAAATCACATAAGTCACACTTGATTTTGTTGCTACTTCTTTAAAATTAAATCACATAAGTCACACTGAATTTTGTTGCTACTTCTTTACAATTAAATCACATAAGTCACACTGAATTTTGTTTCTACTTCTTTACAATTAAATCAAGTCAAGTCACACTTAATTTTTTTGCTACTTCTTTACAATTAAATCCAGTCAAGTCACACTTAATTTTGTTTCTACTTCTTTACAATTAAATCCAGTCAAGTCACACTTAATTTTGTTGCTACTTCTGTACAATTAAATAACATAAGTCACACTGAATTTGTTGATACTTCTTTACAATTAAATTACATAAGTCACACTGGATTTTGTTGCTACTAATTTACAATGAAATCACATAAGTCCCACTGAATTTTTTTGCTATTTCTGTACAATTAAATCACATAAGTCACACTGAATTTTGTTGCTAGTTTTTTACAATTAAATTACATAAGTCACACTGGATTTTGTTGCTACTTATTTACAATTAAATTACATAAGTCACACGAGATTTTGTTGCTTCTTCTTTACAGTTAAATCCAGTCAAGTCACACTGAATTTTGTTGCTACTTCTTTACAATTAAATCACATAAGTCACACTGAATTTTGTTGCTACTTCTTTACAATTAAATCACATAAGTCACACTGAATTTGTTGATACTTCTTTACAATTAAATAACATAAGTCACACTGGATTTTGTTGTTACTTCTTTACAATTAAATCACATAAGCGACACTGGATTTTGTTGCTACTTCTTCACAATTAAATCACATAGATCACACTTAACTTTGTTGCTACTTCTTTACAATTAAATCACATAAGTCACACTGGATTTTGTTGCTACTTCTTTACAATTAAATCATATAAGTCACACTGAATTTTGTTTCTACTTCTTTACAATTAAATCAAGTCAAGTCACACTTAATTTTGTTGCTACTTCTTTACAATTCAATCCAGTCAAGTCACACTTAATTTTGTTTCTACTTCTTTACAATTAAATCCAGTCAAGTCACACTTAATTTTGTTGCTACTTTTTACAATTAAATCACATAAGTCACACTGGATTTTGTTGCTACTTCTTTATAATTAAATCACATAAGTCACACTGGATTTTGTTGCTACTTCTTTACAATTAAATAACATAAGTCACACTTAATTTTGTTGCTACTTCTTTAGAATTTAATCACATAAGTCACACTGAATTTTGTTGCTACTTCTTTACAATAAAATCACATAAGTCACACTGAATTTTGTTTCTACTTCTTTACAATTAAATCACATAAGTCACTCTGGATTTTGTTGCTACTTCTTTACAACTAAATCACATAAGTAACACTTAATTTTGTTGCTACTTCTTTACAATTAAATAACATAAGTCACACTTGATTTTGTTGTTACTTCTTTACAATTAAATCACATAAGTCACACTGGATTTTGTTACTACTTCTTGATAATTAAATCACATAAGTAACCCTGGATTTTGTTGCTACTTCTTTAGAATTAAATAACATAAGTCACACTTAATTTTGTTTCTTCTTTTTTACAGTTAAATCCAGTCAAGTCACACTGAATTTTGTTACTACTTCTTTACAATAAAATCACATAAGTCACACTGAATTTTGTTTCTACTTCTTTACAATTAAATCACATAAGTCACACTGGATTTTTTGGCTACTTCTTTACAATTAAATCACATAAGTCACACTGGATTTTGTTGCTACTTCTTCACAATTAAATCACATAAGTCACACTGAATTTTGTTGCTACTTCTTAACAATTAAATATCATAAGTCACACTTAATTTTGTTGCTACTTCTTTACAATAAAATCACATCAGTCACACTGGATTTTGTTGCTACTTCTTTACAATTAAATCACATAAGTCACACTGGATTTTGTTGCTACTTCTTGATAATTAAATCACACAAGTCACACTGGATTTTGTTGCTACTTCTTTACAATCAATTAACATAAGTAACACTTAATTTTGTTGCTTCTTCTTTACAGTTAAATCCAGTCAAGTCACACTGAATTTGTTGCTACTTCTTTACAATTAAATCACATAAGTCACACTGAATTTTGTTGCTACTTCTTTACAATTAAATCACATTAGTCACACTGAATTTTGTTTGCTACTTCTTTATCATTAAATCACATAAGTCACACTTAATTTTGTTGCTACTTCTTTAAAATTAAATCACATAAGTAACCCTCAATTTTGTTGCTACTTCTTTACAATTAAATCACATGAGTCCCACTGAATTTTGTTGCTACTTTTTTACAATTAAATCACATAACTCACACTGGATTTTGTTGCTACTTCTTTACAATTTGATCCAGTCAAGTCACACTTTAGTTTGTTGCTACTTCTTTACAATTAAATCCAGTCACGTCACACTTAATTTTGCTGCTACTTTTTTACAATTAAATTACACAAGTCACACTGGATTTTGTTGCTACTTCTTTAAATTTAATCCAGTAAAGTCACACTTAAGTTTGTTGCTACTTCTTTACAATTAAATCCAGTCACGTCACACTTAATTTTGTTGCTACTTCTTTACAATTTAATCCAGTCAAGTCACACTTAATTTTGTTGCTACTTCTTTACAATTTAATCACATAAGTCACACTGGATTTTGTTGCTACTTCTTTACAATAAAATCACATAAGTCACACTGGATTTTGTTTCTACTTTTTTACAATTAAATCACATAAGTCACACTGGATTCTGTTGCTACTTCTTTACAATTAAATCACATAAGTCACACTGGATTTTGTTGCTACTTCTTTACAATTAAATCACATAAGTCACACTGAATTTTGTTGCTACTTCTTTACAATTAAATCACATAAGTCACACTGAATTTTGTTGCTACTTCTTTACAATTAAATCACATAAGTCACACTGAATTTGTTGCTACTTCTTTACAATTGAATAACATAAGTCACACTGGATTTTGTTGTTACTTCTTTACAATTAAATCACATAAGTCACACTGGATTTTGTTACTACTTCTTTACAATTAAATCACATAAGTCACCTTGAATTTTGTTGCTACTTCTTTACAATTAAATCACATTAGCCACACTTAATTTTGTGTCTACTTCTTTACAATTAAATCACATAAGTCACACTTAATTTTGTTGCTACTTCTTTAAAATTAAATCACATAATTCACCCTCAATTTTGTTGCTACTTCTTTACAATTAAATAACATGAGTCGCACTTAATTTTGTTGCTACTTTTTTACACTCAAATCACATAAGTCACACTGGATTTTGTTGCTACTTCTTTACAATTCGATCCAGTCAAGTCACACTTTAGTTTGTTGCTACTTCTTTACAATTAAATCCAGTCACGTCACACTTAATTTTGTTGCTACTTTTTTACAATTAAATCCCATAAGTCACACTGGATTTTGTTGCTACTTCTTTACAATTTAATCCAGTCAAGTCACACTTAAGTTTGTTGCTACTTCTTTACAATTAAATCCAGTCACATCACACTTAATTTTGTTGCTACTTCTTTACAATTTAATCCAGTCAAGTCACACTTAATTTTGTTGCTACTTCTTTACAATTAAATAACATAAGTCACACTTGATTTTGTTGTTACTTCTTTACAATTAAATCACATAAGTCACACTGGATTTTGTTACTACTTCTTGATAATTAAATCACATAAGTAACCCTGGATTTTGTTGCTACTTCTTTAGAATTAAATAACATAAGTCACACTTAATTTTGTTTCTTCTTCTTTACAGTTAAATCCAGTCAAGTCACACTGAATTTTGTTACTACTTCTTTACAATAAAATCACATAAGTCACACTGAATTTTGTTTCTACTTCTTTACAATTAAATCACATAAGTCACACTGGATTTTTTGGCTACTTCTTTACAATTAAATCACATAAGTCACACTGGATTTTGTTGCTACTTCTTCACAATTAAATCACATAAGTCACACTGAATTTTGTTGCTACTTCTTAACAATTAAATATCATAAGTCACACTTAATTTTGTTGCTACTTCTTTACAATAAAATCACATCAGTCACACTGGATTTTGTTGCTACTTCTTTACAATTAAATCACATAAGTCACACTGGATTTTGTTGCTACTTCTTGATAATTAAATCACACAAGTCACACTGGATTTTGTTGCTACTTCTTTACAATTAAATAACATAAGTCACACTTAATTTTGTTGCTTCTTCTTTACAGTTAAATCCAGTCAAGTCACACTGAATTTGTTGCTACTTCTTTACAATTAAATCACATAAGTCACACTGAATTTTGTTGCTACTTCTTTACAATTAAATCACATTAGTCACACTGAATTTTGTTTGCTACTTCTTTATCATTAAATCACATAAGTCACACTTAATTTTGTTGCTACTTCTTTAAAATTAAATCACATAAGTAACCCTCAATTTTGTTGCTACTTCTTTACAATTAAATCACATGAGTCCCACTGAATTTTGTTGCTACTTTTTTACAATTAAATCACATAACTCACACTGGATTTTGTTGCTACTTCTTTACAATTTGATCCAGTCAAGTCACACTTTAGTTTGTTGCTACTTCTTTACAATTAAATCCAGTCACGTCACACTTAATTTTGCTGCTACTTTTTTACAATTAAATTACACAAGTCACACTGGATTTTGTTGCTACTTCTTTAAATTTAATCCAGTCAAGTCACACTTAAGTTTGTTGCTACTTCTTTACAATTAAATCCAGTCACGTCACACTTAATTTTGTTGCTACTTCTTTACAATTTAATCACATAAGTCACACTGGATTTTGTTGCTACTTCTTTACAATAAAATCACATAAGTCACACTGGATTTTGTTTCTACTTTTTTACAATTAAATCACATAAGTCACACTGGATTCTGTTGCTACTTCTTTACAATTAAATCACATAAGTCACACTGGATTTTGTTGCTACTTCTTTACAATTAAATCACATAAGTCACACTGAATTTTGTTGCTACTTCTTTACAATTAAATCACATAAGTCACACTGAATTTTGTTGCTACTTCTTTACAATTAAATCACATAAGTCACACTGAATTTGTTGCTACTTCTTTACAATTGAATAACATAAGTCACACTGGATTTTGTTGTTACTTCTTTACAATTAAATCACATAAGTCACACTGGATTTTGTTACTACTTCTTTACAATTAAATCACATAAGTCACCTTGAATTTTGTTGCTACTTCTTTACAATTAAATCACATTAGCCACACTTAATTTTGTGTCTACTTCTTTACAATTAAATCACATAAGTCACACTTAATTTTGTTGCTACTTCTTTAAAATTAAATCACATAATTCACCCTCAATTTTGTTGCTTCTTCTTTACAATTAAATAACATGAGTCGCACTTAATTTTGTTGCTACTTTTTTACACTCAAATCACATAAGTCACACTGGATTTTGTTGCTACTTCTTTACAATTCGATCCAGTCAAGTCACACTTTAGTTTGTTGCTACTTCTTTACAATTAAATCCAGTCACGTCACACTTAATTTTGTTGCTACTTTTTTACAATTAAATCCCATAAGTCACACTGGATTTTATTGCTACTTCTTTACAATTTAATCCAGTCAAGTCACACTTAAGTTTGTTGCTACTTCTTTACAATTAAATCCAGTCACATCACACTTAATTTTGTTGCTACTTCTTTACAATTTAATCCAGTCAAGTCACACTTAATTTTGTTGCTACTTTTTTACAATATAATCAAATAAGTCACACTGAATTTTGTTGCTAC
This sequence comes from Sepiola atlantica, assembly GCA_963556195.1. Taxonomy (NCBI): domain Eukaryota; kingdom Metazoa; phylum Mollusca; class Cephalopoda; order Sepiida; family Sepiolidae; genus Sepiola; species Sepiola atlantica. The sequence goes on along the minus strand of OY744528.1, from coordinate 132,454,733 downwards.
TTCTTTACAATTAAATCACATAAGTCGCACTGAATTTTGTTGCTACTTCTTAACAATTAAATATCATAAGTCACACTGGATTTTGTTGCTACTTCTTTACAATTAAATCACATAAGTCACACTGAATTTTGTTGCTACTTCTTTACAATTAAATCACATAAGTCACACTGAATTTTGTTGCTACTTCTTTACAATTAAATCACATAAGTCACACTGAATTTGTTGCTACTTCTTTACAATTAAATTACATGAGTCACACTGGATTTTGTTGTTACTTTTGTACAATTAAATCACATAAGTCACACTCTATTTTGTTACTACTTCTTTACAATTAACTCACACAAGTCACCCGGAATTTTGTTGCTACTTCTTTACAATTAAATCACATCAGTCACACTGGATTTTTTTGCTACTTCTTTACAATTAAATCACATAAGTCACACTGAATTTTGTTGCTATTTCTTTACAATTAAATAACATAAGTCACACTGGATTTTGTTGTTACTTCTTTACAACTAAATCACATAAGTCACACTAGATTTTGTTGCTATTTCTTCACAATTAAATCACATAAGTCACACTTAATATTGTTGTTACTTCTTTACAATTAAATCACATTAGTCACACTGAATTTTGTTGCTACTTCTTTAAAATTAAATCACATAAGTCACACTTAATTTTGTTGCTACTTCTTTAAAATTAAATCACATAAGTCACCCTGAATTTTGTTGCTACTTCTTTACAATTAAATCACATGAGTCACACTGAATTTTGTTGCTACTTTTTTACAATTAAATCACATAAGTCACACTGGATTTTGTTGCTACTTCTTTACAATTTAATCCAGTCAAGTCACACTTAAGTTTGTTGCTACTTCTTTACAATTAAATTCAGTCACACTTAATTTTGTTGAACTTCTTTACAATTTAATCCAGTCAAGTCACACTTAATTTTGTTGCTACTTCTTTACAATTTAATCACATAAGTCACACTGAATTTTGTTGCTACCTCTTTACAATTAAATCACAAAAGTCACACTGAATTTTGTTGCTACTTCTTTACAATTAAATCACATAAGTCACACTGGATTTTGTTGCTACTTCTTTACAATTAAATAACATAAGTCACACTGGATTTTGTTGCTACCTCTTTACAATTAAATCACATAAGTCACACTGGATTTTGTATTTAATTCTTTACAATTAAATCACATAAGACACCCTGAATTTTGTTGCTACTTCTTTACAATTAAATCACATTAGTCACACTGAATTTTGTTGCTACTTCTTTAAAATTAAATCACATAAGTCACACTTAATTTTGTTGCTACTTCTTTAAAATTAAATCACATAAGTCACCCTGAATTTTGTTGCTACTTCTTTACAATTAAATCACATGAGTCACACTGAATTTTGTTGCTACTTTTTCACAATGAAATCACATAAGTCACACTGGATTTTGTTGCTACTTCTTTACAATTTAATCCAGTCAAGTCACACTTAAGTTTGTTGCTACTTCTTTAACATTAAATCCAGTAACGTCACACTTAATTTTGTTGCTACTTTTTTACAATTAAATTACATAAGTCACACTGGATTTTGTTGCTACTTCTTTACCATTTAATCCAGTCAAGTCACACTTAAGTTTTTGCTACTTCTTTACAATTAAATCCAGTCACGTCACACTTAATTTTGTTGCTACTTTTTTACAATTTAATCCAGTCAAGTCACACTTAATTTTGTTGCTACTTTTTTACAATTTAATCACATAAGTCACATTGAATTTTGTTGCTACTTCTTTACAATTAAATCACATAAGTCACACTGGATTTTGTTGCTTCTTCTTTACAATTAAATCACATAAGTCACACTGAATTTTGTTGCTACTTCTTTACAATTAAATCACATAAGTCACACTGAATTTGTTGCTACTTCTTTACAATTAAATAACATAAGTCACACTGGATTTTGTTGTTACTTCTTTACAACTAAATCACATAAGTCACACTGGATTTTGTTGCTACATCTTTACAATTAAATCACATAAGTCACACTGGATTTTGTTGCTACTTCTTACCAATTAAATCACATAAGTCACACTGGATTTAGTTGCTACTTCTTTACAATTAAATCACATGAGTCACACTGAATTTTGTTGCTACTTCTTTACAAATAAATCCACTCAAGTCACACTTAATTTTGTTGCTACTTCTTTACAATTAAATCACATAGGTCACGCTGGATTTTGTTGCTACTTCTTTACAATTAAATCACATAAGTCACACTTAATATTGTTGTTACTTCTTTACAATTAAATCACATGAGTCACACTGAATTTTGTTGCTACTTTTTTACAATTAAATCACATAAGTCACACTGGATTTTGTTTCCACTTCTTTACAATTGAATCCAGTCAAGTCACACTTAATTTTTTTGCTACTTCTTTACAATTTAATCACATAAGTCACACTGGATTTTGTTGCTACTTCTTTACAATAAAATCACATAAGTCACACTGAATTTTGTTTCTACTTCTTTACAATCAAATCACATAAGTCACACTGGATTTTGTTGCTACTTCTTTACAATTAAATCACATAAGTCACACTGAATTTTGTTGCTACTTCTTTACAATTTAATCACATAAGTCACACTGAATTTTGTTGCTACTTCTTAACAATTAAATATCATAAGTCACACTGGATTTTGTTGCTACTTCTTTACAATTAAATCACATAAGTCACAATGGAATTTGTTGCTACTTCTTTACAATTAAATCACATAAGTCACACTGAATTTTGTTGCTACTTCTTTACAATTAAATCACATAAGTCACACTGAATTTTATTGCTACTTCTTTACAATTAAATAACATAAGTCACACTGGATTTTTTTGTTACTTGTTTACAATTAAATCACATAAGTCACACTGGATTTTGTTACTACTTCTTTACAATTAAATCACATAAGTCACCCTGAATTTTGTTGCTACTTCTTTACAATTAAATCCCATAAGTCACACTGAATTTTGTTCCTACTTCTTTACAATTAAATCACATAAGTCACACTTAATTTTGTTGCTACTTCTTTACAATTAAATCACATGACTCACACTGAATTTTGTTGCTATTTTTTTACAAGTAAATCACATAAGTCACACTGGATTTTGTTGCTACTTCTTTACAATTTGATCCAGTCAAGTCACAAATTAGTTTGTTGCTACTTCTTTACAATTAAATCCAGTCACGTCACACTTAATTTTGTTGCTACTTTTTTACAATTAAATCACATAAGTCACACTGGGTTTTGTTGCTACTTCTTTACAATTTAATCCAGTAACGTCACATTTAATTTTGTTGCTACTTCTTTACAATTTAATCCAGTCAAGTCACACTTAATTTTGTTGCTACTTTTTTACAATATAATCACATAAGTCACACACGATTTTGTTGCTACTTCTTTACAATTAAATCACATAAGTCACACTGAATTTTGTTGCTACCTCTTTACAATTAAATCACATAAGTCACACTTAATTTTGTTGCTACTTCTTTACAATTAAGGCACATAAGTCACACTGGATTTTGTTGCTACTTCTTTACAATTAAATCACATAAGTCACACTGGATTTTGTTGCTACTTCTTGATAATTAAATCACACAAGTCACACTGGATTTTGTTGCTACTTCTTTACAATTAAATAACATAAGTCACACTTAATTTTGTTGCTTCTTCTTTACAGTTAAATCCAGTCAAGTCACACTGAATTTGTTGCTACTTCTTTACAATTAAATCACATAAGTCACACTGAATTTTGTTGCTACTTCTTTACAATTAAATCACATTAGTCACACTGAATTTTGTTTGCAACTTCTTTATCATTAAATCACATAAGTCACACTTAATTTTGTTGCTACTTCTTTAAAATTAAATCACATAAGTAACCCTCAATTTTGTTGCTACTTCTTTACAATTAAATCACATGAGTCCCACTGAATTTTGTTGCTACTTTTTTACAATTAAATCACATAACTCACACTGGATTTTGTTGCTACTTCTTTACAATTTGATCCAGTCAAGTCACACTTTAGTTTGTTGCTACTTCTTTACAATTAAATCCAGTCACGTCACACTTAATTTTGCTGCTACTTTTTTACAATTAAATTACACAAGTCACACTGGATTTTGTTGCTACTTCTTTAAATTTAATCCAGTCAAGTCACACTTAAGTTTGTTGCTACTTCTTTACAATTAAATCCAGTCACGTCACACTTAATTTTGTTGCTACTTCTTTACAATTTAATCCAGTCAAGTCACACTTAATTTTGTTGCTACTTCTTTACAATTTAATCACATAAGTCACACTGGATTTTGTTGCTACTTCTTTACAATAAAATCACATAAGTCACACTGGATTTTGTTTCTACTTTTTTACAATTAAATCACATAAGTCACACTGGATTCTGTTGCTACTTCTTTACAATTAAATCACATAAGTCACACTGGATTTTGTTGCTACTTCTTTACAATTAAATCACATAAGTCACACTGAATTTTGTTGCTACTTCTTTACAATTAAATCACATAAGTCACACTGAATTTTGTTGCTACTTCTTTACAATTAAATCACATAAGTCACACTGAATTTGTTGCTACTTCTTTACAATTGAATAACATAAGTCACACTGGATTTTGTTGTTACTTCTTTACAATTAAATCACATAAGTCACACTGGATTTTGTTACTACTTCTTTACAATTAAATCACATAAGTCACCTTGAATTTTGTTGCTACTTCTTTACAATTAAATCACATTAGATACACTTAATTTTGTGTCTACTTCTTTACAATTAAATCACATAAGTCACACTTAATTTTGTTGCTACTTCTTTAAAATTAAATCACATAATTCACCCTCAATTTTGTTGCTACTTTTTTACAATTAAATAACATGAGTCACACTGGATTTTGTTGCTACTTCTTTACAATTCGATCCAGTCAAGTCACACTTTAGTTTGTTGCTACTTCTTTACAATTAAATCCAGTCACGTCACACTTAATTTTGTTGCTACTTTTTTACAATTAAATCCCATAAGTCACACTGGATTTTGTTGCTACTTCTTTACAATTTAATCCAGTCAAGTCACACTTAAGTTTGTTGCTACTTCTTTACAATTAAATCCAGTCACATCACACTTAATTTTGTTGCTACTTCTTTACAATTTAATCCAGTCAAGTCACACTTAATTTTGTTGCTACTTTTTTACAATATAATCAAATAAGTCACACTGAATTTTGTTGCTACTTCTTTACAATTAAATCACATAAGTCGCACTGAATTTTGTTGCTACTTCTTAACAATTAAATATCATAAGTCACACTGGATTTTGTTGCTACTTCTTTACAATTAAATCACATAAGTCACACTGAATTTTGTTGCTACTTCTTTACAATTAAATCACATAAGTCACACTGAATTTTGTTGCTACTTCTTTACAATTAAATCACATAAGTCACACTGAATTTGTTGCTACTTCTTTACAATTAAATTACATAAGTCACACTGGATTTTGTTGTTACTTTTGTACAATTAAATCACATAAGTCACACTCTATTTTGTTACTACTTCTTTACAATTAAATCACACAAGTCACCCGGAATTTTGTTGCTACTTCTTTACAATTAAATCACATCAGTCACACTGGATTTTTTTGCTACTTCTTTACAATTAAATCACATAAGTCACACTGAATTTTGTTGCTATTTCTTTACAATTAAATAACATAAGTCACACTGGATTTTGTTGTTACTTCTTTACAACTAAATCACATAAGTCACACTAGATTTTGTTGCTATTTCTTCACAATTAAATCACATAAGTCACACTTAATATTGTTGTTACTTCTTTACAATTAAATGACATGAGTCACACTGAATTTTGTTGCTACTTTTTTACAATTAAATCACATAAGTCACACTGGATTTTGTTGCTACTTCTTTACAATTTAATCCAGTCAAGTCACACTTAAGTTTGTTGCTACTTCTTTACAATTAAATTCAGTCACACTTAATTTTGTTGCTACTTCTTTACAATTTAATCCAGTCAAGTCACACTTAATTTTGTTGCTACTTCTTTACAATTTAATCACATAAGTCACACTGAATTTTGTTGCTACCTCTTTACAATTAAATCACAAAAGTCACACTGAATTTTGTTGCTACTTCTTTACAATTAAATCACATAAGTCACACTGGATTTTGTTGCTACTTCTTTACAATTAAATAAAATAAGTCACACTGGATTTTGTTGCTACCTCTTTACAATTAAATCACATAAGTCACACTGGATTTTGTATTTAATTCTTTACAATTAAATCACATAAGACACCCTGAATTTTGTTGCTACTTCTTTACAATTAAATCACATTAGTCACACTGAATTTTGTTGCTACTTCTTTAAAATTAAATCACATAAGTCACACTTAATTTTGTTGCTACTTCTTTAAAATTAAATCACATAAGTCACCCTGAATTTTGTTGCTACTTCTTTACAATTAAATCACATGAGTCACACTGAATTTTGTTGCTACTTTTTTACAATGAAATCACATAAGTCACACTGGATTTTGTTGCTACTTCTTTACAATTTAATCCAGTCAAGTCGCACTTAAGTTTGTTGCTACTTCTTTAACATTAAATCCAGTCACGTCACACTTAATTTTGTTGCTACTTTTTTACAATTAAATTACATAAGTCACACTGGATTTTGTTGCTACTTCTTTACCATTTAATCCAGTCAAGTCACACTTAAGTTTTTGCTACTTCTTTACAATTAAATCCAGTCACGTCACACTTAATTTTGTTGCTACTTTTTTACAATTTAATCCAGTCAAGTCACACTTAATTTTGTTGCTACTTTTTTACAATTTAATCACATAAGTCACACTGAATTTTGTTGCTACTTCTTTACAATTAAATCACATAAGTCACACTGGATTTTGTTGCTTCTTCTTTACAATTAAATCACATAAGTCACACTGAATTTTGTTGCTACTTCTTTACAATTAAATCACATAAATCACACTGAACTTGTTGCTACTTCTTTACAATTAAATAACATAAGTCACACTGGATTTTGTTGTTACTTCTTTACAACTAAATCACATAAGTCACACTGGATTTTGTTGCTACTTCTTTACAATTAAATCACATAAGTCACACTGGATTTTGTTGCTACTTCTTACCAATTAAATCACATAAGTCACACTGGATTTTGTTGCTACTTCTTTACAATTAAATCACATGAGTCACACTGAATTTTGTTGCTACTTCTTTACAAATAAATCCACTCAAGTCACACTTAATTTTGTTGCTTCTTCTTTACAATTAAATCACATAGGTCACGCTGGATTTTGTTGCTACTTCTTTACAATTAAATCACATAAGTCACACTTAATATTGTTGTTACTTCTTTACAATTAAATCACATGAGTCACACTGAATTTTGTTGCTACTTTTTTACAATTAAATCACATAAGTCACACTGGATTTTGTTGCCACTTCTTTACAATTGAATCCAGTCAAGTAACACTTAATTTTTTTGCTACTTCTTTACAATTTAATCACATAAGTCACACTGGATTTTGTTGCTACTTCTTTACAATAAAATCACATAAGTCACACTGAATTTTGTTTCTACTTCTTTACAATCAAATCACATAAGTCACACTGGATTTTGTTGCTACTTCTTTACAATTAAATCACATAAGTCACACTGAATTTTGTTGCTACTTCTTTACAATTTAATCACATAAGTCACACTGAATTTTGTTGCTACTTCTTAACAATTAAATATCATAAGTCACACTGGATTTTGTTGCTACTTCTTTACAATTAAATCACATAAGTCACAATGGAATTTGTTGCTACTTCTTTACAATTAAATCACATAAGTCACACTGAATTTTGTTGCTACTTCTTTACAATTAAATCACATAAGTCACACTGAATTTTATTGCTACTTCTTTACAATTAAATAACATAAGTCACACTGGATTTTGTTGTTACTTGTTTACAATTAAATCACATAAGTCACACTGGATTTTGTTACTACTTCTTTACAATTAAATCAAGTCAAGTCACACTTAATTTTGTTGCTTCTTTTTTACAATTAAATCCAGTCAAGTCACATTTAAGTTTGTAGCTACTTCTTTACAATTAAATCCAGTCAAGTCACACTTAATTTTGTTGCTACTTCTTTACAATCAAATCCAGTCCAGTCACACTTAGTTTTGTTGCTACTTCTTTACAATTAAATCACATAAGTCACACTGGATTTTGTTGTTACTTCTTTACAGTTAAATCACATAAGTCACACTGGATTTTGTTGCTACTTCTTTACAATTAAATCACATAAGTCACCCTGAATTTTGTTGCTACTTCTTTACAATTAAATCATATAAGTCACACTGGATTTTGTTGCTACTTCTTTACAATTAAATCCAGTCAAGTCACACTTAATTTTGTTGCTACTTCTTTACAATTTAATCCAGTTTAGTCACACTTCAGTTTGTTGCTACTTCTTTAACATTAAATCCAGTCACGTCACACTTCATTTTGTTGCTACTTCTTTACAATTTAATCACATAAGTCACACTGAATTTTGTTGCTACTTCTTGACAAATAAATCACATAAGTCACCCTGAATTTTGTTGCTACTTCTTTACAATTAAATCCCATAAGTCACACTGAATTTTGTTCCTACTTCTTTACAACTAAATCACATAAGTCACACTTAATTTTGTTGCTACTTCTTTACAATTAAATCACATGACTCACACTGAATTTTGTTGCTATTTTTTTACAAGTAAATCACATAAGTCACACTGGATTTTGTTGCTACTTCTTTACAATTTGATCCAGTCAAGTCACACTTTAGTTTGTTGCTACTTCTTTACAATTAAATCCAGTCACGTCACACTTAATTTTGTTGCTACTTTTTTACAATTAAATAACATAAGTCACACTGGGTTTTGTTGCTACTTCTTTACAATTTAATCCAGTCACGTCACACTTAATTTTGTTGCTACTTCTTTACAATTTAATCCAGTCAAGTCACACTTAATTTTGTTGCTACTTTTTTACAATATAATCACATAAGTCACACTGAATTTTGTTGCTACTTCTTTACAATTAACTCACATAAGTCACACTTAATTTTGTTGCTACTTCTTTACAATTAAGGCACATAAGTCAGACTGAATTTTGTTGCTACTTCTTTACAATTAAATCACATAAGTCACACTGAATTTTGTTGCTACTTCTTTACAATTAAATCAAGTCAAGTCACACTAAATTTTGTTGCTACTCCTTTACAATTAAATCACATAAGTCACACTGAATTTTGTTGCTACTTCTTTACAATTAAATCACATAAGTCACACTGAATTTGTTGCTACTTCTTTATCATTAAATCACATCAGTCACACTGGATTTTGTTGCTACTTCTTTACAATTAAATCACATAAGTCACACTGGATTTTATTGCTACTTCTTTACAATTAAATCACATAAGTCACACTGAATTTTGTTGCTACTTCTTTACAATTAAATCACATAAGTCACACTTAATTTTGTTGCTACTTCTTTACAATTCAATTACATAAGTCACACTGGATTTTGTTGCTACTTCTTAACAATTAAATAACTTAAGTCACATTGAATATTGTTGCTACTTCTTTACAATTAAATCACATAAGTCACACTGGATTTTGTTGCTACTTCTTTACAATTAAATCACATAAGTCACACTGGATTTTGTTGCTACTTCTTTACAATTTAATCCAGTTTAGTCACACTTAAGTTTGTTGCTACTTCTTTACAATTAAATCCAGTCACGTCACACTTCATTTTGTTGCTACTTCTTTACAATTAACTCACATAAGTCACACTTAATTTTGTTGCTACTTCTTGACAATTAAATCACATAAGTCACACTAGATTTTGTTGCTACTTTTTTACAATTAATGCACCAAAGTCACACTGGATTTTGTTGTTACTTCTTTACAATTAAATCACATAAGTCACACTGGATTTTGTTGCTACTTCTTTACAATTAAATCACATAAGTCACACTTAATTTTGTTGCTTCTTTTTTACAATTAAATCCAGTCAAGTCACATTTAAGTTTGTAGCTACTTCTTTTACAATTCAATCCAGTCAAGTCACACTTAATTTTGTTGCTACTTATTTACAATTAAATCGAGTCCAGTCACACTTAATTTTGTTGCTACTTCTTTACAATTTAATCACATAAGTTACCTAGAAGTTGTTGCTACTTCTTTACAATTAAATCACACTAGTCACACTTGATTTTGTTGCTACTTCTTTACAATTAAATCACATAAGTCACACTGAATTTTGTTGCAACTTCTTTACAATTAAATCATATAAGTCACACTGAATTTTGTTGCTACTTCTTTACAATTAAATCACATAAGTCACACTGAATTGGTTGCTACTTCTTTACAATTAAATCACATAAGTCACACTGGATTTTGTTGTTACTTCTTTACAATTAAATCACATGAGTCACACTAGATTTTGTTGTTACTTCTTTACAATTAAATCACATAAGTCACCCTCAATTTTGTTGCTACTTTTTTACAATTAAATCACATAAGTCACACTGAATTTTGTTGCTACTTCTGTACAATTAAATCACATAAGTCACACTGAATTTTGTTGCTACTTCTTTACAATTAAATCATATAAGTCACACTAGATTTTGTTGCTACTTCTTTACAATTAAATCAAGTCAAGTCACACTTTATTTTGTTGCTACTTCTTTACAATTAAATCACATAAGTCACACTGAAGTTTGTTGCTACTTCTTTACAATTAAATAACATAAGTCATACTGGATTTTGTTGCTACTTCATTACAATTTAATCACATAAGTCCCACTGGGTTTTGTTGCTACTTCTTTACAATTAAATCACATAAGTCACACTGAATTTTGTTGCTAGTTCTTTACAATGAAATCACATAAGTCACACTGGATTTTGTTGCTACTTCTTTACAATTAAATCACATCAGTCACACTTGAATTTGTTGCTACTTCTTTACAATTATATCAAGTCAAGTCACACTTAATTTAGTTTCTACTTTTTTATAATTAAATCACATAAGTCGCACTGGATTTTGTTGCTACTTCTTTACAATTAAATCAAGTCAAGTCACACTAAATTTTGTTGCTACTCCTTTACAATTAAATCACATAAGTCACACTGAATTTTGTTGCTACTTCTTTACAATTAAATCACATAAGTCACACTGAATTTGTTGCTACTTCTTTATAATTAAATCACATCAGTCACACTGGATTTTGTTGCTACTTCTTTACAATTAAATCACATAAGTCACACTGGATTTTATTGCTACTTCTTTACAATTAAATCACATAAGTCACACTGAATTTTGTTGCTACTTCTTTACAATTAAATCACATAAGTCACACTTAATTTTGTTGCTACTTCTTTACAATTCAATTACATAAGTCACACTGGATTTTGTTGCTACTTGTTAACAATTAAATAACTTAAGTCACATTGAATATTGTTGCTACTTCTTTACAATTAAATCACATAAGTCACACTGAATTTTGTTGCTACTTATTTACAATTAAATCACATAAGTCACACTGGATTTTGTTGCTACTTCTTTACAATTTAATCCAGTTTAGTCACACTTAAGTTTGTTGCTACTTCTTTAACATTAAATCCAGTCACGTCACACTTCATTTTGTTGCTACTTCTTTACAATTAACTCACATAAGTCACACTTAATTTTGTTGCTACTTCTTGACAATTAAATCACATAAGTCACACTAGATTTTGTTGCTACTTCTTTACAATTAATGCACCAAAGTCACACTGGATTTTGTTGTTACTTCTTTACAATTAAATCACATAAGTCACACTGGATTTTGTTGCTACTTCTTTACAATTAAATCACATAAGTCACACTTAATTTTGTTGCTTCTTTTTTACAATTAAATCCAGTCAAGTCACATTTAAGTTTGTAGCTACTTCTTTTACAATTCAATCCAGTCAAGTCACACTTAATTTTGTTGCTACTTATTTACAATTAAATCGAGTCCAGTCACACTTAATTTTGTTGCTACTTCTTTACAATTTAATCACATAAGTTACCTAGAAGTTGTTGCTACTTCTTTACAATTAAATCACACTAGTCACACTTGATTTTGTTTCTACTTCTTTACAATTAAATCACATAAGTCACACTGAATTTTGTTGCAACTTCTTTACAATTAAATCATATAAGTCACACTGAATTTTGTTGCTACTTCTTTACAATTAAATCACATAAGTCACACTGAATTGGTTGCTACTTCTTTACAATTAAATCACATAAGTCACACTGGATTTTGTTGTTACTTCTTTACAATTAAATCACATGAGTCACACTAGATTTAGTTGTTACTTCTTTACAATTAAATCACATAAGTCACCCTCAATTTTGTTGCAACTTTTTTACAATTAAATCACATAAGTCACACTGAATTTTGTTGCTACTTCTTTACAATTAAATCACATAAGTCACACTGAATTTTGTTGCTACTTCTTTACAATTAAATCATATAAGTCACACTAGATTTTGTTGCTACTTCTTTACAATTAAATCAAGTCAAGTCACACTTTATTTTGTTGCTACTTCTTTACAATTAAATCACATAAGTCACACTGAAGTTTGTTGCTACTTCTTTACAATTAAATAACATAAGTCATACTGGATTTTGTTGCTACTTCATTACAATTTAATCACATAAGTCCCACTGGGTTTTGTTGCTACTTCTTTACAATTAAATCACATAAGTAACACTGAATTTTGTTGCTAGTTCTTTACAATGAAATCACATAAGTCACACTGGATTTTGTTGCTACTTCTTTACAATTAAATCACATCAGTCACACTTGAATTTGTTGCTACTTCTTTACAATTATATCAAGTCAAGTCACACTTAATTTAGTTTCTACTTTTTTATAATTAAATCACATAAGTCGCACTGGATTTTGTTGCTACTTCTTTACAATTAAATCACATGAGTCACACTGGATTTTTTTGTTACTTCTTTACAATTAAATCACATAAGTCACACTGAATTTTGTTGTAACTTCTTTACAATTAAATCACATCAGTCACACTGGATTTTGTTGCTACTTCTTTACAATTAAATCACATAAGTCTCACTGGATTTTGTTGTTACTTCTTTACAATTAAATCACATAAGTCACACTGGATTTTGTTGTAACTTCTTTACAATTAAATCACATAAGGCACACTGGATTTTGTTGCTACTTCTTTACAATTAAATCACATAAGTCACACTGGATTTTTTTGCTACTTCTTTACAATTAAATCACATAAGTCACAATGGAATTTGTTGCTACTTCTTTACATATAAATCAAGTCAAGTCACACTGAATTTTGTTGGTACTTCTTAACAATTAAATTAAGTAACCACACTGGATGTTGTTGCTACTTCCTTACAATTAACTCACATAAGTCACATTATTTTGTTGCTACTTCTTTACAATTAAATCACATAAGTCACACTGAATTTTGTTGCTACTTCTTTACAATTAAATCACATAAGTCACACTGGATTTTGTTGCTACTTCTTTACAATTAAATCACATAAGTCACACTGGAGTTTGTTGCTACTTCTTTATAATTAAATACATAAGTCACACTGAATTTTGTTGCTACTTCTTTACAATTACCTCACATAAGTAACTCTGAATTTTGTTGCTACTTCTTTACAATTAAATCACATAAGTCACACTGAATTTTGTTTGCTCCTTCTTTACAATTAAATCACATAAGTCACACTGAATTTTGTTGCTACTTCTTTACAATCAACTTACATAAGTCACACTGAATTTGGTTGCTTCTTCTTTACAATTAAATCAAGTCAAGTCACACTTAATTTTGTTGCTTCTTTTTTACAATTAAATCCAGTCAAGTCACATTTAATTTTGTAGCTACTTCTTTACAATTAAATCCAGTCAAGTCACACTTAATTTTGTTGCTACTTCTTTACAATTATATTCAGTCCAGTCACACTGAATTTGTTGATAGTTCTTTACAATTAAATCACATAAGTCACACTGGATTTTGTTGCTACTTCTTTACAATTAAATCACATCAGTCACACTTGAATTTGTTGCTACTTCTTTACAATTATATCAAGTCAAGTCACACTGAATTTAGTTTCTACTTTTTTATAATTAAATCACATAAGTCACACTGGATTTTGTTGCTACTTCTTTACAATTAAATCACATAAGTCACACTGGATTTTTTTGTTACTTCTTTACAATTAAATCACATAAGTCACACTGGATTTTGTTTTAACTTCTTTACAATTAAATCACATCAGTCACACTGGATTTTGTTGCTACTTCTTTACAATTAAATCACATAAGTCACACTGGATTTTGTTGTTACTTCTTTACAATTAAATCACATAAGTCACACTGGATTTTGTTGTAACTTCTTTACAATTAAATCACATAAGTCAAACTGGATTTTGTTGCTACTTCTTTACAATTAAATCACATAAGTCACACTGAATTTTGTTGCTACTTCTTTACAATTAAATCACATAAGTCACAATGTAATTTGTTGCTTCTTCTTTACATATAAATCAAGTCAAGTCACACTGAATTTTGTTGGTACTTCTTAACAATTAAATTAAGTAAGTCACACTGGATTTTGTTGCTACTTCCTTACAATTAACTCACATTAGTCACACTGAATTTTGTTGCTACTTCTTTACAATTAAATCACATAAGTCACACTGGATTTTGTTGCTTCTTCTTTACAATTAAATCACATAAGTCACACTGGATTTTGTTGCTACTTCTTTACAATTAAATCACATAAGTCACACTGGAGATTGTTGCTACTTCTTTATAATTAAATACATAAGTCACACTGGATTTTGTTGCTACTTCTTTACAATTACCTCACATAAGTCACTCTGAATTTTGTTGCAACTTCTTTACAATTAAATCACATAAGTCACACTGAATTTTGTTGCTACTTCTTTACAATTAAATCACATAAGTCACACTGAATTTTGTTGCTACTTCTTTACAATTAACTTACATAAGTCAAACTGAATTTCGTTGCTACTTCTTTACAATTAAATCAAGTCAAGTCACACTTAATTTTGTTGCTTCTTTTTTACAATTAAATCCAGTCAAGTCACATTTAATTTTGTAGCTACTTCTTTACAATTAAATCCAGTCAAGTCACACTTAATTTTGTTGCTACTTCTTTACAATTAAATTCAGTCCAGTCACACTTAATTTTTTTGCTACTTCTTTACAATTTAATCACATAAGTCACCTAGATATTGTTGCTTCTTCTTTACAATTAAATCACATAAGTCACACTGAATTTGTTGCTACTTCTTTACAATTAAATAACATAAGTCACACTGGATTTTTTTGTTACTTTTTTACAATTAAATCACGTAAGTCACACTGGATTTTGTTGCTACTTCTCTACAATTAAATCACATAAGTCACCCTGAATTTTGTTGCTACTTCTTTACAATTAAATACCATAAGTCACACTGAATTTTTTAGGGCTACTTCTTTACAATTAAATCACATAAGTCACACTGGATTTTGTTGCTACTTCTTTACAATTAAATCATATAAGTCACACTGGATTTTTTTGCTACTACTTTACAATTAAATCAAGTCAAGTCACACTTAATTTTGTTGCTACTTCTTTACAATTAAATCACATAAGTCACACTGAAGTTTGTTGCTGCTTCTTTACAATTTAATAACATAAGTCATAGTGGTATTTGTTGCTACTTCAGTACAATTAAATCACATAAGTCCCACTGGGTTTTGTTGCTACTTCTTTACAATTAAATCACATAAGTCACACTGAATTTTGTTGCTACTTCTTTACAATTAAATAACATAAGTCACACTGGATTTTGTTGCTACTTCTTTACAATTAAATCAAGTCAAGTCGCACTGAATTTTGTTGCTAGTTCTTTACAATTAAATCACATAAGTCACACTGGATTTCGTTGCTACTTCTTTACAATTAAATCACATAAGTCACACTGGATTTTGTTGCTACTTCTTTACAATTAAATCAAGTCAAGTCGCACTGAATTTTGTTTGTACTTTTTTACAATTAAATCACATAAGTCCCACTGAATTTTGTTGCTACTTCTTTACAATTGAATCACATAAGTCACACTGGATTTTTTTGTTACTTCTATACAATTAAATCACATAAGTCACACTGGATTTTGTTGTAACTCCTTTACAATTAAATCACATAAGTCACACTGGATTTTGTTGCTACTTCTTTACAATTAAATCACATCAGTCACACTGGATTTTGTTGCTACTTCTTTACAATAAAATCACATAAGTCACACTGGAATTTGTTGCTACTTCTTTACAATTAAATCAAGTCAAGTTACGCTGCATTTTGTTTCTACTTTTTTACAATTAAATCACATGAGTCGCACTGGAGTTGGTTGCAACCTCTTTACAATTAAATCCAGTCACGTTACACTGAATTTTGTTTCTACATCTTTACAATTAAATCACATAAGTCACACGGGATTTTGTTGCTACTTCTTTACAATAAAATCACATAAGTCAAACTGAATTTTGTTGCTACTTCTTTACAATTAACTCACATAAGTCACACTGGATTTTGTTGTAACTTCTTTACAATTAAATCACATCAGTCACACTGGATTTTGTTGCTACTTCTTTACAATTAAATCACATAAGTCACACTGGATTTTGTTGTTACTTCTTTACAATTAAATCACATAAGTCACACTGGATTTTGTTGTAACTTCTTTACAATTAAATCACATAAGTCACACTGGATTTTGTCGCTACTTCTTTACAATTAAATCACATAAGTCACACTGGATTTTGTTGCTACTTCTTTACAATTAAATCACATAAGTCACACTGGAATTTGTAGCTACTTCTTTACATATAAATCAAGTCAAGTCACACTGAATTTTGTTGGTACTTCTTAACAATTAAATTAAGTAAGTCACACTGGATTTTGTTGCTACTTCTTTACAATTAAATCACATACGTCACACTGGAGTTTGTTGCTACTTCTTTATAATAAAATACATAAGTCACACTGGATTTTGTTGCTTCTTCTTTACAGTTACCTCACATAAGTCACTCTGAATTTTGTTGCTACTTCTGTACAATTAAATCACATAAGTCACACTGAATTTTGTTGCTACTTCTTTACAATTAAATCACATAAGTCACACTGAATTTTGTTGCTACTTCTTTACAATTAACTCACATAAGTCACACTGAATTTGGTTGCTACTTCTTTACAATTAAATCAAGTCAAGTCACACTTAATTTTGTAGCTACTTTTTTACAATTAAATCCAGTCAAGTCACATTTAATTTTGTAGCTACTTCTTTACAATTAAATCCAGTCAAGTCACACTTAATTTTGTTGCTACTTCTTTACAATTAAATTCAGTCCAGTCACACTTAATTTTGTTGCTACTTCTTTACAATTAAATCACATAAGTCACCTAGAATTTGTTGCTTCTTCTTTACAATTAAATCACATAAGTCACACTGAATTTTGTTGCCAATTCATTTACAATTAAATAACATAAGTCACACTGGATTTATTTTTTACTTTTTTACAATTAAATCACGTAAGTCACACTGGATTTTGTTGCTACTTCTTGACAATTAAATCACATAAGTCACCCTGAATTTTGTTGCTACTTCTTTACAATTAAATATAATAAGTCACACTGAATTTTTTTGGGCTACTTCTTTACAATTAAATCACACAAGTCACACTGAATTTTGTTGCTACTTCTTTACAATTAAATCATATAAGTCACACTGGATTTTGTTGCTACTTCTTTACAATTAAATCAAGTCAAGTCACACTTAATTTTGTTGCTACTTCTTTACAATTAAATCACATAAGTCTCACTGAAGTTTGTTGCTGCTTCTTTAAAATTAAATCACATAATTCATAGTGGTATTTGTTGCTACTTTATTACAATTAAATCACATAAGTCACACTGGGTTTTGTTGCTACTTCTTTACAATTAAATCACATAAGTCACACTGAATTTTGTTGCTACTTCTTTACAATTAAATCAAGTCAAGTCGCACTGAATTTTGTTTGTACTTTTTTACAATTAAATCACATAAGTCGCACTGGATTTTGTTGCTACTTCTTTACAATTAAATCACATAAGTCACACTGAATTTTGTTGCTACTTCTTTACAATTGAATCACATAAGTCACACTGGATTTTTTTGTTACTTCTTTACAATTGAATCACATAAGTCCGACTGGATTTTGTTGTAACTCATTTACAATTAAATCACATAAGTCAAACTGAATTTTGTTGCTACTTCTTTACAATTTACTCACATAAGTCACACTAAATTTTGTTCTTCTTTTTTACAATTAAATCCAGTCAAGTCACATTTAATTTTGTAGCTACTTCTTTACAATTAAATCCAGTCAAGTCACACTTAATTTTGTTGCTACTTCTTTACAATTAAATCCAGTCCAGTCACACTTAATTTTGTTGCTACTTCTTTACAATTTAATCACATAAGTCACCTAGAATTTGTTGCTACTTCTTTACAATTAAATCACATAAGTCACACTGAATTTTGTTGCTACTTCTTTACAATTAAATAACATAAGTCACACTGAATTTTGTTGCTACTTCTTTACAATTAAATCACATAAGTCACACTGAATTTATTGCTACTTCTTTACAATTACATCATATAAGTCACACTGGATTTTGTTGTTACTTCTTTACAATTAAATCACATAAGTCACACTGGATTTTGTTGCTACTTTTTTACAATTAAATCACATAAGTCACACTGGAATTTGTAGCTACTTCTTTACATATAAATCAAGTCAAGTCACACTGAATTTTGTTGGTACTTCTTAACAATTAAATTAAGTAAGTCACACTGGATTTTGTTGCTACTTCCTTACAATTAACTCACATAAGTCACACTTAATTTTGGTGCTACTTCTTTACAATTAAATCACATAAGTCACACTGAATTTTGTTGCTACTTCTTTACAATTAAATCACATAAGTCACACTGGATTTTGTTGCTACTTCTTTACAATTAAATCACATAAGTCACACTGGATTTTGTTGCTACTTCTTTACAATTAAATCACATAAGTCACACTGGATTTTGTTGCTACATCTTTATAATTAAATACATAAGTCACACTGGATTTTGTTGCTACTTCTTTACAATTAAATAACATAAGTCACTCTGAATTTTGTTGCAACTTCTTTAGAATTAAATCACATAAGTCACACTAAATTTTGTGACTACTTCTTTACAATTAAATCACATAAGTCACACTGAATTTTGTTGCTACTTCTTTACAATTAACTCACATAAGTCACACTGAATTTGGTTGCTACTTCTTTACAATTAAATCAAGTCAAGTCACACTGAATTTTGTTGCTAGTTCTTTACAATTAAATCACATAAGTCACACTGGATTTTGTTGCTACTTCTTTACAATTAAATCACATAAGTCACACTGGAATTTGTTGCTACTTCTTTACAATTAAATCAAGTCAAGTCGCACTGAATTTTGTTTGTACTTTTTTACAATTAAATCACATAAGTCGCACTGGATTTTGTTGCTACTTTTTTACAATTAAATAACATAAGTCCCACTGAATTTTGTTGCTACTTCTTTACAATTGAATCACATAAGTCACACTGGATTTTGTTGTTACTTCTTTACAATTAAATCACATAAGTCACACTGGATTTTGTTGTAACTCCTTTACAATTAAATCACATAAGTCACACTGGATTTTGTTGCTACTTCTTTACAATTTAATCACATAAGTCACACTGGATTTTGTTGCTACTTCTTTACAATTAAATCACACAAGTCACACTGGAATTTGTTGCTACTTCTTTACAATTAAATAAAGTCAAGTGACGCTGAATTTTGTTTCTACTTTTTTACAATTAAATAACATGAGTCGCACTGGATTTGGTTGCAACCTCTTTACAATTAAATCAAGTCAAGTCACACTGAATTTTGTTTCTACTTCTTTACAATTAAATCACATAAGTCACACGGGATTTTGTTGCTACTTCTTTACAATTACATCACATAAGTCAAACTGCATTTTGTTGCTACTTCTTTACAATTAACTCACATAAGTCACACTTAATTTTGTTGCTTCTTTTTTACAATTAAATCCAGTCCAGTCACACTTAATGTTGTTGCTACTTCTTTACAATTTAATCACATAAGTCACCTAGAATTTGTTGCTACTTCTTTACAATTAAATCACATAAGTCAAACTGAATTTTGTTGCTACTTCTTTACAATTTACTCACATAAGTCACACTAAATTTTGTTGCTACTTCTTTACAATTAAATCAAGTCAAGTCACACTTAATTTTGTTCTTCTTTTTTACAATTAAATCCAGTCAAGTCACATTTAATTTTGTAGCTACTTCTTTACAATTAAATCCAGTCAAGTCACACTTAATTTTGTTGCTACTTCTTTACAATTAAATCCAGTCCAGTCACACTTAATTTTGTTGCTACTTCTTTACAATTTAATCACATAAGTCACCTAGAATTTGTTGCTACTTCTTTACAATTAAATCACATAAGTCACACTGAATTTTGTTGCTACTTCTTTACAATTAAATCACATAAGTCACACTGAATTTTGTTGCTACTTCTTTACAATTAAATCACATAAGTCACACTGAATTTATTGCTACTTCTTTACAATTACATCATATAAGTCACACTGGATTTTGTTGTTACTTCTTTACAATTAAATCACATAAGTCACACTGGATTTTGTTGCTACTTCTTTACAATTAAATCACATAAGTCACACTGGATTTTGTTGCTACTTTTTTACAATTAAATCACATAAGTCACACTGGAATTTGTAGCGACTTCTTTACATATAAATCAAGTCAAGTCACACTGAATTTTGTTGGTACTTCTTAACAATTAAATTAAGTAAGTCACACTGGATTTTGTTGCTACTTCCTTACAATTAACTCACATAAGTCACACTTAATTTTGGTGCTACTTCTTTACAATTAAATCACATAAGTCACACTGAATTTTGTTGCTACTTCTTTACAATTAAATCACATAAGTCACACTGGATTTTGTTGCTACTTCTTTACAATTAAATCACATAAGTCACACTGGATTTTGTTGCTACTTCTTTACAATTAAATCACATAAGTCACACTGGATTTTGTTGCTACATCTTTATAATTAAATACATAAGTCACACTGGATTTTGTTGCTACTTCTTTACAATTAAATCACATAAGTCACTTTGAATTTTGTTGCAACTTCTTTAGAATTAAATCACATAAGTCACACTGAATTTTGTGACTACTTCTTTACAATTAAATCACATAAGTCACACTGAATTTTGTTGCTACTTCTTTACAATTAACTCACATAAGTCACACTGAATTTGGTTGCTACTTCTTTACAATTAAATCAAGTCAAGTCACACTGAATTTTGTTGCTAGTTCTTTACAATTAAATCACATAAGTCACACTGGATTTTGTTGCTACTTCTTTACAATTAAATCACATAAGTCACACTGGAATTTGTTGCTACTTCTTTACAATTAAATCAAGTCAAGTCGCACTGAATTTTGTTTGTACTTTTTTACAATTAAATCACATAAGTCGCACTGGATTTTGTTGCTACTTCTTTACAATTAAATCACATAAGTCCCACTGAATTTTGTTGCTACTTCTTTACAATTGAATCACATAAGTCACACTGGATTTTGTTGTTACTTCTTTACAATTAAATCACATAAGTCACACTGGATTTTGTTGTAACTCCTTTACAATGAAATCACATAAGTTACACTGGATTTTGTTGCTACTTCTTTACAATTTAATCACATAAGTCACACTGGATTTTGTTGCTACTTCTTTACAATTAAATCACACAAGTCACACTGGAATTTGTTGCTACTTCTTTACAATTAAATAAAGTCAAGTCACGCTGAATTTTGTTTCTACTTTTTTACAATTAAATAACATGAGTCGCACTGGATTTGGTTGCAACCTCTTTACAATTAAATCAAGTCAAGTCACACTGAATTTTGTTTCTACTTCTTTACAATTAAATCACATAAGTCCCACGGGATTTTGTTGCTACTTCTTTACAATTACATCACATAAGTCAAACTGAATTTTGTTGCTACTTCTTTACAATTAACTCACATAAGTCACACTTAATTTTGTTGCTTCTTTTTTACAATTAAATCCAGTCAAGTCACATTTAATTTTGTAGCTACTTCTTTACAATTAAATCCAGTCAAGTCACACTTAATTTTGTTGCTACTTCTTTACAATTAAATCCAGTCCAGTCACACTTAATTTTGTTGCTACTTCTTTACAATTTAATCACATAAGTCACCTAGAATTTGTTGCTACTTCTTTACAATTAAATCACATAAGTCACACTGGATTTTGTTGCTACTTCTTTACAATTAAATCACATAAGTCACACTGGATTTTGTTGCTACTTCTTTATAATTAAATACATAAGTCACACTGGATTTTGTTGCTACTTCTTTACAATTACCTCACATAAGTCACTCTGAATTTTGTTGCAACTTCTGTACAACTAAATCACATAAGTCACACTGAATTTTGTTGCTACTTCTTTACAATTAAATCACATAAGTCACACTGGATTTTGTTGTTACTTCTTTACAATTAAATCACATAAGTCACACTGGATTTTGTTGCTACTTCTTTACAATTAAATCACATAAGTCACACTGGATTTTGTTGCTACTTTTTTACAATTAAATCACATAAGTCACACTGGAATTTGTAGCTACTTCTTTACATATAAATCAAGTCAAGTCACACTGAATTTTGTTGGTACTTCTTAACAATTAAATTAAGTAAGTCACACTGGATTTTGTTGCTACTTCCTTACAATTAACTCACATAAGTCACACTTAATTTTGGTGCTACTTCTTTACAATTAAATCACATAAGTCACACTGAATTTTGTTGCTACTTCTTTACAATTAAATCACATAAGTCACACTGGATTTTGTTGCTACTTCTTTACAATTAAATCACATAAGTCACACTGGATTTTGTTGCTACTTCTTTACAATTAAATCACATAAGTCACACTGGATTTTGTTGCTACATCTTTATAATTAAATACATAAGTCACACTGGATTTTGTTGCTACTTCTTTACAATTAAATCACATAAGTCACTTTGAATTTTGTTGCAACTTCTTTAGAATTAAATCACATAAGTCACACTGAATTTTGTGACTACTTCTTTACAATTAAATCACATAAGTCACACTGAATTTTGTTGCTACTTCTTTACAATTAACTCACATAAGTCACACTGAATTTGGTTGCTACTTCTTTACAATTAAATCAAGTCAAGTCACACTGAATTTTGTTGCTAGTTCTTTACAATTAAATCACATAAGTCACACTGGATTTTGTTGCTACTTCTTTACAATTAAATCACATAAGTCACACTGGAATTTGTTGCTACTTCTTTACAATTAAATCAAGTCAAGTCGCACTGAATTTTGTTTGTACTTTTTTACAATTAAATCACATAAGTCGCACTGGATTTTGTTGCTACTTCTTTACAATTAAATCACATAAGTCCCACTGAATTTTGTTGCTACTTCTTTACAATTGAATCACATAAGTCACACTGGATTTTGTTGTTACTTCTTTACAATTAAATCACATAAGTCACACTGGATTTTGTTGTAACTCCTTTACAATGAAATCACATAAGTTACACTGGATTTTGTTGCTACTTCTTTACAATTTAATCACATAAGTCACACTGGATTTTGTTGCTACTTCTTTACAATTAAATCACACAAGTCACACTGGAATTTGTTGCTACTTCTTTACAATTAAATAAAGTCAAGTCACGCTGAATTTTGTTTCTACTTTTTTACAATTAAATAACATGAGTCGCACTGGATTTGGTTGCAACCTCTTTACAATTAAATCAACTCAAGTCACACTGAATTTTGTTTCTACTTCTTTACAATTAAATCACATAAGTCCCACGGGATTTTGTTGCTACTTCTTTACAATTACATCACATAAGTCAAACTGAATTTTGTTGCTACTTCTTTACAATTAACTCACATAAGTCACACTTAATTTTGTTGCTTCTTTTTTACAATTAAATCCAGTCAAGTCACATTTAATTTTGTAGCTACTTCTTTACAATTAAATCCAGTCAAGTCACACTTAATTTTGTTGCTACTTCTTTACAATTAAATCCAGTCCAGTCACACTTAATTTTGTTGCTACTTCTTTACAATTTAATCACATAAGTCACCTAGAATTTGTTGCTACTTCTTTACAATTAAATCACATAAGTCACACTGGATTTTGTTGCTACTTCTTTACAATTAAATCACATAAGTCACACTGGATTTTGTTGCTACTTCTTTATAATTAAATACATAAGTCACACTGGATTTTGTTGCTACTTCTTTACAATTACCTCACATAAGTCACTCTGAATTTTGTTGCAACTTCTGTACAACTAAATCACATATGTCACACTGAATTTTGTTGCTACTTCTTTACAATTAAATCACATAAGTCACACTGAATTTTGTTGCTACTTCTTTACAATTAAATCACATAAGTCACACTGAATTTATTGCTACTTCTTTACAATTACATCATATAAGTCACACTGGATTTTGTTGTTACTTCTTTACAATTAAATCACATAAGTCACACTGGAATTTGTAGCTACTTCTTTACATATAAATCAAGTCAAGTCACACTGAATTTTGTTGGTACTTCTTAACAATTAAATTAAGTAAGTCACACTGGATTTTGTTGCTACTTCCTTACAATTAACTCACATAAGTCACACTTAATTTTGGTGCTACTTCTTTACAATTAAATCACATAAGTCACACTGAATTTTGTTGCTACTTCTTTACAATTAAATCACATAAGTCACACTGGATTTTGTTGCTACTTCTTTACAATTAAATCACATAAGTCACACTGGATTTTGTTGCTACTTCTTTACAATTAAATCACATAAGTCACACTGGATTTTGTTGCTACATCTTTATAATTAAATACATAAGTCACACTGGATTTTGTTGCTACTTCTTTACAATTAAATCACATAAGTCACTCTGAATTTTGTTGCAACTTCTTTAGAATTAAATCACATAAGTCACACTGAATTTTGTGACTACTTCTTTACAATTAAATCACATAAGTCACACTGAATTTTGTTGCTACTTCTTTACAATTAACTCACATAAGTCACACTGAATTTGGTTGCTACTTCTTTACAATTAAATCAAGTCAAGTCACACTGAATTTTGTTGCTAGTTCTTAACAATTAAATCACATAAGTCACACTGGATTTTGTTGGTACTTCTTTACAATTAAATCACATAAGTCACACTGGAATTTGTTGCTACTTCTTTACAATTAAATCAAGTCAAGTCGCACTGAATTTTGTTTGTACTTTTTTACAATTAAATCACATAAGTCGCACTGGATTTAGTTGCTACTTCTTTACAATTAAATCACATAAGTCCCACTGAATGTTGTTGCTACTTCTTTACAATTGAATCACATAAGTCACACTGGATTTTGTTGTTACTTCTTTACAATTAAATCACATAAGTCACACTGGATTTTGTTGTAACTCCTTTACAATGAAATCACATAAGTTACACTGGATTTTGTTGCTACTTCTTTACAATTTAATCACATAAGTCACACTGGATTTTGTTGCTACTTCTTTACAATTAAATCACACAAGTCACACTGGAATTTGTTGCTACTTCTTTACAATTAAATAAAGTCAAGTCACGCTGAATTTTGTTTCTACTTTTTTACAATTAAATAACATGAGTCGCACTGGATTTGGTTGCAACCTCTTTACAATTAAATCAAGTCAAGTCACACTGAATTTTGTTTCTACTTCTTTACAATTAAATCACATAAGTCCCACGGGATTTTGTTGCTACTTCTTTACAATTACATCACATAAGTCAAACTGAATTCTGTTGCTACTTCTTTACAATTAACTCACATAAGTCACACTTAATTTTGTTGCTTCTTTTTTACAATTAAATCCAGTCAAGTCACATTTAATTTTGTAGCTACTTCTTTACAATTAAATCCAGTCAAGTCACACTTAATTTTGTTGCTACTTCTTTACAATTAAATCCAGTCCAGTCACACTTAATTTTGTTGCTACTTCTTTACAATTTAATCACATAAGTCACCTAGAATTTGTTGCTACTTCTTTACAATTAAATCACATAAGTCACACTGGATTTTGTTGCTACTTCTTTACAATTAAATCACATAAGTCACACTGGATTTTGTTGCTACTTCTTTATAATTTAATACATAAGTCACACTGGATTTTGTTGCTACTTCTTTACAATTACCTCACATAAGTCACTCTGAATTTTGTTGCAACTTCTTTACAACTAAATCACATAAGTCACACTGAATTTTGTTGCTACTTCTTTACAATTAAATCACATAAGTCACACTGAATTTTGTTGCTACTTCTTTACAATTAAATCACATAAGTCACACTGAATTTATTGCTACTTCTTTACAATTACATCATATAAGTCACACTGGATTTTGTTGTTACTTCTTTACAATTAAATCACATAAGTCACACTGGATTTTGTTGCTAATTCTTTACAATTAAATCACATAAGTCACACTGGATTTTGTTGCTACTTTTTTACAATTAAATCACATAAGTCACACTGGAATTTGTAGCTACTTCTTTACATATAAATCAAGTCAAGTCACACTGAATTTTGTTGGTACTTCTTAACAATTAAATTAAGTAAGTCACACTGGATTTTGTTGCTACTTCCTTACAATTAACTCACATAAGTAACACTTAATTTTGGTGCTACTTCTTTACAATTAAATCACATAAGTCACACTGAATTTTGTTGCTACTTCTTTACAATTAAATCACATAAGTCACACTGGATTTTGTTGCTACTTCTTTACAATTAAATCACATAAGTCACACTGAATTTTGTTGCTACTTCTTTACAATTAACTCACATAAGTCACACTTAATTTTGTTGCTTCTTTTTTACAATTAAATCCAGTCAAGTCACATTTAATTTTGTAGCTACTTCTTTACAATTAAATCCAGTCAAGTCACACTTAATTTTGTTGCTACTTCTTTACAATTAAATCCAGTCCAGTCACACTTAATTTTGTTGCTACTTCTTTACAATTTAATCACATAAGTCACCTAGAATTTGTTGCTACTTCTTTACAATTAAATCACATAAGTCACACTGGATTTTGTTGCTACTTCTTTACAATTAAATCACATAAGTCACACTGGATTTTGTTGCTACTTCTTTATAATTAAATACATAAGTCACACTGGATTTTGTTGCTACTTCTTTACAATTACCTCACATAAGTCACTCTGAATTTTGTTGCAACTTCTGTACAACTAAATCACATAAGTCACACTGAATTTTGTTGCTACTTCTTTACAATTAAATCACATAAGTCACACTGGATTTTGTTGTTACTTCTTTACAATTAAATCACATAAGTCACACTGGATTTTGTTGCTACTTCTTTACAATTAAATCACATAAGTCACACTGGATTTTGTTGCTACTTTTTTACAATTAAATCACATAAGTCACACTGGAATTTGTAGCTACTTCTTTACATATAAATCAAGTCAAGTCACACTGAATTTTGTTGGTACTTCTTAACAATTAAATTAAGTAAGTCACACTGGATTTTGTTGCTACTTCCTTACAATTAACTCACATAAGTCACACTTAATTTTGGTGCTACTTCTTTACAATTAAATCACATAAGTCACACTGAATTTTGTTGCTACTTCTTTACAATTAAATCACATAAGTCACACTGGATTTTGTTGCTACTTCTTTACAATTAAATCACATAAGTCACACTGGATTTTGTTGCTACTTCTTTACAATTAAATCACATAAGTCACACTGGATTTTGTTGCTACATCTTTATAATTAAATACATAAGTCACACTGGATTTTGTTGCTACTTCTTTACAATTAAATCACATAAGTCACTTTGAATTTTGTTGCAACTTCTTTAGAATTAAATCACATAAGTCACACTGAATTTTGTGACTACTTCTTTACAATTAAATCACATAAGTCACACTGAATTTTGTTGCTACTTCTTTACAATTAACTCACATAAGTCACACTGAATTTGGTTGCTACTTCTTTACAATTAAATCAAGTCAAGTCACACTGAATTTTGTTGCTAGTTCTTTACAATTAAATCACATAAGTCACACTGGATTTTGTTGCTACTTCTTTACAATTAAATCACATAAGTCACACTGGAATTTGTTGCTACTTCTTTACAATTAAATCAAGTCAAGTCGCACTGAATTTTGTTTGTACTTTTTTACAATTAAATCACATAAGTCGCACTGGATTTTGTTGCTACTTCTTTACAATTAAATCACATAAGTCCCACTGAATTTTGTTGCTACTTCTTTACAATTGAATCACATAAGTCACACTGGATTTTGTTGTTACTTCTTTACAATTAAATCACATAAGTCACACTGGATTTTGTTGTAACTCCTTTACAATGAAATCACATAAGTTACACTGGATTTTGTTGCTACTTCTTTACAATTTAATCACATAAGTCACACTGGATTTTGTTGCTACTTCTTTACAATTAAATCACACAAGTCACACTGGAATTTGTTGCTACTTCTTTACAATTAAATAAAGTCAAGTCACGCTGAATTTTGTTTCTACTTTTTTACAATTAAATAACATGAGTCGCACTGGATTTGGTTGCAACCTCTTTACAATTAAATCAACTCAAGTCACACTGAATTTTGTTTCTACTTCTTTACAATTAAATCACATAAGTCCCACGGGATTTTGTTGCTACTTCTTTACAATTACATCACATAAGTCAAACTGAATTTTGTTGCTACTTCTTTACAATTAACTCACATAAGTCACACTTAATTTTGTTGCTTCTTTTTTACAATTAAATCCAGTCAAGTCACATTTAATTTTGTAGCTACTTCTTTACAATTAAATCCAGTCAAGTCACACTTAATTTTGTTGCTACTTCTTTACAATTAAATCCAGTCCAGTCACACTTAATTTTGTTGCTACTTCTTTACAATTTAATCACATAAGTCACCTAGAATTTGTTGCTACTTCTTTACAATTAAATCACATAAGTCACACTGGATTTTGTTGCTACTTCTTTACAATTAAATCACATAAGTCACACTGGATTTTGTTGCTACTTCTTTATAATTAAATACATAAGTCACACTGGATTTTGTTGCTACTTCTTTACAATTACCTCACATAAGTCACTCTGAATTTTGTTGCAACTTCTGTACAACTAAATCACATATGTCACACTGAATTTTGTTGCTACTTCTTTACAATTAAATCACATAAGTCACACTGAATTTTGTTGCTACTTCTTTACAATTAAATCACATAAGTCACACTGAATTTATTGCTACTTCTTTACAATTACATCATATAAGTCACACTGGATTTTGTTGTTACTTCTTTACAATTAAATCACATAAGTCACACTGGAATTTGTAGCTACTTCTTTACATATAAATCAAGTCAAGTCACACTGAATTTTGTTGGTACTTCTTAACAATTAAATTAAGTAAGTCACACTGGATTTTGTTGCTACTTCCTTACAATTAACTCACATAAGTCACACTTAATTTTGGTGCTACTTCTTTACAATTAAATCACATAAGTCACACTGAATTTTGTTGCTACTTCTTTACAATTAAATCACATAAGTCACACTGGATTTTGTTGCTACTTCTTTACAATTAAATCACATAAGTCACACTGGATTTTGTTGCTACTTCTTTACAATTAAATCACATAAGTCACACTGGATTTTGTTGCTACATCTTTATAATTAAATACATAAGTCACACTGGATTTTGTTGCTACTTCTTTACAATTAAATCACATAAGTCACTCTGAATTTTGTTGCAACTTCTTTAGAATTAAATCACATAAGTCACACTGAATTTTGTGACTACTTCTTTACAATTAAATCACATAAGTCACACTGAATTTTGTTGCTACTTCTTTACAATTAACTCACATAAGTCACACTGAATTTGGTTGCTACTTCTTTACAATTAAATCAAGTCAAGTCACACTGAATTTTGTTGCTAGTTCTTAACAATTAAATCACATAAGTCACACTGGATTTTGTTGGTACTTCTTTACAATTAAATCACATAAGTCACACTGGAATTTGTTGCTACTTCTTTACAATTAAATCAAGTCAAGTCGCACTGAATTTTGTTTGTACTTTTTTACAATTAAATCACATAAGTCGCACTGGATTTAGTTGCTACTTCTTTACAATTAAATCACATAAGTCCCACTGAATGTTGTTGCTACTTCTTTACAATTGAATCACATAAGTCACACTGGATTTTGTTGTTACTTCTTTACAATTAAATCACATAAGTCACACTGGATTTTGTTGTAACTCCTTTACAATGAAATCACATAAGTTACACTGGATTTTGTTGCTACTTCTTTACAATTTAATCACATAAGTCACACTGGATTTTGTTGCTACTTCTTTACAATTAAATCACACAAGTCACACTGGAATTTGTTGCTACTTCTTTACAATTAAATAAAGTCAAGTCACGCTGAATTTTGTTTCTACTTTTTTACAATTAAATAACATGAGTCGCACTGGATTTGGTTGCAACCTCTTTACAATTAAATCAAGTCAAGTCACACTGAATTTTGTTTCTACTTCTTTACAATTAAATCACATAAGTCCCACGGGATTTTGTTGCTACTTCTTTACAATTACATCACATAAGTCAAACTGAATTCTGTTGCTACTTCTTTACAATTAACTCACATAAGTCACACTTAATTTTGTTGCTTCTTTTTTACAATTAAATCCAGTCAAGTCACATTTAATTTTGTAGCTACTTCTTTACAATTAAATCCAGTCAAGTCACACTTAATTTTGTTGCTACTTCTTTACAATTAAATCCAGTCCAGTCACACTTAATTTTGTTGCTACTTCTTTACAATTTAATCACATAAGTCACCTAGAATTTGTTGCTACTTCTTTACAATTAAATCACATAAGTCACACTGGATTTTGTTGCTACTTCTTTACAATTAAATCACATAAGTCACACTGGATTTTGTTGCTACTTCTTTATAATTTAATACATAAGTCACACTGGATTTTGTTGCTACTTCTTTACAATTACCTCACATAAGTCACTCTGAATTTTGTTGCAACTTCTTTACAACTAAATCACATAAGTCACACTGAATTTTGTTGCTACTTCTTTACAATTAAATCACATAAGTCACACTGAATTTTGTTGCTACTTCTTTACAATTAAATCACATAAGTCACACTGAATTTATTGCTACTTCTTTACAATTACATCATATAAGTCACACTGGATTTTGTTGTTACTTCTTTACAATTAAATCACATAAGTCACACTGGATTTTGTTGCTAATTCTTTACAATTAAATCACATAAGTCACACTGGATTTTGTTGCTACTTTTTTACAATTAAATCACATAAGTCACACTGGAATTTGTAGCTACTTCTTTACATATAAATCAAGTCAAGTCACACTGAATTTTGTTGGTACTTCTTAACAATTAAATTAAGTAAGTCACACTGGATTTTGTTGCTACTTCCTTACAATTAACTCACATAAGTAACACTTAATTTTGGTGCTACTTCTTTACAATTAAATCACATAAGTCACACTGAATTTTGTTGCTACTTCTTTACAATTAAATCACATAAGTCACACTGGATTTTGTTGCTACTTCTTTACAATTAAATCACATAAGTCACACTGGATTTTGTTGCTACTTCTTTACAATTAAATCACATAAGTCACACTGGATTTTGTTGCTACATCTTTATAATTAAATACATAAGTCACACTGGATTTTGTTGCTACTTCTTTACAATTAAATCACATAAGTCACTCTGAATTTTGTTGCAACTTCTTTACAATTAAATCACATAAGTCACACTGAATTTTGTGACTACTTCTTTACAATTAAATCACATAAGTCACACTGAATTTTGTTGCTACTTCTTTACAATTAACTCACATAAGTCACACTGAACTTGGTTGCTACTTCTTTACAATTAAATCAAGTCAAGTCACACTGAATTTTGTTGCTAGTTCTTTACAATTAAATCACATAAGCTACACTGGATTTTGTTGCTACTTCTTTACAATTAAATCACATAAGTCACACTGGAATTTGTTGCTATTCTTTACAATTAAATCAAGTCAAGTCGCACTGAATTTTGTTTGTACTTTTTTACAATTAAATCACATAAGTCGCACTGGATTTTGTTGCTACTTCTTTACAATTAAATCACATAAGTCCCACTGAATTTTGTTGCTACTTCTTTACAATTGAATCACATAAGTCACACTGGATTTTGTTGTTACTTCTTTACAATTAAATCACATAAGTCACACTGGATTTTGTTGTAACTCCTTTACAATTAAATCACATAAGTCACACTGGATTTTGTTGCTACTTCTTTACAATTTAATCACATAAGTCACACTGGATTTTGTAGCTACTTCTTTACAATTAAATCACACAAGTCACACTGGAATTTGTTGCCACTTTTTTACAATTAAATAAAGTCAAGTCACGCTGAATTTTGTTTCTACTTTTTTACAATTAAATCACATAAGTCGCACTGGATTTGGTTGCAACCTCTTTACAATTAAATCAAGTCAAGTCACACTGAATTTTGTTTCTACTTCTTTACAATTAAATCACATAAGTCACACGGGATTTTGTTGCTACTTCTTTACAATTACATCACATAAGTCACACTGAATTTTGTTGCTACTTATTTACAATTAACTCACATAAGTCACACTTAATTTTGTTGCTTCTTTTTTACAATTAAATCCAGTCAAGTCACATTTAATTTTGTAGCTACTTCTTTACAATTAAATCCAGTCAAGTCACACTTAATTTTGTTGCTACTTCTTTACAATTAAATCCAGTCCAGTCACACTTAATTTTGTTGCTACTTCTTTACAATTTAATCACATAAGTCACCTAGAATTTGTTGCTACTTCTTTACAATTAAATCACATAAGTCACACTGGATTTTGTTGCTACTTCTTTACAATTAAATCACATAAGTCACACTGGATTTTGTTGCTACTTCTTTATAATTAAATACATAAGTCACACTGGATTTTGTTGCTACTTCTTTACAATTACCTCACATAAGTCACTCTGAATTTTGTTGCAACTTCTTTACAATTAAATCACATAAGTCACACTGAATTTTGTTGCTACTTCTTTACAATTAAATCACATAAGTCACACTGAATTTTGTTGCTACTTCTTTACAATTAAATAACTTAAGTCACACTGGATTTATTGCAACTTCTTTACAATTAAATCACATAAGTCACACTGGATTTTGTTGTTACTTCTTTACAATTAAATCACATAAGTCACACTGGATTTTGTTGCTACTTCTTTACAATCAAATCACATAAGTCACACTGGATTTTGTTGCTACTTCTTTACAATTAAATCACATAAGTCACACTGGAATTTGTAGCTACTTCCTTACATATAAATCAAGTCAAGTCACACTGAATTTTGTTGGTACTTCTTAACAATTAAATTAAGTAAGTCACACTGGATTTTGTTGCTACTTCCTTACAATTAAATCACATAAGTAACACTTAATTTTGGTGCTACTTCTTTACAATTAAATCACATAAGTCACACTGAATTTTGTTGCTACTTCTTTACAATTAAATCACATAAGTCACACTGGATTTTGTTGCTACTTCTTTACAATTAAATCACATAAGTCACACTGGATTTTGTTGCTACTTCTTTCCAATTAAATCACATAAGTCACACTGGATTTTGTTGCTACATCTTTATAATTAAATACATAAGTCACACTGGATTTTGTTGCTACTTCTTTACAATTAAATCACATAAGTCACTCTGAATTTTGTTGCAACTTCTTTACAATTAAATCACATAAGTCACACTGAATTTTGTGACTACTTCTTTACAATTAAATCACATAAGTCACACTGAATTTTGTTGCTACTTCGTTACAATTAAATCACATAAGTCACACTGAATTTGGTTGCTACTTCTTTACAATTAAATCAAGTCAAGTCACACTGAATTTTGTTGCTAGTTCTTTACAATTAAATCACATAAGTCACACTGGATTTTGTTGCTACTTCTTTACAATTAAATCACATAAGTCACACTGGAATTTGTTGCTACTTCTTTACAATTAAATCAAGTCAAGTCGCACTGAATTTTGTTTGTACTTTTTTACAAATCAATCACATAAGTCGCACTGGATTTTGTTGCTACTTCTTTACAATTAAATCACATCAGTCCCACTGAATTTTGTTGCTACTTCTTTACAATTGAATCACATAAGTCACACTGGATTTTGTTGTTACTTCTTTACAATTAAATCACATAAGTCACACTGGATTTTGTTGTAACTCCTTTACAATTAAATCACATAAGTCACACTGGATTTTGTTGCTACTTCTTTACAATTTAATCACATAAGTCACACTGGATTTTGTTGCTACTTCTTTACAATTAAATCACACAAGTCACACTGGAATTTGTTGCTACTTCTTTACAATTAAATAAAGTCAAGTCACGCTGAATTTTGTTTCTACTTTTTTACAATTAAATAACATGAGTCGCACTGGATTTGGTTGCAACCTCTTTACAATTAAATCAAGTCAAGTCACACTGAATTTTGTTTCTACTTCTTTACAATTAAATCACATAAGTCACACGGGATTTTGTTGCTACTTCTTTACAATTACATCACATAAGTCAAACTGAATTTTGTTGCTACTTCTTTACAATTAACTCACATAAGTCACACTTAATTTTGTTGCTTCTTTTTTACAATTAAATCCATTCAAGTCACATTTAATTTTGTAGCTACTTCTTTACAATTAAATCCAGTCAAGTCACACTTAATTTTGTTGCTACTTCTTTACAATTAAATCCAGTCCAGTCACACTTAATTTTGTTGCTACTTCTTTACAATTTAATCACATAAGTCACCTAGAATTTGTTGCTACTTCTTTACAATTAAATCACATAAGTCACACTGGATTTTGTTGCTACTTCTTTACAATTAAATCACATAAGTCACACTGGATTTTGTTGCTACTTCTTTATAATTAAATACATAAGTCACACTGGATTTTGTTGCTACTTCTTTACAATTACCTCACATAAGTCACTCTGAATTTTGTTGCAACTTCTTTACAATTAAATCACATAAGTCACACTGGATTTTGTTGCTACTTCTTTACAATTAAATCACATAAGTCACACTGAATTTTGTTGCTACTTCTTTACAATTAAATAACTTAAGTCACACTGGATTTATTGCAACTTGTTTACAATTAAATCACATAAGTCACACTGGATTTTGTTGTTACTTCTTTACAATTAAATCACATAAGTCACACTGGATTTTGTTGCTACTTCTTTACAATCAAATCACATAAGTCACACTGGAATTTGTTGCTACTTCTTTACATATAAATCAAGTCAAGTCACACTGAATTTTGTTGGTACTTCTTAACAACTAAATTAAGTAAGTCACACTGGATTTTGTTGCTACTTCCTTACAATTAACTCACATAAGTCACACTTAATTTTGTTGCTACTTCTTTACAATTAAATCACATAAGTTACACTGGATTTTGTTGCTACTTCTTTACAATTAAATCACATAAGTCACACTGGATTTTGTTGCTACTTCTTTACAATTAAATCACATAAGTCACACTGGATTTTGTTGCTACTTCTTTACAATTAAATCACATAAGTCACACTGGATTTTGTTGTAACTCCTTTACAATTAAATCACATAAGTCACACTGGAATTTGTTGCTACTTCTTTACAATTAAATCAAGTCAAGTCACATAGAATTTTGTTGGTACTTCTTAACAATTGAATTAAGTAAGTCACACTAGATTTTGTTGCTACTTCTTTACAATTAACTCACATAAGTCACACTGAATTTTGTTGCTACTTCTTTACAATTAAATCAAGTCAAGTCACACTTTATTTTGTTGCTTCTTTTTTACAATTAAATCCAGTCAAGTCACATTTAAGTTTGTAGCTACTTCTTTTACAATTAAATCTAGTCAAGTCACACTTAATTTTGTTGCTACTTCTTTACAATAAAATCCAGTCCAGTCACACTTAATTTTGTTGCTACTTCTTTACAATTTAATCACATAAGTCACCTAGAAGTTGTTGCTACTTCTTTACAATTAAATCACATAAGTCACACTGGATTTTGTTGCAACTTCTTTACAATTAAATCACATAAGTCACACTGGATTTGGTTGCTACTTCTTTACAATTAAATCACATAAGTCACAGTGAATGTGTTGCTACTTCTATACAATAAAATCACATAAGTCACACTGGATTTTGTTGTTAATACTTTACAATTAAATCACATAAGTCACATTGGATTTTGTTGCTACTTCCTTACAATTAAATCAAGTCAAGTCACACTTAATTTTGTTGCTACTTCTTTACAATTAAATCAAGTCAAGTCACACTTAATTTTGTTGCTTCTTTTTTACAATTAAATCCAGTCAAGTCACATTTAATTTTGTAGCTACTTCTTTACAATTAAATCCAGTCAAGTCACACTTAATTTTGTAGCTACTTCTTTACAATTAAATCCAGTCAAGTCACACTTAATTTTGTTGCTACTTCTTTACAATTAAATCACATAAGTCACACTGAATTTTGTTGCTACTTCTTTACAATTAAATCACATAAGTCAGACTGGATTTTGTTGCTACTTCTTTACAATTAAATTAAGTAAGTCACACTGAATTTTTTTGTTACTTTTTTACAATTAAATCACATAAGTCACACTGGATTTTGTTGCTACTTCTTTACAATTAAATCACATAAGTCACCCTGAATTTTGTTGCTACTTCTTTACAATTAAATACCATAAGTCACACTGAATTTTTTAGGCCACTTCTTTACAATTAAATTACATGAGTCACACTGTATTTTGTTGCTACTTCTTTACAATTAAATCATATAAGTCACACTGGATTTTGTTGCATCTTCTTTACAATTAAATCAAGTCAAGTCACACTTAATTTTGTTGCTACTTCTTTACAATTAAATCACATAAGTCACACTGAAATTTGTTGCTGCTTCTTTACAATTAAATCACATAAGTCATACTGGTATTTGTTGCTACTTCATTACAATTAAATCACATAAGTCTCACTGAATTTTGTTGCTACTTATTTACAATTAAATCACATAAGTCACACTGGATTTTGTTGCTACTTCTTTACAATTAAATCACATAAGTCACACTGAATTCTGTTGCTACTTCTTTACAATTAAATCACATAAGTCACACTGGATTTTGTTGCTACTTCTTTACAATTAAATCACATAAGTCACACTGGAATTTGTTGCTACTTCTTTACAATTAAATCAAGTCAAGTCGCACTGAATTTTGTTTGTACTTTTTTACAATTAAATCACATAAGTCACACTGGATTTTGTTGTAACTCCTTTACAATTAAATCACATAAGTCACACTGGATTTTGTTGCTACTTCTTTACAATTAAATCACATAAGTCACACTGGATTTTGTTGCTACTTCTTTACAATTAAATACCATAAGTCACACTGGAATTTGTTGCTACTTCTTTACAATTAAATCAAGTCAAGTCACGCTGAATTTTGTTTCTACTTGTTTACAATTAAATCACATGAGTCGCACTGGATTTGGTTGCAACCTCTTTACAATTAAATCAAGTCAAGTCACACTGAATTTTGTTTCTACTTCTTTACAATTAAATCACATAAGTCAAACTGAATTTTGTTGCTACTTCTTCACAATTAACTCACATAAGTCACACTAAATTTTGTTGCTACTTCTTTACAATTAAATCAAGTCAAGTCACACTTAATTTAGTTACTTCTTTTTTACAATTAAATCCAGTCAAGTCACATTTAATTTTGTAGCTACTTCTTTACAATTAAATCCAGTCAAGTCACACTTAATTTTGTTGCTACTTCTTTACAATTAAATCCAGTCCAGTCACACTTAATTTTGTTGCTACTTCTTTACAATTTAATCACATAAGTCACCTCGAATTTGTTGCTACTTCTTTACAATTAAATCACATAAGTCACACTGAATTGTTTTGCAACTTCTTTACAATTAAATCACATAAGTCACACTGAATTTTGTTGCTACTTCTTTAAAATTAAATCACATATGTCACACTGAATTTATTGCTATTTCTTTACAATTAAATCACATAAGTCACATTGGATTTTGTTGTTACTTCTTTACAATTAAATCACATAAGTCACACTGGATTTTGTTGGTACTTCTTTACAATTAAATCACATAAGTCACACTGGATTTTGTTGCTACTTCTTTACAATTAAATCACATAAGTCACACTGGAATTTGTTGCTACTTCTTTACATATAAATCAAGTCAAGTCACACTGAATTTTGTTGGTACTTCTTAACAATTAAATTAAGTAAGTCACACTGGATTTTGTTGCTACTTCCTTACAATTAACTCACATGAGTCACACTTAATTTTGGTGCTACTTCTTTACAATTAAATCACATAAGTCACACTGAATTTTGTTGCTACTTCTTTACAATTAAATCACATAAGTCACACTGGATTTTGTTGTTACTTCTTTACAATTAAATCACATAAGTCACACTGGATTTTGTTGCTACTTCTTTAAAATTAAATCGCATAAGTTACACTGGATTTTGTTGCTACTTCTTTATAATTAAATACATAAGTCACACTGGATTTTGTTGCTACTTCTTTACACTTAAATCACATAAGTCACTCTGAATTTTGTTGCAACTTCTTTTACAATTAAATCACATAAGTCACACTGGATTTTGTTGCTACTTCTTTATAATTAAATACATAAGTCACACTGGATTTTGTGGCTACTTCTTTACAATTAAATCACATAAGTCACTCTGAATTTTGTTGCAACTTCTTTACAATTAAATCACATCAGTCACACTGAATTTTGTTGCTACTTCTTTACAATTAACTCACATAAGTCACACTGAATTTGGTTGCTACTTCTTTACAATTAAATCAAGTAAAGTCACACTGAATTTTGTTGCTAGTTCTTTACAATTAAATCACATAAGTCACACTGGATTTTGTTGCTACTTCTTTACAATTAAATCACATAAGTCACACTGGAATTTGTTGCTACTTCTTTTACAATTAAATCAAGTCAAGTCGCACTGAATTTTGTTTGTACTTTTTTACAATTAAATCACATAAGTCGCACTGGATTTTGTTGCTACTTCTTTACAATTAAATCACATAAGTCCCACTGAATTTTCTTGCTACTTCTTTACAATTGAATCACATAAGTTACACTGGATTTTGTTGTTACTTCTTTACAATTAAATCACATAAGTCACACTGGATTTTGTTGTAACTCCTTTACAATTAAATCACATAAGTCACACTGGATTTTGTTGCTACTTCTTTAAAATTTAATCACATAAGTCACACTAGATTTTGTTGCTACTTCTTTACAATTAAATCACATAAGTCACACTGGAATTTGTTGCTACTTCTTTACAATTAAATAAAGTCAAGTCACGCTGAATTTTGTTTCTACTTTTTTACAATTAAATCACATGAGTCGCACTGGATTTGGTTGCAACCTCTTTACAATTAAATCAAGTCAAGTCACACTGAATTTTGTTTCTACTTCTTTACAATTAAATCACATAAGTCACACGGGATTTTGTTGCTACTTCTTTACAGTTACATCACATAAGTCAAACTGAATTTTGTTGCTACTTCTTTACAATTAACTCACATAAGTCACACTAAATTTTGTTGCTACTTCTTTACAATTAAATCAAGTCAAGTCACACTTAATTTTGTTGCTTCTTTTTTACAATTAAATCCAGTCAAGTCAAATTTAATTTTGTAGCTACTTCTTTACAATTAAATCCAGTCAAGTCACACTTAATTTTGTTGCTACTTCGGTACAATTTAATCACATAAGTCACCTAGAATTTGTTGCTACTTCTTTACAATTAAATCACATAAGTCACACTGGATTTTGTTGCTACTTCTTTACAATTAAATCACATAAGTCACACTGGATTTTGTTGCTACTTCTTTATAATTAAATACATAAGTTACACTGGATTTTGTTGCTACTTCTTTACAATTACCTCACATAAGTCACTCGGAATTTTGTTGCAACTTCTTTACAATTAAATCACATAAGTCACACTGAATTTTGTTGCTACTTCTTTACAATTAAATCACATAAGTCACACTGAATTTTGTTGCTACTTCTTTACAATTAAATCACATAAGTCACACTGAATTTATTGTTACTTCTTTACAATTAAATCACATAAGTCACACTGGATTTTGTTGTTACTTCTTTACAATTAAATCACATAAGTCACACTGGATTTTGTTGCTACTTCTTTACAATTAAATCACATAAGTCACACTGGATTTTGTTGCTACTTCGTTACAATTAAATCACATAAGTCACACTGGAATTTGTTGCTACTTCTTTACATATAAATCAAGTCAAGTCACACTGAATTTTGTTGGTACTTCTTAACAACTAAATTAAGTAAGTCACACTGGATTTTGTTGCTACTTCCTTACAATTAACTCACATAAGTCACACTTCATTTTGTTG
The DNA here is from genome assembly GCA_963556195.1 of Sepiola atlantica. Lineage (NCBI taxonomy): Eukaryota > Metazoa > Mollusca > Cephalopoda > Sepiida > Sepiolidae > Sepiola > Sepiola atlantica. Next base: position 132,413,635 of record OY744528.1, on the reverse strand, counting down.
CTACTTCTTTACAATTAAATCACATAAGTCACACTGAATTTTTTTGCTACTTCTTTACAATTAAATCACATAAGTCACACTGGATTTTGTTGCTACTTCTTTACAATTAAATCACATAAGTCACACTGGATTTTGTTGCTACTTCTTTACAATTAAATCACATAAGTCACACTGGATTTTGTTGCTACTTCTTTATAATTAAATACATAAGTCACACTGGATTTGTTGCTACTTCTTTACAATTAAATAACATAAGTCACTCTGAATTTTGTTGCTACTTCTTTACAATTAAATCACATAAGTCACACTGAATTTTGTTGCTACTTCTTTACAATTAAATCACATAAGTCACACTGGATTTTGTGGCTACTTCTTTACAATTAAATCACATAAGTCACACTGGAATTTGTTGCTACTTCTTTACATATAAATCAAGTCAAGTCACACTGAATTTTGTTGGTACTTCTTAACAATTAAATTAAGTAAGTCACACTGGATTTTGTTGCTACTTCCTTACAATTAACTCACATGAGTCACACTTAATTTTGGTGCTACTTCTTTACAATTAAATCACATAAGTCACACTGAATTTTGTTGCTACTTCTTTACAATTAAATCACATAAGTCACACTGGATTTTGTTGTTACTTCTTTACAATTAAATCACATAAGTCACACTGGATTTTGTTGCTACTTCTTTAAAATTAAATCGCATAAGTTACACTGGATTTTGTTGCTACTTCTTTATAATTAAATACATAAGTCACACTGGATTTTGTTGCTACTTCTTTACACTTAAATCACATAAGTCACTCTGAATTTTGTTGCAACTTCTTTTACAATTAAATCACATAAGTCACACTGAATTTTGTTGCTACTTCTTTACAATTAAATCACATAAGTCACACTGAATTTGGTTGCTACTTCTTTACAATTAAATCACATAAGTCACACTGGATTTTGTGGCTACTTCTTTACAATTAAATCACATAAGTCACACTGGATTTTGTTGCTACTTCTTTATAATTAAATACATAAGTCACACTGGATTTTGTGGCTACTTCTTTACAATTAAATCACATAAGTCACTCTGAATTTTGTTGCAACTTCTTTACAATTAAATCACATCAGTCACACTGAATTTTGTTGCTACTTCTTTACAATTAACTCACATAAGTCACACTGAATTTGGTTGCTACTTCTTTACAATTAAATCAAGTAAAGTCACACTGAATTTTGTTGCTAGTTCTTTACAATTAAATCACATAAGTCACACTGGATTTTGTTGCTACTTCTTTACAATTAAATCACATAAGTCACACTGGAATTTGTTGCTACTTCTTTTACAATTAAATCAAGTCAAGTCGCACTGAATTTTGTTTGTACTTTTTTACAATTAAATCACATAAGTCGCACTGGATTTTGTTGCTACTTCTTTACAATTAAATCACATAAGTCCCACTGAATTTTCTTGCTACTTCTTTACAATTGAATCACATAAGTTACACTGGATTTTGTTGTTACTTCTTTACAATTAAATCACATAAGTCACACTGGATTTTGTTGTAACTCCTTTACAATTAAATCACATAAGTCACACTGGATTTTGTTGCTACTTCTTTAAAATTTAATCACATAAGTCACACTAGATTTTGTTGCTACTTCTTTACAATTAAATCACATAAGTCACACTGGAATTTGTTGCTACTTCTTTACAATTAAATAAAGTCAAGTCACGCTGAATTTTGTTTCTACTTTTTTACAATTAAATCACATGAGTCGCACTGGATTTGGTTGCAACCTCTTTACAATTAAATCAAGTCAAGTCACACTGAATTTTGTTTCTACTTCTTTACAATTAAATCACATAAGTCACACGGGATTTTGTTGCTACTTCTTTACAGTTACATCACATAAGTCAAACTGAATTTTGTTGCTACTTCTTTACAATTAACTCACATAAGTCACACTAAATTTTGTTGCTACTTCTTTACAATTAAATCAAGTCAAGTCACACTTAATTTTGTTGCTTCTTTTTTACAATTAAATCCAGTCAAGTCAAATTTAATTTTGTAGCTACTTCTTTACAATTAAATCCAGTCAAGTCACACTTAATTTTGTTGCTACTTCGGTACAATTTAATCACATAAGTCACCTAGAATTTGTTGCTACTTCTTTACAATTAAATCACATAAGTCACACTGGATTTTGTTGCTACTTCTTTACAATTAAATCACATAAGTCACACTGGATTTTGTTGCTACTTCTTTATAATTAAATACATAAGTTACACTGGATTTTGTTGCTACTTCTTTACAATTACCTCACATAAGTCACTCGGAATTTTGTTGCAACTTCTTTACAATTAAATCACATAAGTCACACTGAATTTTGTTGCTACTTCTTTACAATTAAATCACATAAGTCACACTGAATTTTGTTGCTACTTCTTTACAATTAAATCACATAAGTCACACTGAATTTATTGTTACTTCTTTACAATTAAATCACATAAGTCACACTGGATTTTGTTGTTACTTCTTTACAATTAAATCACATAAGTCACACTGGATTTTGTTGCTACTTCTTTACAATTAAATCACATAAGTCACACTGGATTTTGTTGCTACTTCGTTACAATTAAATCACATAAGTCACACTGGAATTTGTTGCTACTTCTTTACATATAAATCAAGTCAAGTCACACTGAATTTTGTTGGTACTTCTTAACAACTAAATTAAGTAAGTCACACTGGATTTTGTTGCTACTTCCTTACAATTAACTCACATAAGTCACACTTCATTTTGTTGCTACTTCTTTACAATTAAATCACATAAGTCACACTGAATTTTTTTGCTACTTCTTTACAATTAAATCACATAAGTCACACTGGATTTTGTTGCTACTTCTTTACAATTAAATCACATAAGTCACACTGGATTTTGTTGCTACTTCTTTACAATTAAATCACATAAGTCACACTGGATTTTGTTGCTACTTCTTTATAATTAAATACATAAGTCACACTGGATTTGTTGCTACTTCTTTACAATTAAATAACATAAGTCACTCTGAATTTTGTTGCTACTTCTTTACAATTAAATCACATAAGTCACACTGAATTTTGTTGCTACTTCTTTACAATTAAATCACATAAGTCACACTGGATTTTGTGGCTACTTCTTTACAATTAAATCACATAAGTCACACTGGATTTTGTTGCTACTTCTTTATAATTAAATACATAAGTCACACTGGATTTTGTGGCTACTTCTTTACAATTAAATCACATAAGTCACTCTGAATTTTGTTGCAACTTCTTTACAATTAAATCACATCAGTCACACTGAATTTTGTTGCTACTTCTTTACAATTAACTCACATAAGTCACACTGAATTTGGTTGCTACTTCTTTACAATTAAATCAAGTAAAGTCACACTGAATTTTGTTGCTAGTTCTTTACAATTAAATCACATAAGTCACACTGGATTTTGTTGCTACTTCTTTACAATTAAATCACATAAGTCACACTGGAATTTGTTGCTACTTCTTTTACAATTAAATCAAGTCAAGTCGCACTGAATTTTGTTTCTACTTTTTTACAATTAAATCACATAAGTCGCACTGGATTTTGTTGCTACTTCTTTACAATTAAATCACATAAGTCCCACTGAATTTTCTTGCTACTTCTTTACAATTGAATCACATAAGTTACACTGGATTTTGTTGTTACTTCTTTACAATTAAATCACATAAGTCACACTGGATTTTGTTGTAACTCCTTTACAATTAAATCACATAAGTCACACTGGATTTTGTTGCTACTTCTTTAAAATTTAATCACATAAGTCACACTAGATTTTGTTGCTACTTCTTTACAATTAAATCACATAAGTCACACTGGAATTTGTTGCTACTTCTTTACAATTAAATAAAGTCAAGTCACGCTGAATTTTGTTTCTACTTTTTTACAATTAAATCACATGAGTCGCACTGGATTTGGTTGCAACCTCTTTACAATTAAATCAAGTCAAGTCACACTGAATTTTGTTTCTACTTCTTTACAATTAAATCACATAAGTCACACGGGATTTTGTTGCTACTTCTTTACAGTTACATCACATAAGTCAAACTGAATTTTGTTGCTACTTCTTTACAATTAACTCACATAAGTCACACTAAATTTTGTTGCTACTTCTTTACAATTAAATCAAGTCAAGTCACACTTAATTTTGTTGCTTCTTTTTTACAATTAAATCCAGTCAAGTCACATTTAATTTTGTAGCTACTTCTTTACAATTAAATCCAGTCAAGTCACACTTAATTTTGTTGCTACCTCGGTACAATTTAATCACATAAGTCACCTAGAATTTGTTGCTACTTCTTTACAATCAAATCACATAAGTCACACTGGATTTTGTTGCTACTTCTTTACAATTAAATCACATAAGTCACACTGGATTTTGTTGCTACTTCTTTATAATTAAATACATAAGTTACACTGGATTTTGTTGCTACTTCTTTACAATTACCTCACATAAGTCACTCGGAATTTTGTTGCAACTTCTTTACAATTAAATCACATAAGTCACACTGAATTTTGTTGCTACTTCTTTACAATTGAATCACATAAGTTACACTGGATTTTGTTGTTACTTCTTTACAATTAAATCACATAAGTCACACTGGATTTTGTTGTAACTCCTTTACAATTAAATCACATAAGTCACACTGGATTTTGTTGCTACTTCTTTAAAATTTAATCACATAAGTCACACTAGATTTTGTTGCTACTTCTTTACAATTAAATCACATAAGTCACACTGGATTTTGTTGCTACTTCTTTACAATCAAATCACATAAGTCACACTGGAATTTGTTGCTACTTCTTTACATATAAATCAAGTCAAGTCACACTGAATTTTGTTGGTACTTCTTAACAACTAAATTAAGTAAGTCACACTGGATTTTGTTGCTACTTCCTTACAATTAACTCACATAAGTCACACTTAATTTTGTTGCTACTTCTTTACAATTAAATCACATAAGTTACACTGGATTTTGTTGCTACTTCTTTACAATTAAATCACACAGGTCACACTGGATTTTGTTGTAACTCCTTTACAATTAAATCACATAAGTCACACTGGAATTTGTTGCTACTTCTTTACAATTAAATCAAGTCAAGTCACATAGAATTTTGTTGGTACTTCTTAACAATTGAATTAAGTAAGTCACACTGGATTTTGTTGCTACTTCTTTACAATTAACTCACATAAGTCACACTGAATTTTGTTGCTACTTCTTTACAATTAAATCAAGTCAAGTCACACTTTATTTTGTTGCTTCTTTTTTACAATTAAATCCAGTCAAGTCACATTTAAGTTTGTAGCTACTTCTTTTACAATTAAATCTAGTCAAGTCACACTTAATTTTGTTGCTACTTCTTTAGAATTAAATCCAGTCCAGTCACACTTAATTTTGTTGCTACTTCTTTACAATTTAATCACATAAGTCACCTAGAAGTTGTTGCTACTTCTTTACAATTAAATCACATAAGTCACACTGGATTTTGTTGCAACTTCTTTACAATTAAATCACATAAGTCACACTGGATTTGGTTGCTACTTCTTTACAATTAAATCACATAAGTCACAGTGAATTTGTTGCTACTTCTATACAATAAAATCACATAAGTCACACTGGATTTTGTTGTTAATACTTTACAATTAAATCACAAAAGTCACATTGGATTTTGTTGCTACTTCCTTACAATTAAATCAAGTCAAGTCACACTTAATTTTGTTGCTACTTCTTTACAATTTAATCAAGTCAAGTCACACTTAATTTTGTTGCTTCTTTTTTACAATTAAATCCAGTCAAGTCACATTTAATTTTGTAGCTACTTCTTTACAATTAAATCCAGTCAAGTCACACTTAATTTTGTAGCTACTTCTTTACAATTAAATCCAGTCAAGTCACACTTAATTTTGTTGCTACTTCTTTACAGTTAAATCACATAAGTCACACTGAATTTTGTTGCTACTTCTTTACAATTAAATCACATAAGTCAGACTGGATTTTGTTGCTACTTCTTTACAATTAAATTAAGTAAGTCACACTGAATTTTTTTGTTACTTTTTTACAATTAAATCACATAAGTCACACTGGATTTTGTTGCTACTTCTTTACAATTAAATCACATAAGTCACCCTGAATTTTGTTGCTACTTCTTTACAATTAAATACCATAAGTCACACTGAATTTTTTAGGCCACTTCTTTACAATTAAATTACATGAGTCACACTGTATTTTGTTGCTACTTCTTTACAATTAAATCATATAAGTCACACTGGATTTTGTTGCTACTTCTTTACAATTAAATCAAGTCAAGTCACACTTAATTTTGTTGCTACTTCTTTACAATTAAATCACATAAGTCACACTGAAATTTGTTGCTGCTTCTTTACAATTAAATCACATAAGTCATACTGGTATTTGTTGCTACTTCATTACAATTAAATCACATAAGTCTCACTGAATTTTGTTGCTACTTATTTACAATTAAATCACATAAGTCACACTGGATTTTGTTGCTACTTCTTTACAATTAAATCACATAAGTCACACTGAATTCTGTTGCTACTTCTTTACAATTAAATCACATAAGTCACACTGGATTTTGTTGCTACTTCTTTACAATTAAATCACATAAGTCACACTGGAATTTGTTGCTACTTCTTTACAATTAAATCAAGTCAAGTCGCACTGAATTTTGTTTGTACTTTTTTACAATTAAATCACATAAGTCACACTGGATTTTGTTGTAACTCCTTTACAATTAAATCACATAAGTCACACTGGATTTTGTTGCTACTTCTTTACAATTAAATCACATAAGTCACACTGGATTTTGTTGCTACTTCTTTACAATTAAATACCATAAGTCACACTGGAATTTGTTGCTACTTCTTTACAATTAAATCAAGTCAAGTCACGCTGAATTTTGTTTCTACTTGTTTACAATTAAATCACATGAGTCGCACTGGATTTGGTTGCAACCTCTTTACAATTAAATCAAGTCAAGTCACACTGAATTTTGTTTCTACTTCTTTACAATTAAATCACATAAGTCAAACTGAATTTTGTTGCTACTTCTTCACAATTAACTCACATAAGTCACACTAAATTTTGTTGCTACTTCTTTACAATTAAATCAAGTCAAGTCACACTTAATTTAGTTACTTCTTTTTTACAATTAAATCCAGTCAAGTCACATTTAATTTTGTAGCTACTTCTTTACAATTAAATCCAGTCAAGTCACACTTAATTTTGTTGCTACTTCTTTACAATAAAATCCAGTCCAGTCACACTTAATTTTGTTGCTACTTCTTTACAATTTAATCACATAAGTCACCTCGAATTTGTTGCTACTTCTTTACAATTAAATCACATAAGTCACACTGAATTGTTTTGCAACTTCTTTACAATTAAATCACATAAGTCACACTGAATTTTGTTGCTACTTCTTTAAAATTAAATCACATATGTCACACTGAATTTATTGCTACTTCTTTACAATTAAATCACATAAGTCACATTGGATTTTGTTGTTACTTCTTTACAATTAAATCACATAAGTCACACTGGATTTTGTTGGTACTTCTTTACAATTAAATCACATAAGTCACACTGGATTTTGTTGCTACTTCTTTACAATTAAATCACATAAGTCACACTGGAATTTGTTGCTACTTCTTTACATATAAATCAAGTCAAGTCACACTGAATTTTGTTGGTACTTCTTAACAATTAAATTAAGTAAGTCACACTGGATTTTGTTGCTACTTCCTTACAATTAACTCACATAAGTCACACTTAATTTTGGTGCTACTTCTTTACAATTAAATCACATAAGTCACACTGAATTTTGTTGCTACTTCTTTACAATTAAATCACATAAGTCACACTGGATTTTGTTGTTACTTCTTTACAATTAAATCACATAAGTCACACTGGATTTTGTTGCTACTTCTTTAAAATTAAATCGCATAAGTTACACTGGATTTTGTTGCTACTTCTTTATAATTAAATACATAAGTCACACTGGATTTTGTTGCTACTTCTTTACACTTAAATCACATAAGTCACTCTGAATTTTGTTGCAACTTCTTTTACAATTAAATCACATAAGTCACACTGAATTTTGTTGCTACTTCTTTACAATTAAATCACATAAGTCACACTGAATTTGGTTTCTACTTCTTTACAATTAAATCACATAAGTCACACTGGATTTTGTGGCTACTTCTTTACAATTAAATCACATAAGTCACACTGGATTTTGTTGCTACTTCTTTATAATTAAATACATAAGTCACACTGGATTTTGTGGCTACTTCTTTACAATTAAATCACATAAGTCACTCTGAATTTTGTTGCAACTTCTTTACAATTAAATCACATCAGTCACACTGAATTTTGTTGCTACTTCTTTACAATTAACTCACATAAGTCACACTGAATTTGGTTGCTACTTCTTTACAATTAAATCAAGTAAAGTCACACTGAATTTTGTTGCTAGTTCTTTACAATTAAATCACATAAGTCACACTGGATTTTGTTGCTACTTCTTTACAATTAAATCACATAAGTCACACTGGAATTTGTTGCTACTTCTTTTACAATTAAATCAAGTCAAGTCGCACTGAATTTTGTTTGTACTTTTTTACAATTAAATCACATAAGTCGCACTGGATTTTGTTGCTACTTCTTTACAATTAAATCACATAAGTCCCACTGAATTTTCTTGCTACTTCTTTACAATTGAATCACATAAGTTACACTGGATTTTGTTGTTACTTCTTTACAATTAAATCACATAAGTCACACTGGATTTTGTTGTAACTCCTTTACAATTAAATCACATAAGTCACACTGGATTTTGTTGCTACTTCTTTAAAATTTAATCACATAAGTCACACTAGATTTTGTTGCTACTTCTTTACAATTAAATCACATAAGTCACACTGGAATTTGTTGCTACTTCTTTACAATTAAATAAAGTCAAGTCACGCTGAATTTTGTTTCTACTTTTTTACAATTAAATCACATGAGTCGCACTGGATTTGGTTACAACCTCTTTACAATTAAATCAAGTCAAGTCACACTGAATTTTGTTTCTACTTCTTTACAATTAAATCACATAAGTCACACGGGATTTTGTTGCTACTTCTTTACAGTTACATCACATAAGTCAAACTGAATTTTGTTGCTACTTCTTTACAATTAACTCACATAAGTCACACTAAATTTTGTTGCTACTTCTTTACAATTAAATCAAGTCAAGTCACACTTAATTTTGTTGCTTCTTTTTTACAATTAAATCCAGTCAAGTCAAATTTAATTTTGTAGCTACTTCTTTACAATTAAATCCAGTCAAGTCACACTTAATTTTGTTGCTACTTCGGTACAATTTAATCACATAAGTCACCTAGAATTTGTTGCTACTTCTTTACAATTAAATCACATAAGTCACACTGGATTTTGTTGCTACTTCTTTACAATTAAATCACATAAGTCACACTGGATTTTGTTGCTACTTCTTTATAATTAAATACATAAGTTACACTAGATTTTGTTGCTACTTCTTTACAATTACCTCACATAAGTCACTCGGAATTTTGTTGCAACTTCTTTACAATTAAATCACATAAGTCACACTGAATTTTGTTGCTACTTCTTTACAATTAAATCACATAAGTCACACTGAATTTTGTTGCTACTTCTTTACAATTAAATCACATAAGTCACACTGAATTTATTGCTACTTCTTTACAATTAAATCACATAAGTCACACTGGATTTTGTTGTTACTTCTTTACAATTAAATCACATAAGTCACACTGGATTTTGTTGCTACTTCTTTACAATTAAATCACATAAGTCACACTGGATTTTGTTGCTACTTCGTTACAATTAAATCACATAAGTCACACTGGAATTTGTTGCTACTTCTTTACATATAAATCAAGTCAAGTCACACTGAATTTTGTTGGTACTTCTTAACAACTAAATTAAGTAAGTCACACTGGATTTTGTTGCTACTTCCTTACAATTAACTCACATAAGTCACACTTCATTTTGTTGCTACTTCTTTACAATTAAATCACATAAGTCACACTGAATTTTTTTGCTACTTCTTTACAATCAAATCACATAAGTCACACTGGATTTTGTTGCTACTTCTTTACAATTAAATCACATAAGTCACACTGGATTTTGTTGCTACTTCTTTACAATTAAATCACATAAGTCACACTGGATTTTGTTGCTACTTCTTTATAATTAAATACATAAGTCACACTGGATTTGTTGCTACTTCTTTACAATTAAATAACATAAGTCACTCTGAATTTTGTTGCTACTTCTTTACAATTAAATCACATAAGTCACACTGAATTTTGTTGCTACTTCTTTACAATTAAATCACATAAGTCACACTGGATTTTGTGGCTACTTCTTTACAATTAAATCACATAAGTCACACTGGATTTTGTTGCTACTTCTTTATAATTAAATACATAAGTCACACTGGATTTTGTGGCTACTTCTTTACAATTAAATCACATAAGTCACTCTGAATTTTGTTGCAACTTCTTTACAATTAAATCACATCAGTCACACTGAATTTTGTTGCTACTTCTTTACAATTAACTCACATAAGTCACACTGAATTTGGTTGCTACTTCTTTACAATTAAATCAAGTAAAGTCACACTGAATTTTGTTGTCAGTTCTTTACAATTAAATCACATAAGTCACACTGGATTTTGTTGCTACTTCTTTACAATTAAATCACATAAGTCACACTGGAATTTGTTGCTACTTCTTTTACAATTAAATCAAGTCAAGTCGCACTGAATTTTGTTTGTACTTTTTTACAATTAAATCACATAAGTCGCACTGGATTTTGTTGCTACTTCTTTACAATTAAATCACATAAGTCCCACTGAATTTTCTTGCTACTTCTTTACAATTGAATCACATAAGTTACACTGGATTTTGTTGTTACTTCTTTACAATTAAATCACATAAGTCACACTGGATTTTGTTGTAACTCCTTTACAATTAAATCACATAAGTCACACTGGATTTTGTTGCTACTTCTTTAAAATTTAATCACATAAGTCACACTAGATTTTATTGCTACTTCTTTACAATTAAATCACATAAGTCACACTGGAATTTGTTGCTACTTCTTTACAATTAAATAAAGTCAAGTCACGCTGAATTTTGTTTCTACTTTTTTACAATTAAATCACATGAGTCGCACTGGATTTGGTTGCAACCTCTTTACAATTAAATCAAGTCAAGTCACACTGAATTTTGTTTCTACTTCTTTACAATTAAATCACATAAGTCACACGGGATTTTGTTGCTACTTCTTTACAGTTACATCACATAAGTCAAACTGAATTTTGTTGCTACTTCTTTACAATTAACTCACATAAGTCACACTAAATTTTGTTGCTACTTCTTTACAATTAAATCAAGTCAAGTCACACTTAATTTTGTTGCTTCTTTTTTACAATTAAATCCAGTCAAGTCACATTTAATTTTGTAGCTACTTCTTTACAATTAAATCCAGTCAAGTCACACTTAATTTTGTTGCTACCTCGGTACAATTTAATCACATAAGTCACCTAGAATTTGTTGCTACTTCTTTACAATTAAATCACATAAGTCACACTGGATTTTGTTGCTACTTCTTTACAATTAAATCACATAAGTCACACTGGATTTTGTTGCTACTTCTTTATAATTAAATACATAAGTTACACTGGATTTTGTTGCTACTTCTTTACAATTACCTCACATAAGTCACTCGGAATTTTGTTGCAACTTCTTTACAATTAAATCACATAAGTCACACTGAATTTTGTTGCTACTTCTTTACAATTAAATCACATAAGTCACACTGAATTTTGTTGCTACTTCTTTACAATTAAATCACATAAGTCACACTGAATTTATTGCTACTTCTTTACAATTAAATCACATAAGTCACACTGGATTTTGTTGTTACTTCTTTACAATTAAATCACATAAGTCACACTGGATTTTGTTGCTACTTCTTTACAATTAAATCACATAAGTCACACTGGATTTTGTTGCTACTTCGTTACAATTAAATCACATAAGTCACACTGGAATTTGTTGCTACTTCTTTACATATAAATCAAGTCAAGTCACACTGAATTTTGTTGGTACTTCTTAACAACTAAATTAAGTAAGTCACACTGGATTTTGTTGCTACTTCCTTACAATTAACTCACATAAGTCACACTGAATTTTGTTGCTACTTCTTTACAATTAAATCACATAAGTCACACTGAATTTTGTTGCTACTTGTTTACAATTAAATCACATAAGTCACACTGGATTTTGTTGCTACTTCTTTACAATTAAATCACATAAGTCACACTGGATTTTGTTGCTACTTCTTTACAATTAAATCCCATAAGTCACACTGGATTTTGTTGCTACTTCTTTATAATTAAATACATAAGTCACACTGGATTTGTTGCTACTTCTTTACAATTAAATAACATAAGTCACTCTGAATTTTGTTGCTACTTCTTTACAATTAAATCACATAAGTCACACTGAATTTTGTTGCTACTTCTTTACAATTAAATCACATAAGTCACAGTGAATTTTGTTTCTACTTCTTTACAATTAACTCACATAAGTCACACTGAATTTGGTTGCTACTTCTTTACAATTAAATCAAGTCAAGTCACACTTAATTTTGTTGCTTCTTTTTTACAATAAAATCCAGTCAAGTCACATTTAATTTTGTAGCTACTTCTTTACAATTAAATCCAGTCAAGTCACACTTAATTTTGTTGCTACTTCTTTACAATTAAATCCAGTCCAGTCACACTTAATTTTGTTGCTACTTCTTTACAATTTAATCACATAAGTCACCTAGAATTTGTTGCTTCTTCTTTACAATTAAATCACATAAGTCACACTGAATTTTGTTGCTACTTCTTTACAATTAAATACCATAAGTCACACTGGATTTTTTTGTTACTTTTTTACAATTAAATCACATAAGTCACACTGGATTTTGTTGCTACTTCTTTACAATTAAATCACATAAGTCACACTGGATTTTTTTGTTACTTTTTTACAATTAAATCACATAAGTCACACTGGATTTTGTTGCTACTTCTTTACAATTAAATCACATAAGTCACCCTGAATTTTGTTGCTACTTCTTTACAATTAAATACCATAAGTCACACTGAATTTTTTGGGCTACTTCTTTACAATTAAATCACATAAGTCACACTGAATTTTGTTGCTACTTCTTTACAATTAAATCAAGTCAAGTCACACTTAATTTTGTTGCTACTTCTTTACAATTAAATCACATAAGTCACACTGAAGTTTGTTGCTGCTTCTTTACAATTAAATCACATAAGTCATACTGGTATTTGTTGCTACTTCTTTACAATTAAATCACATAAGTCACACTGAATTTTGTTGCTACTTATTTACAATTAAATCACATAAGTCACACTGGATTTTGTTGCTACTTCTTTACAATTAAATCACATAAGTCACACTGAATTCTGTTGCTAGTTCTTTACAATTAAATCACATAAGTCACACTGGATTTTGTTGCTACTTCTTTACAATTAGATCACATAAGTCACACTGGAATTTGTTGCTACTTCTTTACAATTAAATCAAGTCAAGTCGCACTGAATTTTGTTTGTACTTTTTTACAATTAAATCACATAAGTCGCACTGGATTTTGTTGCTACTACTTTACAATTAAATCACATAAGTCACACTGAATTTTGTTGCTACTTCTTTACAATTGAATCACATAAGTCACACTGGATTTTGTTGTTACTTCTTTACAATTAAATCACATAAGTCACACTGGATTTTGTTGTAACTCCTTTACAATTAAATCACATAAGTCACACTGGATTTTGTTGCTACTTCTTTACAATTAAATCACATAAGTCACACTGGATTTTGTTGCTACTTCTTTACAATTGAATACCATAAGTCACACTGGAATTTGTTGCTACTTCTTTACAATTCAATCAAGTCAAGTCACGCTGAATTTTGTTTCTACTTTTTTACAATTAAATCACATGAGTCGCACTGGATTTGGTTGCAACCTCTTTACAATTAAATCAAGTCAAGTCACACTGAATTTTGTTTCTACTTCTTTACAATTAAATCACATAAGTCAAACTGAATTTTGTTGCTACTTCTTTACAATTAACTCACATAAGTCACACTAAATTTTGTTGCTACTTCTTTACAATTAAATCAAGTCAAGTCACACTTAATTTTGTTACTTCTTTTTTACAATTAAATCCAATCAAGTCACATTTAATTTTGTAGCTACTTCTTTACAATTAAATCCAGTCAAGTCACACTTAATTTTGTTGCTACTTCTTTACAATTAAATCCAGTCCAGTCACACTTAATTTTGTTGCTACTTCTTTACAATTTAATCACATAAGTCACACTGAATTGTTTTGCAACTTCTTTACAATTAAATCACATAAGTCACACTGAATTTATTGCTACTTCTTTACAATTTAATCACATAAGTCACATTGGATTTTGTTGTTACTTCTTTACAATTAAATCACATAAGTCACACTGGATTTTGTTGCTACTTCTTTACAATTAAATCACATAAGTCACACTGGATTTTGTTGCTACTTCTTTACAATTAAATCACATAAGTCACACTGGAATTTGTTGCTACTTCTTTACATATAAATCAAGTCAAGTCCCACTGAATTTTGTTGGTACTTCTTAACAATTAAATTAAGTAAGTCACACTGGATTTTGTTGCTACTTCCTTACAATTAACTCACATAAGTCACACTTAATTTTGGTGCTACTTCTTTACAATTAAATTACATAAGTCACACTGAATTTTGTTGCTACTTCTTTACAATTAAATCACATAAGTCACACTGGATTTTGTTGTTACTTCTTTACAATTAAATCACATAAGTCACACTGGATTTTGTTGCTACTTCTTTACAATTAAATCACATAAGTAACACTGGATTTTGTTGCTACTTCTTTGTAATTAAATACATAAGTCACACTGGATTTTGTTGCTACTTCTTTACAATTAAATCACATAAGTCACTCTGAATTTTGTTGCAACTTCTTTACAATTAAATCACATAAGTCACACTGAATTTGGTTGCTACTTCTTTACAATTAAATCAAGTCAAGTCACACTGAATTTTGTTGCTACTTCTTTACAATTAAATCACATAAGTCACACTGGATTTTGTTGCTACTTCTTTACAATTAAATCACATAAGTCACACTGGATTTTGTTGCTACTTCTTTACAATTAAATCACATATGTCACACTGAATTTATTGCTACTTCTTTACAATTAAATCACATAAGTCACACTGGATTTTGTTGCTACTTCTTTACAATTAAATCACATAAGTCACACTGGATTTTGTTGCTACTTCTTTACAATTAAATCACATAAGTCACACTGGAATTTGTTGCTACTTCTTTACATATAAATCAAGTCAAGTCACACTTAATTTTGTTGGTACTTCTTAACAATTAAATTAAGTAAGTCACACTGGATTTTGTTGCTACTTCTTTACAATTAACTCACATAAGTCACACTTAATTTTGGTGCTACTTTTTTACAATTAAATCACATAAGTCACACTGGATTTTGTTGTTACTTCTTTACAATTAAATCACATAAGTCACACTGGATTTTGTTGCTACTTCTTTACAATTAAATCACATAAGTAACACTGGATTTTGTTGCTACTTCTTTATAATTAAATACATAAGTCACACTGGATTTTGTTGCTACTTCTTCACAATTAAATCACATAAGTCACTCTGAATTTTGTTGCAACTTCTTTACAATTAAATCACATAAGTCACACTGAATTTTGTTGCTACTTCTTTACAATTAAATCACATAAGTCACACTGAATTTTGTTGCTACTTCTTTACAATTAACTCACATAAGTCACACTGAATTTGGTGCTACTTATTTACAATTAAATCAAGTCAAGTCACACTGAATTTTGTTGCTACTTCTTTACAATTAAATCACATAAGTCACACTGGAATTTGTTGCTACTTCTTTACAATTAAATCAAGTCAAGTCGCACTGAATTTTGTTTGTACTTTTTTACAATTAAATCACATAAGTCGCACTGGATTTTGTTGCTACTTCTTTACAATTAAATCACATAAGTCCCACTGAATTTTGTTGCTACTTCTTTACAATTGAATCACATAAGTCACACTGGATTTTGTTGTAACTCCTTTACAATTAAATCACATAAGTCACACTGGATTTTGTTGCTACTTCTTTACAATTTAATCACATAAGTCACACTGGATTTTGTTGCTACTTCTTTACAATTAAATCACATAAGTCACACTGGAATTTGCTGCTACTTCTTTACAATTAAATCAAGTCAAGTCACGCTGAATTTTGTTTCTACTTTTTTACAATTAAATCACATGAGTCGCACTGGATTTGGTTGCAACCTCTTTACAATTAAATCAAGTCAAGTCACACTGAATTTTGTTTCTACTTCTTTACAATTAAATCAGATAAGTCACACGGGATTTTGTTGCTACTTCTTTACAATTAAATCACATAAGTCAAACTGAATTTTGTTGCTACTTCTTTACAATTAACTCACATAAGTCACACTGAATTTGGTTGCTACTTCTTTACAATTAAATCAAGTCAAGTCACACTGAATTTTGTTGCTTCTTCTTTACAATTAAATCACATAAGTCACACTGGATTTTGTTGCTACTTCTTTACAATTAAATCACATAAGTCACACTGGAATTTGTTGCTACTTCTTTACAATTAAATCAAGTCAAGTCGCACTGAATTTTGTTTGTACTTTTTTACAATTAAATCACATAAGTCGCACTGGATTTTGTTGCTACTTCTTTACAATTAAATCACATAAGTCCCACTGAATTTTGTTGCTACTTCTTTACAATTGAATCACATAAGTCACACTGGATTTTGTTGCTACTTCTTTACAATTAAATCACATAAGTCACACTGGATTTTGTTGTAACTCCTTTACAATTAAATCACATAAGTCACACTGGATTTTGTTGCTACTTCTTTACAATTTAATCACATAAGTCACACTGGATTTTGTTGCTACTTCTTTACAATTAAATCACATAAGTCACACTGGAATTTGCTGCTACTTCTTTACAATTAAATCAAGTCAAGTCACGCTGAATTTTGTTTCTACTTTTTTACAATTAAATCACATGAGTCGCACTGGATTTGGTTGCAACCTCTTTACAATTAAATCAAGTCAAGTCATACTGAATTTTGTTTCTACTTCTTTACAATTAAATCACATAAGTCACACGGGATTTTGTTGCTACTTCTTTACAATTAAATCACATAAGTCAAACTGAATTTTGTTGCTACTTCTTTACAATTAACTCACATAAGTCACACTGAATTTGGTTGCTACTTCTTTACAATTAAATCAAGTCAAGTCACACTTAATTTTGTTGCTTCTTTTTTACAATTAAATCCAGTCAAGTCACATTTAATTTTGTAGCTACTTCTTTACAATTAAATCCAGTCAAGTCACACTTAATTTTCTTGCTACTTCTTTACAATTAAATCCAGTCCAGTCACACTTAATTTTGTTGATACTTCTTTACAATTTAATCACATAAGTCACCTAGAGTTTGTTGCTTCTTCTTTACAATTAAATCACATAAGTCACACTGAATTTTGTTGCTACTTCTTTACAATTAAATACCATAAGTCACACTGGATTTTTTTGTTACTTTTTTACAATTAAATCACATAAGTCACACTGGATTTTGTTGCTACTTCTTTACAATTAAATAACATAAGTCACACTGGATTTTTTTGTTACTTTTTTACAATTAAATCACATTAGTCACACTGGATTTTGTTGCTACTTCTTTACAATTAAATCACATAAGTCACCCTGAATTTTGTTGCTACTTCTTTACAATTAAATACCATAAGTAACACTGAATTTTTTGTGCTACTTCTTTACAATTAAATCACATAAGTCACACTGAATTTTGTTGCTACTTCTTTACAATTAAATCATATAAGTCACACTGGATTTTGTTGCTACTTCTTTACAATTAAATCAAGTCAAGTCACACTTAATTTTGTTGCTACTTCTTTACAATTAAATCACATAAGTCACACTGAAGTTTGTTGCTGCTTCTTTACAATTAAATCACATAAGTCATACTGGATTTTGTTGCTACTTCATTACAATTAAATCACATAAGTCCCACTGGGTTTTGTTGCTACTTCTTTACAACTAAATCACATAAGTCACACTGAATTTTGTTGCTACTTCTTTACAATTAAATCACATAAGTCACACTGAAGTTTGTTGCTGCTTCTTTACAATTAAATCACATAAGTCATACTGGATTTTGTTGCTACTTCATTACAATTAAATCACATAAGTCCATCTGGGTTTTGTTGCTACTTCTTTACAACTAAATCACATAAGTCACACTAAATTTTGTTGCTACTTCTTTACAATTAAATCAAGTCAAGTCACACTTAATTTTGTTGCTTCTTTTTTACAATTAAATCCAGTCAAGTCACATTTAATTTTGTAGCTACTTCTTTACAATTAAATCCAGTCAAGTCACACTTAATTTTGTTGCTACTTCTTTACAATTAAATCCAGTCCAGTCACACTTAATTTTGTTGCTACTTCTTTACAATTTAATCACATAAGTCACCTAGAATTTGTTGCTACTTCTTTACAATTAAATCACATAAGTCACACTGGATTTTGTTGCTACTTCTTTACAATTAAATCACATGAGTCACACTGAATTTATTGCTACTTCTTTACAATTAAATCACATAAGTCACACTGGATTTTGTTGTTACTTCTTTACAATTAAATCACATAAGTCACACTGGATTTTGTTGCTACTTCTTTACAATTTAATCACATAAGTCACCCTGAATTTTGTTGCTACTTCTTTACAATTAAATCACATAAGTCACACTGAATTTTGTTTCTACTTCTTTACAATTAAATCACATAAGTCACACTGAATTTTGTTGCTACTTCTTTACAATTAAATCATATAAGTCACACTGGATTTTGTTGCTACTTCCTTACAATTAACTCACATAAGTCACACTTAATTTTGTTGCTACTTCTTTACAATTAAATCACATAAGTCACACTGAAGTTTGTTGCTACTTCTTTACAATTAAATCACATAAGTCATACTGGATTTTGTTGCTACTTCATTACAATTAAATCACATAAGTCCCACTGGGTTTTGTTGCTACTTCTTTACAACTAAATCACATAAGTCACACTGAATTTTGTTGCTACTTCTTTACAATTAAAGCACATAAGTCACACTGGATTTTGTTGCTAGTTCTTTACAATTAAATCACATAAGTCACACTGAATTTTGTTGCTAGTACTTTACAATTAAATCACATAAGTCACACTGGATTTTGTTGCTACTTCTTTACAATTAAATCACATAAGTCACACTGGAATTTGTTGCTACTTCTTTACAATTAAATCAAGTCAAGTCACACTGAATTTTGTTTCTACTTTTTTACAATTAAATCACACAAGTCGCACTGGATTTTGTTGCTACTTCTTTACAATTAAATCAAGTCAAGTCACACTGAATTTTTTTTCTACTTCTTTACAATTAAATCACATAAGTCACACTGGATTTTGTTGTTACTTCTTTACAATTAAATCACATAAGTCACACTGGATTTTGTTGCTACTTCTTTACAATTAAATCACATAAGTCACACTGGAATTTGCTGCTACTTCTTTACAATTAAATCAAGTCAAGTCACGCTGAATTTTGTTTCTACTTTTTTACAATTAAATCACATGAGTCGCACTGGATTTGGTTGCAACCTCTTTACAATTAAATCATGTCAAGTCACACTGAATTTTGTTTCTACTTCTTTACAATTAAATCACATAAGTCACACGGGATTTTGTTGCTACTTCTTTACAATTAAATCACATAAGTCAAACTGAATTTTGTTGCTACTTCTTTACAATTAACTCACATAAGTCACACTAAATTTTGTTGCTACTTCTTTACAATTAAATCAAGTCAAGTCACACTTAATTTTGTTGCTTCGTTTTTACAATTAAATCCAGTCAAGTCACATTTAATTTTGTAGCTACTTCTTTACAATTAAATCCAGTCAAGTCACACTTAATTTTGTTGCTACTTCTTTACAATTAAATCCAGTCCAGTCACACTTTATTTTGTTGCTACCTCTTTACAATTTAATCACATAAGTCACCTAGAATTTGTTGCTACTTCTTTACAATTAAATCACATAAGTCACACTGGATTTTGTTGCTACTTCTTTACAATTAAATCACATAAGTCACACTGAATTTTGTTGCTACTTCTTTACAATTAAATCACATAAGTCACACTGGATTTTGTTGCTACTTCTTTACAATTAAATCACATGAGTCACACTGAATTTATTGCTACTTCTTTACAATTAAATCACATAACTCACACTGGATTTTGTTGTTACTTCTTTACAATTAAATCACATAAGTCACACTGGATTTTGTTGCTACTTCTTTACAATTAAATCACATAAGTCACCCTGAATTTTGTTGCTACTTCTTTACAATTAAATCACATAAGTCACACTGAATTTTTTTGCTACCTCTTTACAATTAAATCACATAAGTCACACTGAATTTTGTTGCTACTTCTTTACAATTAAATCATATAAGTCACACTGGATTTTGTTGCTACTTCCTTACAATTAACTCACATAAGTCACACTGGATTTTGTTGCTAGTTCTTTACAATTAAATCACATAAGTCACACTGAATTTTGTTGCTACTTCTTTACAATTAAATCACATAAGTCACACTGGAATTTGTTGCTACTTCTTTACAATTAAATCAAGTCAAGTCACACTGAATTTTGTTTCTACTTTTTTACAATTAAATCCTTCAAGTCGCACTGGATTTTGTTGCTACTACTTTACAATTAAATCAAGTCAAGTCACACTGAATTTTGTTGCTTCTTCTTTACAATTAAATCACATAAGTCACACTGGATTTTGTTGTTACTTCTTTACAATTAAATCACATAAGTCACACTGGATTTTGTTGCTACTTCTTTACAATTAAATCACATAAGTCACACTGGATTTTGTTGCTACTTCTTTACAATTAAATCACATAAGTCACACTGGAATTTGTTGCTACTTCTTTACAATTAAATCAAGTCAAGTCACGCTGAATTTTATTTTCTACTTTTTTACAATTAAATCACATAAGTCGCACTGGATTTTGGTGCAACCTCTTTACAATTAAATCAAGTCAAGTCACACTAAATTTTGTTTCTACTTCTTTACAATTAAATCACATAAGTCACACGGGATTTTGTTTCTACGTCTTTACAATTAAATCAAGTCAAGTCACACTGTATTTTGTTTCTACTTCTTTACAATGAAATCTAGTAAGGCACACTGAATTTTGTTGGTACTTCTTAACAATTGAATTAAGTAAGTCACACTGAATTTTGTTGCTCTTTCTTAACAATTAAATCAAGTCTAGTCACACTGAATTTTGTTGCTACTCCTTTACAATTAAATCAAGTCAAGTCACACTGGATTTTGTTGCTACTTCTTTACAATTAAATCACATAAGTCACACTGGAATTTGTTGCTACTTCTTTACATATAAATCAAGTCAAGTCACACTGAATTTTGTTGGTACTTCTTAACAATTAAATTAAGTAAGTCACACTGGATTTTGTTGCTACTTCTTTACAATTAACTCACATAAGTCACACTTAATTTTGGTGCTACTTCTTTACAATTAAATCACATAAGTCACACTGGATTTTGTTGTTACTTCTTTACAATTAAATCACATAAGTCACACTGAATTTTGTTGTTACTTCTTTACAATTAAATCACATAAGTCACACTGGATTTTGTTGCTACTTCTTTACAATTAAATCACATAAGTCACACTGGAATTTGCTGCTACTTCTTTACAATTAAATCAAGTCAAGTCACGCTGAATTTTGTTTCTACTTTTTTACAATTAAATCACATGAGTCGCACTGGATTTGGTTGCAACCTCTTTACAATTAAATCAAGTCAAGTCACACTGAATTTTGTTTCTACTTCTTTACAATTAAATCACATAAGTCACACGGGATTTTGTTGCTACTTCTTTACAATTAAATCACATAAGTCAAACTGAATTTTGTTGCTACTTCTTTACAATTAACTCACATAAGTCACACTAAATTTTGTTGCTACTTCTTTACAATTAAATCAAGTCAAGTCACACTTAATTTTGTTGCTTCGTTTTTACAATTAAATCCAGTCAAGTCACATTTAATTTTGTAGCTACTTCTTTACAATTAAATCCAGTCAAGTCACACTTAATTTTGTTGCTACTTCTTTACAATTAAATCCAGTCCAGTCACACTTTATTTTGTTGCTACCTCTTTACAATTTAATCACATAAGTCACCTAGAATTTGTTGCTACTTCTTTACAATTAAATCACATGAGTCACACTGGATTTTGTTGCTACTTCTTTACAATTAAATCACATAAGTCACACTGAATTTTGTTGCTACTTCTTTACAATTAAATCACATAAGTCACACTGGATTTTGTTGCTACTTCTTTACAATTAAATCACATGAGTCGCACTGGATTTGGTTGCAACCTCTTTACAATTAAATCAAGTCAAGTCACACTGAATTTTGTTTCTACTTCTTTACAATTAAATCAGATAAGTCACACGGGATTTTGTTGCTACTTCTTTACAATTAAATCACATAAGTCAAACTGAATTTTGTTGCTACTTCTTTACAATTAACTCACATAAGTCACACTGAATTTGGTTGCTACTTCTTTACAATTAAATCAAGTCAAGTCACACTGAATTGTGTTGCTTCTTCTTTACAATTAAATCACATAAGTCACACTGGATTTTGTTGCTACTTCTTTACAATTAAATCACATAAGTCACACTGGAATTTGTTGCTACTTCTTTACAATTAAATCAAGTCAAGTCGCACTGAATTTTGTTTGTACTTTTTTACAATTAAATCACATAAGTCGCACTGGATTTTGTTGCTACTTCTTTACAATTAAATCACATAAGTCCCACTGAATTTTGTTGCTACTTCTTTACAATTGAATCACATAAGTCACACTGGATTTTGTTGTTACTTCTTTACAATTAAATCACATAAGTCACACTGGATTTTGTTGTAACTCCTTTACAATTAAATCACATAAGTCACACTGGATTTTGTTGCTACTTCTTTACAATTTAATCACATAAGTCACACTGGATTTTGTTGCTACTTCTTTACAATTAAATCACATAAGTCACACTGGAATTTGTTGCTACTTCTTTACAATTAAATCAAGTCAAGTCACGCTGAATTTTGTTTCTACTTTTTTACAATTAAATCACATGAGTCGCACTGGATTTGGTTGCAACCTCTTTACAATTAAATCAAGTCAAGTCACACTGAATTTTGTTTCTACTTCTTTACAATTAAATCACATAAGTCACACGGGATTTTGTTGCTACTTCTTTACAATTAAATCACATAAGTCAAACTGAATTTTGTTGCTACTTCTTTACAATTAACTCACATAAGTCACACTGAATTTGGTTGCTACTTCTTTACAATTAAATCAAGTCAAGTCACACTTAATTTTGTTGCTTCTTTTTTACAATTAAATCCAGTCAAGTCACATTTAATTTTGTAGCTACTTCTTTACAATTAAATCCAGTCAAGTCACACTTAATTTTGTTGCTACTTCTTTACAATTAAATCCAGTCCAGTCACACTTAATTTTGTTGCTACTTCTTTACAATTAAATCACATAAGTCACCTAGAGTTTGTTGCTTCTTCTTTACAATTAAATCACATAAGTCACACTGAATTTTGTTGCTACTTCTTTACAATTAAATACCATAAGTCACACTGGATTTTTTTGTTACTTTTTTACAATTAAATCACATAAGTCACACTGGAATTTGTTGCTACTTCTTTACAATTAAATAACATAAGTCACACTGGATTTTTTTGTTACTTTTTTACAATTAAATCACATAAGTCACACTGGATTTTGTTGCTACTTCTTTACAATTAAATCACATAAGTCACCCTGAATTTTGTTGCTACTTCTTTACAATTAAATACCATAAGTAACACTGAATTTTTTGGGCTACTTCTTTACAATTAAATCACATAAGTCACACTGGATTTTGTTGCTACTTCTTTACAATTAAATCACATGAGTCGCACTGGATTTGGTTGCAACCTCTTTACAATTAAATCAAGTCAAGTCACACTGAATTTTGTTTCTACTTCTTTACAATTAAATCAGATAAGTCACACGGGATTTTGTTGCTACTTCTTTACAATTAAATCACATAAGTCAAACTGAATTTTGTTGCTACTTCTTTACAATTAACTCACATAAGTCACACTGAATTTGGTTGCTACTTCTTTACAATTAAATCAAGTCAAGTCACACTGAATTGTGTTGCTTCTTCTTTACAATTAAATCACATAAGTCACACTGGATTTTGTTGCTACTTCTTTACAATTAAATCACATAAGTCACACTGGAATTTGTTGCTACTTCTTTACAATTAAATCAAGTCAAGTCGCACTGAATTTTGTTTGTACTTTTTTACAATTAAATCACATAAGTCGCACTGGATTTTGTTGCTACTTCTTTACAATTAAATCACATAAGTCCCACTGAATTTTGTTGCTACTTCTTTACAATTGAATCACATAAGTCACACTGGATTTTGTTGTTACTTCTTTACAATTAAATCACATAAGTCACACTGGATTTTGTTGTAACTCCTTTACAATTAAATCACATAAGTCACACTGGATTTTGTTGCTACTTCTTTACAATTTAATCACATAAGTCACACTGGATTTTGTTGCTACTTCTTTACAATTAAATCACATAAGTCACACTGGAATTTGTTGCTACTTCTTTACAATTAAATCAAGTCAAGTCACGCTGAATTTTGTTTCTACTTTTTTACAATTAAATCACATGAGTCGCACTGGATTTGGTTGCAACCTCTTTACAATTAAATCAAGTCAAGTCACACTGAATTTTGTTTCTACTTCTTTACAATTAAATCACATAAGTCACACGGGATTTTGTTGCTACTTCTTTACAATTAAATCACATAAGTCAAACTGAATTTTGTTGCTACTTCTTTACAATTAACTCACATAAGTCACACTGAATTTGGTTGCTACTTCTTTACAATTAAATCAAGTCAAGTCACACTTAATTTTGTTGCTTCTTTTTTACAATTAAATCCAGTCAAGTCACATTTAATTTTGTAGCTACTTCTTTACAATTAAATCCAGTCAAGTCACACTTAATTTTGTTGCTACTTCTTTACAATTAAATCCAGTCCAGTCACACTTAATTTTGTTGCTACTTCTTTACAATTAAATCACATAAGTCACCTAGAGTTTGTTGCTTCTTCTTTACAATTAAATCACATAAGTCACACTGAATTTTGTTGCTACTTCTTTACAATTAAATACCATAAGTCACACTGGATTTTTTTGTTACTTTTTTACAATTAAATCACATAAGTCACACTGGAATTTGTTGCTACTTCTTTACAATTAAATAACATAAGTCACACTGGATTTTTTTGTTACTTTTTTACAATTAAATCACATAAGTCACACTGGATTTTGTTGCTACTTCTTTACAATTAAATCACATAAGTCACCCTGAATTTTGTTGCTACTTCTTTACAATTAAATACCATAAGTAACACTGAATTTTTTGGGCTACTTCTTTACAATTAAATCACATAAGTCACACTGAATTTTGTTGCTACTTCTTTACAATTAAATCATATAAGTCACACTGGATTTTGTTGCTACTTCTTTACAATTAAATCAAGTCAAGTCACACTTAATTTTGTTGCTACTTCTTTACAATTAAATCACATAAGTCACACTGAAGTTTGTTGCTGCTTCTTTACAATTAAATCACATAAGTCATACTGGTATTTGTTGCTACTTCATTACAATTAAATCACATAAGTCCCACTGGGTTTTGTTGCTACTTCTTTACAATTAAATCACATAAGTCACACTGAATTTTGTTGCTACTTATTTACAATTAAATCACATAAGTCACACTGGATTTTGTTGCTACTTCTTTACAATTAAATCACATAAGTCACACTGAATTCTGTTGCTAGTTCTTTACAATTACATCACATAAGTCACACTGGATTTTGTTGCTACTTCTTTACAATTAAATCCCATAAGTCACACTGGAATTTGTTGCTACTTCTTTACAATTAAATCAAGTCAAGTCGCACTGAATTTTGTTTGTACTTTTTTACAATTAAATCACATAAGTCGCACTGGATTTTGTTGCTACTTCTTTACAATTAAATCACATAAGTCACACTGAATTTTGTTGCTACTTCTTTACAATTGAATCACATAGGTCACACTGGATTTTGTTGTTACTTCTTTACAATTAAATCACATAAGTCACACTGGATTTTGTTGTAACTCCTTTACCATTAAATCACATAAGTCACACTGGATTTTGTTGCTACTTCTTTACAATTAAATCACATAAGTCACACTGGATTTTGTTGCTACTTCTTTACAATTAAATCACATAAGTCACACTGGAATTTGTTGCTACTTCTTTACAATTAAATCAAGTCAAGTCACGCTGAATTTTGTTTCTACTTTTTTACAATTAAATCACATGAGTCGCACTGGATTTGGTTGCAACCTCTTTACAATTAAATCAAGCCAAGTCTCACTGAATTTTGTTTCTACTTCTTTACAATTAAATCACATAAGTCAAACTGAATTTTGTTGCTACTTCGTTACAATTAAATCACATAAGTCACACTTAATTTTGTTGCTACTTCTTTACAATTAAATCAAGTCAAGTCACACTTAATTTTGTTACTTCTTTTTTACAATTAAATCCAGTCAAGTCACATTTAATTTTGTAGCTACTTCTTTACAATTAAATCCAGTCAAGTCACACTTAATTTTGTTGCTACTTCTTTACAATTAAATCCAGTCCAGTCACACTTAATTTTGTTGCTACTTCTTTACAATTTAATAACATAAGTCACTTAGAATTTGTTGCTACTTCTTTACAATTAAATCACATAAGTCACACTGAATTGTTTTGCAACTTCTTTACAATTAAATACCATGAGTCACACTGAATTTTGTTGCTACTTCTTTACAATTAAATCACATATGTCACACTGAATTTATTGCTACTTCTTTACAATTAAATCACATAAGTCACACTGGATTTTGTTGCTACTTCTTTACAATTAAATCACATAAGTCACACTGGATTTTGTTGCTACTTCTTTACAATTAAATCACATAAGTCACACTGGAATTTGTTGCTACTTCTTTACATATAAATCAAGTCAAGTCACACTGAATTTTGTTGGTACTTCTTAACAATTAAATTAAGTAAGTCACACTGGATTTTGTTGCTACTTCTTTACAATTAACTCACATAAGTCACACTTAATTTTGGTGCTACTTCTTTACAATTAAATCACATAAGTCACACTGAATTTTGTTGCTACTTCTTTACAATTAAATCACATAAGTCACACTGGATTTTGTTGTTACTTCTTTACAATTAAATAACATAAGTCACACTGGATTTTGTTGCTACTTCTTTACAATTAAATCACATAAGTAACACTGGATTTTGTTGCTACTTCTTTATAATTAAATACATAAGTCACACTGGATTTTGTTGCTACTTCTTTACAATTATATCACATAAGTCACTCTGAATTTTGTTGCAACTTCTTTACAATTAAATCACATAAGTCACACTGAATTTTGTTGCTACTTCTTTACAATTAAATCACATAAGTCACACTGAATTTTGTTTCTACTTTTTTACAATTAAATCACATGAGTCGCACTGGATTTGGTTGCAACCTCTTTACAATTAAATCAAGTCAAGTCACACTGAATTTTGTTTCTACTTCTTTACAATTAAATCACATAAGTCACACGGGATTTTGTTGCTACTTCTTTACAATTAAATCACATAAGTCAAACTGAATTTTGTTGCTACTTCTTTACAATTAACTCACATAAGTCACACTAAATTTTGTTGCTACTTCTTTACAATTAAATCAAGTCAAGTCACACTTAATTTTGTTGCTTCGTTTTTACAATTAAATCCAGTCAAGTCACATTTAATTTTGTAGCTACTTCTTTACAATTAAATCCAGTCAAGTCACACTTAATTTTGTTGCTACTTCTTTACAATTAAATCCAGTCCAGTCACACTTTATTTTGTTGCTACCTCTTTACAATTTAATCACATAAGTCACCTAGAATTTGTTGCTACTTCTTTACAATTAAATCACATGAGTCACACTGGATTTTGTTGCTACTTCTTTACAATTAAATCACATAAGTCACACTGAATTTTGTTGCTACTTCTTTACAATTAAATCACATAAGTCACACTGGATTTTGTTGCTACTTCTTTACAATTAAATCACATGAGTCGCACTGGATTTGGTTGCAACCTCTTTACAATTAAATCAAGTCAAGTCACACTGAATTTTGTTTCTACTTCTTTACAATTAAATCAGATAAGTCACACGGGATTTTGTTGCTACTTCTTTACAATTAAATCACATAAGTCAAACTGAATTTTGTTGCTACTTCTTTACAATTAACTCACATAAGTCACACTGAATTTGGTTGCTACTTCTTTACAATTAAATCAAGTCAAGTCACACTGAATTGTGTTGCTTCTTCTTTACAATTAAATCACATAAGTCACACTGGATTTTGTTGCTACTTCTTTACAATTAAATCACATAAGTCACACTGGAATTTGTTGCTACTTCTTTACAATTAAATCAAGTCAAGTCGCACTGAATTTTGTTTGTACTTTTTTACAATTAAATCACATAAGTCGCACTGGATTTTGTTGCTACTTCTTTACAATTAAATCACATAAGTCCCACTGAATTTTGTTGCTACTTCTTTACAATTGAATCACATAAGTCACACTGGATTTTGTTGTTACTTCTTTACAATTAAATCACATAAGTCACACTGGATTTTGTTGTAACTCCTTTACAATTAAATCACATAAGTCACACTGGATTTTGTTGCTACTTCTTTACAATTTAATCACATAAGTCACACTGGATTTTGTTGCTACTTCTTTACAATTAAATCACATAAGTCACACTGGAATTTGTTGCTACTTCTTTACAATTAAATCAAGTCAAGTCACGCTGAATTTTGTTTCTACTTTTTTACAATTAAATCACATGAGTCGCACTGGATTTGGTTGCAACCTCTTTACAATTAAATCAAGTCAAGTCACACTGAATTTTGTTTCTACTTCTTTACAATTAAATCACATAAGTCACACGGGATTTTGTTGCTACTTCTTTACAATTAAATCACATAAGTCAAACTGAATTTTGTTGCTACTTCTTTACAATTAACTCACATAAGTCACACTGAATTTGGTTGCTACTTCTTTACAATTAAATCAAGTCAAGTCACACTTAATTTTGTTGCTTCTTTTTTACAATTAAATCCAGTCAAGTCACATTTAATTTTGTAGCTACTTCTTTACAATTAAATCCAGTCAAGTCACACTTAATTTTGTTGCTACTTCTTTACAATTAAATCCAGTCCAGTCACACTTAATTTTGTTGCTACTTCTTTACAATTAAATCACATAAGTCACCTAGAGTTTGTTGCTTCTTCTTTACAATTAAATCACATAAGTCACACTGAATTTTGTTGCTACTTCTTTACAATTAAATACCATAAGTCACACTGGATTTTTTTGTTACTTTTTTACAATTAAATCACATAAGTCACACTGGAATTTGTTGCTACTTCTTTACAATTAAATAACATAAGTCACACTGGATTTTTTTGTTACTTTTTTACAATTAAATCACATAAGTCACACTGGATTTTGTTGCTACTTCTTTACAATTAAATCACATAAGTCACCCTGAATTTTGTTGCTACTTCTTTACAATTAAATACCATAAGTAACACTGAATTTTTTGGGCTACTTCTTTACAATTAAATCACATAAGTCACACTGAATTTTGTTGCTACTTCTTTACAATTAAATCATATAAGTCACACTGGATTTTGTTGCTACTTCTTTACAATTAAATCAAGTCAAGTCACACTTAATTTTGTTGCTACTTCTTTACAATTAAATCACATAAGTCACACTGAAGTTTGTTGCTGCTTCTTTACAATTAAATCACATAAGTCATACTGGTATTTGTTGCTACTTCATTACAATTAAATCACATAAGTCCCACTGGGTTTTGTTGCTACTTCTTTACAATTAAATCACATAAGTCACACTGAATTTTGTTGCTACTTATTTACAATTAAATCACATAAGTCACACTGGATTTTGTTGCTACTTCTTTACAATTAAATCACATAAGTCACACTGAATTCTGTTGCTAGTTCTTTACAATTACATCACATAAGTCACACTGGATTTTGTTGCTACTTCTTTACAATTAAATCCCATAAGTCACACTGGAATTTGTTGCTACTTCTTTACAATTAAATCAAGTCAAGTCGCACTGAATTTTGTTTGTACTTTTTTACAATTAAATCACATAAGTCGCACTGGATTTTGTTGCTACTTCTTTACAATTAAATCACATAAGTCACACTGAATTTTGTTGCTACTTCTTTACAATTGAATCACATAGGTCACACTGGATTTTGTTGTTACTTCTTTACAATTAAATCACATAAGTCACACTGGATTTTGTTGTAACTCCTTTACCATTAAATCACATAAGTCACACTGGATTTTGTTGCTACTTCTTTACAATTAAATCACATAAGTCACACTGGATTTTGTTGCTACTTCTTTACAATTAAATCACATAAGTCACACTGGAATTTGTTGCTACTTCTTTACAATTAAATCAAGTCAAGTCACGCTGAATTTTGTTTCTACTTTTTTACAATTAAATCACATGAGTCGCACTGGATTTGGTTGCAACCTCTTTACAATTAAATCAAGCCAAGTCTCACTGAATTTTGTTTCTACTTCTTTACAATTAAATCACATAAGTCAAACTGAATTTTGTTGCTACTTCGTTACAATTAAATCACATAAGTCACACTTAATTTTGTTGCTACTTCTTTACAATTAAATCAAGTCAAGTCACACTTAATTTTGTTACTTCTTTTTTACAATTAAATCCAGTCAAGTCACATTTAATTTTGTAGCTACTTCTTTACAATTAAATCCAGTCAAGTCACACTTAATTTTGTTGCTACTTCTTTACAATTAAATCCAGTCCAGTCACACTTAATTTTGTTGCTACTTCTTTACAATTTAATAACATAAGTCACTTAGAATTTGTTGCTACTTCTTTACAATTAAATCACATAAGTCACACTGAATTGTTTTGCAACTTCTTTACAATTAAATACCATGAGTCACACTGAATTTTGTTGCTACTTCTTTACAATTAAATCACATATGTCACACTGAATTTATTGCTACTTCTTTACAATTAAATCACATAAGTCACACTGGATTTTGTTGCTACTTCTTTACAATTAAATCACATAAGTCACACTGAATTTTGTTGCTACTTCTTTACAATTAAATCACATAAGTCACACTGGATTTTGTTGTTACTTCTTTACAATTAAATAACATAAGTCACACTGGATTTTGTTGCTACTTCTTTACAATTAAATCACATAAGTAACACTGGATTTTGTTGCTACTTCTTTATAATTAAATACATAAGTCACACTGGATTTTGTTGCTACTTCTTTACAATTATATCACATAAGTCACTCTGAATTTTGTTGCAACTTCTTTACAATTAAATCACATAAGTCACACTGAATTTTGTTGCTACTTCTTTACAATTAAATCACATAAGTCACACTGAATTTTGTTGCTACTTCTTTACAATTAACTCACATAAGTCACACTGAATTTGGTTGCTACTTCTTTACAATTAAATCAAGTCAAGTCACACTGAATTTTGTTGCTACTTCTTTACAATTAAATCACATAAGTCACACTGGATTTTGTTGCTACTTCTTTACAATTAAATCACATAAGTCACACTGGAATTTGTTGCTACTTCTTTACAATTAAATCAAGTCAAGTCGCACTGAATTTTGTTTGTACTTTTTTACAATTAAATCACATAAGTCGCACTGGATTTTGTTGCTACTTCTTTACAATTAAATCACATAAGTCCCACTGAATTTTGTTGCTACTTCTTTACAATTGAATCACATAAGTCACATTGGATTTTGTTGTTACTTCTTTACAATTAAATCACATAAGTCACACTGGATTTTGTTGTAACTCCTTTACAATTTAATCACATAAGTCACACTGGATTTTGTTGCTACTTCTTTACAATTAAATCACATAAGTCACACTGGAATTTGCTGCTACTTCTTTACAATTAAATCAAGTCAAGTCACGCTGAATTTTGTTTCTACTTTTTTACAATTAAATCACATGAGTCGCACTGGATTTGGTTGCAACCTCTTTACAATTAAATCAAGTCAAGTCACACTGAATTTTGTTTCTACTTCTTTACAATTAAATCAGATAAGTCACACGGGATTTTGTTGCTACTTCTTTACAATTAAATCACATAAGTCACACTAAATTTTGTTGCTACTTCTTTACAATTAAATCAAGTCAAGTCACACTTAATTTTGTTGCTTCTTTTTTACAATTAAATCCAGTCAAGTCACATTTAATTTTGTAGCTACTTCTTTACAATTAAATCCAGTCAAGTCACACTTAATTTTGTTGCTACCTCTTTACAATTAAATCCAGTCAAGTCACACTTAATTTTGTTCTACTTCTTTACAATTTAATCACATAAGTCACCTAGAATTTGTTGCTACTTCTTTACAATTAAATCACATAAGTCACACTGGATTTTGTTGCTACTTCTTTACAATTAAATCACATAAGTCACACTGAATTTTGTTGCTACTTCTTTACAATTAAATCACATAAGTCACACTGAATTTTGTTGCTACTTCTTTACAATTAAATCACATGAGTCACACTGAATTTATTGCTACTTCTTTACAATTAAATCACATAACTCACACTGGATTTTGTTGTTACTTCTTTACAATTAAATCACATAAGTCACACTGGATTTTGTTGCTACTTCTTTACAATTAAATCACATAAGTCACCCTGAATTTTGTTGCTACTTCTTTACAATTAAATCACATAAGTCACACTGAATTTTGTTGCTACTTCTTTACAATTAAATCACATAAGTCACACTGAATTTTGTTGCTACTTCTTTACAATTAAATCATATAAGTCACACTGGATTTTGTTGCTACTTCCTTACAATTAACTCACATAAGTCACACTTAATTTTGTTGCTACTTCTTTACAATTAAATCACATAAGTCACACTGAAGTTTGTTGCTACTTCTTTACAATTAAATCACATAAGTCATACTGGATTTTGTTGCTACTTCATTACAATTAAATCACATAAGTCCCACTGGGTTTTGTTGCTACTTCTTTACAACTAAATCACATAAGTCACACTGAATTTTGTTGCTACTTCTTTACAATTAAAGCACATAAGTCACACTGGATTTTGTTGCTAGTTCTTTACAATTAAATCACATAAGTCACACTGAATTTTGTTGCTAGTACTTTACAATTAAATCACATAAGTCACACTGGATTTTGTTGCTACTTCTTTACAATTAAATCACATAAGTCACACTGGATTTTGTTGCTACTTCTTTACAATTAAATCAAGTCAAGTCACACTGAATTTTGTTTCTACTTTTTTACAATTAAATCACACATCGCACTGGATTTTGTTGCTACTTCTTTACAATTAAATCAAGTCAAGTCACACTGAATTTTTTTTCTACTTCTTTACAATTAAATCACATAAGTCACACTGGATTTTGTTGTTACTTCTTTACAATTAAATCACATAAGTCACACTGGATTTTGTTGCTACTTCTTTACAATTAAATCACATAAGTCACACTGGAATTTGCTGCTACTTCTTTACAATTAAATCAAGTCAAGTCACGCTGAATTTTGTTTCTACTTTTTTACAATTAAATCACATGAGTCGCACTGGATTTGGTTGCAACCTCTTTACAATTAAATCAAGTCAAGTCACACTGAATTTTGTTTCTACTTCTTTACAATTAAATCACATAAGTCACACGGGATTTTGTTGCTACTTCTTTACAATTAAATCAC
Source organism: Sepiola atlantica (assembly GCA_963556195.1). NCBI lineage: Eukaryota > Metazoa > Mollusca > Cephalopoda > Sepiida > Sepiolidae > Sepiola > Sepiola atlantica. Next base: position 132,379,125 of record OY744528.1, on the reverse strand, counting down.
ATAAGTCAAACTGAATTTTGTTGCTACTTCTTTACAATTAACTCACATAAGTCACACTAAATTTTGTTGCTACTTCTTTACAATTAAATCAAGCCAAGTCACACTTAATTTTGTTGCTTCGTTTTTACAATTAAATCCAGTCAAGTCACATTTAATTTTGTAGCTACTTCTTTACAATTAAATCCAGTCAAGTCACACTTAATTTTGTTGCTACTTCTTTACAATTAAATCCAGTCCAGTCACACTTTATTTTGTTGCTACCTCTTTACAATTTAATCACATAAGTCACCTAGAATTTGTTGCTACTTCTTTACAATTAAATCACATAAGTCACACTGGATTTTGTTGCTACTTCTTTACAATTAAATCACATAAGTCACACTGAATTTTGTTGCTACTTCTTTACAATTAAATCACATAAGTCACACGGGATTTTGTTGCTACTTCTTTACAATTAAATCACATAAGTCAAACTGAATTTTGTTGCTACTTCTTTACAATTAACTCACATAAGTCACACTGAATTTGGTTGCTACTTCTTTACAATTAAATCAAGTCAAGTCACACTTAATTTTGTTGCTTCTTTTTTACAATTAAATCCAGTCAAGTCACATTTAATTTTGTAGCTACTTCTTTACAATTAAATCCAGTCAAGTCACACTTAATTTTGTTGCTACTTCTTTACAATTAAATCCAGTCCAGTCACACTTAATTTTGTTGCTACTTCTTTACAATTAAATCACATAAGTCACCTAGAGTTTGTTGCTTCTTCTTTACAATTAAATCACATAAGTCACACTGAATTTTGTTGCTACTTCTTTACAATTAAATACCATAAGTCACACTGGATTTTTTTGTTACTTTTTTACAATTAAATCACATAAGTCACACTGGAATTTGTTGCTACTTCTTTACAATTAAATAACATAAGTCACACTGGATTTTTTTGTTACTTTTTTACAATTAAATCACATAAGTCACACTGGATTTTGTTGCTACTTCTTTACAATTAAATCACATAAGTCACCCTGAATTTTGTTGCTACTTCTTTACAATTAAATACCATAAGTAACACTGAATTTTTTGGGCTACTTCTTTACAATTAAATCACATAAGTCACACTGAATTTTGTTGCTACTTCTTTACAATTAAATCATATAAGTCACACTGGATTTTGTTGCTACTTCTTTACAATTAAATCAAGTCAAGTCACACTTAATTTTGTTGCTACTTCTTTACAATTAAATCACATAAGTCACACTGAAGTTTGTTGCTGCTTCTTTACAATTAAATCACATAAGTCATACTGGTATTTGTTGCTACTTCATTACAATTAAATCACATAAGTCCCACTGGGTTTTGTTGCTACTTCTTTACAATTAAATCACATAAGTCACACTGAATTTTGTTGCTACTTATTTACAATTAAATCACATAAGTCACACTGGATTTTGTTGCTACTTCTTTACAATTAAATCACATAAGTCACACTGAATTCTGTTGCTAGTTCTTTACAATTACATCACATAAGTCACACTGGATTTTGTTGCTACTTCTTTACAATTAAATCCCATAAGTCACACTGGAATTTGTTGCTACTTCTTTACAATTAAATCAAGTCAAGTCGCACTGAATTTTGTTTGTACTTTTTTACAATTAAATCACATAAGTCGCACTGGATTTTGTTGCTACTTCTTTACAATTAAATCACATAAGTCACACTGAATTTTGTTGCTACTTCTTTACAATTGAATCACATAGGTCACACTGGATTTTGTTGTTACTTCTTTACAATTAAATCACATAAGTCACACTGGATTTTGTTGTAACTCCTTTACCATTAAATCACATAAGTCACACGGGATTTTGTTGCTACTTCTTTACAATTAAATCACATAAGTCACACTGGATTTTGTTGCTACTTCTTTACAATTAAATCACATAAGTCACACTGGAATTTGTTGCTACTTCTTTACAATTAAATCAAGTCAAGTCACGCTGAATTTTGTTTCTACTTTTTTACAATTAAATCACATGAGTCGCACTGGATTTGGTTGCAACCTCTTTACAATTAAATCAAGCCAAGTCTCACTGAATTTTGTTTCTACTTCTTTACAATTAAATCACATAAGTCACACTTAATTTTGTTGCTACTTCTTTACAATTAAATCAAGTCAAGTCACACTTAATTTTGTTACTTCTTTTTTACAATTAAATCCAGTCAAGTCACATTTAATTTTGTAGCTACTTCTTTACAATTAAATCCAGTCAAGTCACACTTAATTTTGTTGCTACTTCTTTACAATTAAATCCAGTCCAGTCACACTTAATTTTGTTGCTACTTCTTTACAATTTAATAACATAAGTCACTTAGAATTTGTTGCTACTTCTTTACAATTAAATCACATAAGTCACACTGAATTGTTTTGCAACTTCTTTACAATTAAATACCATGAGTCACACTGAATCTTGTTGCTACTTCTTTACAATTAAATCACATATGTCACACTGAATTTATTGCTACTTCTTTACAATTAAATCACATAAGTCACACTGGATTTTGTTGCTACTTCTTTACAATTAAATCACATAAGTCACACTGGATTTTGTTGCTACTTCTTTACAATTAAATCACATAAGTCACACTGGAATTTGTTGCTACTTCTTTACATATAAATCAAGTCAAGTCACACTGAATTTTGTTGGTACTTCTTAACAATTAAATTAAGTAAGTCACACTGGATTTTGTTGCTACTTCTTTACAATTAACTCACATAAGTCACACTTAATTTTGGTGCTACTTCTTTACAATTAAATCACATAAGTCACACTGAATTTTGTTGCTACTTCTTTACAATTAAATCACATAAGTCACACTGGATTTTGTTGTTACTTCTTTACAATTAAATAACATAAGTCACACTGGATTTTGTTGCTACTTCTTTACAATTAAATCACATAAGTAACACTGGATTTTGTTGCTACTTCTTTATAATTAAATACATAAGTCACACTGGATTTTGTTGCTACTTCTTTACAATTATATCACATAAGTCACTCTGAATTTTGTTGCAACTTCTTTACAATTAAATCACATAAGTCACACTGAATTTTGTTGCTACTTCTTTACAATTAAATCACATAAGTCACACTGAATTTTGTTGCTACTTCTTTACAATTAACTCACATAAGTCACACTGAATTTGGTTGCTACTTCTTTACAATTAAATCAAGTCAAGTCACACTGAATTTTGTTGCTACTTCTTTACAATTAAATCACATAAGTCACACTGGATTTTGTTGCTACTTCTTTACAATTAAATCACATAAGTCACACTGGAATTTGTTGCTACTTCTTTACAATTAAATCAAGTCAAGTCGCACTGAATTTTGTTTGTACTTTTTTACAATTAAATCACATAAGTCGCACTGGATTTTGTTGCTACTTCTTTACAATTAAATCACATAAGTCCCACTGAATTTTGTTGCTACTTCTTTACAATTGAATCACATAAGTCACATTGGATTTTGTTGTTACTTCTTTACAATTAAATCACATAAGTCACACTGGATTTTGTTGTAACTCCTTTACAATTTAATCACATAAGTCACACTGGATTTTGTTGCTACTTCTTTACAATTAAATCACATAAGTCACACAGGAATTTGCTGCTACTTCTTTACAATTAAATCAAGTCAAGTCACGCTGAATTTTGTTTCTACTTTTTTACAATTAAATCACATGAGTCGCACTGGATTTGGTTGCAACCTCTTTACAATTAAATCAAGTCAAGTCACACTGAATTTTGTTTCTACTTCTTTACAATTAAATCAGATAAGTCACACGGGATTTTGTTGCTACTTCTTTACAATTAAATCACATAAGTCACACTAAATTTTGTTGCTACTTCTTTACAATTAAATCAAGTCAAGTCACACTTAATTTTGTTGCTTCTTTTTTACAATTAAATCCAGTCAAGTCACATTTAATTTTGTAGCTACTTCTTTACAATTAAATCCAGTCAAGTCACACTTAATTTTGTTGCTACTTCTTTACAATTAAATCCAGTCCAGTCACACTTAATTTTGTTCTACTTCTTTACAATTTAATCACATAAGTCACCTAGAATTTGTTGCTACTTCTTTACAATTAAATCACATAAGTCACACTGGATTTTGTTGCTACTTCTTTACAATTAAATCACATAAGTCACACTGAATTTTGTTGCTACTTCTTTACAATTAAATCACATAAGTCACACTGAATTTTGTTGCTACTTCTTTACAATTAAATCACATGAGTCACACTGAATTTATTGCTACTTCTTTACAATTAAATCACATAACTCACACTGGATTTTGTTGTTACTTCTTTACAATTAAATCACATAAGTCACACTGGATTTTGTTGCTACTTCTTTACAATTAAATCACATAAGTCACCCTGAATTTTGTTGCTACTTCTTTACAATTAAATCACATAAGTCACACTGAATTTTGTTGCTACTTCTTTACAATTAAATCACATAAGTCACACTGAATTTTGTTGCTACTTCTTTACAATTAAATCATATAAGTCACACTGGATTTTGTTGCTACTTCCTTACAATTAACTCGCATAAGTCACACTTAATTTTGTTGCTACTTCTTTACAATTAAATCACATAAGTCACACTGAAGTTTGTTGCTACTTCTTTACAATTAAATCACATAAGTCATACTGGATTTTGTTGCTACTTCATTACAATTAAATCACATAAGTCCCACTGGGTTTTGTTGCTACTTCTTTACAACTAAATCACATAAGTCACACTGAATTTTGTTGCTACTTCTTTACAATTAAAGCACATAAGTCACACTGGATTTTGTTGCTAGTTCTTTACAATTAAATCACATAAGTCACACTGAATTTTGTTGCTAGTACTTTACAATTAAATCACATAAGTCACACTGGATTTTGTTGCTACTTCTTTACAATTAAATCACATAAGTCACACTGGAATTTGTTGCTACTTCTTTACAATTAAATCAAGTCAAGTCACACTGAATTTTGTTTCTACTTTTTTACAATTAAATCACACATCGCACTGGATTTTGTTGCTACTTCTTTACAATTAAATCAAGTCAAGTCACACTGAATTTTTTTTCTACTTCTTTACAATTAAATCACATAAGTCACACTGGATTTTGTTGTTACTTCTTTACAATTAAATCACATAAGTCACACTGGATTTTGTTGCTACTTCTTTACAATTAAATCACATAAGTCACACTGGAATTTGCTGCTACTTCTTTACAATTAAATCAAGTCAAGTCACGCTGAATTTTGTTTCTACTTTTTTACAATTAAATCACATAAGTCGCACTGGATTTGGTTGCAACCTCTTTACAATTAAATCAAGTCAAGTCACACTGAATTTTGTTTCTACTTCTTTACAATTAAATCACATAAGTCACACGGGATTTTGTTGCTACTTCTTTACAATTAAATCACATAAGTCAAACTGAATTTTGTTGCTACTTCTTTACAATTAACTCACATAACTCACACTAAATTTTGTTGCTACTTCTTTACAATTAAATCAAGCCAAGTCACACTTAATTTTGTTGCTTCGTTTTTACAATTAAATCCAGTCAAGTCACATTTAATTTTGTAGCTACTTCTTTACAATTAAATCCAGTCAAGTCACACTTAATTTTGTTGCTACTTCTTTACAATTAAATCCAGTCCAGTCACACTTTATTTTGTTGCTACCTCTTTACAATTTAATCACATAAGTCACCTAGAATTTGTTGCTACTTCTTTACAATTAAATCACATAAGTCACACTGGATTTTGTTGCTACTTCTTTACAATTAAATCACATAAGTCACACTGAATTTTGTTGCTACTTCTTTACAATTAAATCACATAAGTCACACTGGATTTTGTTGCTACTTCTTTACAATTAAATCACATGAGTCACACTGAATTTATTGCTACTTCTTTACAATTAAATCACATAACTCACACTGGATTTTGTTGTTACTTCTTTACAATTAAATCACATAAGTCACACTGGATTTTGTTGCTACTTCTTTACAATTAAATCACATAAGTCACCCTGAATTTTGTTGCTACTTCTTTACAATTAAATCACATAAGTCACACTGAATTTTTTTGCTACCTCTTTACAATTAAATCACATAAGTCACACTGAATTTTGTTGCTACTTCTTTACAATTAAATCATATAAGTCACACTGGATTTTGTTGCTACTTCCTTACAATTAACTCACATAAGTCACACTTAATTTTGTTGTAACTTCTTTACAATTAAATCACATAAGTCACACTGAAGTTTGTTGCTACTTCTTTACAATTAAATCACATAAGTCATACTGGATTTTGTTGCTACTTCATTACAATTAAATCACATAAGTCCCACTGGGTTTTGTTGCTACTTCTTTACAACTAAATCACATAAGTCACACTGAATTTTGTTGCTACTTCTTTACAATTAAATCACATAAGTCACACTGGATTTTGTTGCTAGTTCTTTACAATTAAATCACATAAGTCACACTGAATTTTGTTGCTACTTCTTTACAATTAAATCACATAAGTCACACTGGAATTTGTTGCTACTTCTTTACAATTAAATCAAGTCAAGTCACACTGAATTTTGTTTCTACTTTTTTACAATTAAATCCTTCAAGTCGCACTGGATTTTGTTGCTACTTCTTTACAATTAAATCAAGTCAAGTCACACTGAATTTTGTTGCTTCTTCTTTACAATTAAATCACATAAGTCACACTGGATTTTGTTGTTACTTCTTTACAATTAAATCACATAAGTCACACTGGATTTTGTTGCTACTTCTTTACAATTAAATCACATAAGTCACACTGGATTTTGTTGCTACTTCTTTACAATTAAATCACATAAGTCACACTGGAATTTGTTGCTACTTCTTTACAATTAAATCAAGTCAAGTCACGCTGAATTTTATTTTCTACTTTTTTACAATTAAATCACATAAGTCGCACTGGATTTTGGTGCAACCTCTTTACAATTAAATCAAGTCAAGTCACACTAAATTTTGTTTCTACTTCTTTACAATTAAATCACATAAGTCACACGGGATTTTGTTTCTACGTCTTTACAATTAAATCAAGTCAAGTCACACTGTATTTTGTTTCTACTTCTTTACAATGAAATCTAGTAAGGCACACTGAATTTTGTTGGTACTTCTTAACAATTGAATTAAGTAAGTCACACTGAATTTTGTTGCTCTTTCTTAACAATTAAATCAAGTCTAGTCACACTGAATTTTGTTGCTACTTCTTTTCAAATAAATCAAGTCAAGTCACACAAAATTTTGTTGCTACTTCCTTACAATTAACTCACATAAGTCACACTTAATTTTGTTGTAACTTCTTTACAATTAAATCACATAAGTCACACTGAAGTTTGTTGCTACTTCTTTACAATTAAATCACATAAGTCACACTGGATTTTGTTGTTACTTCTTTACAATTAAATAACATAAGTCACACTGGATTTTGTTGCTACTTCTTTACAATTAAATCACATAAGTAACACTGGATTTTGTTGCTACTTCTTTATAATTAAATACATAAGTCACACTGGATTTTGTTGCTACTTCTTTACAATTATATCACATAAGTCACTCTGAATTTTGTTGCAACTTCTTTACAATTAAATCACATAAGTCACACTGAATTTTGTTGCTACTTCTTTACAATTAAATCACATAAGTCACACTGAATTTTGTTGCTACTTCTTTACAATTAACTCACATAAGTCACACTGAATTTGGTTGCTACTTCTTTACAATTAAATCAAGTCAAGTCACACTGAATTTTGTTGCTACTTCTTTACAATTAAATCACATAAGTCACACTGGATTTTGTTGCTACTTCTTTACAATTAAATCACATAAGTCACACTGGAATTTGTTGCTACTTCTTTACAATTAAATCAAGTCAAGTCGCACTGAATTTTGTTTGTACTTTTTTACAATTAAATCACATAAGTCGCACTGGATTTTGTTGCTACTTCTTTACAATTAAATCACATAAGTCCCACTGAATTTTGTTGCTACTTCTTTACAATTGAATCACATAAGTCACATTGGATTTTGTTGTTACTTCTTTACAATTAAATCACATAAGTCACACTGGATTTTGTTGTAACTCCTTTACAATTTAATCACATAAGTCACACTGGATTTTGTTGCTACTTCTTTACAATTAAATCACATAAGTCACACTGGAATTTGCTGCTACTTCTTTACAATTAAATCAAGTCAAGTCACGCTGAATTTTGTTTCTACTTTTTTACAATTAAATCACATGAGTCGCACTGGATTTGGTTGCAACCTCTTTACAATTAAATCAAGTCAAGTCACACTGAATTTTGTTTCTACTTCTTTACAATTAAATCAGATAAGTCACACGGGATTTTGTTGCTACTTCTTTACAATTAAATCACATAAGTCACACTAAATTTTGTTGCTACTTCTTTACAATTAAATCAAGTCAAGTCACACTTAATTTTGTTGCTTCTTTTTTACAATTAAATCCAGTCAAGTCACATTTAATTTTGTAGCTACTTCTTTACAATTAAATCCAGTCAAGTCACACTTAATTTTGTTGCTACTTCTTTACAATTAAATCCAGTCCAGTCACACTTAATTTTGTTCTACTTCTTTACAATTTAATCACATAAGTCACCTAGAATTTGTTGCTACTTCTTTACAATTAAATCACATAAGTCACACTGGATTTTGTTGCTACTTCTTTACAATTAAATCACATAAGTCACACTGAATTTTGTTGCTACTTCTTTTCAATTAAATCACATAAGTCACACTGAATTTTGTTGCTACTTCTTTACAATTAAATCACATGAGTCACACTGAATTTATTGCTACTTCTTTACAATTAAATCACATAACTCACACTGGATTTTGTTGTTACTTCTTTACAATTAAATCACATAAGTCACACTGGATTTTGTTGCTACTTCTTTACAATTAAATCACATAAGTCACCCTGAATTTTGTTGCTACTTCTTTACAATTAAATCACATAAGTCACACTGAATTTTGTTGCTACTTCTTTACAATTAAATCACATAAGTCACACTCGATTTTGTTGCTACTTCTTTACAATTAAATCATATAAGTCACACTGGATTTTGTTGCTACTTCCTTACAATTAACTCACATAAGTCACACTTAATTTTGTTGCTACTTCTTTACAATTAAATCACATAAGTCACACTGAAGTTTGTTGCTACTTCTTTACAATTAAATCACATAAGTCATACTGGATTTTGTTGCTACTTCATTACAATTAAATCACATAAGTCCCACTGGGTTTTGTTGCTACTTCTTTACAACTAAATCACATAAGTCACACTGAATTTTGTTGCTACTTCTTTACAATTAAAGCACATAAGTCACACTGGATTTTGTTGCTAGTTCTTTACAATTAAATCACATAAGTCACACTGAATTTTGTTGCTAGTACTTTACAATTAAATCACATAAGTCACACTGGATTTTGTTGCTACTTCTTTACAATTAAATCACATAAGTCACACTGGAATTTGTTGCTACTTCTTTACAATTAAATCAAGTCAAGTCACACTGAATTTTGTTTCTACTTTTTTACAATTAAATCACACATCGCACTGGATTTTGTTGCTACTTCTTTACAATTAAATCAAGTCAAGTCACACTGAATTTTTTTTCTACTTCTTTACAATTAAATCACATAAGTCACACTGGATTTTGTTGTTACTTCTTTACAATTAAATCACATAAGTCACACTGGATTTTGTTGCTACTTCTTTACAATTAAATCACATAAGTCACACTGGAATTTGCTGCTACTTCTTTACAATTAAATCAAGTCAAGTCACGCTGAATTTTGTTTCTACTTTTTTACAATTAAATCACATAAGTCGCACTGGATTTGGTTGCAACCTCTTTACAATTAAATCAAGTCAAGTCACACTGAATTTTGTTTCTACTTCTTTACAATTAAATCACATAAGTCACACGGGATTTTGTTGCTACTTCTTTACAATTAAATCACATAAGTCAAACTGAATTTTGTTGCTACTTCTTTACAATTAACTCACATAAGTCACACTAAATTTTGTTGCTACTTCTTTACAATTAAATCAAGCCAAGTCACACTTAATTTTGTTGCTTCGTTTTTACAATTAAATCCAGTCAAGTCACATTTAATTTTGTAGCTACTTCTTTACAATTAAATCCAGTCAAGTCACACTTAATTTTGTTGCTACTTCTTTACAATTAAATCCAGTCCAGTCACACTTTATTTTGTTGCTACCTCTTTACAATTTAATCACATAAGTCACCTAGAATTTGTTGCTACTTCTTTACAATTAAATCACATAAGTCACACTGGATTTTGTTGCTACTTCTTTACAATTAAATCACATAAGTCACACTGAATTTTGTTGCTACTTCTTTACAATTAAATCACATAAGTCACACTGGATTTTGTTGCTACTTCTTTACAATTAAATCACATGAGTCACACTGAATTTATTGCTACTTCTTTACAATTAAATCACATAACTCACACTGGATTTTGTTGTTACTTCTTTACAATTAAATCACATAAGTCACACTGGATTTTGTTGCTACTTCTTTACAATTAAATCACATAAGTCACCCTGAATTTTGTTGCTACTTCTTTACAATTAAATCACATAAGTCACACTGAATTTTTTTGCTACCTCTTTACAATTAAATCACATAAGTCACACTGAATTTTGTTGCTACTTCTTTACAATTAAATCATATAAGTCACACTGGATTTTGTTGCTACTTCCTTACAATTAACTCACATAAGTCACACTTAATTTTGTTGTAACTTCTTTACAATTAAATCACATAAGTCACACTGAAGTTTGTTGCTACTTCTTTACAATTAAATCACATAAGTCATACTGGATTTTGTTGCTACTTCATTACAATTAAATCACATAAGTCCCACTGGGTTTTGTTGCTACTTCTTTACAACTAAATCACATAAGTCACACTGAATTTTGTTGCTACTTCTTTACAATTAAATCACATAAGTCACACTGGATTTTGTTGCTAGTTCTTTACAATTAAATCACATAAGTCACACTGAATTTTGTTGCTACTTCTTTACAATTAAATCACATAAGTCACACTGGAATTTGTTGCAACTTCTTTACAATTAAATCAAGTCAAGTCACACTGAATTTTGTTTCTACTTTTTTACAATTAAATCCTTCAAGTCGCACTGGATTTTGTTGCTACTTCTTTACAATTAAATCAAGTCAAGTCACACTGAATTTTGTTGCTTCTTCTTTACAATTAAATCACATAAGTCACACTGGATTTTGTTGTTACTTCTTTACAATTAAATCACATAAGTCACACTGGATTTTGTTGCTACTTCTTTACAATTAAATCACATAAGTCACACTGGATTTTGTTGCTACTTCTTTACAATTAAATCACATAAGTCACACTGGAATTTGTTGCTACTTCTTTACAATTAAATCAAGTCAAGTCACGCTGAATTTTATTTTCTACTTTTTTACAATTAAATCACATAAGTCGCACTGGATTTTGGTGCAACCTCTTTACAATTAAATCAAGTCAAGTCACACTAAATTTTGTTTCTACTTCTTTACAATTAAATCACATAAGTCACACGGGATTTTGTTTCTACGTCTTTACAATTAAATCAAGTCAAGTCACACTGTATTTTGTTTCTACTTCTTTACAATGAAATCTAGTAAGGCACACTGAATTTTGTTGGTACTTCTTAACAATTGAATTAAGTAAGTCACACTGAATTTTGTTGCTCTTTCTTAACAATTAAATCAAGTCTAGTCACACTGAATTTTGTTGCTACTTCTTTTCAAATAAATCAAGTCAAGTCACACAAAATTTTGTTGCTACTTCCTTACAATTAACTCACATAAGTCACACTTAATTTTGTTGTAACTTCTTTACAATTAAATCACATAAGTCACACTGAAGTTTGTTGCTACTTCTTTACAATTAAATCACATAAGTCATACTGGATTTTGTTGCTACTTCATTACAATTAAATCACATAAGTCCCACTGGGTTTTGTTGCTACTTCTTTACAACTAAATCACATAAGTCACACTGAATTTTGTTGCTACTTCTTTACAATTAAATCACATGAGTCACACTGGATTTTGTTGCTAGTTCTTTACAATTAAATCACATAAGTCACACTGAATTTTGTTGCTACTTCTTTACAATTAAATCACATAAGTCACACTGGAATTTGTTGCTACTTCTTTACAATTAAATCAAGTCAAGTCACACTGAATTTTGTTTCTACTTTTTTACAATTAAAACCTTCAAGTCGCACTGGATTTTGTTGCTACTTCTTTACAATTAAATCAAGTCAAGTCACACTGAATTTTGTTGCTTCTTCTTTACAATTAAATCACATAAGTCACACTGGATTTTGTTGTTACTTCTTTACAATTAAATCACATAAGTCACACTGGATTTTGTTGCTACTTCTTTACAATTAAATCACATAAGTCACACTGGATTTTGTTGCTACTTCTTTACAATTAAATCACATAAGTCACACTGGAATTTGTTGCTACTTCTTTACAATTAAATCAAGTCAAGTCACGCTGAATTTTATTTTCTACTTTTTTACAATTAAATCACATAAGTCGCACTGGATTTTGGTGCAACCTCTTTACAATTAAATCAAGTCAAGTCACACTAAATTTTGTTTCTACTTCTTTACAATTAAATCACATAAGTCACACGGGATTTTGTTTCTACGTCTTTACAATTAAATCAAGTCAAGTCACACTGTATTTTGTTTCTACTTCTTTACAATGAAATCTAGTAAGGCACACTGAATTTTGTTGGTACTTCTTAACAATTGAATTAAGTAAGTCACACTGAATTTTGTTGCTCTTTCTTAACAATTAAATCAAGTCTAGTCACACTGAATTTTGTTGCTACTCCTTTACAATTAAATCAAGTCAAGTCACACAGAATTTTGTTGCTACTTCTTTTCAAATAAATCAAGTCAAGTCACACAAAATTTTGTTGCTACTTCTTTACAATATGATCAAGTCAAGTCACATTGGATTTTGTTGCTACTTCTTTACAATTAAATCAAGTCCCAATGAATGTTGTTTCTTCTTCTTTACAATTAAATCAAGTCAAGTCACACTGAATTTCTTGCTACTTCTTTACAATTAGATCAAGTCAAGTCACACTGAATTTTGTTGCTACTTCTTTACAATTAAATCAAGTCCCAATGTATTTTGTTACTTCTTCTTTACAATTAAATCAAGTCAAGTCACACTGAATTTTGTTGCTACTTCTTTACAATTAGATCAAGTCAAGTCACACTGAATTTTGTTGCTTCTTCTTTACAATTGAATCAAGTAAGTCCCAGTGAATTTCGTTGCTAACTCTTTACAATTAAATCATATCAAGTCACATTGAATTTTATGGCTACTTCTTTACAATTAAATCAAGTCCCAATGAATTTTGTTACTTCTTCTTTACAATTAGATCAAGTCAAATCACACTGAATTTTTTTGCTACCTCTTTTACAATTTAATCAAGTCAAGTCACACTGAATTTTGTTGCTACTTCTTTACAATTAAATCAAGTCCTAATGAATTTTGTTACTTCTTCTTTACAATTAAATCAAGTCAAGTCACATTGAATTTTGTTGCTACTTCTTTACAATCAAATCAAGTCAAGTCACACTGAATTTTGTTGCTACTTCTTTACAATTAAATCAAGTCCCAATGAATTTTGTTACTTCTTCTTTACAATTAAATCAAATCAAGTCACACTGAATTTTGTTGCTACTTCTTTACAATCAAATCAAGTCAAGTCACACTGAATTTCGTTGTTACTTCTTTACAATTAGATCAAGTCAAGTCACACTGAATTTTGTTGCTACTTCTTTACAATTTAATCAAGTCCGAATTAAGTTTGTTACTTCTTTTTTACAATTAAATCAAGTCAAGTCACACTGAATTTTGTTGCTACTTCTTTACAATCAAATCAAGTCAAGTCACACTGAATTTTGTTGCTACTTCTTTACAATTAAATCAAGTCCCAATGAAATTTGTTACTTCTTCTTTACAATTAAATCAAGTAAAGTCACACTGGATTTTGTTGCTACTTCTTTACAATTAAATCACATAAGTCACACTGGATTTTGTTGCTACTTCTTTACAATTAAATCACATAAGTCACACTGGAATTTGTTGCTACTTCTTTACATATAAATCAAGTCAAGTCACACTGAATTTTGTTGGTACTTCTTAACAATTAAATTAAGTAAGTCACACTGGATTTTGTTGCTACTTCTTTACAATTAACTCACATAAGTCACACTTAATTTTGGTGCTACTTCTTTACAATTAAATCACATAAGTCACACTGAATTTTGTTGCTACTTCTTTACAATTAAATCACATAAGTCACACTGGATTTTGTTGTTACTTCTTTACAATTAAATCACATAAGTCACACTGGATTTTGTTGCTACTTCTTTACAATTAAATCACATAAGTCACACTGGATTTTGTTGCTACTTCTTTACAATTAAATCACATAAGTCACACTGGAATTTGTTGCTACTTTTTTACAATTAAATCAAGTCAAGTCACGCTGAATTTTATTTTCTACTTTTTTACAATTAAATCACATAAGTCGCACTGGATTTTGGTGCAACCTCTTTACAATTAAATCAAGTCAAGTCACACTAAATTTTGTTTCTACTTCTTTACAATTAAATCACATAAGTCACACGGGATTTTGTTTCTACGTCTTTACAATTAAATCAAGTCAAGTCACACTGTATTTTGTTTCTACTTCTTTACAATGAAATCTAGTAAGGCACACTGAATTTTGTTGGTACTTCTTAACAATTGAATTAAGTAAGTCACACTGAATTTTGTTGCTCTTTCTTAACAATTAAATCAAGTCTAGTCACACTGAATTTTGTTGCTACTCCTTTACAATTAAATCAAGTCAAGTCACACAGAATTTTGTTGCTACTTCTTTTCAAATAAATCAAGTCAAGTCACACAAAATTTTGTTGCTACTTCTTTACAATATGATCAAGTCAAGTCACATTGGATTTTGTTGCTACTTCTTTACAATTAAATCAAGTCCCAATGAATGTTGTTTCTTCTTCTTTACAATTAAATCAAGTCAAGTCACACTGAATTTCTTGCTACTTCTTTACAATTAGATCAAGTCAAGTCACACTGAATTTTGTTGCTACTTCTTTACAATTAAATCAAGTCCCAATGTATTTTGTTACTTCTTCTTTACAATTAAATCAAGTCAAGTCACACTGAATTTTGTTGCTACTTCTTTACAATTAGATCAAGTCAAGTCACACTGAATTTTGTTGCTTCTTCTTTACAATTGAATCAAGTAAGTCCCAGTGAATTTCGTTGCTACCTCTTTACAATTAAATCATATCAAGTCACATTGAATTTTATGGCTACTTCTTTACAATTAAATCAAGTCCCAATGAATTTTGTTACTTCTTCTTTACAATTAGATCAAGTCAAATCACACTGAATTTTTTTGCTACCTCTTTTACAATTTAATCAAGTCAAGTCACACTGAATTTTGTTGCTACTTCTTTACAATTAAATCAAGTCCTAATGAATTTTGTTACTTCTTCTTTACAATTAAATCAAGTCAAGTCACATTGAATTTTGTTGCTACTTCTTTACAATCAAATCAAGTCAAGTCACACTGAATTTTGTTGCTACTTCTTTACAATTAAATCAAGTCCCAATGAATTTTGTTACTTCTTCTTTACAATTAAATCAAATCAAGTCACACTGAATTTTGTTGCTACTTCTTTACAATCAAATCAAGTCAAGTCACACTGAATTTCGTTGTTACTTCTTTACAATTAGATCAAGTCAAGTCACACTGAATTTTGTTGCTACTTCTTTACAATTTAATCAAGTCCGAATTAAGTTTGTTACTTCTTTTTTACAATTAAATCAAGTCAAGTCACACTGAATTTTGTTGCTACTTCTTTACAATCAAATCAAGTCAAGTCACACTGAATTTTGTTGCTACTTCTTTACAATTAAATCAAGTCCCAATGAAATTTGTTACTTCTTCTTTACAATTAAATCAAGTAAAGTCACACTGGATTTTGTTGCTACTTCTTTACAATTAAATCACATAAGTCACACTGGATTTTGTTGCTACTTCTTTACAATTAAATCACATAAGTCACACTGGAATTTGTTGCTACTTCTTTACATATAAATCAAGTCAAGTCACACTGAATTTTGTTGGTACTTCTTAACAATTAAATTAAGTAAGTCACACTGGATTTTGTTGCTACTTCTTTACAATTAACTCACATAAGTCACACTTAATTTTGGTGCTACTTCTTTACAATTAAATCACATAAGTCACACTGAATTTTGTTGCTACTTCTTTACAATTAAATCACATAAGTCACACTGGATTTTGTTGTTACTTCTTTACAATTAAATAACATAAGTCACACTGGATTTTGTTGCTACTTCTTTACAATTAAATCACATAAGTAACACTGGATTTTGTTGCTACTTCTTTATAATTAAATACATAAGTCACACTGGATTTTGTTGCTACTTCTTTACAATTATATCACATAAGTCACTCTGAATTTTGTTGCAACTTCTTTACAATTAAATCACATAAGTCACACTGGATTTTGTTGCTAGTTCTTTACAATTAAATCACATAAGTCACACTGAATTTTGTTGCTACTTCTTTACAATTAAATCACATAAGTCACACTGGAATTTGTTGCTACTTCTTTACAATTAAATCAAGTCAAGTCACACTGAATTTTGTTTCTACTTTTTTACAATTAAATCCTTCAAGTCGCACTGGATTTTGTTGCTACTTCTTTACAATTAAATCAAGTCAAGTCACACTGAATTTTGTTGCTTCTTCTTTACAATTAAATCACATAAGTCACACTGGATTTTGTTGTTACTTCTTTACAATTAAATCACATAAGTCACACTGGATTTTTTTTGCTACTTCTTTACAATTAAATCACATAAGTCACACTGGATTTTGTTGCTACTTCTTTACAATTAAATCACATAAGTCACACTGGAATTTGTTGCTACTTCTTTACAATTAAATCAAGTCAAGTCACGCTGAATTTTATTTTCTACTTTTTTACAATTAAATCACATAAGTCGCACTGGATTTTGGTGCAACCTCTTTACAATTAAATCAAGTCAAGTCACACTAAATTTTGTTTCTACTTCTTTACAATTAAATCACATAAGTCACACGGGATTTTGTTTCTACGTCTTTACAATTAAATCAAGTCAAGTCACACTGTATTTTGTTTCTACTTCTTTACAATGAAATCTAGTAAGGCACACTGAATTTTGTTGGTACTTCTTAACAATTGAATTAAGTAAGTCACACTGAATTTTGTTGCTCTTTCTTAACAATTAAATCAAGTCTAGTCACACTGAATTTTGTTGCTACTCCTTTACAATTAAATCAAGTCAAGTCACACAGAATTTTGTTGCTACTTCTTTTCAAATAAATCAAGTCAAGTCACACAAAATTTTGTTGCTACTTCCTTACAATTAACTCACATAAGTCACACTTAATTTTGTTGTAACTTCTTTACAATTAAATCACATAAGTCACACTGAAGTTTGTTGCTACTTCTTTACAATTAAATCACATAAGTCATACTGGATTTTGTTGCTACTTCATTACAATTAAATCACATAAGTCCCACTGGGTTTTGTTGCTACTTCTTTACAACTAAATCACATAAGTCACACTGAATTTTGTTGCTACTTCTTTACAATTAAATCACATAAGTCACACTGGATTTTGTTGCTAGTTCTTTACAATTAAATCACATAAGTCACACTGAATTTTGTTGCTACTTCTTTACAATTAAATCACATAAGTCACACTGGAATTTGTTGCTACTTCTTTACAATTAAATCAAGTCAAGTCACACTGAATTTTGTTTCTACTTTTTTACAATTAAATCCTTCAAGTCGCACTGGATTTTGTTGCTACTTCTTTACAATTAAATCAAGTCAAGTCACACTGAATTTTGTTGCTTCTTCTTTACAATTAAATCACATAAGTCACACTGGATTTTG
Source organism: Sepiola atlantica (assembly GCA_963556195.1). Taxonomy (NCBI): domain Eukaryota; kingdom Metazoa; phylum Mollusca; class Cephalopoda; order Sepiida; family Sepiolidae; genus Sepiola; species Sepiola atlantica. The sequence continues at coordinate 132,360,884 of OY744528.1, read as the reverse complement.
TTGTTACTTCTTTACAATTAAATCACATAAGTCACACTGGATTTTGTTGCTACTTCTTTACAATTAAATCACATAAGTCACACTGGATTTTGTTGCTACTTCTTTACAATTAAATCACATAAGTCACACTGGAATTTGTTGCTACTTCTTTACAATTAAATCAAGTCAAGTCACGCTGAATTTTATTTTCTACTTTTTTACAATTAAATCACATAAGTCGCACTGGATTTTGGTGCAACCTCTTTACAATTAAATCAAGTCAAGTCACACTAAATTTTGTTTCTACTTCTTTACAATTAAATCACATAAGTCACACGGGATTTTGTTTCTACGTCTTTACAATTAAATCAAGTCAAGTCACACTGTATTTTGTTTCTACTTCTTTACAATGAAATCTAGTAAGGCACACTGAATTTTGTTGGTACTTCTTAACAATTGAATTAAGTAAGTCACACTGAATTTTGTTGCTCTTTCTTAACAATTAAATCAAGTCTAGTCACACTGAATTTTGTTGCTACTCTTTTACAATTAAATCAAGTCAAGTCACACAGAATTTTGTTGCTACTTCTTTTCAAATAAATCAAGTCAAGTCACACAAAATTTTGTTGCTACTTCTTTACAATATGATCAAGTCAAGTCACATTGGATTTTGTTGCTACTTCTTTACAATTAAATCAAGTCCCAATGAATGTTGTTTCTTCTTCTTTACAATTAAATCAAGTCAAGTCACACTGAATTTCTTGCTACTTCTTTACAATTAGATCAAGTCAAGTCACACTGAATTTTGTTGCTACTTCTTTACAATTAAATCAAGTCCCAATGTATTTTGTTACTTCTTCTTTACAATTAAATCAAGTCAAGTCACACTGAATTTTGTTGCTACTTCTTTACAATTAGATCAAGTCAAGTCACACTGAATTTTGTTGCTTCTTCTTTACAATTGAATCAAGTAAGTCCCAGTGAATTTCGTTGCTACCTCTTTACAATTAAATCATATCAAGTCACATTGAATTTTATGGCTACTTCTTTACAATTAAATCAAGTCCCAATGAATTTTGTTACTTCTTCTTTACAATTAGATCAAGTCAAGTCACACTGAATTTTTTTGCTACCTCTTTTACAATTTAATCAAGTCAAGTCACACTGAATTTTGTTGCTACTTCTTTACAATTAAATCAAGTCCTAATGAATTTTGTTACTTCTTCTTTACAATTAAATCAAGTCAAGTCACATTGAATTTTGTTGCTACTTCTTTACAATCAAATCAAGTCAAGTCACACTGAATTTTGTTGCTACTTCTTTACAATTAAATCAAGTCCCAATGAATTTTGTTACTTCTTCTTTACAATTAAATCAAATCAAGTCACACTGAATTTTGTTGCTACTTCTTTACAATCAAATCAAGTCAAGTCACACTGAATTTCGTTGTTACTTCTTTACAATTAGATCAAGTCAAGTCACACTGAATTTTGTTGCTACTTCTTTACAATTTAATCAAGTCCGAATTAAGTTTGTTACTTCTTTTTTACAATTAAATCAAGTCAAGTCACACTGAATTTTGTTGCTACTTCTTTACAATCAAATCAAGTCAAGTCACACTGAATTTTGTTGCTACTTCTTTACAATTAAATCAAGTCCCAATGAAATTTGTTACTTCTTCTTTACAATTAAATCAAGTAAAGTCACACTGAATTTTGTTGCTACTTCTTTACAATTAGATCAAGTCAAGTCACACTGAATTTTGTTGCTACTTCTTTACAATTAGATCAAGTCAAGTCACACTGAATTTTGTTGCTTCTTCTTTACAATTGAATCAAGTAAGTCACACTGAATTTCGTTGCTACCTCTTTACAATTAAATCATATCAAGTCACATTGAATTTTATGGCTACTTCTTTACAATTAAATCAAGTCCCAATGAATTTTGTTACTTCTTCTTTACAATTAGATCAAGTCAAGTCACACTGAATTTTTTTGCTACCTCTTTTACAATTTAATCAAGTCAAGTCACACTGAATTTTGTTGCTACTTCTTTACAATTAAATCAAGTCCTAATGAATTTTGTTACTTCTTCTTTACAATTAAATCAAGTCAAGTCACACTGAATTTTGTTGCTACTTCTTTACAATCAAATCAAGTCCAGTCACACTGAATTTTGTTGCTACTTCTTTACAATTAAATCAAGTCCCAATGAATTTTGTTACTTCTTCTTTACAATTAAATCAAATCAAGTCACACTGAATTTTGTTGCTACTTCTTTACAATCAAATCAAGTCAAGTCACACTGAATTTCGTTGTTACTTCTTTACAATTAGATCAAGTCAAGTCACACTGAATTTTGTTGCTACTTCTTTACAATTTAATCAAGTCCGAATTAAGTTTGTTACTTCTTTTTTACAATTAAATCAAGTCAAGTCACACTGAATTTTGTTGCTACTTCTTTACAATCAAATCAAGTAAAGTCACACTGAATTTTGTTGCTACTTCTTTACAATTAAATCAAGTCCCAATGAAATTTGTTACTTCTTCTTTACAATTAAATCAAGTCAAGTCACACTGAATTTTGTTGCTACTTCTTTACAATTAGATCAAGTCAAGTCACACTGAATTTTGTTGCTTCTTCTTTACAATTGAATCAAGTAAGTCACACTGAATTTCGTTGCTACCTCTTTACAATTAAATCATATCAAGTCACACTGAATTTCATGGCTACTTCTTTACAATTAAATCAAGTCAAGTCACACTGAAGTTGGTTGTTTCTTCTTTACAATTAAATCAAGTCAAGTCACACTGAATTTTGTTACTACTTCTTTACAATTAAATCAAGTCAAGTCACATTGAATTTTTTTGCTACTTTTTTACAATTAAATCAAGTCAAGTCACACTGAATTTTGTTGCTACTTCTTTACAATTACCCTGTCATAAAAAAAATCCTCTTCATTTTTTAAATAGTCGGATTAGGAACGTGGGTACTTCAATAGTCATAAATTCTTCGAGTCCCGGTTCATCTCGATAACAACAAATAGTATTTTTATTTTATTTTAGTAAAATGCAAAAGTTACGCAGCCAGAAAATGTTGCCAATTATTAAATATGAAAAAATTGTTTGAATATATAGCTTTTTCCTAAATAATGGGGTTTCTTAAAGAAACTATTTTGTATAAACTATTTTCCTATATTTTTTTTTTAATTTTAATTTAAAAAAAAAAAAAATCCAATATTAATAAAATAAGAACATCTGACAATAAACCAATATCAATTAAACTGCATATTGATCATTTTGTTACCAAGCAAATAATTTGTAATACTCTCTTCAAAAGAATGGCCCAAATAATATCTTAAACAACCTAAATGAAGCAAAAAACATCAAAATCTAAAAATAAAAAAATAATGCATTATGAGTAGTCAAATAAAAACATTGTGAAACCTGTTTCTAAATTTTTTAGATGAGGATTTATTATATCTATCATTTGGATTATTACTGTTCTCATCTTGAGTGTTATTTTCACAACGTTTCGCCTGATGTTACCTCCGATCTTCTTCAAATGTATTTTGTAGAACTCAGGAATCTGCACGGACTTTACAATTGCGAATTACTTAGGACTGGTCATAGCTGACGGAACGAGAGCATGTTACCCCCGTAGATTGAATAAAGAGTTCCGTTCGAAATTACATGCAGATTCCCAAGTTCGACAGAAAGATTTCTGAGTTCGGCAAGATACACCTGAAGAAGGTTTGAGGTTACATCAGCCGAAACGTTGTGAAAATAACACTCAAGATGAGAACAGTAGTCTGAATAATCCAAATAATATATTGCAAAACCTGTCTGATTATGATAAAAAGTAAAAAAAACTGTTTCACTTGGGATTAAAATGTTTGAAAGGTAGTTAAACACCAACAAACTGACTACATAATAACATTACCGTGTGTACGCCATTGATTGTGCCTATGTATAAACGGCAGCTACAGAAAACTACGCTCATTTTACTTCAGTCGAAGTTCTCAGAAATCAAGGGGGACCCTTTCTGGGGCTAACACTTAATCTCTATATGAAATACATAGATATTTGAATATTCCATTAATGTTCTCCTTTACCTGTCAAACGTTGAGTTAGTAAAGAAGTTAAGAATATTAATGTTAATGTTAACTATGTTATAGTATATTTTTCTATTGGTCTTATTGGATTCCAGGACAAGAATTCATCCAGTCTGGTGGAGTATCCAGCTATGTGCTGTTACTTGAGGTAACATTACTTGGAAAAGGCGCACCATTCCTCGTATGAGCCAGTGTATAGCCATGTGGAGGAGATCTTATTTGGGCTTTGAATACTATGTTATTTTGAATATTTGCGTCCTGAATTGATTTTACTACCACTCTTTCATGGTGAAGGAATGCTTGTGTAACGCTGTCTCCCTTTTTTACATGTTCAAACACAATCACTTACAAATGAAACAAAGTAACAAAACAGAAACGATAATGTATGCAAAAAACATTTATGCCTCGCAAACCTGACATTGTCTCCATCAAAATGTGTACAATAAAGTCTGAAAAGGATGTGTCCGAATGTGTGTAAGTTAAGGGAAATGTCTTACATACCGTGAAATGTGTGTGCATAGCACACATGTGCTGGTGAGTGTGTTAAATTTTCTTGTGTGTCTCTTTTTATATCATGGATTGTAGCGTCCTCTACCATTACGAAAGGAGAGATAATTTGAGTCTGAAACACCCCCTGGTGAATGTATATGTAAGTGTTTAAAAAATGGTAGGTAATGCTACAATGATTTTTCTAACTTTGAAGAATACTTATTCTTTTAAATCAAAAAGTGATCATAAGTGATTTTGAAATAAATTATTCTAAAAGTTTTCATTTGTTTTATGATCATTTTTTAAATCTCCCTAAAATAAGTATTTTCTACAGTTAAAGAAACTACGGGAAAAAAAGTGAAGAATAGATTAACTTCACTGAGCAGCTAAACATACTAATATGAGCATAAGGACACATGGCGAGCGCCCGTGAGGTTATTATGTTGCAAGTGGACAAAGGTTCAAATGTACTTGCTTGTTATCATAATGTGTTAAGTTAATGGGGTCTGTTGTTGTTATGTATATATATATATATATATATATATATATATATATATAAATATTGAGTATGAACGAAAATGGTGAGTACTTAGTGTGAAAGATCAAGAACGTGAGAGAGAGTGAAAAGACGTGTTAACAAAACGAAATACTGTTTGACCATACAAATGTGTCTCCTTGGACAGGAGAGTTCGTTATTGTCTCTGTATCAAAGGGAGATAATGTGCGACGTTAATTTGTCTTGTCTGTGATGATAATTACAATCAACAGGGTTGTGTGAACAATCCGCTGATTAATTCATTTTAGAACAATGAGGAAGAAAATTAAATGCGAGCTTTAAATTAAGTGAACGAAAAATATAAAGCACGTGTGAGGCTTTCAGATTTAGTTTTTGGAACTAACGAAAAAATGTATTCCCGCGGAAACGCAATAACAACAATTTCAACAATTTCAACGTACAGCTGCTGTGTTCTTTCTCGTAGTAAACGCCAGCTTACACACACACACATACACATAGGAGAGAACTTGAATGCCTACTAGACACTTACCTTGAATGTCTAAAGTCTCTCTGTACAGGGGCTTGTCAGGACAACTTGACATGAGGATACTTCACCCTATAAGTAAACCCTGACTAAATATTTAAAATAACATAGTGTTCGAAGCCCAAATAAGATACCCTCGGTATATAGCTAATCAACATTGGCTTATACGAGGAATGGTGCACCTTGTCAAAGTGATGTTGCCTCTAGTAACAGCACTAAGCTGGATACTCCACCAGACTAGATGAATTCTTGTCCTGAAATCCGGTAGACCACAAGAAAGATATACTAAAACATACTTAACTGGTCAATTGAGGAGAGGAAAATTAATGTTCTTCACTTCTTTACTAATGTTGGGATTAAAATAATCCTGAAATAAAGTTCAATTCTCCCACGTGAGAATGGGGTAACCATGTGCAGATAAAATCATCAAAGATATGTATAGGACGGAAGTCTGAAGAAGGAACACAAAACACAAGGGTGTAATTTCATATCAATTTAGTAAGAAAGAGAAAGTTGGAGCGAGTATTTACAGTTTCAAACAGTTCATTAGACATTGGTAAATCATAGAGAGGATGGAAAAGAGGATGGTAGAGAGATGGGTTTGAGGTTTGGGATTTGGGGTTTGTTTGGTTGGGAAAACGTGGTTCGCTAGAACTTATCTGTTTTAGAGTTCTGGTAACGGCAGGGGGTCTTTCTCTGTGATGCCGTCGTGGGCTGTATCACTGATAAGGCCGCCCGATGTGTTGTTGACTGGAGTGGAGTCGTTGAAAAAGCCTGCATAGAGTTCGGGTATCGGCGGGAGGTCATACTCTGTGATGCCGTCGAGGGCTGTATCACTGAGAAGACCAGCCGATGTGTTGTTGACTCGAGCAGAGTCGTAGGAAAAGAGGACGGGAAGCCGTATACAAGGGTTTTTAAGGGCTGGCTCACGTGACACCTTTACTAAAAAGGGGTTGCAATGCCTGACAGCCAATCCGTGAGGCCCTTAAGGGACATGGCAACATCCAATCAGTGAGGGGGGGCTTTAACAAATTCTAACACTAACTCAACGTTTGAGAGGTAGAGGAGAACTTTAGTTGAACACTCGGATATCTATGTCTCTCATATAGAGATTAAGTATTAGCCCCAGGAAGGGGGCCCCTTGATTTGTGAGAACTTCGACTGAAGTAAAATGAAATACATACGTACGTACACCCATCAACAGACGTACACATCAATACATATTTTTAAAAAAATGCACCGAGATTGTACTAGTTTAGTTTGAAATTCCGTATATTTCCAAAGTTCGACTTCAACGTTGCTAATTTCAAAAAAGAACATTTTTTTCGAAAAGACGCACCTAAAGAAGGTCGGGGGTTACATCGGCCAAAACGTTGTGAATATAACAATCAAGATAAGAATAGTAGTCATAATCATACAAATTATCAATATTCATCTAAAAAAATCCTGAAACATAATGGGTTGATGTGTTTTTGTTGTTTAGTGGTCAACTGTGAAAGCCTCTCGGGTTAAGCACAATAATCTAAATAAATAAGAAAAACACGTTTTCTCTTTCATTTCTTTATTTTCGTTCGTCGTATTTTTCTAGATTTCCCAGCGATGGGCGAAAGGAGACATTTTGACAATCCGTTCCCACATTCTTACAATGAAAAAGAGACGACTCTTCTTGCATCCGACGGAAAGGTGACGTTTTTTTTTGCCATAAATTACAAAAAAAAACTCTTATTAAATTGGAGAAGAAAAAAAACGCGGTGAAACCGGTGCTTTTGTTTCAAAACAAAAATCACTCAAATCAGAGGCCGCGTTGTTTTTCGGGTTGTTTTTTTTTTTAATTTTGATAAAAACATTTTTTTTTTAAACGACAGGTTATTGTTAATTACCACGTTTAAAACATAATCATCGAAAAAGAAAATCGGTACACGGCGAAATTTATTGTAGAAAAGTTCCAATGGTGTAAGGGGCAGATAACTCTCTTTTTTTTAGTACGCAATTTCTCCGAAAATGGAAAATATCCATTTTTTTTAAATAAGAAGTCATGCAAATTCAATTAATAGAACATTTTTCGAAGAAATAACAATTTGAAAAAATCAACAGTATATTGATAGAACATTTATTGAAGAAAATATAGGGGTATATGTTACGACGCTCAGCAGAGGCGCGAACGGGGTCCAAAAAACTAACAAGAACGGGGTTATAAAAATAAATATGCAACAAGTGAGTTTAACCTACGTCGAGAAGAGATATTTGTCTACTTACCTATGATATTTGTTTGTATTTTTACGTACTATAAATGGGTTTTTATTAGATGTAAAAAAAAATTTCTTGTTCATTTTCTACTCGTATTCTGGGAATCTTTTACGAGACTCAGCAGAGTAAAAACGCAAAAAAAAACAAATTACAACAAATAAAAGTAACTGTAAGCTGTAAAAGTTAGTTTCAAACTTGCATGTGCTATTTGTTTGTATTTTAAACCCGTTTGAAGTGCTATTTATTAGAAATCAATAGTTTTGACACCGTATCTTCGAAAAAAAACATGGCCGATTTGGGGGGGATTACTAACAAATGCACTAGGAGCGCCATATTGTTTTTGTGAAAACGGTGGGGAAAAAAAAACAAGAATTTTTTTTTTTTACATCTAATGAAAACCCATTTATAATACGTAAAAATAAAAACAAATTACATAGGTAAGTAGAAAAATATCTATTCTCGTCGTAGGTCAACTTCACTTGTTGCAAATTTATGTTTTTAAACCCTTTCTCGTTCTTTTTTTGGACCCCGTTCGCGCCTCTGCTGAGTCTCGTAACATATACCCCGTATTCTTTCTAGACAAAATGGCGTCTTCTGCTCACTTCCTTACCAGCAAGCGCCATTTTTTTTTTTTTTTTTGCAATGTTCGTGTGACAAAACTATTGATTTCTAATAAATAGCAGTTGGAACGGTTTAAAAATACAAACAAATATCACAGGACAGTTAACTTTTATCGACGACAGTTACTTTTATTTGTTGTATATTTGTTTTTTTAGCGTTTTTACTCTGCTGAGCCTCGTAAAAGATACCCGAAAATAGAATTTGGGAAAATCAACAATATATATTTTTATTTCAAAACCAGCAAAACGAACAGTCCTATTGTTGGTAAAAACGTATTGTAGTATCCATATTTTGGGAGGCTCTGCGCATGCGTCAGATTCATTCATAAAAAAGTCGTAGTGAGTGATTCAAACAAGCGCATGCGCACACAATTCAGTTTGTAGAAAAAAAAACTTGTTTCATTTTTGTTTTAGATTTTAAAAAAAAACACGTGTTTCTTTCGTGTTTGTTTTCATTTTCAGTTGTTTTTATTCTTAACTCCTTTCGTTTTCTTCACTTTTAGCGTGTTTATTTTCAGCGATAGTAACTTAATTGTTAAAAATGCCCACTTTTTGTTTTAGCGTGTTTGTTCTCATTCTGTTTCCTCTGCGCATGCGCTTGGTTTGAATCCCTCACTACAACTTTTTTTATGAATGAATCTGACGCATGCGCAGAGCCTCCCAATAGCCTCCCAAAATATGGATACTACAATACGTTTTTACCCTATTGTTTTGATTAACAGATAGTGTTTGAGCGGCATATAACCAATTTCTGGTTTTAATTTAATTTTAATTTTTTTACGAAGGGTGGGGTGTTACCACCCAGACTTAGGGTTAGTGGTAGGGTTAAGCGACGGTATGTAATATATTTTTGGTGCTTATCCAGATGAAGAAAGAAATTCTAAAAATAAAAAATAAAACAAACTGAGGAATATCTGTTTGATGTACGTACGGGCTGAATATATCCTACCAAAAATCACGTAAATTAATCAAGTAGTTTTTATTTTATAAATAAACATTAAATTTTACCGATAAACGAATGAATGTACGCGCTCTGGCTATGCCTTTGCCCCCACACCGCCAGAAACGATGCCCAAATCAACCCCGTGTGCAATAGTTAGGGTTATCTCCCTTGAATAAGTCGTATTTCCAAGTTGTTCGTTATTCGTTTAAATTTAATTTTCTTTTATAAAATAAAAAACTACTTGATTAATTTACGTGATTTTTGGTATAGGATATATTCAGCCCGTGACAGGTACTTACATCAAACAGACATTCCTCAGTTTTTTGGTTTTTTTTTAATGTCTCCCTTCATCTGGATAAGCACCTAATTTTTTTACCAAAAAGTTTTACAGGTTATTTCTTGGAAATCGTGAACCGTAGACATTTGTCATGCATATGATTGAAATATTTTGATTTGACCACCAACGCTTGGATCCTCACTTTGGCCCAATTGAAATGAATCTCTCTCTCCTTGAAGAATCCCCCTGTTTTGATCTTCACTCTAAACCTGAAGTGGAAGACTTACATCAAATACGTTGCTAAGCTCGCTGGAAAAAAAATTGGATCATTCTATCGCTCCAGAAGGTATCTCGCCTCTGACCCAATCCTCTACCTGTATAAGGCAAATACATCTTGAGATGGAGCACTGTTGCCACATCTGGGGAGGTGCCGCTCAAAGCAACCTTTTCTGCCTTGACAGAGTACAAAACCGACTTCGAAATCTTGTGGAGGATGTCCTCTTCTCTTCCCTACAGCCACTTTCTCACAGAAGAGAGGTTGCTAGTCTTTCTCTATTTACTCTCTCGTTATTTTCATCGTAGGTGCTCGACTGAGCTCCAATCTATGGTTCATCCCTGTAAAACATTTACATAAAAAATACGTCTAGTTACAACAACTGTAAATAATTTTCCTTTCTTGCTCTGTATCTAAAACTAAACGGAACTTCCATGAGCAAAGTTTCTTTCCAAGAATTATCCGTATGTGGAACACAATACCACGGGGCTGCTTCCTATCCGACTACAACATGATCGTTTTCAAGTCCAATGTTAACAAATTCTTGTTGTGCCGTCCTCTTTAATAATCTAATTTCTGGCCAGTATCAATTATTGTTACCAATCCACACATTGTTGTTTCACCGTCCTCCTAACACACTCATTAACCCTTATCCTCGAGTGGCCTATGGGCCTTGATGAGCAGTTACTCGTTAGTAAATGTAAAAAAATGTCAACCTTTGTTATATGTCCTTAAAACACTGTCCGGTTAGAAACTTCTGTCCGGGAAATAAGTGATCGTTTTATGTTAATCCCCCACTCTAAATTCTAAAATAATTGTTTTTAATTTTTTTTACTGCCAAGTTATTCAGGACGTTTACTTGTAATCGCCTAAAATAGTAGAATCTCATTTTTTTTTTGGGGGGGGGGGGCTCTTCATGTACAAATTTACGGGTATAGTAGCTAAATTATGCAAATAATTAAAAAGAAGTTTGGTTTGTTTGTTTTTTTGGTTATTTTTATATAATTATTCTCTAAACATGATAATTAACATTAATCATCAGTTTTTAAGAAATAAAAATTTGCTTGGATCGCAAAAAAGTTATACGCGGTTTCTATTCAGAAGTTCCGGCAATAACAGAAATGGTGCTTATCCAGATTAAAGGAGACATTCGAAAAAAACGTGCTTGTCCAGATTAAGGGAGACATTCGAAAAAAAAAAAATGGTGCTTATCTAGATGAAGGGAGACATTCGAAAAAAAAACCCAAAAAATGGTGCTTATCCAGATTAAGGGAGACATTCGGAAAAAAAATGGTGCTTATCCAGACGAAGGGAGACATTCGAAAAAAACAACAACAAAAAATGGTGCTTATCCAGACGAAGGGAGACATTCGAAAAAAACAACAACAAAAAATGGTGCTTATCCAGATTAAGGGAGACATTCGAAAAAAAAAATGGTGCTTATCTAGATGAAGGGAGACATTCGAAAAAAAAAAATGGTGCTTATCCAGATTAAGGGAGACATTCGAAAAAAAAAATGGTGCTTATCCAGACGAAGGGAGACATTCGAAAAAAACAACAACAAAAAATGGTGCTTATCCAGATTAAGGGAGACATTCGAAAAAAAAAATGGTGCTTATCTAGATGAAGGGAGACATCTGAAAAAAACACAAAAAAAAAAAACTGAGGAATATCTGTTTTATGTACGTACATGTCACGGGCTGAATATATCCTCTACCAAAAATCATTTATTGAACAAACTGGAAATGGTCAAAGCAGTTTACAATTTGAAAGCCGCAACAAAAATGTAAAAAGGTATATGATACGACTGCAAAAGCAAAATGAATTTAACGGCGGTGACAGCAGCTGTTTAGTCTCCTGAAGAATTAATCCCATTCTGCCAAAAATGAGCGTTTTGTGAAAAACGCCAAAGTTCAACAAATGCAATCATGAATGCACCGTTTTAGTGAAATGATATCTTTTAATGCCTTGTATTTTACCAATGAATAAAAATGTAGGAAGATTTTTTTTCTCCCAAGAAAAGGCTATGAATGCAAGAACAAATTCGTCAATGGAAGAATTTGAGCTTAGCGATGTGGAGAAAGTTGTCCGAAATGGAAGATTAAATTGGTTCGATCATGTGCAAGGGATGTCCTTAGAAGATCCAAGGAAATTTTAACGGAGATGGGTGGTCCACAAAAAGTGAATAGACCTCACTGAAAACATAGGACAGTTGGGATTGACGACTTGAGACTCAGGTGATAGAAAATTGCGGAGACAACGAATGAAGAAATCTAGCTCCATCAAGGGAAAAAGACTTAAGAAAACGAGAACAGAAAAGAGATCATTTGTTTATTTTTACATGTCCTAGCATAGGACATTTAAAAGAAAACCTGCTAAAAAATGGAACTATTTTTTGTAGAAATTTTCACGTTCTTTCTTTACCATCTCATGAGTCGCTTCGTTGATGGGACCTGCGAAAAATAACTATTAAGGGGTGACTCCACATTCACCCAAACTCCCGAATTGGGGCCTGATTTGTTTGCATTGTAATTTATTGCAAAGTCAAATAAGACAGGTCCATAGAATCAGCATGTGTGGTACGCACCAGCAGTCGATCCCAACTGCCTGGTTGTTCATAACAGCAAGCCTTTATTGCAATCAAGGTATTAGTGATTTGTTGATAAGGAACTACTTTTCGCATAGCATTTTCGCAATAAAAAGGAACCCATTTGAGCTTTCCCTTTGCCGACAGAGGCCGTATGCAACACAAAGTCGCTTAATTTGTTTGGATAAGTTACTATTTTTTTTTTAACCAAAATCTGTGCAAAAGAGAAAGTGCCACCGATTCACAGACTATTTAGAATGTAAAAATAATTTCACAATCTGGCAATTCTTTACTGATTTAGACAAAAAAACAGCTGTTTATCTGTGCTTATTTCATTAAAAAAATTTTAAATGAGAATTGAATATAATGATTGGATGAAAACGATGATTGTCAAATCTGTAGCCGATAAATGTATTGATCGTGACTAGCGGGACCTGTGGAAAATCCACACTTGTATCCTTCATCTGTTGTAGATTACTGACGCGCTTATAAGGGTCTGTCTCCAAAACCCTTGTGTGAGTTTGTGACAAATTTCCATTCTATGGGCGTATGGTGCGAACAGAGACACACAATATTATTGTACCATTTTTGGACAGAACTTGATCCTAACCCAGACGGCAAGAAAGTGTATTTTAGTTTCACGTTCGATACAACAACAGATGAAATTTAAAAAAATTGCTTTCTTTTTAGAAACGGGGCGGAGGGTGATGACGTACGTACGTACATGAAATTACCTTAGCGTATTCTAATGTAGATATTTTATTTGTGCTTTCAGATTGAAGAATCTTTTCAGGAGAAGATTTCCGACAAAGTCCGACATTTGTTGTCAACCATGAAGAAAGGATTAAACAAAGAAGAGAGCAACGACTTTTCCGTCTACACCGGCGCCTCAGGTTGGTCGACAAGGGTTTTGCTTGATAATTTGCTCTGACGACGGTGGTCAGTCTATTTATATTGTCCATTCTTATGAAACAGATTAGCTCTTGCGGATCTAATTGTAAGAAACTGAAAAAATTCTTGCCAAAGTAAGATCTCCACGATCGAGTACTGTTGTTCATGCAACAGCGAAACAATACGAACATAATTTCTAAAAATGCTCTCCCAACTGTAAGAATCTCTTTCTCATCTGCTCGCATATATCATGTTTTTCCTTCTCCTTCACTGTCTTTGCATCTTGTCTTTAAAAAAACAAGTTGTGTCCGCACATGCAAATCACCACCACCTATAAAGCCCACAACTCTGAGCATGCACCTTTTCCCTATTTTCGATGGCCACCCGACAAGCCAATCAAAATGGTCGATTTGAATTCAATAAGTTCTCATCTTTATTATCACACTCTCCACTCTGATCGTACGGTCGCACAGGTGACAATGGGATGCCAGTAGTTTTACTCTAGCGCTCCTCTGCAGTGGCGCAGTCACTTCCTCCTCCTTGGCCGAATTGTCAGATGTATTGGGGTTCGAATTAGATATTGGGGAATTAGGGAGCTCAATAAAGATCGATCTCGCCTCTCCATCACTCTCAGACCAGGTGCCACTGCTACTTGCATTTTAATCAAAGAATGACTTCCTGTCTCTTTGCCCCACATGCAGGGTTTTTCTCTTAATTTCGATTTTTTTAGTTGAAACTAATTGCTGTTGTTAAGAAAATGCCAAAAATAATCGATTCTTCTATAAAGGAAGCTAACTTGCTGAGAATAGATGCAGTTGTAAATAAGAAATTTAGATGGAATTTGTTAAAGGTTTCTATTTCTGATAGTAATGGCCACCCCACACACATCCCAGAGGAGGGCATGACACCCCCCCCCCCCCCCAGGTTGTGAAATTCATCTGGATTTCACCTTTTTTTTACTATTGACCACTCGCATCCCTGTTAACTATTCTTTTTGAATTAGCTAGGAGAGTAGAAAGTGACTAACTTGGATTTACTTTCGGCAGCCTCGTAACTCTCGCTTCCCACCTATTTTGTCCTTTAGCCCTCACATTCCATGAGCGATGTTTCTGACAAAGGGGGTAGAATTGCTGTTGTTTGGGTCGAAATCTATCAATCTGACACTTATCGTTGGCTAGTTTTAGACCTTGAAGTAGTATTTTTTTAGCCCCTTACATCAAGTGGCTTCATGCCTTGTCTGGAGCGATTTCCATTAAAAAAAAATTCTTAATTTTTTTTTTTTAATAAATAAATATTGAATAAAGTTTAGTTTCAATATAAATCGGATTGTGTTTTCTTTTCTTTTTTAAATGAATTTTTTAATGTTTTCTATAACTTAAAAAAAAAAGAAGCTATCATTTATTATTGACAGCTTGAATTTCTGGCATCTCTCGCTTGTCCCAGAGTGTATGACATCATTTTCGATCAAACAAGCATTATGGTAGATCATGGTACATCGGCCAAAACATTGTCCACTAAATCTAAGTATCGCTATTTTTGAGGACAAATAGTCCAAGCAGAAATAATATAAATAACTTTTGATTCCCAAAATTCACACAAAAATTTTTTTATTTGTTTTTATCTTTGCTAAAATCTGCATAAATTTTATTTATTTAGAACAATTTGTTATTCAAAACAATATTTTCAATTTCATCCTCTTCGACACCCCTACGTAGTACAGGTATCTTCTACTAGTTGTCATTTATTTTATTCTTTTTAAAATTTTCATTTGTACAGGTATTGCCCTATTGTACCTGCACCTCTACAAGGCTGGACCCTTAAAGAATGACAGAGAACTACTTCTAGAAGCAGGGAAATATATCAAGCGTCCATTGCGACATTTGAAAAAGCACCGGGTAACCTTTCTGTGTGGAGATGCTGGACCCCTCGCCGTTGGAGCTGTCCTCTACAATTTGCTGGAAGAGTTTTCTGACTCTCAAGATTGTCTTCGAAAGTGAGATTTCCCAAACGTAATTCACCTACAGCTACCCCCCCCCCCCAGCTCCTGTTTTCATATATCTGTTTTCTTGTACAAATATTTTTTAAAAACTTCTTTGTTTCTGTATAATTTTGGTTATTCAGACTACATTTCTCATCTTCAGTGTTATCATCACAACGTTTTGGCCGCTGTAACCTCCAGCCTTCTTCAGGTGCATCTCTTCGAACTCGGGAATATTTCTGCCGAACTCGGGAATCCTCAAGGACCCGTGGTGCAATGGATATAGTACTTAGTTAAATTCAGTTCTAAATGATAGTCATCTGAAGGTTGAAGGTTCAGTCCTCGGTGCGGGCAATACGAAGAATTGCGAATTACGGAAGACTTCTCCCAGTCATGGCTGACGGAACAAAAGGATGCTACTAATGGTTTGCGAGTAGAGTCCAGGGCTCTCAGACTCCTGCGACCCACAAACTGTTTTTCCTCTGACACTAGAAACCATTTTCATGGCAAATTCTTTCCTCAAATTTTAGAAAGTTTATCCCTCTCTCTCCTTCTATACGTTTGCGTTAGCAAGATTGAACTTATACTCCGAGCGTAAACAGGCAACATGGTTTGTTCTATTTTCTCTGTGAAAAATAAATGGAACCTCCCCATCAAAACGAAAATGCCCCTCCCCCCTCCAATCTTTGAATGCGATACAAAATAATTCTTTTGCAAGAAAATATACTTCTACCAGTTGGACCGTCACTCGGCCCCACAAAGTCACCCCCAAAACTCATTCGAAATATTGTAGTTGTCTATTTTTGTATTTATTCTTTGCCGTCTTGTCGCAGGTTGCTCGATTTACAACATCAAGTCCTCCGAGATGAATCTTTACCCGATGAATTACTTTATGGTCGTGTTGGATACTTATTTGCTTTGCTCTTTGTGCAAAAGACTTTGGGAAAAGAGACAGTCGACCCAAACATAATACTTCAGGTGAATCTCATGATAATTCCTCTTATAATTATTATACGTAAGTTCTTCTTTCTTTTTTTTAACCCTTAGGCGCATACAACAACAAATGTTTGACCCTTAGGCACACACACACACACACAAATGTTTGACCCTTAGGCACACACACACACACATGAACAAATGTTTGACCCTTAGGCACACACACACGTGAACAAATGTTTGATCCTTAGGCACACACACACACGAACAAATGTTTGACCCTTAGGCACACACACACGTGAACAAATGTTTGATCCTTAGGCACACACACACACGAACAAATGTTTGACCCTTAGGCACACACACACACGAATAAATGTTTGACCGTTAGGCACACACACACGCGAACAAATGTTTGACCCTTAGTCGCACACACACGCGAACAAATGTTTGACTCTAAGTTACACACACACGCGAACAAATGTTTGACCCTTAGGCACACACACACAAATGTTTGACCCTTAGGCATACACACACACACACGTGAACAAATGTTTGACCCTTAGTCACACACACACGCGAACAAATGTTTGACTCTTAGTCACACACACACGCGAACAAATGTTTGACTCTAAGTCACACACACACGTGAACAAATGTTTGACCCTTAGTCACACACACACACGAACAAATGTTTGACCCTTAGGCACACACACACACGAATAAATGTTTGACCCTTAGGCACACACACACGCGAACAAATGTTTGACCCTTAGTCGCACACACACGCGAACAAATGTTTGACTCTAAGTTACACACACACGCGAACAAATGTTTGACCCTTAGGCACACACACACAAATGTTTGACCCTTAGGCATACACACACACACACGTGAACAAATGTTTGACCCTTAGTCACACACACACGCGAACAAATGTTTAACTCTTAGTCACACACACACGCGAACAAATGTTTGACCCTTAGTGACACACACACGCGAACAAATGTTTGACCCTTAGTCACACACACACGCGAACAAATGTTTAACTCTTAGTCACACACACGCGAACAAATGTTTGACCCTTAGTCACACACACACGCGAACAAATGTTTAACTCTTAGTCACACACACACGCGAACAAATGTTTGACCCTTAGTCACACACACACGCGAACAAATGTTTAACTCTTAGTCACACAAACACGCGAACAAATGTTTGACCCTTAGTCACACACACACGCGAACAAATGTTTGACCCTTAGTCACACACACACGCGAACAAATGTTTGACTCTAAGTCACACACACACGTGAACAAATGTTTGACCCTTAGTCACACACACACGCGAACAAATATTTGACTCTAAGTCACACACACACGCGTACAAATGTTTGACCCTTAGTCACACACACACGCGAACAAATGTTTGACCCTTAGTCACACACACACGCGAACAAATGTTTAACTCTTAGTCACACACACACGCGAACAAATGTTTGACCCTTAGTGACACACACACGCGAACAAATGTTTGACCCTTAGTCACACACACACGCGAACAAATGTTTAACTCTTAGTCACACACACACGCGAACAAATGTTTGACCCTTAGTCACACACACACGCGAACAAATGTTTGACCCTTAGTCACACACACACGCGAACAAATGTTTGACTCTAAGTCACACACACACGTGAACAAATGTTTGACCCTTAGTCACACACACACGCGAACAAATGTTTAACTCTTAGTCACACACACGCGAACAAATGTTTGACCCTTAGTCACACACACACGCGAACAAATGTTTAACTCTTAGTCACACACACACGCGAACAAATGTTTGACCCTTAGTCACACACACACGCGAACAA
Organism: Sepiola atlantica; assembly: GCA_963556195.1. Classification (NCBI taxonomy): domain Eukaryota; kingdom Metazoa; phylum Mollusca; class Cephalopoda; order Sepiida; family Sepiolidae; genus Sepiola; species Sepiola atlantica. The sequence continues at coordinate 132,342,632 of OY744528.1, read as the reverse complement.
ATGTTTAACTCTTAGTCACACACACACGCGAACAAATGTTTGACCCTTAGTCACACACACACGCGAACAAATGTTTGACCCTTAGTCACACACACACGCGAACAAATGTTTGACTCTAAGTCACACACACACGTGAACAAATGTTTGACCCTTAGTCACACACACACGCGAACAAATATTTGACTCTAAGTCACACACACACGCGTACAAATGTTTGACCCTTAGTCACACACACACGCGAACAAATGTTTGACCCTTAGTCACACACACACGCGAACAAATGTTTGACCCTTAGTCACACACACACGCGAACAAATGTTTGACTCTAAGTCACACACACACGCGAACAAATGTTTGACCCTTAGTCACACACACACGCGAACAAATGTTTGACCCTTAGTCACACACACGCGCGAACAAATGTTTGACTCTTAGTCACACACTCACGCGAACAAATGTTTGACCCTTAGTCACACACACACGCGAACAAATGTTTGACTCTAAGTCACACACACACGCGAACAAATGTTTGACCCTTAGTCACACACACACGCGAACAAATGTTTGACCCTTAGTCACACACTCACGCGAACAAATGTTTGACCCTTAGTCACACACTCACGCGAACAAATGTTTGACCCTTAGTCACACACTCACGCGAACAAATGTTTGACCCTTAGTCACACACAAACACGTGAACAAATGTTTGACCCTTAGTCACACACACACGCGAACAAATGTTTGACTCTTAGTCACACACACACGCGAACAAATGTTTGACTCTAAGTCACACACACACGCGAACAAATGTTTGACTCTTAGTCACACACACACGCGAACAAATGTTTGACTCTAAGTCACACACACACGCGAACAAATGTTTGACCCTTAGTCACACACACACGCGAACAAATGTTTGACCCTTAGTCACACACACACGCGAACAAATGTTTGACTCTTAGTCACACACTCACGCGAACAAATGTTTGACCCTTAGTCACACACACACGCGAACAAATGTTTGACCCTTAGTCACACACTCACGCGAACAAATGTTTGACCCTTAGTCACACACACACACGTGAACAAATGTTTGACCCTTAGTCACACACACACGCGAACAAATGTTTGACTCTAAGTCACACACACACGCGAACAAATGTTTAACTCTAAGTCACACACACACGCGAACAAATGTTTGACCCTTAGTCACACACTCACGCGAACAAATGTTTGACCCTTAGTCACACACACACACGTGAACAAATGTTTGACCCTTAGTCACACACACACGCGAACAAATATTTGACTCTAAGTCACACACACACGCGAACAAATGTTTGACTCTAAGTCACACACACACGCGAACAAATGTTTGACCCTTAGTCACACACACACGTGAACAAATGTTTGACTCTTAGTCACACACTCACGCGAACAAAGGTTTGACCCTTAGTCACACACACACGCGAACAAATGTTTGACCCTTAGTCACACACACACGCGAACAAATGTTTGACTCTAAGTCACACACACACGTGAACAAATGTTTGACCCTTAGTCACACACACACGTGAACAAATGTTTGACTCTTAGTCACACACTCACGCGAACAAATGTTTGACCCTTAGTCACACACACACGCGAACAAATGTTTGACCCTTAGTCACACACACACGCGAACAAATGTTTGACCCTTAGTCACACACACACGCGCGAACAAATGTTTGACCCTTAGTCACACACACACGCGAACAAATGTTTTACTCTTAGTCACACACACACGCGAACAAATGTTTGACTCTAAGTCACACACACACGCGAACAAATGTTTGACTCTAAGTCACACACACACGCGAACAAATGTTTTACCCTTAGTCACACACACACGCGAACAAATGTTTGACTCTAAGTCACACACACACGCGAACAAATGTTTGACCCTTAGTCACACACACACGCGAACAAATGTTTGACTCTAAGTCACACACACACGCGAACAAATGTTTGACTCTAAGTCACACACACACGCGAACAAATGTTTGACCCTTAGTCACACACACACGCGAACAAATGTTTGACTCTAAGTCACACACACACGCGAACAAATGTTTGACCCTTAGTCACACACACACGCGAACAAATGTTTGACCCTTAGTCACACACACGCGCGAACAAATGTTTGACTCTTAGTCACACACTCACGCGAACAAATGTTTGACCCTTAGTCACACACACACGCGAACAAATGTTTGACTCTAAGTCACACACACACGCGAACAAATGTTTGACCCTTAGTCACACACACACGCGAACAAATGTTTGACCCTTAGTCACACACATACGCGAACAAATGTTTGACCCTTAGTCACACACACACGCGAACAAATGTTTGACTCTTAGTCACACACTCACGCGAACAAATGTTTGACCCTTAGTCACACACACACGCAGACAAATGTTTGACTCTAAGTCACACACACACACGCGAACAAATGTTTGACCCTTAGTAACACACTCACGCGAACAAATGTTTGACCCTTAGTCACACGCACACACGTGAACAAATGTTTGACCCTTAGTCACACACACACGCGAACAAATCTTTGACTCTAAGTCACACACACACGCGAACAAATGTTTGACTCTAAGTCACACACACACGCGAACAAATGTTTGACCCTTAGTCACACACACACACACGTGAACAAATGTTTGACTCTTAGTCACACACTCACGCGAACAAATGTTTGACCCTTAGTCACACACACACGCGAACAAATGTTTGACCCTTAGTCACACACACACGCGAACAAATGTTTGACCCTTAGTCACACACTCACGCGAACAAATGTTTGACTCTAAGTCACACACACACGTGAACAAATGTTTGACTCTTAGTCACACACTCACGCGAACAAATGTTAGACTCTAAGTCACACACACACGCGAACAAATGTTTGACCCTTAGTCACACACTCACGCGAACAAATGTTTGACCCTTAGTCACACACACACACGCGAACAAATGTCAACAGAAATCATAATTTTTTTATAGATTTGCCATAAGATCCTCAAGTCCGGCCAACAAACGTCTCATAGACAACACAGCAAATCTCCATTGATGTATGAATGGCACGATAAGAATTATTTTGGAGCTGCCCATGGCCATTGTGGAATATTCTACATTCTCATGAAGGTAAATGTTTTATCGAGGTTGTATATATATATATATATATATATATATATACATAAATCTTTTTAAAGGTTTTTGCATAAAAAAAGAGAAACGTGTCATAAAACCAGCATTTGTTTGCGTTAGGAGTTTAAGTTCAAGTGTAACTTGTTGAAAACCAATTAGCTCTTACGTAAAATGCTGGTCTAATTGACACATGACAAAATACACGTTCAATTTCAACTCAATCAAAATGCCTATCGATTCTGCACTCTACTAAAATGCTAGTCCAATCGGCTCACGGCCAAAAGGCTAGTCCAATCTGCACTCTACTAAAATGCTAGTCCAATCGGCTCACGGCCAAAAGGCTAGTCCAATCTGAACTCTACTAAAATGCTAGTCTAATCGGCTCACGGCTAAAAGGCTAGTCCAATCAGCATATTATTTAGGGTGTGCAGGTGTTGTCACACCATTGACATGAAGGATAACCTCACTTTATTCTTTTCATGTTTCGTGGTAAAGGGGACTAAAAATACTCCTGATTTATTAGTGAAATACAAAGAAGAAGAAGAAGAAGAAGAAGCCATATTGCTCCATGAATGGAAAAGGTGAATATTGCTTGCTCACAGCAATATTTCTAGGGAAAGCCTCCCGTACATGGCAACAAAACTGTCTTAATCTTATTTCACTAAAGGGAGGACAGCTTTTGTCTCAACTACAATTCTGACGTGTGTATGCTTGTGCAGATAATATGTCGACATCTGTTAAACAACTCATGGGAACGGATCGGAATACACTAGCAGAAAAAATTTGACAGAGTATGAAATCGACTTTGTAATCGAGGGAGGGATGATCACTTCTGTTCTTTACAGTCCCTTTCTCACAGCAGAGACGTTGCTAGTCTTTCTCTACTCTATCCTTATTTCCATGTAGGGTGCTCAACTTAGTTTCAATCCCTCCTTGTAAGACATTCGCAGCAAAAACTTGTCTTATTACCACAACTGCAAATCACTTTCCTTTCATAAAACCGGATTTCCATGAACATAGTTTCTTTCCAAGAACTTTTCATCTTTGAAACACATTACCATAGGACTGCTTCCCTACAGGCTATAACATGACCATCTTCAAATCCAATGACAACGAATACTTGTCATAAACCGTCCTCATAAGTAATCAAATTTAGTTCATTCCATAAATCATTTTCAATCCTCTCATAATATTCTTTGTCATTAACCAATCTATCCATCTCATTAACCCTTATCCTCAAGTGGCTTTTAGTCTTGATAAATGGTGACTGATTAGTAAAACAAAAAAACAAACTAAATTATTAAAACATTCTTGAAACAATAATGTTGTGAATGTCCAAACCACGTGATTACAAAGTATTAAATTAAAAAAAAAAATTATATCTGAAATCAACTCGACCCATTGTCATAATATCACCAATTTGTTTAACACTGCTATCATCTTTCTTTGTGATCGTCTGATCATTTTATGATACCGTTATTGTCGTTTATTGTATAATCATGTCTCAACTTTTATAACACCGATAATGATATTTTCTAGTCATTTTGGGGGCCAATTCTGCTTCTATCAAAACCTGAAATTGACTAGAGATTTTCTTCTCTTGTTTCAGGTTGATGCCCCGTCGCTGAATTCCCAAATTGAGGAGCTTGTACGTCCTTCCATTGATTACATGTTGAAATTACAGTTTCCTTCGGGCAATTGTCCTTCTTCGCACGGTAGTACAACGGATAAACTGATACACTGGTGTCATGGGGCACCCGGATGGATCTATATGTTTGTGTTGGCTTATCAAGTAAGTATGGATGCCTCGTCATACAAAAAAATTAAGTGTAGAGTGTTTTGTAATTTGGGGTAGAGTTTATAAACGGTGACCCCTCTCTCCTCTTAAAAAAAAACAATTCCACCCATAGAATCGTTAATAAAATTCACAATCTTTTCGGCAATCCAACAATATTTGGTACAAATAAACTTTAGTGTATGCCTGACTTGTCCACCAAGTTTCAGTCATGAATGTCCAACAGTCTTTGTTTTATCACCGTTCGATGATACGCACACGCGAATAAAGCATGCAAAAGTGTCAAGAACACTGAGAAACTCGTCTCTCGACACGGTTCTGATTTCGGCTGTGATGGCCGTTTTTTTCTTCAGTTCAGGAATATTCTGGGGATTTAATTGATGGAAATTATCTTTGAGATAACCCCACAGATAAAAATGGGGGGGGGAGGGGAGTTTATGGTCTGGTGAGTGTGAAGCCCGTTCAGGATCACACCTCCTACTGATGTGACGAGTGAGGAAGAATTATAGTCTTAATTCGCAACCACGTCTTCTTATGAGATTTGGGGTATTCCGTTTCTTACAAAGGGACTCTAAACACTTTTTATCAAGGGACATAACTCTAACCTATAAAATAATTTCTTCTCAAACAAAGATAACTAGTCCCCAAACTTTGGTCCCTTCACCTGACTCTTTACCCCAATAAGAAACTAGCAGAGCTTATTAGAGTTTATTGATCAAGCTCACTTTTAATAAGAAGGGATGACAAGCTTTCTGCTGTACACCTCAATAAGATTGTTTTGGGTTTTTTTTGTATGAATCTAACACGTTCGATTAACACTTATTCTATATTTTATTAGTTTTGTTTGTCTTCTATTATATAAAGGGTAATTGTTTGTGTATATTCAACTAAAAGTTTTTAAAAAAACAAAAAAAAACAGCCACAAAGTTGATATATTCTTGATCAGCGTTGCCCTGGGAGAATAATATCTAAAATTTAGAAAAAAATATTCATTCTTTGACCCTAAACTGGTGCAGATTTTGTCCGATTCGGTTTTTCAGCCATTTTATGTACTACAGTGAAGTAACTCTGATTTGTTTATCAAAGAATTACTTCTCTTATGTCGACTCATTCCTCGAAAGATTTATATAAAGGAGAGTTGTCTGTGTGTCTATGTCCAGAGAGAGAGAAAGGGTCTGGGCAGCAGAGCACGAAGAGGGAGGGTAGAAAGATAGAGAGGGGTAAAGAGAGAGAAGTTTTAATAGAAAGCTGTTACACTTTTGACCTGGGCAACACTGAGTAGCCTCTGCTAGTTAAAAAAATACATGAAGAAATTTGACACATTTTTCAAATATCGAGTTAATACACTATACACAATAATCCGACAGAAACTTTAACGATTTATATATTTTCGATAATTTAAATTAGAAAATTCAACGTTACTGAATTTACATTAAGTTTTATCGATTTAAAGAAATTCCATGGCTTCATTAGAAATAATTCTCAGGGATGTTTTAATTTTAGTTTTAAAACATAGGGTGATAGAAAAGAAATGGATATAAAAGAAAGCAGATGTAATCGGTACAGAGAGAGACTGTTATGCTTATCAGATTCATAGAGAAGGTTGTGGCTACTACTATTGATATATAGAGATGAGTTTTGAAAAGAATAGGTTCATAGAGAAGGTTGTGGCTACTACTATTGATATATAGAGATGAGTTTTGAAAAGAATAGGTTCATAGAGAAGGTTGTGGCTACTACTATTGATATATAGAGATGAGTTTTGAAAAGAATAGGTTCATAGAGAAGGTTGTGGCTACTACTATTGATATATAGAGATGAGTTTTGAAAAGAATAGGTTCATAGAGAAGGTTGTGGCTACTACTATTGATATATAGAGATGAGTTTTGAAAAGAATAGGTTCATAGAGAAGGTTGTGGCTACTACTATTGATATATAGAGATGAGTTTTGAAAAGAATAGGTTCATAGAGAAGGTTGTGGCTACTACTATTGATATACAGAGATGAGTTTTGAAAAGAATAGGTTCATAGAGAAGGTTGTGGCTACTACTATTGATATATAGAGATGAGTTTTGAAAAGAAAAACTTCATAGAGAAGGTTGTGGCTACTACTATTGATATATAGAGATGAGTTTTGAAAAGAAAAGGTTCATAGTAAAGCCAAAGAAGTGATTATATTTATAATTATTGCTAGAATATTTGGTACTCTTATAGCTGACACACCATGTTCCCGTGACTTCGCGTCATCAACGTTCGGGCAGGTCTAAGAAGCGCCTGAGAGTCGACGAAACTATTAACCAAGAAACATTTGTTAAAAACAGTTTGTTGTGGTATTTATGTTAACAAGAAAAAAGTGTAGGAAAAAACATCATTAAAAAAATATAAAAAAAAGAATAACATTAGCTTAACAAATCAAACAAAATCATCATTTGATACTTTCTGGTGCACAAAAAAACAATATTTTATTTAAAAAGATTTGATTAACAATAGTTCCTTTGACAAAAAATAAACATCTAATTAAAAACAGTTGTTTAGCTATGGTTTATTCGTTCTTTATTTTTATATATGTATTTTAGTTTGATTTTCTTTGGAAGTTTTCACCTCGTCAACTCTCGAGTGCTTCTGTAATCTGCCCGAAAGTACGAAATATTTGTAAATTACTTGGATTTTCCGAAAAAAATATTTTAATACAATTTCCATAATTTGTACAAGTGGTTTTATTCTCAACTTTATAAATTCTTTGTTCTGATCTGAGATATTTCTTTCTGTTTGTTTTGCCTTTCAGCGATTTAAAGATGACAAATACCTGACTGCGGCCAAACAATGTGCTGAGGTGATATGGAACAGGGGTTTACTGCAGAAAGGTTACGGCATCTGTCATGGAACGTCCGGAAATGCGTATGCTTTTCTTCTCATGTTCCGAGCGACCAAAGAGAAAACTTATTTGTATAAAGCGATGAAGGTAAGTAATGGAGGAGGAGTGGGGGTGGCTCTGTATGACTGCCGTTGAGGAATATTTGTCACCAAGGGTTCAGCCGTTGTCCTACTGGGTTAAGAAGAATGGGAACAGTGTGCAAGGGTTTTTATAGGCTGACTCACGTGACCCCTAAGAGAGTAGTAAAGATGGAGTTACCTGATAGCCAATCTAGGGGTACAAGGCAGCAGCCAATCGGTAATGGGACATAAATTCCAATAGACTAAGATGAGAGTAGTAGAAGTGTTCACAAAAATGAAGCAGCATCATCATCATCATCATCATCTAAAGCAATAAAATTGGTTTGTAAAAATAAGTCTTTGCTCTGGAGACAAGCGTATAAATACATTATTTTTTTTTTTTTTTTTTTACTAATTTTAATGTGAATACAAATCTCCAAACAGTTTTTCTTTATCGCATGTTCCGTTTTTATTCCTGCCGTATTCAGAACACAATGTGCTTATTTCATACGAGTGTACACTCTCCGTCAAAAGTGATGAAAAAAAAAAATTATGCTTCGTCAGTGTTCGCACTAATACTCATATAAAATAACGTCTCAATCGGTAAAGTTTAAAAAAAAAGAAATATGAAAGAAAAAAAAAACGTCTCAAACTGGAAAGTTTTTAAAAAGACAAAAAACTAAAGAACGTATCAATCGGTTTAGAAAGAAACAAAAAAATCTTTTAAAGCGTCTCATGAAAATAGAGTGAATGATTTATTTCCGAATTCATTTTAGAAGAGGGTGGGGAGGCTCAAACTTGCTATTTGCTTTCTCCATTCCTTTAAATAGTTTCGTCTGGCAAATTTTATTAGCAAAATTTTGTGTGATAGGGCCAATATATATATATATATATACAAATAAATGCATGTTGGTCTTAACTGTGAAAGCATATTACAGCTAAATAATCGACTGTTTTTACGATAAGAACATTTGTGTTGTATGAAAAAGGATTTCTTCTAACACGTTTGTTTCTCTTTTCTATTTTGATGTTAATTCATTTTTTTTAGTTTGCCGAATGGTGTTTTGATTATGGGAAACATGACTGCCGAACTCCGGATCGTCCTTTTTCTCTGTTCGAAGGTAACTTTTTTTTTTCTTTTTTTTGTTTTTACTAATGAGTAAGCATTTCCCAAGGTCAAAAATCCACTCAAGGATAAGAGTATTATGAGGGGATTGAAAAAAAATATCTCCCCATACCACCCACTAAAAACAACAGTTGACCCAGAAAACAGCAATTCTCCCTCCTTTGTCAGAAACATGGCTCATGGAATGTGAAGGCTTAAGGATAAAATAGGGAGGGAGATAGAGTAAACCCAACGCCCACTTTCTATTTTTTGTATTCTCTTGTTTTTGTGTTTATTATAAACAAAATAAGACCAGTTTACTATATCTAAAACCCTTAACACAGGGACCTCGAACCTATGGCCTGTGGTTGCCTTTTATCCATTGTGGAACTATTCAAGTTTTTTTTTTTTTTTACCATTAATTAAATCATTTGTTGTAAAAATAGTAACAAATAATTGTTAACATTCTGGCGTTCCTGGATAAACCGTAACCGATCTGAGGGAGATAACTCTAAATTTCTTACACGCCGCTATTCCGAATTCGTAAGTGTTGAAACTTTGGCATGAGCTGAGATAATTTTTTTAGCGCCGCAAAAAATTTTAGTTCTTTAACAGAAGAAAGAAAATGCAAGAGTAATTTTTAATAAAGTTTTTGTTTTTAAATGTCACGAAGATAACTTTTAAGCACTTTTATTTACATGTCACAAACTTTATAACAATTAATAAAAAAAATGTTACGGTCTGTAACACAAAGAAAGAAAATGTGACAGGTTTTGTAAAGAAAGAAAGAAAATGCGACTGTTTTTGTAAATGTCACAAACTTTATAACAATTATGAGATTTTTTGTGACATGGAAATAAAAGTGCTTAAAAGTTATCCTTGTGACATTTAAAAACGGAAACTTTATTAAAAATTACTCTACATTTTTTTGCAGCGATAAAAGTTACCTAATCTCATGCTACTAAAGTTTCAGCATCTACGAATTCGCTATAGCGGCGTGTAAGAAATTTAAAGTTATCTCCCTCAGATCGGTTACGGTTTATCCAGGAACACCAACATTCTTTTCCGCAATGCTGTTAACGATCACGGAATTTTTAAAATACTTATATTTTCAAAGGATACAAAACTGCTTTAATATGATAAGACATTTGTCTGTTTGAGATGGTCGATATTACAAAACTACCAATCAATATAGGTATTGATGAAAATCGTATCTAGATATTTAAAAAAATACTGAAATCAGTCAATATGCTGAAGATCTAGTACATTTTATTTATGATTGAAATGCGTTTAGATATTTGTTTGAAGTGTTTAAAAGTTTAAATACGTTTAGATATTTGTTTGAAGTGTTTAAAAGTGTGAATACGTTTAGATATTTGTTTGAAGTGTTTAAAAGTGTGAATACGTTTAGATATTTGTTTAAAGTGTTTAAAAGTTTAAATATTTGTTTGAAGTGTTTAAAAGTTTAAATATTTGTTTGAAGTGTTTAAAAGTATGAATACGTTTAGATATTTGTTTGAAGTGTTTAAAAGTTTAAATACGTTTAGATATTTGTTTGAAGTGTTTAAAAAGTATAAACAGAATAAATTAATGTCATTTTATTGAAATATTTTCATATTTTTTTAGTATATCGACAAATAGCTGACAATTTTTAAGGAAATTTCCACACTTTAAGATTTTAATAAAAATTTTATTTTATCAACATATCTGTACGATGAGAAAGAGGAATGATTGAACTAAAATGATAAACATTTAATTGATTATTTATATTAAAATAAAAAATAAATTGTCAGAAAAATCGAACAAAAATAATTGCCTGAAAGTTTATTTGCTTATATAGTAAGCGTACAATATTTTTGCATGGAAACCATTGTTGGAGTAAAAAAAATCTGATAAATCCAATAATTGTTAGGATTACTTAAGATTTTTATTATTTATTTAAGAAAATATTATTTTAAACTGTTTAAAGGATTAAAAAGTGAATGACGGTCTTCATTTAAATGTTTACAATGAATTAGTCTGCAATTTTTAGTCTTCAATTGTATTCAAATTATTTCAGCAAATTTTCAAAGGTTTTGCTTTGTAATTAAGTTGTTTAGTAAATAAAATAAAAAAAATTTTTAATTAAATAAAAATCAACACTTCAAATAGTTTAACCTTAAATTAGGTTTTACAAGATTTTCCAGAAATTTAATCTGCATAAAAATATTTTCCTTTTTTTAGAAATTATAACAAATATAAACAAATGTTTTGACAGGGTTTTCCCTGTCAAAACATTTGTTTATTTTTCTAATTCGACAGGAAGACACTATGTTACTTGGCATTGGATGAGATACTTTATGTCCTCCATAACACCATATTACCTACCTTTTTTCTTTTTTTTTAAACATTATATACTATTCAATTTTGAGGTAGGTGAACGAGGGTGTCCAGTGATATTAATTGAAATAAATTTTGGTAAATTTAGTCTTTACCCCCCGCCCTCCCCCAGAAACCAATGAGGATCCCTGTGCACTCTTGCTCTGAACCCCTTATTAACATTATTTTAATTTCCGGTACTTTTTACATTAGGCCCCGTGCTAATATTGACTATGACATTAACCCTAAACCTCACTTTGACCCTAACCCTAACGACGGGGTCAAAGTTAGCGTGGGTCCTAATGTAAAAAGCACTTCATTTTCAAGTTATGAATAAAATAAAGTAAAACATTTCCTTTTTATGGATGTCAATCATTAACGCAGACCCCACAATAATATTATATCGTCTTTGATCAAAATGAAATATACTTATCCAAACACGTTTTGTAATGGAGTTTTAGAATACGCGTGGTTATGGGTCTATCTCCAAAACCCTAGGAGGAGTTTGTGAACAGATAAAAAAGACAGACTACAGCTTTGTATATGTTAATTTGTATGTTTTTACGAAATGTAATTCCATTGTATGACTCTTTTTCTTTTCTTTTTCGGAAAGGTATGGGCGGAACAATTTACTTTTTGGCTGATTTAATGGATCCTTCCAATGCAAAGTTTCCAGCCTTTGAATTATAAGTCTGAACAAGATCATATTGGGAGAGGGGAGCGGAGATTTCCTGTATAATTTTTTTTTTGTTTTCAAAAAAGTCTGACTAGTAACTAGATCAACTCGACAATCAACTAAATCCCATCCATTCACTGTGGAGGTCCCCAGATGCCGGAGAGCTTTCTACTCAAATAGCTTCTTTCCTCGTGCTGCTGGCCTCTGGAACTCCCTCCCTGCCTCCTGTTTCCTCGACAGTACCGACATGCAGAAATTTAAAACTAATGTAAACAGAAATCTCGCTGCGCAGAACCCACTTTAGGTTGACCCCTCCCAACCTTCTCCTCTTTTTCTTTCTTCTCAGTAGCCCTTACGTCTACAGTGGCGGCCTGCCTTGTTTGGGGTGAACTTCGTTAAAAAAAAAAAAAAAAAAAAATATAAGGCATCACTTTTAATTCTGCAGTGCAACGAGAACTAGTTTCAGTAGGCCAAACATTCTTATCTGACTCTTGACATTCTAAAAGGTCCGATCTAATTTATATCATACTAGCTGTACGACCCGGCTTGACCCAGGATTCATTAGTTTCAAAATCTGTGTTTTAAATATGTCTATGTGAAAAGCAAGCAAGTAAGTAAGGAACGTTAATAGCTAAGCTGAATAACTTATTCTTTTAGGAAGAGTTATTCCCCTTAGCTGAATTTTCTTTGAAGGTGATTATTTAAGAATTATGGACCGGATTAAGGATTTTTTTTAAATAACATGTTGTGAAGTACATTAGTTTAAAGCAAATAACATGGTACAACAATAATAAATTAAAATTGGCTAGTCAGAATCAAAGTTTGATTTGTCAGCTTAAATAATATTTAGGTCTAACTTTAAATCTGGCCGGATTAATTTTATATATATATATATATATATATACTTCTTTGTAGAATGGTAGGAAAAATCCCAGCAGAGTGCTCGATTAATTAAGAATTAAAGTTAAAAATTAAGAGCATAATATTTATTTATTCTAGTACAGAAAAATTAGTACAACATTCGTACCGTCGGTTTCAAGCACGGAAGGTCTTACCCATCCGGCTCTCTTCAGCTTCTGTTGTCATCTGTTTTGGAAATGTGAGGTCACATGACACTCTTGTTGGGACGCGTTATTTGCTCAGTGTGTTGTGTGTGTTTGTTTAAATTTGAATTTAGTGTAATAAGACCGTTGAGATTTAAAACACGAGGGAATTCAAGATTAAAGGGAATAAAAAAGGGGGGTAAAAAATTAAAAAAATATATATGAAAAAATATATATATATAAATAAATATAAAAAAACATATATATATAAAAAATATATATATATAAAAACATTTCAATACTAAGAATAAAAAAAAGAGAAAGAGTATAAAAAGGTATAAAAAAGAATAAAAAAATATGGAGAATAAAAATGTAGAGAATAAAAAAGAGTGAGAGAGAAAGAAAGAATAAAAATAGAAAGAATAAAAATATAAATATAATAAATAAAAATAAATTAAAAATAAATTTAAAGATTAAATAATAATAATAATAATAAAAAAAAATAATTAAAAAAATTAAAAATTAATAGTGGAATAGTTAATAGTGGAATAGCTGACCTTAACAGAATTTCACTGCCCCTTCAATAAGAAAAATTATCTCTGCAGAACCCAAAACAATTACAAACGCAGGCTGCTCATGCCAAGACAAAAACAACTGCCCCCTGGAGGGAAATTGCAAAATCAATTGAATCATATATGAAGCAACCGTCACAGACCAGAATACCAGTAATGCAGAAAAATATATTGGGATGACGAAGGGAAACTTCAAACAAAGGCTATACGCACACAGAAACTCCTTCAGATACAAAAACAAGGCTAATACGGCACTCGCGACCCGAATATGGCAGCTTAAAGAAGAAAATACACCCTTCACCATCAAATGGAAAATAATTGAGAGAAAACCATCCTTCTCTCCAGCCATAAACAGATGTCCTCTATGTGACGCTGAAAAATACCATATTTCAAAGGCCATCATCGATCCGAATACAGCCTGTTTAAATATCCGCGATGAAATATTCAGGGGGTGTGTCCACAAGAGACAAGCATTGCTTATAAACTGGTCTGACCGATTCACATAATGTCTAACTACCCCCCCCCCCTCTACTAATATAAACACAATAAAAACGAACAAATACCTCATCAACCTATATCCACTTAAACTTCAAGAGCAAAAACTCCGACCTTCACAAAAATACAAAAATATTTAATTTATTTATCAGTCACTAGATTACTCTACAAATCCATTTAAACAAACTATATCCACATAAATTCCAAGAGCAAAAACTTCGACTTTCACCAAAATACAAAAATGCAAAAATATTTAATTTATTTATCAGCCACTAGATTAATCTACAAACCCATTTTAACAAACTCAAATATTTCATATTTCCAACTAAGTTACCTCCCTTAGATCCGAATTTCTTCATTAAAATCACTCCAATCTGGGAAAAAGATTCTTACACATTAACGGTTTTTTAGAACGCATACCTTCAAAAATATAACGGCTAATGATACAAATTCATAATTTGGCTCACGGGAATTTCAGAGAAACCCTTTCTTTATTTTTGTTTTTAATCTTTAATTTTTAATTTTTGTTTTTAATCTTTAATTTTTAATTTTTAATTTTTTTTATTATTATTATTATTTTTTAATCTTTAAATTTATTTTTAATTTATTTTTATTTATTATATTTATATTTTTATTCTTTCTATTTTTATTCTTTCTTTCTCTCTCACTCTTTTTTATTCTCTACATTTTTATTCTCCATATTTTTTCATTCTTTTTTATACCTTTTTATACTCTTTCTCTTTTTTTATTCTTTTATTCTTAGTATTGAAATGTTTTTATATATATATATTTTATATATATATATGTTTTTTTATATTTATTTATATATATATATTTTTTCATATATATTTTTTTAATTTTTTACCCCCCTTTTTTATTCCCTTTAATCTTGAATTCCCTCGTGTTTTAAATCTCAACGGTCTTATTACACTAAATTCAAATTTAAACAAACACACACAACACACTGAGCAAATAACGCGTCCCAACAAGAGTGTCATGTGACCTCACATTTCCAAAACAGATGACAACAGAAGCTGAAGAGAGCCGGATGGGTAAGACCTTCCGTGCTTGAAACCGACGGTACGAATGTTGTACTAATTTTTCTGTACCAGAATAAATAAATATATATATATATATATTAGGTATACATTTATATAGTGTTTATTCTGAAGAGGACAGGAGGGTTGTTTTTTTTCAAGGCTCTGTAAATTCAATGCTTTTTATTTGTTTTCTTAATTTTAAACTCAACAAAATCTACAAAATTCAATTAAACAAAAAAGTTTGTTTGTTCATTTAAGTTGGAGTCAGCCAATTTTAAGCAACTACTGAAATTTAAAAACGGTCTGACTCCGACTCCACAACACTGGTGTCAAAGATAAAACCTGTTAATTAAACTTCATCTACTTTTTTGCATTTATCTTTCTCAAAATTCCAGTTCTTGGTGTAATGCAATATCAAATTTTGTTTCAATAAAAAAAAGTACAAAATTGCTTTTTCGTTCAAGTTTGTTAAAACTTTTAAATTTTCTCATTTTATTTTCAAAAGTTAAACCTTACCGAACTGTTAATACTTGTCAACAGACACACAATTAATTGGCAAAGAAAGAACCTATTTGTTATGTCTGGATGTTTATACATGTCGGTTCAATTAAAACTCAGAAAAATGAAGGAAGTACGAAGTTTAACAGATTTATTTAACAAACACACTGATTAAATTAAAATATAGAAAAACCGCTGAATGCGAGATGCTTGTTTGATTGTGAGACCGTTGTTTACTTTTCACTGTTCGGCAGACGACTTATTTAATTCAAGGGAAATAACTCGATTTTGTTTTGTTAAGTTGCCTTAACACTATTTCATAAAAAAATTACCAATTTTATCATGGATGTGAAAATGAAATCAGTTTTCCAACCTGGGGGCTATGGTCATCTAATATCCCACCCTGTCTACATTCGTTCCTAAAAAAAAAACATTAAAAACTTTGAAATAATTGTCATAGATATAAACTCACCTACCCTTGCAAATCTACTGGTTTATAAATTGGCATGAAGAGGAGGGGGAAGGGGGATAAATGGAAAGAGTGTGAATAAAAAAAAAAACGGTCAATTTCAGCAAAAGAAAATAGAGCGGAAATAAATATTTTTTTCTGTTCAAAAAGTGTTTGAAATAATCCAAATATGTAAGTTTTATTTTGTGT
This sequence comes from Sepiola atlantica, assembly GCA_963556195.1. NCBI lineage: Eukaryota > Metazoa > Mollusca > Cephalopoda > Sepiida > Sepiolidae > Sepiola > Sepiola atlantica. The sequence goes on along the minus strand of OY744528.1, from coordinate 132,326,256 downwards.
ATCATCTATCAGTTTTCTCTCTCTCTTTTTCCAACCTTCTTCACTATTGTCAATCTCTTTGCTAAAAACAAAACAAAAATGTTCCTCACTTATCTCTTTCCTTGGGTTCTATACTCTCTCTCTCTTTCTTCTCTTTCCCATAATTACTCACTTCCCCAAACTACTTCTACCTTTCTAAAAATAAGTTCTTCCTAAAAAAAAAGACCATTTTTGTTGTGAGTTTCTCCCACAATGTAAGGTAAGTTAGACTCCATGTTCTTTTCACTCATTTAAACCACACACTCCTCTGATCTTAAAGATCATTTCAAATGCATCCAGAGTGGTGCATGGTGCTCTCTATATGGTCTTTGCGTTGGAAGCGTTTCATTTTTCTCTCTCCATGATTATGTCTTCATCAACCGAGGGGACCATCCTTAAATCAAAAACATGCGCACACATCTTGTCGGCCATCAGATTGCAATCTAGTAACCACCACTTTAACCCATCTTGCATTGGGTGACCTCACCCTTACCCTAACCTTGTTCTCAATTCATATCGCAGCCAACCCTTCCTCCTCGTTATTTGTTGACAATCTCTCTCAGGTACATCTACTCATACGTAAAAATATCTTTTACGGTACTGTCCCCGACCTAAGGTGCCATGTTATACGAAAATGTTGCTTCTACTGGTGATATTCGTGCTTTCTCCGCTATTGCTTTCATGGTCCAATAGTGTTGCTCCACTATTCCATTTCCTTCTGGATTGTATGTAGTTCTATAGTACGTTCTTAAACATTGCTTGGAGGAGTTTGAGTGGAAAACCATGCCATTGTCCATCACCACTTTTACTACTAGACCTTGTTAAAGAATTACCTTCTCCAGTTCTACAACCAATGTTTCCACACACAATTCCATCACCAGTCGCCCAGGTCCAGTCCCACGATACTGCATTATATCGATAGCTAACTTTGTCCAATAGTCTGTAGTCATGATCTCACTAGAATCATGTCTGCTCAGGGCAGGGTCGATTGATTGACATCTGACTTCTTTCCTTTGTACAAGCTGGTTGACTTTTCATACCAAATAGAAAGTTCTGTCCACTTCCGTTCAATATCATGTAACTCTTCTAGTTATCCCTTCCTGAGACAACACACTGAAGCTTCTTTCTCATTCTTCTGAACAACAACCAAGATAAATGAAAATGTGTCGGTAATTAATGAATCGCACTCGACACAGGTTTATAGAATTTATTCCTCAAAAAAAAGAGAATAACAAATCGTCCCTTAATAACAGTAGAATGCACGGCTTCCTTAAAAAAAAAAGTCTTTTTTCCCCGTCTCTTCAAAAAACAGTTTTAAAAAAAAAAGTCACTTTTGATTCTTTCTAAACCATCTTCAAAGTGAAGAGAAAGGAATTTCAAATTCACAAACGAAGCGTTTATGAGACACGGGTATTTACAGGAGGTACTGCTGTCTTCTAAACAAATCTTCCGTCAAGAGATGTATTTTAGAACTTTCGGATTCTGACTTTTGATGCTCTCCGGTCCGTAAATGGTGGCAGCTCGTTTCAAAAAAGCCTTCACCATTTGTTTGACAACTTCGTCAAAAAAGAGGGTCGCAACTTTTGAATGGATGGCAGATCGGAACTCAAAAGTAACCTGGATGTTGAAAGAAAAGAAAAATGTTAAAAATAAATTTTTAAAAATAGATTTAAAATTAAAATGTTAAAAATAAATTTTTAAAAATTAAAATATAAAAATGAAAAAAGTCAATTTGAATCATTGAAAATCAGCAACAAAAAAATGACTTAATTTGATCAAATTCCTATAGAACAATTATATGAAAATAAAATCGAGTAAAAACTAACAATTTTATGAAATGCCGGTTGAACTGTTTGCGGGTTTTAATTTTGTACGGATTTACTTGTTTTGATGTTTATACGCAGAGGATGACTTTTGTCTGAATCAAAAGTATTAGGTGTGTAAACCATTTTTTTTTTTTTTTGTTAATGCTTCTATCTTCACATTTAGCAACCAAAATCATATCTCAAACTAAAAAAAAAAAAAGGAAAATCACTTTATTTTAAACAATTTAAAAATTCTAATTTACGTACAGATTTACTGCAACTGACACACCACCCATTAAACTTGATGTGGAGGTTTTTAAGATTTATTGAAATAAAAACAATTTTTTTAAATGTAATAAACTGATCAATAGAAAAAAAAACAAATGAAATGATCAAAAGATAAAAAGTTGAATCAAACATGTTTGACTAGTTATCAACAGGCTTGACCCGTGAAAAATTTCATGGATCAATTATATTTATCAAATCAATTTATATTTATCAAATCAATTTATATTTCCCAAAACGGTGTTACCTAAAAGAGTTCTACTTTCAAAACATGTCTCCTATACCTCTACCTCAAACTTACTTTGTGAAATATCACCCCTTTTTCCCCACGATTTACAAACCACATCTACTGATATTGAATTTTCCTTTCCCCAATTGACCAGCAAACTATGTTATAGTATATCTTTCTTCTGATCTATTGGTCTTACCAGATTCCAGGACAAGAATTTATCTAGTCTGGTGGAGTATCCAGCTAAGTGAGGTTACTTAAGATAACATTACTTGGAGAAGATGCACCATTCCTCATATGAGCCAATGTATAGCCATGTCGAGGGGGAATACTATGTTATATTGAATATTTGGTCATGGTTTACTTGTAGAGTGAAGTATCCTCATGTCAGGTTATCCTGACAAACCCTTGTACAGAGAGACCGAAGACACTCGAGGATGATGTCTAGTAGGTAATCCAAACTCTTAATTGGGGAGAGGAAAAGTAATATTCTTCACTTCTTTACTAACTCAATATTTGAGAGGTAAAAGAGAACTTTAGTTGAACGCTCGGATATCTATGTATTTCATCTAGAGATCAAGTGTTGGACCCAGGATATCTATGTATTTCATCTAGAGATCAAGTGTTAGACCCAGGATATCTATGTATTTCATCTAGAGATCAAGTGTTAGACCCAGGATATCTATGTATTTCATCTAGAGATCAAGTGTTAGCCCCAGGAAGGGGTCCCTTGATTTCTGAGACTTTACAATGAAGTAAAATGAAAAAATATTGAATTACCTCAAACATCTTAATATAATACTTTAACCTCACATAAAGATTTTTTTACATTCATTTTGTATTTCGTAATGTTCTAAATTGTTGGCACCATGAAATGGAACTTATGCCATTACTAACCAGCAGAGCATTACCACTGTCGACCAAGGGAAGAGTCTATCAGGCAAGTGTACACAGTGTGATGATGTATGGAAGTGAAACCTGGCCAAGGATGGTTGAGGACATGCGTTGCATGGAGAGAAATTATACGATGGATGTGTAATGTGAATCTTGAAGACAGACTTAGTTCTGATGATTTCAGAGGAAGATTAAATCTGGACAGTATAGGAAGATGTGTTCAGAACATAAGTCTTTGATGGTATGGCCACGTTGAAAGAATGGATGAGAGTTCTTTGATGGTATGGCCACGTTGAAAGAATGGATGAGAGTTCTTTGATGGTATGACCACGTTGAAAGAATGGATGAGAGTTCTTTGATGGTATGGCCACGTTGAAAGAATGGATGAGAGTTCTTTGATGGTATGGCCACGTTGAAAGAATGGATGAGAGTTCTTTGATGGTATGGCCACGTTGAAAGAATGGATGAGAGTTCTTTGATGGTATGACCACGTTGAAAGAATGGATGAGAGTTCTTTGATGGTATGGCCATGTTGAAAGAATGGATGAGAGTTCTTTGATGGTATGGCCACGTTGAAAGAATGGATGAGAGTTCTTTGATGGTATGACCACGTTGAAAGAATGGATGAGAGTTCTTTGATGGTATGGCCACGTTGAAAGAATGGATGAGAGTTCTTTGATGGTATGGCCACGTTGAAAGAATGGATGAGAGTTCTTTGATGGTATGGCCATGTTGAAAGAATGGATGAGAGTTCTTGGGCTAGTAGATGTAGAACAGTTAAGGTAGCAGGGTCATATGGCAGGGAAGGCCAAGGAAAACATCGGAGAAAGTGATAAAAACGGACTTGAGGGGAAAGAGAGATAAATAAAGACCTGACCAGCAATAGGTTAATTTGGAAGTCAATTTCTTAAAGTTGTCCAACACAACACATGTCAGGACGTTAAAATGATGATGATGATTATTATTACTTGTTTTATTATTGGATTATATTGTATTGTTGTAACAGTGTGGGGTGTTCTTCAATCTAAGACCGTAACAAAATATCTTTAGTCGGCATCTTGTCTGAAGTCTTGCTCACTGGATAGTGACATCTCTCAGATTTTTTTTTTTCCTGGTAGCTGTAATAATGGAGGGTATTTAAAAGAACAACAAATAACTCCATTATTTGCATCTGGGGTTTAGTTTACTTTTTCTGTCAGCAATTTACAACCCTGTACATCTAGATGAGCTGCAATTTCCCAACCAACCCACATAGGAATGGTGGACCTCAAAAAAGACATCTGGTAACTTTGACATCATACATAAAAAAAAACAGAATAGATCTCGCTTCTTTGCCATATACTTCCTCCCATGACGTCATATCCTGCAACGTAGTCTAACTTCTAATGGAATTTTCCACTATTCTAACCTAATGCTTACTCTAGCCTTATGTGAAAAAATGCCGTTTTTAACATTATTTTGATACAACTGCCTCTAATCTTGTAACACTGTAACACCATGTCAGCTTCCTCAAACTTAAAAATGACAGATAGAATACAATGTTACTTACGGAGAAGTCAAGCATGCAAGTCTGTTCGTTATCAGGCAATCCAGGTCGGAAACGCCAAGTTGTTAAAAGCAAGTTAAACATCTTCCCATTCGTACACTCAGACTGAAAGAGAAACAGTTTGTGTTTTTTGTAAAGATTTGTTGTATCAAAAAAATAAAACTGGAAGAAAAATAGCTATCTTTCTTTTTTTTTTGAGAAAGCAAACCTTTTGACAATAAAAAAAAAATCTTGAAAATTTGTTGTGTTGCCGCTGGTGAAAATGGCCGTGATATATTGTAAATTAGTGAGTGGCAAAAGACTTCCATCATCATCAGCATTATTATGCAACGTGCATGTTTAATGGAGGGTGTATAGATGCATGATGCACAAGACGGGCAGGCGAAGAAGGGGAGGGGGGGGGGGAATATCTGGCTCGAGGTTAGACCAACCAAGACATCAGTTAGGTCTTTTAAAAAAAGTGATTTCCTCTTTAAAACGGGGGTTCAGGTTTGTCGATCGGACAAAAAAGTCTGAAGAAAAAGTTTCTCTTGGAATATTAAATATGGTTGCGCTGATAAATAACTTTACTTTAAATGCAATTCATTTGACATATTACATTGCAATTTTGAAATAAATTGTTGGGAGTGGGGATGGGGGGTCTTATAAAATAGTAAAAAAAAAGAACTATATACATAAGAGAAAATACATTTCTAGCTAGAAATATAAATTACATAGGTTCAATCTATCATTATATATATATAGAGATGAAAGAACAGGGATAAACAATAATGACAAATTTATTTCAACTTCAATTGTTCAATGCAAGGTATACTTGGTAAAAAATATGTTTATTATTCTTTCCTTAAGCCAAGGCTTTTCAAAGATTAAAATCTTATTATCAGAGGAATTACATAGGTAGATAAGTTGCCAAAATTCAAAATTTGAAAAAATATTAAGTAATGGAGAGTGAGAAAGTGCGTGTAAAAAAGATATGGGGTCTGTCCAGTTGGTAAATGTTCGTTGATGAGGTGTCCAATGAAAGGAGATTTACAGATGGAAAAGAAGGGTTTTCATGAAGGCAGCATATTTTTTTATATATATATATATATATATATATATATATATATATAATGATAGATTGAACCTATGTATGATAGCGCAGGGGTAGGAGTACCGACTGTCAGCTCGATGGTTGAGTTTCAATCCCGGCTTGAGGCACTAACTGGAGAGCTGTGATACAGCGAAACAGTCAGTATGTGGATGACTAGATAAAGCTCCCTCCCTGGGTAGAGCTTATTTGTAAGAATATCGCCAACTGCCATTAGCTTTAAGGCATAGCTCATTAGGTAAAACTAATTCGAGCTCCGGCACTTGACAATGTTTACACTGAGATATTACTTACATTCAGTCAGTGTCGTATGATAGCGCAGGGGTAGGAGCGCTGACTGTAAGCTTGACGGTTGAGTTTCAATCCTGGCTTGAGGCACTAACTGGTCTAGCCGCACTGAAGAGCTGTGATACAGCGAAACAGTCCGTACGTTGATGACTATATATTAGTACTGTAATTATTTTTAAGTATTAAAGTGTTTTTGTACCTACCCTAATCATTGCAGCTCCTACACAAACTTCCGGGTTATGGTATTGATTGTGATATTCTTGACATTATTAGGTCTTTTCTTTCTGATTGAAGCTTGCCACTAACTTTGGTCGGTGTCTCTTTATTCTCTTTTCATATCAATTCTGGTGTTCCTCAAGACTCTATTCTAGGCCTAACACCGTTTCTTCTCTATAGAAATGATCTTCCAGAGAATATTGTTCAGAAAATTAACATCTATGCTGATGATACCACCCTCTATTCTGATGTTGCTTCTCACCCATCTCCCTCGGATCAGTCGAAATATGCAGCTAATCTAGAAGTTAACCTGAGTTCAGTTGTGGATTGGGGTACGAAATGGCTTGTTTCATTTGATCCAGTTAAGACCCAGCTAGTGTCTTTCAATCGTAAGCGTGTCCCTTTTCTTTCTGAGATTCTCATGGATGGCTCTGCTCTTGAGGAAAAATCAACTCTGAAACTTCTTGGTCTTTCTTTCTCATCAAATCCATATTGGGGTTCATACATTAGATCAATTGCTCTTTCTGCTTCTCGTAAAGTCGGTTCTCTCTATCGCTTTAAACACTTTCTCACACCTGAGGCTATTCTCTATCTCTACAAATCTACAATCAGACCATGTATGGAGTACTGTTATATTTGGTCTAGTGAATCTCTGTCCCATTTGAGGGTTCTTGATAAGGTGCAGAAATATATCCCTAATTTGATTGACCCTACCCCTTTTTTTTCTCTCCACCCTCTCTCTCACAGACGTGATGTTGCTAGTCTTAGTCTTTTCTATAAATACTATTATGGCATGTGTTCTTCAGAATTATGTGATCTATTCCCTGCTTCTTTTGTTCCAGCTCGTTGGTCTAGTGGTCTCCATCAATTTGCTGTTTTGATACCTCATTGTAATACAGCTTCCTATTCCAGTAGCTTCTTTCTAAGAACCGCAGGCTTGTGGAACTCTCTTCCTGCTGACTGTTTTCCTCCTACCTATAACCTTGGTCTTTTCAAGACTAAGGCCAATAGGCATCTCCTGTCTTTGCGATAACCATATTTCGTTCTTGTTAGCTCCTTACATCAAGTGGCTTCATGCCTTGTCTGGAGTGATTTCCATAAAAAAAAGAAGAAGTGGCGGTTGCACGTAGTCACATGGGATCAAACGCAGTTCATACATTCAGTCTAGAATCACGATCCTAACGTCTATGCCCACGCGGCCGCGAGAAATCGCCACGGACAGTAGCTGAAATTAACGTACACTTACCCGAGAGGCGAGGGTAGGCATTATTGTTGTCGAGAGTGTTTGAGATATATGTGTATAATATATATATATATATATATATATATATATATATATATATATATATATATATATGTCTGCCTAGATTGAAAACGGATTTTACGTGTGAACATATATCCTTCATCATTTTTCAGGAAAAATAAAACTTGTAAAATAGTCATGCACTATAATGTACTTTGTTATAAAATAATTCTATATTTGAAAAACTTTAAATGTGGAATTAAAATCAAAAAATATATATATATATATATATATATATATATATATATATATATATATGATAGATAGATAGAGGGGCGTAAAAGATGAGTGAAGAGAGAGTGGGGGAAAAGAGGGAGGAAAGGAAGAGAGAGGATGTCTATTGTGACATCATAATATATTTTGACTTTGTAATCGTTATGAAAACATATCAACTAATATCAAAGTTAAATTATATATTTAAAAATAGATATAAAGTACTGACCCAATGGGTCACAGGTGGTCTATTCAAAAAGTAAAAGCTTTTCACAGTGGCAGTAAATGAAGGAAAACAAAAGCAACTTACTTTTACAAGATGAGGCTTTGCTAATGTTACAACTGAGGTATAACTCTCTAAAAGAGGTGGGAAACCTATTTCTAAGCGGGCTTTGAAGTGGTTCGTTAATCGGTGGAAAATGTGGGCGCTTTTACACCACGGAACAAATTTGGGATAATCTTCCACATCCGAAACAACTGTAAACATCTGCTCCATGGAATAACTGAAAAAAAATAAAAAAATAAATGGAATAACTGAAAAAAAAATGGAATAACTGAAAAAAAATAAAAAAAGAAGGTCAGAAATATTTTCTAGCCAAAATAATAAACTTTCAAATTATTGAGGATGTTACTCTTTATACAGATCCGACAAAATAGGTCGTCTTTTTATGATAAAAAATGTGCACGCATTTAAGAAAGTTATTATTTTTAATGGAGGAAACAGTGCATTACTTTCAAAACAGTATTTCTTCCAATACAAATCTTAAGAGATTTAACTTTTTTTTTCCAACGTGAATTATTTCAGGAAATAAAAAATAGCTCCGAGTGAAAACCATGAGATACCACATTACTAAAAATAGCTCCGAGTGAAAACCATGAGATATCACATTACTAAAAAATAGCTCCGAGTGAAAACCATGATATCACTAAAAAATAGCTCCGAGTGAAAACCATGAGATATCACATTACTAAAAATAGCTCCGAGTGAAAACCATGAGATATCACATTACTAAAAATAGCTCCGAGTGAAAACCATGAGATATCACATTACTAAAAAATAGCTCCGAGTGAAAACCATGAGATATCACATTACTAAAACTAGCTCCGAGTGAAAACCATGAGATATCACATTACTAAAAATAGCTCCGAGTGAAAACCATGAGATATCACATTACTAAAAAATAGCTCCGAGTGAAAACCATGAGATATCACATTACTAAAACTAGCTCCAAGTGAAAACCATGAGATATCACATTACTAAAAAATAGCTCCGAGTGAAAACCATGAGATATCACACTACTGGTTCATACTGTAACAAGTATTTTTTTTTTTTAGATATCTCATGCCCCCCCCCCCCTCCGCCCCCATAAAGATATCTCAGGAAACTAAAAGATAAATCTTAATATTTTTTTTATTGATTTTGTTAAAAGATTAGCCACAATTTAAAGCTTTAACATCTTCTCCATGTACAATCTTAGTCCACTCTTTTACTTTGTAAAAATAGAAAAGTCTTTTTAATCTTTATATTAATAAACGTGGCCACAACATTCTTTATAATCGTTTTTGGAGTAAACAAGAAAAGCTATAAAATATGAACCTCAGTTTTTGAATATAATTTACTCTGAAAAAACTGTTCGAAAACTGAATTGTTTGAAAACAGAATTATACTTTCTGATTAAAAAGTAAAACAGATTAATTCGTTAATTCTTTTACAAAGATTATTTTTAAGGTATTTAATGGGTTACTATTTTAAGGTATTTAATGGGTTACTATACAAAATTAGAAAACATCAGTTTTTTTTATTGTTTTCAATACTTTAATGTATAATACAAAACCTTATTTTGTAAAAAAATATATTCTATGAGAACTTTTTATGAATTAAGACTATTTTAGTGCATATTTTGACCATTTTACTACACATTTGCAATATTTTTATTTTTAACTTTAGCAGGTATTTAAAAATATAGTTCCTAAGAAAAACCCCAGATCTGGATTTAAAAATCCAGGAGTGGCAACCCTGCACAGAACTGTTAACATGCTTCGATTGCTGTTCACGTGGTTCAAGAATCAAAATTTTGTAAGAAAAATGAGGCATTTCTGGCTTTTTTTTGTTCAAAACCCAGATTGTTCCACTTCTGAGACATTCATGAATTGAGGTTTTACTGTGTGTGTGTATATATATATATATATATATATATATATATATTAGTATTTCATGTATCCACATAAAATTTTATAAGGAGATATAAATTTTTATGTATCAATTTTCAGTATTTACTTTAACAGTGCTCGATATGTAAGTAGAGCTAGGTAATAAGCTATGAAAATAAATATGCGTGTGTGTGTGTGCGTGTATTTTCCACATATGCTTCACTTAAAGACAAGTATTGACCTTTGAGAGAAATAAAAACAAAGTAATCAGAGAAAACTGCAACTCACTGCTTTTTTTAATTTTTAATTACCATCTAACACTTTTTGGATTCGAAACACATTAATGTTTTGCTTCAGACGACCATCATCCTTCTGTGATCACTATATATATTATCCCCAAAAGTGCTGGATGGAGATTAAAATTTTTTTAAAATCAATTAATTACATTTTTTTGTGATTAAATTGTTTTTATTTCTTTTATGAATGTGAAGGTGAACGTCCGACCCTGTAAAAAACAAAAATGTGTGTTTTGCGTCATTCATCAGAGAAAACAAAATGATTCAAAAACACTAACCCAAATGATGACGGATACCAACACTAGTCGAGGCGGTGACCCGTAAGGTCTCTATTTTCAACATCCGGGGCAGCCAAGGGTGTCGTGTCGGATTATGAAAAGGAGTCGTTTTGTACGATGAGTGATACGAAAACATACCTAGCAGCAAATCGAGTTATTTGAATGAGTCGTTTTTGAGTTCAATAAAAAGAAGAATTTACCATTTTTGATTATTATTTTGCTGGACTTGATGCCGTAAAGACAGAAGTTATAGAGAAAGTTCTTTTGCAGAAAATGCGTGCTTAAGTTCCAGTAAAACATTGTTTTTGCAATTTGTGTCTGATGCCAGTTGGAAGAAGTTGCTTTTCGGTAAGTCGAAATTTCTCCTCCCAATATTCTGATGAAACTTTAAAAAACCTTTATTTAAGGTTTTTAGGCGCTCTTTATTTATTTTTTGTGGGTCCTGTTTGCAGTCCCGTTGAAGTTAGGTGCAAGCGATGCCCTCATCAATTTTAAACCTTATAATTTCTCTCAAAGGCCAATACTTATCTTTAAACATACATGAAAAACAACATATATATACACACATATACAGGGTGATTGGAAAGTGATTATTAAGTGCTTGTAATTTATTATTGAAATAACTTAACTCTCGCTTCTCCCCTTTTTTGTCTTTTCGTCCTCACATTCCATGAGCAGTGTTTCTGACAAAAGGGAAGAATTGACGTTTTCTGGGTCGACTGTTTTAAGTAAGAAGTATGTGGAGATTTTCAATCCTCTCATAGTATTCATCAACATTTAATTGTCAATCTATCCATTTTATTAACCCTTATCCTCGAGTGGCTTTTAGTCTTGATAAATGGTGACTCATTAGTAAAAAAAAAAATAAGAATTATATTTCAATAATAAATAATAACCATGAATTATATAACTATGAATTTTGATAACATTTTACTAAAATCATAACAGCATTAAATAGTTTCTACTTAATGTAGACAATGATAATATTAAAAAAAAAAAAAAATTAAATTAAACAAGAATTGAAGAATCAGTTCCGTTCATTAAATTTACTGCGTGCTACACACAATCTGGCCAGGGTATAAATCAAAACATATTTAGCCGTTAATCATAAAAATAAATTTGACAGAAAAAAAAAATTTTTTAAATAATTTTTTTTTTTTTTTCAGAAAAGCAAAGAAGTAAATATTGTTAGAATAAAATAAGATAACAATAGTATATATAAAAAAAAAATATTAAATAAATATTAGAAAAAGAAATTTAATTGAACACCGCTCTTGGCTATTATCCCTACCTCCCCCTCCGAATAAACAAAAAATGTTTTCTTCTTTCTTTTCTCTCTTTTTTTGCTCTTCTTTTTATTTTTATTTTTTTCATATGAATATGTAGCACTTCATCGGTGGGTTCAAATATAAAATATTCAGAAAAAAAAAATTAATTAATTAATTAGTTAAAATCATAAAAAATAAAAAATCAGTTATAGTTTTAGTTTTATTATATTTGTTGCGGATATTAATATTTACTGCGTTATAAGCAATATTGCCATCCACACGTCTTTTGAGATTTGAAACACCTACCATTTGACAAAGAGGTCTTCCTCGAAATATATTATGGAACACGGTCACACAGATTAGATCAGTGTTGAAGTTTTGCCTAATCAAGTAAGATTTGCTATATAGGAAGAAAAAAAATAATTAAAAAAGTTTTTGAAAAAATATATGAATTAAAATCACTTGCTTTTGTCTTACTTCTCAACGCCGACATATTTCCATTTCTTGCATTGTGATACCTTCTAATACTCCTCTATATAAATAACTAGCGGAACCCGTCGCCCGGCGTTGCGCGGGAGAAAGTACTACCTAAAAAGTAAATGTACTACCTAAAAATAAAAAAATAATAAACCGCCTATTGTTATCCCCCCCCCCCCCCGCTTTACCGTGTTGGTGAATGTTTTAAAGTAATAAAAAAGAAAGAAAATGGTTTAGAGCAGAATGGGATCGAACGCCGATACTGGCGATAATGAAACCTCCCTTGCTAACCGTTGCGCTACAGATACTACTTGAAAATTACATGTGAAAATATGTCACTTAACGTAAGCGTGTTTACTGGCAGCTTGTGGCAGCGAAAAGTAAACTTCAACAATGACACGGTTTATGTTATTTATTTGTGAAGGGTTAAAGGTATATGATTGTTAAAATATAAATGTGTCGGGGTCTAACAGCATCTTGGCGGCTATTGAATTAAGTGGGAAGTCGATTCAATGAAGAAATTGTAGCCGCCATATTTGAAGAATAAATGTTGCAGGAACTGTGTTCGTTAATGTCATTCGCTTGATTCCGGAATGAATGTAAATGTGGAAATATAACGTAATCTGATGTTCGCGGAATATCATAGGATTCAGCGGGAGCGGTCATTATTTGTTTGCGTATTGTTTTATATTATGTAGTAAATTAATACCAGGCAAATAATAAATAAGGACGGACTGTTTTGTGAAAAGTAAACTGTGTTATTACTTCCCGGTGTCGATGAGTGTAGTCACAGTACACAAATGTTAGGGGGAAAAGTCTTTGCTACCACCTATATGGAGTTGGTTTTTCGGAGAGACGTTGATGGTGGGCCAAATGTAATATTGAGTGTTAGGTTGGGAAAAATAATAACAACTTTGCTAAAACACGCTCGAGTGAATAAGTGTAGTATAGCGGTGAGTTTAGTAGCCTGTTTTGTGTATGGTTATTTTCCTATAGTCCGAGAAGGTACAGGGGAAAAAACGTCTTTACTTTATATATTAGATAAGCACTTAATAAGAATAATTAAATAGGGAGTTACTTTCCAATCATACTGTCTTTAAACAATGTTCATTTGTTTAATTCTTATGCACACCGCATACTTCAGCTGGACCCGTGTAAATCAGGCAGTATTATTATTTACGTCTCAACTTCTTCATTGTAGATATATTTTACAGAAGATTAAAGACCTGTTTCTCTTGACTTGTCGAATCTTTGTAACCCAAGGTATTAGTTATGTTGTATCGTAACGATTAACGAGACCTTTTTAAAGATGTAAACAAATATAAACTCCCTGAAAACTCAGCGACATCAGATAAATAATCTTTCTTTGCATCTGGGTGAGTCCATGATTCCAAGTAGGCCGGAACAGGTGATAACAGCCGTGCTGACATAACGCAATTATTATATAGATATGTGTAGCTATCCTAAACTTGAATTTTAAATTAATAGAGTGGGATTTTTTCTTTCATTTTTGTTCATTCCATTCATCATTTTCAATCCTTTCATAATATTCTTCATCATTCAACTGACAATCCAATCTCATCTTCAAGTGGTTTTTGACTTTAATCAGTGATGATTCTTTAAAATAAATGTTTAAGTTGATATCGACATAACCATTAATATATTAGACAGATGTGGTCGAAGTGATGGTCCCAACCAATGTCATATTCACTACCATTCATGATGTTTTCATATTTTTTTTGCTAACACAAGCAAATATACAAATATTCACATACAGATGAAAAATAAAATTCAGATCAACAAAGTTTTTTGATACAAATTATAAACTTTTTTGTGTTTGTTAAACTGCACGAGTAAAGTAATGGATGAAATAAAACTCATACAAACCCTAATAATCTTCGTTCGGAGTATTCTTTTCTTTTGTTGGAAAATGGTGATAAGTTAGGGAGGGTGAAAAATGTCCGTTTTTCCGTCGGAAAGTGAGAGGGCAGAACAACGGAAACGGCCATTATCTGGTTTTGCCACAGACGACTAAAATAGAATTAAAGGGAAAAAATAGAAAATCAATTAATAAAATGCAAAGAAAATTCATACAACTTTTGGGCCATACATACATTCAGCACTCCCATGAACTAGAACAAGTGAAATGAAAGAGTTTAGCATGACACTGTCTTTCAAATGTGCCATGCCTTCCCAAACAACGAAAACGCATTTTTCAAATTGACTTCAACTCAAGATTTTTTTCCAATAAAAAAACAAAAAAAAAAAACAAAAAAAAAACGATTTTTATTTCCTTACAAAAAAAAATGACATGGAAAAAAAAACTTTTTACTTCGTTTTTCATCCTGTGCCAATATGCAAATTAATTTACCAACAATTTATTATGTGGGGAGATTGAATGCACAAAAATATTTTTTTTTTACTCAACAAAGTTGTTTAATTAAGGTAAATAATTGTCAGAATATTAAAAAAAAAGAACAAAAAAAAAAAACAAAAAAAAGAGTTTTCTGATATTTTGACACAGTGGGAATAACTTCACATTTCATCTTTTACAAAAAGTATTCATCAGTTTTTAATAGTTTTTAAGAAAATATCTTTGAAAAAAAAAAAAAAATATATATATATATATATATATATATATATATATATACTGGAGAAGAGATCTCATACATCCCCACCTGAGACCAACCACGGGGGACCCGCAATAGAAGGAGGTCGGTGATCTGGTTTTGCCTACCCTATTCCACCAATACCTAGACAAAAGTAGGCCACCTTTTAACTTAATTGACAAACACTTCCCCCCACCCACACACAAACTTTTTAACAGAAATTCTGTTAAGGTTAGCTACTCCACTGCCCCATCGATAAGAAGAATCATCTCTGCGGAACTCAAAGCAATTGCAAATGCAGGCTGCTCATGCCAGGACAAAAACAACTGTCCCCTAGAGGGGAATTGCAAAATCGATTCACTCGTATATGAAGCCACCGTCACAAGCCAGACTACCGGTAGAGCAGAAAAATACATTGGCATGACGCAGGGAAGCTTCAAACAAAGATTATACGCACATAGAAACACCTTCGGATACAAAAACAAGGCAAATACGGCACTCGCGATCTGAATATGGCAACTTAAAGAAGAAAATACACCCTTCACTATTAAATGGAAAGTAATTGAGAGAAAACCATCCTTCTCTCCAGCCATAAATAGATGTCCTCTGTGTGACGCTGAAAAATACCATATTTCAAGGGCCATCATTGACCCGAATACAGCCTGTTTGAATATTCGCGATGAAATCTTTAAGGGATGCATCCACAGGAGACAAGCACTACTTTTCAAGAGCAATTATTTCAACTTTCCCAAAAATATTTCTCCAGTCATTAAGAGGCTAACACCTCCATATCACAACATTATTATTACTCCCATAAGTCCCCAAACTATTACAAACCATTTAAAATCCCTTCAGAGTTACTACCCTTAGACCGTCCGGATGATATTCCTTCGGGTTTGATTTAAAGTCCTTTCATCCAGGATTTAAACACGATATTAAGTAATGTTGTTCCTTTTAAACGCCTTTAATCCTTAAACCCTCTCCCCCCCCCCAATTCCTTTAGAACACACATCATCATACTCCAAAACAGTAACAGCCAAATATACAAATCTTATAATATTGACTCACGGGAATTATATAGAAATATTTTTATTTATTTATTTTTTTTTTTATTTTATTTTAATTTTTATTTTTATTTTTATATCTTTTTATCTCTCTTTAAACCTCCTCCGGTTTAAATCTCAACTGTTACTTTTCATCACCCCCCCCCCCTTCGCCAGGAAACTACCCTTGATTGAGAATCAAAATATGCTGAATAGAGCTGGATGTCTGATAGTCACCTCCCAAAAAGTAGGTTTCCTGAAGACAGAAAATATCCACATCGAGACATCGAAAGTCAATTGCCACTCAAAATTTATAAGAATTGTTCCTCAAGTCTCAGCCATTCAAATTAGCTAGTCTGACTGCCATCATGGTATCTTAGGGATGAGATTCCAAAACGAATATAGATAGTGTCAGGTCATCAATAGCCTGTCACATTGATTCTTCTCCCATCTCAGTATTTATGACGCGATCCCGGGAGGCTCAATCGATTTACCCTCCACCTCTTTAGATTATTATATCTTGTATAATTTTTAATTCTTTCCTTTGTCTGTAATACGTCTTTATCCAGAAAGAAATTCTGCCTTTTTCCGCCTTCATCCATAATTTCACTGCTCTATACAAGGAAGGGTGAACAAAATGGGGACCCACCCAACACAGCATTTTCTTAACGATTTCTTTTCGCCCGTTGTCCATAAAGGTACTTCTTTGCTGCTTCAAGCTGGAGGCTAGAGACAGAGGGACAGATAGAGTGGACATATCAGTTTTCATGGGAGGGTGGATGTGTGGGTTTAGGAGTGTGTGTGCTGTAACAGAGAGGAAGGGGGTGGAAGCTTTTGTATTTCATAGGAGATAGCGGAGGGGTGCATTTGTGGGTGTTGTGAAAGAGGCAAAAGAGAAAGACCTTGTGCAAGAAGATGTCTTTTCTTTTGAGCGACTTAATGGAGTTGATTTTCTTTTCACTTTTGGGATAAGGTCAACAGCAGCGGGAGAGAGTGGGCCGTGACTTCTAGTGTGAGATGTTTAAGAGAGCACATGGGGGTGAATTTAAATTGGAAGTTTTTGGAGGAGAAGAAGGATTAGAGGAACAGGTACTGGGCACTTTTTAGTAATGCTTGTCGGAGATTCGAGCCATTTTGTAGCAGCGTCTGTATTCATTTGAGTGGTCTTACTTGAGATGAAGACGAAGAAAAAGGGTCACCAGAAAAAGGGTCACCAGAGGTTCGTATAAAAAGACAAACATCTTCTCTACAATTAAATCAACTTTATTTAACATTTTCTTCAAGAAAAAGAACCAGAAGGAGTTAGTAACACAAGAATATAAGAAAGGTTAGGGTTAGGGTTAGGTTTGTCCAGCATTGACTATAGTAAGAATTGCATCTCGTCTATAAGACAAACTGGTTCAATCGGCATCTATTACAAAAGGAATTGAGTCCAGGTCTTTAGTATCGGTCTTTCGTCTTTCATCTTGGTTTTTAGTTTTGCCTCTCGTCAGTCATGAGGAGAGCCGAGCGAGGAAAAGTGACATCTTGTTACATTGGTATGCATCTCGAACTATGAACTGTTCATATTTGTGCGCCAAATAGAGCTGGGCAGAAATGGCTGAAAGGCAGACATGTGCACTGTGCTCCAAATGTCCAAGTTTGAACATGCCTGCGGGTGCGCAAGAGATTACATGTTCGTACAACAGAAGATAGAGTAGAAAATGACTGGTGGGTTTACTTTCTGCAGCCTTGTAACTCTCATATCCCTTATTTTGTCCTTTAGTCCTCACGTTCCATGAGCAATGTTTCTGACAAAGGGGGAAGAATTGCTGTTTTCTGGGTCGGAATCTATCCATCTAACACTTATCATCAGCTAGTTTTTGGTCCCCCGATTTTATAAATCGGGGGACCTATGTTCTGAGGCATTTCCGTCCGTCCGTCCGTTTTTCTCTGCAACCATCGATTGAATTTCTCTGAAATTTTGCATGAAGTTGTAACTTTTGTCAGGTTAGAAAGTGATATTCTCCGATTTTTGAAAGAAAATCTGGTTAGCCCCCCCAGGGGGGTCAAAAGACCCCAAAATGGCAAAAAATGACATTTTTTGCCCCATAACTTTTCATCCATCCATTCAATTTCTCTGAAACTTGGCCAAAATGTGGAGGCAATTGTTCCTAATAGAAAATAAGTATCGCTGACCTTGGAAAACATCTGGTTCGCGCACCCAGGGGGTCAAAAGCCCCCAAAATGGCAACAAATGACCCTTTTCTCCCATAACGTTTGATCCATCCATTCAATTTTTCTGAAACTTGGCCAAAATGTAGAGGCAATTGTTCTGGATATAAAATGAGCATCCTTGACCTCAGAAAAATTCTGGTTCGCACCCCCAGGGGGTACAATGGGGGTCAAAAATGCCCCAAATTGCCCAAATTTATTGCATTTTACACTCGCCACATCGAGTCACATACAGAGGGGGACCACGCATGCGCGGCTTGTTGACCTTGAAGTTGTATTTTTTTTTTTAGCTCCATACATTAAGTGGCTTCATGCCTTGTTTAGAGCGATTTCTGTTTAAAAAAAATAGATCTCAATCATGTAACTACTACAAACTTATCAATATCTCTAAAAATTGAGGGAGGTTAGGGTAAGGGCTAAGGTTAAGGCTTTCTCCACTCAGAAGTATTAGGTTGGTGCAAAAACAATGGCGTTTTCTCACATATGTTATATTTATATATGTTTTCTGAATTAATTTATTTATAAATATAGCGTTGTTATAGGTCATTTTAAAGCGTGTTTTTGCTCTACTGAATCGTGTTATTCGTTTCCATTTTTAATCTCTTCATTTATTGTTTTTGCAGGTTTTTCGACAGCATGGCCAAAATTGAAATCCGCACGATATTCTTGTTCCAGTTCAAACTAGGCCGAAAATCTGCCGAGACAGCTTGTGACATCAATGATGCGTTTGGCCCAGGAACCACTAACGAACGTACGGCACAAAGGTGGTTCAAGAAATTTCGCAATGGTGACGAGAGCCTCGAAGATGAAGACGGTCAAGACCGGCCGAATGCGGTTGATAACGAAGATCTGAAAGCCTTAATTGGAGCCGATCCTCGCAAAACTACATGAGAAGTTGCTGATGAACTCGAGGTGGAGCACTATACAGTCGTTCGTCATTTGAAGCAAATAGGGAAGTCAAAAAAGCAGGATAAATGGGTGCCGCACGAATTGAACGATAATAAAAAAAATCGTCGTTTTGAGGTGTCTTCTACGCTCTTGCTGCGCAACAGAAACTGCCCATTTCTCAAACGAATTGAGAAGTGGATCCCCTATGACAATCGGCGACGTTCGGCACAGTGGTTGGATCCCGGCGAAGCTCCAAAACACTTCCTGAAGCCGAAATTGCACCAAAAAAAGATTATGGTGACTGTTTGGTGGTCTGCGATTCGAAGAAAGAAACTGTTAGAATAAAAAGTTTCCGTCATCTGGGGACCTCTACAGTGAAGGGGTGAAGGAGTGGTGGGGATTTTGCTGATTGTCAGGGGTATTCACATTGAGGAGGCACAAGTGCAGAAAATTCGTTGTAGCACATTCCATTGAAGCACTTGAAAACAAGCGCAGGAATGCAACGTTGCGGTGATGGAACAGGGGCTGGAGCTTGGTAGACAGTGTGGGACCTATTAGATTAGAGGCTTTTTTTTTATCCTGTCTAAGAGGGAGTGACTAGTGGTTAATGCACAAGCTCAAACAAATAAAAATAAAACAATTTATTCGATAAGTTCTTCCCCAAGAATGGGCGTAAAAAAAATAATAACAAAGATGCGATGAACAATTGAAAACTTTATGAAAACTATTAAAGAAATAAATGTTCATTTAAAAATTTGGCACTTGTTCGTCAACTTTTTTACTGACCAAATTTTATTCTTCTTTCAGTGTACAATTACCTATCAGGTCGCTAGAGAATTCCATGTTGTTTGAAATTTTTTTTTTAAATATTTTAGATTTTAATAGGGGGGATCAGCTTCTTATATAAATTTAACGTAAACTGATCCCCCCCACCTTTTGACCATGTTGCATGTTGTTGTTTATTCACTCATTTTTTTCACCTTTTTTACGGACTAAATTTTTTTTTCTTTTTTCTGTGTACAATTACCCATCAAGCTGCTAGAGAATTCCGGGTTGTTTGGAAATTTTTGGAAAAATTTGTGATGGTCAAAAAGTGGCTGATCAGTTTACACTAAATTTATATAAGACACCGATCCCCCCTTCTAAAATCTAAAATATTTGAAAAAAATTCCATAAAACTATGGAATTCTCTTGCGACCTGATAGGTAATTGTCCACCGAAAGAAGAAAAACAATGGTCAGTAAAAAAGTTGAGAAAAACGGGTTGTGGACAATTACAAACAAGTGCCAAAAAACTTAAGAAAAAAAAGAATGAAGCCTTACCTGGTAGTCGCATATTTGCTTTGACATGGTCTTGTCAAACACCGGGCTACTAAACTACAACGTCTGGAGATGGCGCGCGAGTGAGCCATATTAAAAAATGTTCTCTAGAACAAAAACACTACGAAGACATCGTCTGAAAGGAAGACATGATAACAAACATTAGACCAGGATTAAGTGCTGCCATTTTTTAGAATATTAATAGATGCCAATAAAGTTTTTAAACAGAATTCTGAATATAAAAGTTGTTGCGGCTTGGTTTGCTGGGATCCAAGATGAGGAAAAAAAAAAAAAAAAAAAAGGTTTATGTTACATAATAAAAAGATGCGGTGCTTCTGTATTATAGGGTTGAAAAAAAAAGTTTTTTTATCTTTAATTTTGAAGAGTCAAATGACAGGGGGAGATAAGTCAAAGTGTTTTCTTCAGAAAACCGATCACAATGCTTTATGGTATTCGGCACCAATAAAAATTAAAAGAAGATAAATCCTAAAGGAACACTTTGAATTATCTCCCCTGTCATTTGACTCTTCAAAATTAAAGATTAAATATTGCTAACACCTTGTCTATAATTACATGTTTTACGAAGATGACCAATGAAGGTTAATATAAATGTTGGAATGGGACGTTTTTATCTTCAATTCTACAGACTCATGACATTTTGTTTTTACAGTCTGAACAATGAATTAGCTCTGACTGACTCCACAGCCCTGATCCCTAGAGTGATAAAATAGCTTCTTTTTTTGAGTCAATCTAGAAAAAGACATTGGTTTATGATATTCACTGCAATCGAGATCTTTAAGATAATTTATTAGGTTTTCCTAGCACTAAGTGAAACGAACCTTCAATCCTCAATCTACTCTCACCACTTTGACATGACTGATTACCTTCCACTCTACCGTAAGGACTCTGACAAACATATGCATGGGCTAAGAGTTTATGTTCGGAACACCCTCCCCTTGACTAGAGAACATAGGTTAGAATCAGATGACCAAGCCTACATGTACTTTAGATTGACCCTACATCACAGCGTTAGTTACTTATATTTTTTATACCATTCCCCTTCGACCCAGGACTGTACCCTGCTTGACTCTGTCTCTGAAAGCTTAGAGCCCTCTTACTCGACTCGAATGCCCAAATACATGTATTTGGGGATTTTAATGCACATCACCATGACTGGTTGGGATTTTCCAGCGTTACTGATGCAGCTGGGAACTCTACTTTTAATTTCTCCTCAGCTCACGACCTCTCATAGACTGTCACTTTTCCGGCCCGCCTTCCTGATTGTGCGGACCAGCAAGCCTCACTTCTCGACCTGTTCTTGACCTCACTACCCGATGCTTGTGTGGCGAATGCCCATAGCCAGCTCGGAAACTCTGATCACGTTGTGGTAATGATACTTATCACCTTAAAAACTCTTCCAAAAGCTGAAGAGCCGTTGCTCAAAACGACGAGAAACTATGAGCAGGCTGATTTTGAATCCCTCAGGGATCACATCAGCGATGCCCCATGGGGTAAAACCTTCTCACTCCCTGCTGATCAGTGTGCAAATGAGTTAATCGAATGGGTCAAAGCAGGCATTGATGCTTATGTCCCCACGCGAAAATTCTTCAGCAAACACCACTCTCCTCAATGGTTCACCTCAGAATGTTCAGCTGCTATTGCTGAGAGGCAAAAGGTATTCTGAAAATTCGGCCGCCATAAGTCAACTGCGAACAGACAAAAATTTATAGAGGCAAGAAATGATTGCAAAGTAGTGATAGATGAAGCAAATAGAAGGTATACAGAGATAACCAAAAAACGCATTCAGTCACAGAAACTAGGTACTCGTGATTTCTGGATAATATACAATAGTGTGATGGACAATGGACAATTCCCCCGCTATCAAATCACAACGATGTTGTTTGCACAGCAACTGATAAGGCTGAACTACTTGCCAAGCGTTTCGCCTTAAACTCCACTTTGGATACAGCAAACCACCCCCTCCCTAAATTCCCATTGCGGACTGAAGCCACACTTGAGAACCTGGTCATCACCCCGTCTCAAGTAAGAGACATAATAAAAAACCTTGACACCTCCAAAGCCTGTGGGCCTGATCTTATACCAGTAATAAAGAAATGCTCTGCTGAGCTGGCCCCTGTCCTCTCAAAACTATACAACAAATGCTTTACTGAAGCTTGTTTCTCTGATAGTTGGAAAATTGCCTCTGTGGTACCAGTCTTCAAGAATTCTGAAGATAGAACTGATCCTCTAAACTACTGCCCAATCAGTCTACTCCTGATCTTTGCCAAAATCTTTGAATCATTAATCAATCTAGCGATAGTCCGGCACCTAGTTAATGCTAAACTTCTTTCTGATCATCAATATGGATTTAGACAAGCACGATCTACACTGGACAAGTCAGGTAAAGCTAGAGCAATAGCGCTTGATATATCCAAGGCCTTTGACAAGATCTGGCATGAAGGCCTTCTAAAACTGCACTCATATGGTATTACTGGACAAATATTTAATATAATTAAATCCTTCCAAAAAAAAGAAAGATCCAGATTGCCCTCGATGGCCGTTCATCCAAGCAACATGACATAAATGCTGGTGTACCTCAGGGATCCATCCTTGGACCTCTACCGTTCCTGATTTTCAAAATTGCCCTCCCTGATATAATTGAGACTGAGATAGGAATATTTGCTGACGACACCACGCTTTACTTTCATCATGTGGGCAAAACAGACGTGCACATATCCGAGGCAATGGCTGAATCCTTAGAAAATGACCCCCAGTCTGTAGTGGAATGGAGTAAAAAATGGATGGTAACTTTTAATGCTGCAAAGACAAAACTCCTTTCCTTCAATAACTACAAGGAACCTATTCAACCACCGATTGTCATGGCAAATAACACCCTACCTGAGAGTTCCTCATTCAAACTCCTCGGCCTAACCTTCACAGGTAACATGAATTGGAACAAATACATTGAAGACATTGCCAAGGCTGCCGCAAAGAAGGTTGGCTCCCTCTACCGTGCTAGTAAACTCCTCACACCTGACATTATCCTGTATCTCTACAAAGCCACCATCCGCCCATGCATGGAGTATTGTTGCCACATCTGGGCTGGGGCATCATCCACTAGTCTTTCCCTCTTAGACAAGGTTAAAAAAAGAGTTACCAACTTGATAGATCCCTCACTATCCACCAAGCTCCAGTCCCTGTCCCATCGCCGCAATGTTGCTTCCTTGTGCCTGTTTTACAAGCACTTCAATGGATTGTGCTCTGATGAGCTTTGCTGCTCTGGTACCCCCATGACGTAAATTCACTAGAGCAACCCGACAATCTGCCAAATCCCATCTATTCACTGTGGAGGTCCCCAAGTGTTGAAGAGCTTTCTACTCCAAAAGCTTCTTTCCTCATGCTGCTTGACTCTGGAACTCCTTCCCTGCTCCCTGTTTTCCTGACGGTACTGACATGCAGAAATTTAAAACTAATGCAAACAGACATCTCGCTGCACAGCTCCCAATTTAGGTTGACCCCCCCCCCCCCCAAACTTTCACCCTTTTTCTCAGTAGCCGCTTACGTCTACAGTGGCGGCCTGCCTTGTTTGGGGTGAACTATGTTAAAAAAAAAAATTTTTTTAAATGTGTACTCACTGGTTTCAAACTCATTTCAAACACAACCAAATAAGGATTTGCGAAAAGTACATCTGACATCACTTGAAAACTACTTGAGAAATATCTTTGAAATTTCTGTCGATGTATCTTCAATCAGCATGAGTTTTTTAGGCAGATTAACTTTTGGAGACCCACCATGTAAATCGGTTTTCGGTCAGGTTAAAGTTGAGGAAGAGTCAAACTTTTATGGAAAAAGTCATCTCCGACCTCCAAAAAGTGTTTCGGGGCAAATTAGTCAATGTTTTTGAAAACAGACCCCATAATAGGTTATTTTTAATGTCAGTGGTATCTAAATTTTCAAGGAAAATTCGTTTAAGATTTATATAAAAACACAAAAAGTTTTATTCTTTTGAGATAATCAAACAGTTTTGTCTTTCTCTCGAAAAAAAAATAATGAAGTTCAAAAAGGGAAGGTGGGGGAGCTTCATTATTTTTTTTTTTTCATCTCCAATCGCTTTGTTTTTTTTTTTGTTTTTTTTTTTCATCTCCAATCGCTTTGTTTTTATTTTTTTTTTTTTTTTTTTCCTCCAATTTTTTTTTTTTCATCTCCAATCGTTTTGTTTTTATTTATTTTTTTTTTTTTTCATCTCCAATCGCTTTGTTTTTATTTTATTTTATTTTTTTTTTCCTTCCAATATTTTATTTTTTTTCTAATTTCTTCTTGATCCACTTTTTCGTGCGGTTATAAACTACCCGAAAAAGAACTTGCCCTACTTACTCGTAAACTGAGATCTTTGGATCAGAATTCAATAAACCTGTTATGTCAGGCATTTTTTTTTTTCTGGTAACAATAAAAGCTGTTGTTGTTGGTTAAACAAAACAGGTATTTCCTGAACTTCGGGGTTAAAAATTAGGACGGACATTTTTTTTACTCAAAATTGGCTTGAGGTAGTTTTGTTTGTTTTTAAATTAGAAAAAAAAAACCGTAAAATCTCTTAATCTTTAGCTTAAAAATGAAACTAAATCAGGAAGGAATTTCCCGTTTTTGTTTTCTAAGAATATCGCCGCACTGAATTGAACTGGATTTTTATGGAATCACTTTTGAGATATTTTTACTGGGATGGGAATATTATTAATAATAAACATTTGCAAACGTCCAGTTACTCTCCCACTTCTAATTGTACACCAGTGTTAAATATTGTACTGTAATGGAAAGTTAGTCCTGGACACAAACCTGCACTGGACAACCTTGGGCAAGGTGTTCTGACTTGGAGCCAGGATTCCAATGAATCTATCATTCCAATGAATCTATCATTCCAATTGAATTTATCATTTATAGACTATTAATTTAAAAAGAAAAATGCCTATAAAATAAATTAATCTATAAATATTTAAGGGTATTAAGAATAAGAACTTTTATCAAAATGACAAGCTCTTCTCTACACTAGGGAAACTATGTTACGATTTCTCAAATATCTGTGCGTATCTTTCTCATGACTATGTGACTTATATATTTTTTTTCTATTTACTATTAAATCGATTATTTATTGAAATTAAATATTTAATAGTACTAAAAAACTTTTGAAACAATTATATTTAAAAAAATCATTTTGCGTAATGAAATGAGACGATTTTTGATTTTGTTTGGTTGTTTTGCTTTACGGCATATCAACCCTTTTCGGGTTATTTAATGCCGAATCCGGTCATTTTGGTGAAGGTTTTTATGCTTCAAGTTCTATATATCTTCAAACATTTATTCATGGTGTTTGGTTTAGTTGTTTTGTAGAATAAAAATTGTTGTTTTTGTTTTTGGCTTTGCAGAACATGATTGAGTTTTGCAAAGGGAAAGGAAAAAAACAATAACATCAATATTTGGTGCAGTTTTGGTCAGGAAGCCAGTATCTTCAGATAGCCTGATCTGGTAGCACCAGAGAAATGAGGCAGAGTAAAACGTTCACTATCACTACAGAGTGAGAGAGAGAGAGAGAGAGTGGGAGATAGACTGTCTAATTAGTATTCACTCCCCCTTTCTCTTACAGAATAAAAAGCATGTGGTCAGTTTTCCCAACCCTGCATTCGTCACATAATCAGCATCCGCCCACCACTATCGGCGACCTGGGACGTAATGGGTGAAAATTTCAGATTAATCGCGAGTAGTATTTTTTTGTGTTCATTTATACATAAATAACACTAAACAATCAAACATTTTGAAAATTTTGCAAAATTCAGAAGGTGCAGGCCACTAGTTTTTGGCTATTTTACATTCATGAAAACCCTTTCCTGAAAATCTTTCCTGAAAATGGTCCTAAATTAAAGTACTATATCAGATTTAACCATCTATATCCATTCATAGCTTTTGAGGATGTTTTAGGAGCTGCAATGGCGCATGAAACCACTTTTTCACCAAAAAATGATCGATTTTGAGTCCCGTGGAGACCTAACGGCTATTTTTGGCCTGCACCTTTTGAATTTTGCAAAATTTTCAAAATGTTTGATTGTTTAGTGTTATTTAATGTATAAATGAACACAATTCGCATGAATCTGAAATTTTCACCCATTACGTCCCACCCCCAATTAAATTAACCGAAAAACTCTTTGAAATACTTATGTATCAAGAAAAAATAGGTTTGTACACCAAACATTAGCAAAAACTATAGAGTAGAATTTTAATAAAAAATAAAAATCCGTTATATCGTTTAATCGTGTTCGGCTATTAATTCGAGCGAAAAACACAAAATTCAAGGGGAGATAACTCAGCCTGTCATATTAACACGTAATAAATCAATGGCAGTCATCAAAATACGATGAAACTGATTTTTATTTTTAATTAAAATTCTACTCGATCATTTTTCCTACTTTTTGGTGAGGATACTGATTTAAATCTGCTGCGTAAGTATATAATAATGTTTTTTTTATGGTATCGATACTTTAATACTCACGCGTGTCTGTACAAGCACCCACAGTTTTCCTCAATTAATTTTTTTGACAAAATTGTCAACGACTAAAATTTAACGGGGGACATTTTCGGTTGACACCGCTTCATGTAAAATGACGTAAAATTAAGTTTTTTACGTATATAATCTTGTAATTTATAGAAATCACTTTTTTTTTTCTTCTAAAAAAAAGAATGGTAATGATAAAGATCGATGGTCTAAACAGGTTCTTCAAAAATAAAATAAAATTAGTGTATAGGCGATGATATATATATATATATATATATATATATATATATATATATATATATATATAAGATTATGACACTAAGACCGCAATGTATTATTACGTAGTAATAGGGGGGGGGAGACGTTTTAATACTTTTTTTCGTCTTGAGCGATACAAAAAAAGAACACAACGCCATCCCGTAAAACTCCATTTTGTTAAAATCACGATTCTTGTAGCATCAAACGTGTTTTTCTTCCGAGTACATGCGTAACTAAATAGATTTAAACTCGAAACGGTTCCTCATTTAATATTAAAAAAAAAAAAAACATTTTTATCACATATCCACATTTTTTTTATCGCATTGTGTTTACACCGTCGATCTTTACTTCTACCAAAAAAAGAAAGAGAGATTTTAGAGCAAGATTTTTTGTTTTTGTTTTTAGATAAGCACTGGTCAAAAGATTATTTTACAAAACATTTGTATAATTTATGTAATTTAGTGCTAAACCTATAGTAGAAAACTACTCACACCTGACAGTATTTTTTTAACTCTCGCTCGTGCATGGAGTATTGTTGCCACATATGAGCTGGTGTTCCAATCACTAGTTACTTCCTATAGGGATCCAATAAAGAGTCTCCAATCTAATAGGACCCGAACTGTCAGCCAAGCTCCAACCCCTGTCCCATCGCCGCAATGTTGCATCGCTGTGCTTGTTTTACAAGTACTTTAATGGAATGCGCTCTGACGAACTCGTGGCGCTTGTGCCTCCTCGACGTAAATACCCCCGACTAACCCGACAAGCAGCAAAATCCCACCCCTTCACTACACAGGCCCCAAGATGCCGAAAAGCTTCTACTCTAATAGTTTATTTACTCGAACTGCTAGACTTTGGAATCCCCTCCCTGTTTCCTACTTCTCTGACTGTAATAACATGCAGATATTTAAATGTAATGCGAACAGACATCTCACTGACCAACTCCCTACGTAGAGTGTTCCTGTAGGCATGGCCCTTAATAGTAGTCCAGTGGCAATGTGTCTTGTTTGAGGCAAATGTGAGCAAAAAAAAACATTTTTTTAAGTAATCAAAATATTTTGTCAATCTCAAAGATTTGGTTTTAGAGGTCGGGTAGCAAGGGTATGTAATCGCTAATTTTTGATTCATTCAAACAAAAATAATTTTTAAAAATAACTCAACCAAAAAATAAAAATCGATGTTTGTTCATATATTATGCATAAACTTTCTGTATTTTTATAATATCAATTAAAAAGAAAAGATATATTACTTCTAACTTTTTGAGCAGATGTATACTGGTGAAGTAAATTGACACTTGTTCGCCGAGTGTTGTCGGT
This sequence comes from Sepiola atlantica, assembly GCA_963556195.1. NCBI lineage: Eukaryota > Metazoa > Mollusca > Cephalopoda > Sepiida > Sepiolidae > Sepiola > Sepiola atlantica. The sequence goes on along the minus strand of OY744528.1, from coordinate 132,297,717 downwards.
TCGTTTTGGGCATCGCCTAAGGAATAAATAAACCGAAAAATAGAATTCCTAAACTGACAAGAGAATCGTCAAAATATTAAATACTTAGAGAAAAGCGATGTTAACTAAAAATGAAAGGAGAAAACAGTTGTGAAAAAACTTACCAAAACCAGAAAAGTACGAAGTCTCGAAATCTCCACGGAACTCTTCACTGTGAAATTATCTACCTTGAATTTCTCAAGAATTTTTTTTTCCGCAATCTTGCGAAAAAAGATCTTTTATTTCTCGGTTATCCCTCTTTAGGTATGCCCCCCCCCCCCTGTTTTTTTTCGTTTTTTTTAACTATCTTTTCAACTCAACCCTTCACTTTTCTTTTGGGTTTTCCGACGTGGTAATTTTATCAGAAAGCCTATATGCAGTATCTCAAAAAATTGTATATCTTTTAAAAGATTATGGCATACTGAACGTGAACCTATTGGCGTAAAAATCAATTTAGTATCATAAAATAGGAGACACAAAACAACACTTTTTAAATTAGTAAATAAGCCGACATACTGGCATATTTCCAATATGGCTGCCTGTTTTGCCAGTCGATACTAGTCGATACAAAAATTGGAACTCAATGTAGAATATGTCAGACGAAAAGAAATAAAGTGAGTTATATAAAAATAATTTATTTAAAACAATTAAAATATTTATAAAATATTTATTTTACAACATTATTCTTGTGTTGTCGCAAGTCTTTAAAGATAAATATATAAAAATATTTGTTTCACAAAATTTCAATATCCCAACATATTCTACGTCCAATTTTTATATTGCCTAGTATCGACTAGCAAAACAGGCAGCCATATTGGATATATGCCAGTATGTCGTCTTATTTACTAATTTAAAAAGTGTTCTTTTTTTTCCATTTCATACGTAATACTAAATTGATTTTAATGCCACTACGTTCAGCATGTCATAATCTTTTTTAAAAAAATACAATTTTTGAGCTTTCCGATAAAATTATCACGTCGGGAAACAACATGATTACCTTTTTTTTTTTTATTTTGCACAGATATTTACAAAATTAATACGAATCAAGTTAAGCTAAATACTTCGGTTATTTTCTATTTCTAGAGTTAGGTGGGTTTCGTCATTACTCCAAACCAACTTATTTTGGTAAATTTTTACTTTAGGGTACTAAACTCTTTTAGCAATATGAAACAATTACCCTTATTTTTACTTAAACCATGTTTTAGTTAAAAACGAAACAAAACAACAACAAAAACGATTAAAAACAGTAAATTCTAGCAAGTTTCATTGTACACATGAAACGCCAAAATTAAAAATATAGTCGCCACCTTCATTAACAAGTGGAGAAAGGGACTAGGTAAAGAAGAACGATCTCAAGTTCGTAATCATGACCTTTAACTAGAAAATTATGAACTTGAGTTATCGTGTTTCCTTAGTTAGCCTCTTTCACAAATTGTTTATAAAGATGGTGACCAGGGCTGGATTAACCCTAAGGCAAACAAGGCATATGCCTTAGGGCCATGCAAAAATCCAGGCCAAAAATGCAGGTCACAAAAAAATTTATGCCTGTATTTTCACTATTTGAGGCCACTTATTAAAAATGTGCATTAAGGTCAGCAATGCTTCAACCCGGCACTGATGACTATATTTTTCCTATCTAGTTTTAATTTCCGTGTTTCACAGGTACGATGAAATTTACTATGACTTATTGTGTTTTAGTGTTATTATTGGTCCCCCGATTTATAAAATCGGGAGACCTATGTTTTGAGGCATTTCCGCCCATCCGTCCGTCCGTCCGTCCGTCCAGATTTTTCTCCGCAACCATCCATTGAATTTCTCTCAAATTTTGCATGAAGTTGTAACTTTCGTCAGGTAAGAAAGTGACATTTCCGATTTTTGAAAAAAAATTTGGTTAGGCCCCCAGGGGGTCAAAAGGCCCCGAAATGGCAAAAAATGACATTTTTTGCCCCATAACTTTTCATCCATCAATTCAATTTCTCTGAAACTTGGCCAAAATGTGGAGGCAATTGTTCCTAATAGAAAATAAGTATCGCTGACCTTGGAAAAAATCTGGTTCGCACCCCCAGGGGGGCAAAAGCCCCCTAAAATGGCAAAAAATGACCCTTTTCTCCCATAACGTTTGATCCATCCATTCAATTTTTTTGAAACTTGGCCAAAATGTAGAGGCAATTGTTCTGGATATAAAATGAGCATCCTTGACCTTAGAAAAATTGTGGTTCTCGCCCTCAGGGGGTCAAAGGGGGGTCAAAAATGCTCCAAATTATCCAAATTTATTGCATTTTACACTCGCCACATCGAGTCACATACAGAGGGGGGCCATGCATGCGCGACTTGTTTTTATTTTATTTTTTACTAAAACATGGTTTTGTTGCAGGGTCCTACTATGAAATCGGCCCTACACCTTTTGAGATACACAAAGACAATACGACAATGGGCAAAGAAGGATGAGAAACACAGAAATTTAGTTAAATATAAAAATAGGTGATTTTATTTAGCCAAGAGGAAAGAATTACGAATGATTAGATTCAATCGTTGGTGTTAAGATTAAATTTTTTATATTACTATTTTTTTTGTTTTTATGGAAATCGCTCCAGACAAGGCATGAAGCCACTTGATGTAAGTAGCTAAAAACAAAAATACTTACTAGCCAAAGATAAGTGTTATGGATAGATTCTGAGCCAGAAAACAGCAATTCTTCCTCCTTTGTCAGAAACATCGCTCATAGAATATGAGGACTAAAGGACAAAATAAGGGATGCGAGAGTTACGAGGCTGGCGAAAGAAAACCCAAGGTCCACTTTCTACTCTCCTTAATACTGGAGTGTTATCCTAAGAAGTCATAATTTTCATTTAACCTGGGCTGCAACAATAGCAGTCTCATCTCTCTCTCTCTCTCTCTCTCTCTCATTCGTTGTTATTTGCGGATTAACTTGAGCGTGTGTCGCTAACCGGTGTGTTCTGGTATTTGGTACCTTCTGAAGACATCTTCCAGGGTTAAGGGTTTCATTTTAGGTATAATTTTAATAGTGTCTATTCGGTTTGGTATTTTTAGTTGGTTAATCAGGTAAATGGCCGAAAATCTCTCACCTGCAGCAAGCCTGTTATTCGCATGCATTGCAACTATGCAATCCAATAAACATGCAACCGCATAGTGCATGTTTACACTTTCATTTGATTTCCTTTGGTTAGAGATTATTATAAACATTCATAATCATTGACATTACTTTCCTCCTACGGAGAGCAGCCCTAGTGAGGTGGTTTGGTCACACAATGACCAATCAGACTCCTGGGTATATTAATTTCGACTAGACCTTTGAAGGACTGCATTCAGACCTTTAGGGATGTTATATCTACATATTTTGCCCCATAAGGCATAAAAGGGGAGCAGGGGACTTGTCGGTATATGTTCCCCTACCATTACAGAAAGGGGGTGCAGTCGACGACGTTTGTCAAAAACTGGGTGAACAGGATGCTTGGCAGACAGAGTCAGCCCACGCATTGGTGTGGGCGGAAGACTCAACCAATCAGGTGAGGGATTGCTGTTGTTATATACAGAGCGGGAAAGTCGAAGCGAGAGGAAACACAGGGAGTCGAGCTGCTGTCAGCGGCAAGAGAGGACATCTCTGAGGAGACGGCCTTGGCCCAGAGAGGGATTGAGCTTCGAGCAGTTAAGAGTGAACGCCCGCACAGGAGAACGGTGAAGAAAGGACGCCTCTGAAAACTGACCGCTCACCCGGCCGTCATATTCAGACAATTTATCCAGAGCGGATGCCTCTGAGAATCGACCGCTCACACAGCTGTCAGATTCAAAAAATTTATCCCCGCATAGCAGAATGTCCCGAACCAGCGTCAAGAGGACGCCTCTGAGAATCGACCGCTCACCAAGCCGTCAGATTCAGAAAATTTATCCCTGCACACAAAACTATGGAGAATGTCTCGAACCAACGTTAAGAGCGGACGCCTCTGAGAATCGACCGCTCACACAGCCGTCAGATTCAGAAAATTTATCCTCGCACAGCAGAACATCCCGGACCAGTGTCAAGAGTACGCCTTTGAGAATCGACCGCTCACCAAGCCGTCGGATTCGGAAAATTTATCCCCGCACACAAAACCATGGAGAAGGTCTCGAACCGACGTTAAGAGCGGACGCCTCTGAGAATCAACCGCTCACCAAGCGGTCAGATTCAGAAAATTTATCCCCGCACAGCAGAACGTTCTGGACCAGCGTCAAGAGGACGCCTCTGAGAATCGACCGCTCACCAAGCCGTCAGATTCAGAAAATTTATCCCTGCACACAAAATCAAAAATAAATAAATAGGAATTTGAAAACTAACGCGGAAGAAATGCAGCGACATACAATACAGCTGTCTACCGGACACCTAAGAAAACCCTGTCCAACAGAATTTATATCGACCGACCAGTCAATCAAATGGCCTCTCCAACGTCGAGATTACGTATATCTCAGGACAGCTCGTTAAAGACGGACCACAGAATCCAAAATTCTATAAAATGTCATTCTCTCCGCCGTCAAAACAAAAAAAAAGGTATGTGTTTATACATAAGGACAAAACAAAAAACAAAAAACAAAAAAAAAAAAGAATTACCATATTAATTTGTCATAAATCAACTTTCATTTTGTTTATATTGTGTCTTCTCATTTGTTTTCCTCGAATTTCAGAAGAAAAAAAAACTTTACTATTTTCATTTTTCATAAAGGCCATAAGCCTTTTTAATTGATATATTTGAACTAGTTACGCTCTCTTCACAAAAGAGCAACGTACCCGCGCAGGAACGCGTGAAAATAAGTTTAACAATTATAACATTTGGTTTTCGACACAATAACTTTGGTGTCAGGAAAAAGAGCTTTCCTATTTTCATTTTCATAAAGGCTATAAGCCTTCATAAGTGCTACAAATTAACTTTTAATTCTGATCGACTTTCTCAGAATAACAAAATCAGCCTCTTTTAAATAAATAAATATTTGTTATGTACTATTAATTTTGTCTTGGTTGTTTATATATATGCTTGTAATTTGTGATAGGATGTGTATTCATTTTATGGAGTACGGGTTGATTTCCTTTCATCGGGTTTTCAACCTTTTTCACATTTTACATTCGTGGCTGAACTACATGTAGGTAACGTTCAGAGTCTTACTACCACAATTATAACAGGGATTTGGCAGGGCAGGCAGAGAGCTGCATTCTTCTTAATTTCATTTTACATTTGTTTTTTTATGAAAAAATTTTAAGTTTGTGATACAAAAATCTTCTTTTTTTTACAACTTATTTCTTGAAAATGTTTTATTTATTAGTTTATCGTTAACATCGTTACCTCTAGACATAATTAAGTATTTTTTCAATATGATTTTTTATTTAACTGAAACGTTTAAAAAGAAAAATGAATGGCTCTGACTCCTTGAGGAAGCTCCTTGTTTTTTATAAGCTCCGAGGACTGACTTTCACTCCAGATTTAAAACGGAAGACTTATATCCAATCCGTTGCTAAAGGTTGAATCATTCTACCACTCCAAAAAGCACCTGACCCTTGAAGCTATCCTTTACCCGTATAAGAGTCAGATACGTCCTAAGATGGGGGAAGTACTACTGCCACATCCGGGGAGGTGCGGCTCAGAGCACTCTTTCTTGCCTTGTTAGAATACAAAATTGACTTCGCAATCTAGTGGGGGATAATTTCTTCATGTCTCTACAGCCTCTTTATCGTGGAAGAGACGTTGCTAGTCTTTTATTTCCATGGAAACTGCTCCACTGAACTTAAATCTCTGGTTTCTCTCGGTACGACATTTACAGCCAGAACTCGTCTAGCTATTACAACTACAAAGAATTTTCCTATCTTCCTAGATGTGCCTTGCGTCAGGCAGAATTTCCATGGACAGAGGTTCTTTCCAAGGGATTCCAGTCTGTAGAACACATTACCACAGGACTACTTCCCTGCGACTACAACATGGTCATCTTCAACTCCAATGTCAACAATTCCTTGTGATAAACCGTCCTCATAAGTAATCAAATTTTGTTTATTCCAGTCATCGGTTTTGGTCGGATGTATCTGGCTCTTGTATAGGTAGAGAATTGCATCAGGAGTCAGGTACTTTCTGGAGCGGTGGAATGATCCAACCATTTTTAACAACGGATTTATTTTTTTAATGGACAACAAATTAGAATCAGCATCATTAGCATCATCAGTAGTACCAGCAGAGTCTTTTTTTTATTTCACTCCTGGCGGAGGAACCTCTCTCTGGTTTCTTTCAACCTTGTTTTATCCCTGGCTAGTCGTGGCCAAGTAGGACCTAGTTGACTGTCGAGGTCGTCTCTCCACCGTTTTTTTGGCCTTCCTCTAGGTCTTTTCCATTGCCTCAAGGTCCATTCTGTCGTTTTATATGTCCACCTGTTGTCTGTACATCTCGAAAGGTGACCTGCCCATCTACGTTTGGCCATTCGCATGGTAATGATGATGTCGTTTACTCCAGTTTGCTGTCTGATCCAGGTGTTTCTTTTTCTATCATGTAAACTGATGCCGAGGATAATGCGTTCCAAGACAATCTATCTGGTAACTGGACCCCAACAATGAGATTGGGTTAGGGTTAGGGTTAGGGTCTGGGTTGCTATCTTGTCTTCTTTTCCGATGATTTTTCTTTTTTTCATTTTTATTTTTTACTAATGAGTTACCAGTTATCAAGACCAAACGCAACTCGAGGATAGGGGCTAATGTGATGGCTGGATTGTCAATTGAAACAATGAAGAATATTATGAGAGGATTGAAAATGATGAATGGAATGAACAAAATGTGATGACTTATGAGGACGGTCTGTGACAAGTAGTTGTTGATATTGAATTTGAGGACGACTGCAGGGAAGCAGTACCGTAGTAATGTGTTCCACAGACAGGAAACACTTGGAAAGAAACTCCGTTCGTGGAAATTCTGCTTGACGCTAGGCACATGGAGGAAGAAATGAACGTTCTTTTCTGCTGTGGTAAAAAAAAAGAGTTCTTGTTACGAATGTCTTACAATGACGAATAACAATTGAGTAGAGAAAGATTAACAACGTCTTTTCTGATAGAAGGGGACTGTAAAGAACAGAAGAGAATCACTCCAACCCCCACTAGATTTCGAACCCGAATTTGTGCTCTGTCAAGTCAAGAAAAAAGAATGTGGCTCTAAGCGGCACCTCCCCAGATGTGGCAGCAGTACCTCCCCATCTTGGGCCGAATCTGGCTTTTATACAGGCAGAGGATTGCATCAGGAGTCATGTACTTTCTGGAGCAGTGGAATGATCCAACCATTTTTCCAGCAATCTTTAGCAGTAGATTGGATAAAAGTCTTCCATTTTAGATCTCCGCAAGTCGTCTGTGATATTAAGATTCTGAAAGTAAAATTTAAAATAGTTCAACTTGGGACAGTAAGACATACTTTCTTTTAACCTGGCAATGATCTCACATGGGAATATTTTTTTCAAGTGAGCATTGACTTTTTTGTGGATCTTATATAAAAAAAAAAGAAGATTTTTGTGAACAGAAAATGTAACAAACACAACCAAATTTGGGCCATTTGGAAAAACTTTTTAATGTCATCTGATTATATGCCAGACTCTTATTGACTTTACAATTTTTTCTTATTTAAAACTTTTTTTCACAATATTCAAGCAATATTCTTTTGAAATCAGCTTAAAAACTGTAAATTACTTAATTGATATTATTTGGATTATTCGGACTACTATTCTCACCTTAGTTTGTTATTTTCAAAATGTTTCGGCAGATGTAAATTCCGACATTCTTCAGATGCATTTTTTTTCATAATTTTTTTTCATAGCGGATATTTGTTGAGGCTGTTTACATGTAATTTGCCCAAAAAAGTAGAAACTTTTTTTTTTTAGGGGTCGAAATACGAGAGGTGAGATTCGGTGGACAAGAAATGCGTGCTCACTTTACGTATAACTTATATAGGAAAGTGATCCCCCCCTCCTAACATCTAAAATAATAAAAATTTTCATAATTTTTTTTCATAACGGATATTTGTTGAGGCTGGTTACATGTAATTTGCCCAAAAAAGCAGAATTTTTTTTTTTTTGGGGGGGGGGGGGGGTCGAAATACGAAAGGTGCACTTTTATAAATTTACCGAAATTTCGCACTGAACCTTTCATTTAATCCAGGAGGGTAGATTGTTCTTATTCCGTCAGCCATGACCGGATAGAAGTCTTAATTATTATGTGATTCTTAGTTATTAAAGTCTGTCACTTAGAACTGATTTTTAACCGTTACACGATAGGTTTATGTGGACAATTCTAGTATCTACTTTATCTTGTCTAGCAATGTCTAGCAATGTCTAGCAATGTCTGGCATTACTACTTATTACTATAGAATTACTATTTTGTTTTTTTTACCGTCACTCATATTGTAATTTTCGTACTGGTGTTCTAACCTACTACTTATAATTATTGGCTCCCATATTATATTCGATTTTATACAAGGTCTATAGAAGATTTCCAAGTTTGAAAAAATGCCCCTGAAGAAGGTTAGAGGTTACATCGGCTGAAACGTTGTGAATATAACAACCAAGATGAGAATAGTAGTCCAAATAATACAAATTATCAATCATTTATCAATATTTATACATAAAATAGACAGTTTTTTCCTATCTCTTTGATCATAATAATAATATAATAATAGGTTTGTTAACATCGATTTCCATGGTAAATAACACCCTACCTGAGAGTCCAACGTTCAAACTCCTTCACAGGTAACATGAATTGAAACAAATACATAGAAGACATTGCCAAGGCTGCTGCAAAGAATGTGGGCTCATTCTACCGTGCTAGAAAACTTCTCACACCTGACATTATCCCATATCTCTACAAGGCCAGCATCCGCCCATGCATGGAGTATTGCTGTCACATCTGGTCCAAAAAAGAGTATCTAATCTAATAGGCAGCTTACTATCCACCAAGCTCCAGCCCCCGTCCCATCGCCGCAATGTTGCATCCTTGTGCTTGTTTTACAAGTACTTCAATGGAATGTGCTCCGATGAACTTGCTGCTCTGGTTCCCCTCGACGTAAATGCACTCGATCAACCCGACAATCAGCTAAATCCCATCTATTCACTGTGGAGGTCCCAAGATGCCAGAGATCCTTCTACTCTAATAGCTTATTTCCCCAAGCTGCCAGACTTTGGAACTCCCTCCCTGCTCCCTGTTTCCCCGACTGTACCGACATGCAGAAATTTAAAACTAATGTGAACAAGCATTCTCACTGCACAGCTCCTAATTTAGGATGACCCCCAAAACTTTCACCCTAATTCTCAGTAGCCCCTTACGTCTACAGTGGCAACTTGCCTTGTTTGGGGTGAACTATGTTAAAAAAAAATTTAAATTAGTTTAGTCAGTCAATATTGGTTTGTGTTATTACAGCAAAATATTAATTTCCAATCGATTTCATTGAATTTCATATTTAATCCATTGAACACTTTTTGTTTTGATTACTAATATCATAGAGGGAGTCAAAGGAGTTAACCCTTTCACAGTATCAAGTCCTCTCCTGTCTGCAATGACACCGGGAAGAAATCTAGAAGTAATCTAATTAGAGTCAATTTTTCAAATTTTAATTCTAATACCCTCCTTCTCCTCTTTTTTTTGATAAACGATTGATTGTTATTTGACTTACTTACACAATAAAGTTTACATAGTATGCTTTATAATCTGTGTATTATTTTAATAGAAATCGCTCCAGACAAGGCATGAAGCCACTTGATGTAAGGAGCTGACAAGAACGAAATATTATTATCGCAAAGACAGGAGATGCCTATTGGCCGTAGTCTTGAAAAGACCACGGCTATAAGTAGGAGGAAAACAGTTAGCAGGAAGAGAGTTCCACCAACGTGCAATTCTTGGAAAGAAGCTACTGGAATAGGAAGATGTATTACAATGAGGTATAAAAACAGCAAATTGATGGAGACCACTAGACTAACGAGTCAAACGAGCTGGAACAAAAGAAGCGAGGAATAGATCACATAATTCTGAAGAACACATGCCATAATAGTATTTATAGAAAAGACTGAGACTAGCAACATCATGTCTATGAAAGAGAGTGTGCAGAGAAGAAGAAAGGGTGGAGCCAATCAAATTGTAGATACGTTTCTGCACCTTATCAAGAACCCTCAAATGGGACAGAGATTCACCAGCCCAAATATTACAACAGTACTTCATAGATGGTCTGATTGTAGATTTGTAGAGATAGAGAATAGCCTCGGGTGTGAGAAAGTGTTTGGAGCGATAGAGAGAACCGACTTTACGAGAAGCAGAAAGAGCAATGGATTTAATGTATGAACTCCAAGAAAGATTTTATGACCAAGAAGTTTCAGAGTCGATTTCTCCTCAAGAGCTTGAGTTTGAAGGTTTATAATAGGAGAATGTTCTTAAAAGTCTGTACGTATGTATTAATAGAGTTCATATTGCTATTCATATGTTAGGAAGTAAGCCTGTGTGTCGAATGGTATTAGGTCCACATGCGGCAAGTCACCATTTTCAATAGTGAAGTCTTCTTATTGACATCAATAGCCCATAGCTAATGGCTGGTTCGGTTTGCATCCAGAGAGGTTTGTTGGTTGAATTTAACGATGTGGGGGCTGTTACATAGTTGTGCTTTCTTGCGGCTAAAGAGGGCTAACAGTTCTGATGCACTCCTTTAAATAACCTTCGGGAGCCAGTGTGCTGCTCACATAAAAGATTGTTTCTGATTGGTTGAATCAGAATCAAAGTTAAATGTATGCTCCAATCGGTGCCAAGCTTACAAATCAAGCATCGTTAATGGCGGCTACTGCTGCTGCTGTTGCCTACTGCTACATTACTACTAACTTTGCATGCCAGAATAAACTAATGAAAGACAAAAAACTGACTAAATGCACAAGCGCAAACAGACTCCGCCTTCTGGGATCAACGTGTGGCATCCGTTGTCCTTCGTCAGTATAGAGAAAATCCTTCTTGACTGAGGCAATTTTCATTTTTGTTCTATCCAGAGTACCCATTTTGGGGGAGCCGGTTATCCCCCACATAAAAATACCGACCTTGTGTCTAACTTTTCCCTTGTGAGGAGGCAAGTAAATCGGGGCTCCTCTTGCTTTTCATGGAAATCGCTCCAGACAAGGTATGAAGCCACTTGAGATAAGAAACTAAAAAACATACTGCTTCAAGATCAAAAACTAACCAACGTTGGATAGATTCCGACCCAGAAAACAAAAAATGTAGTATGTGTTCTGTTTTCATAAAACCATGCTCCCAGGCATTATATCCTCCTTTAAGGGGATAGTGTAGTATCTGTTCTGTGGTTATACCATCCTCCTGTTTTTTTTTGGGGGGGGGGTAACACGCAGAAATATAGATAAAATTATGCGACATGGGAAATTCCAAAATGATTTTTAAGCTATGTCAACTTGAAAGTAATTCCTGGCTAATTTATAGGCCCAAAGTCAAGTAATATGGTTCATTTGTGCTTTTAAACCAAGGATAACAATATTTATCGGAGGAGCCATTATTCTAGAAAAAAAAATCCCACTTTGGTCATTTAAGACATAAAATCAGTTTTTCTAATTGTTTGAGATGAAAAGATATTTTCAAAAAGTGAAATATTCATAATTCAATGTTCGTCTGCTCGCATCGTATTATGAGAACGATTTACGACATGATGTAAAAACATTTTTAAAAAACAAAAAAAAACAATGATTTATATTTTCCTAATATGATAATCCTTATAGTGTTTATTAATTTTAAAATATATACCTGAAAAAATTGAATGTGTAACTGAATCATTGAAATTTTATTTATTAAAAAAAAATTTTTTTAAACTATTTTACGACAGGCGTTCCCATTCACGTTTACGTGTGGCCGTGTTTTTGTTCGTGAAAGACACATTAGAAAAAAACCATATCGATTGATGCTCGCATTTTTTTGTTGTCGATAATTATTATTTCATGGAGCGATTTTGTCTATTTTAATATCATTCCCCTTTAAATCCTGTTTTGCCGACAAAATTACAACAAATAACGAATGAAACACGGATATCGATCATAACATTTTCGGATAAATCTTTTTTTGCGTGAAAGATATTTTTTTAAAGAAAGAATGGAGATTTAAATATATTAAACTGTAAGTATTCATTCATTTATTTATTAAATTCTGATAAATGTTATATTATTTATTTTATTTATTCAATTTGTGAACAATATTTTCATCTGCTTGTCAGAGTTTTAGGGGACCGAAATTCCCTTCGATTCCTTGGAAAATACCATATTCCGTTTTGGGGGATTTTTCAAATAATGTTTCGCAATTGAGATGAGGATAATTTGGATTTTTCGGACTACTATTCTCATTTTAACCAAAATGAGAATAGTAGTCCGAAAAATTGGCCGATGTAACCCCCGACCTTCTTCAGGTTTCTGCGTTTGACGAGAAGGTTCCATAGTTGGAAAATATGTATCTGAAAAAAAAAAATGGTCGGAGGTTACATCGGCCGAAACGCTGTGTATATAATAACCAAGATGAGAATAGTAGTCCGAATAATACAAATATTGGCCACTTATAACGACAGATGTTTTTGTTACGTCACATATTAATACGAATATGTCTTTATTTTTATTTATTATTTGTTTTCCCTTTTCCGAAGTTGCACCGAATTATCTTACCTAGATGCCGCTATTCCGAATTCACAACAGCAAGCCGCCATCAAATAGACTGGGTCTCCTGCACCAAACGGCCATAATTAAAAAAAAAAAATTTAAGTCACATAAAATCTTTTTCATGTAAAATTTTATAATTAAAATTTATTCACATGTGCAAGAATAATTTTTTAAATGAAAATTAAATATCAAATAAAAATGGAATTTTCACTTGATTACTGAAAACCAGCTAATAATTCGAATGAAAAAAATCGATTTTTTTTATTTTTTTAATTAAATTATTTTTAGTGTGCAATCATTCATATCAGTTTGAAACCGTCTAAATTAAACGTAAAACGTTGTTTATGATCGTTTGATACAAGAGAAACAGTCCACTGATGGCGGCCCACGGCCACGAATTCGGAATAGCGGCGTCAACATCGCCAGTTTTGTTTTTAATGACTAAACTAAATTAACACGTCATCTTTGTTGTTTACGTAAGTTCGGCGCGAACGCAGACCCACGGTATCATTATAATACGTCCTAAATCAAAACTAAGACCACTTAATAGTCTAAGTCGTTTGAAAGATAAATATCAATTTCATAGAATTATTTCAAAGATGATTATTATTCAATTAATGTCTAGAAAGAAAGGAGGACTCAAAATGACATATATATCAGAATCAAAATGACATATTTATCAGAATCAAAATGACATATTTTCCGCGTACAAAAAAAAACATTGAATGCGCAGTCATAATGATTCCCATTATCCAACAAGAAATACTTTGGTTTAGTTTTGGTATTATTGTAGATTAACACCTTAAGTTAAATCACCCCCCCCCCCTAAAAAAAAATGAGATGCTACTTTTTTAGGCGATTACGTGTGACCAGAACATCCTGAAAAACTTGTCGGAAAGAAGAAGAGAAAACAAAAAAGCAATTATTTTAGAATCTAAAGTAGAGGACCGGAAAAGTTTCGCATATAAATTTAATGTAAAATGACCCCCCCCCCCTTCATTTTCGGGTAATTCTAGCGTTTTAGGGCATTAAAAAATTTTTTTTTTTGTGCTATGGGAGATAAATACTGTGTGTTTTCTTAGGGGGTGGGCTACTTTTTAAGTCGATTATGTGTAGTTTTACCACCTTGCCAGTCGGACTTATGGTTAGTAGTGGTAATCAGTTAAGTGCCATAAAAAGCTGAAAATGGATCATACGAAACCGATGCCTCACTATAAATTCGAAAATAATTGTTTTGGGTTTTTTTTTGGAAAAATTTTCGGTGTGTTTACGCCTTTAAAAAATAGAATCTCATTGGTGGGTTTAGGGAAGAGTGTTATTTTTTTTTTAAATCAGTTCAGTTGAAGGCGATTTAAACAAAAAAAAACAAGAATTCATATATATTTAATAAATAAACGTATGAGTTTATCTTTTTACAACCAATCCGTCTTCATAATGAAAGATCTGTTTATTGTTGAATGTAAATTTCACAAAAGTAAAGTAAATTGAATAGTCGACATCAAAATATTCTGGTTTTCTTTGGTTTATCTCCATAAAATGAACCATGATACTTGACTTTGGCCTGTAAACATTCATTCTAGCCAGAACTTCTTCTTTTTTTTTTATCTCCCTCCCACAACGGTAAGATGTGACACAAGGTCGGAAAGTGGGATTGGAAAGCCAGCGCCTACAAAAAAATGTCTGGTCAACCTCGTCGGCATTCCCCGGCGACTAGTAACAAACTAACCCCTTCTCAAAGGGCGAGAAGGCAAAGCCTGGGAAGGTGGAACTCCTAGAAGTGTACAGGACAATCCCTAAGACCGGTGGAATCAAGGCCCGAAGGCCAAGACGGTACCGGTCTATAGGGTGTGTAGAATTCATCGAAACAGACACTCCACTCTCATCTCAGCCAAAATGACTTATTTTTAATTTTTATTTATCTACCTCCCACAAGGTCGGGGAAAGTGGGATTAGATAAGCCAGCGAGAGGTGAGCACTCTGGCCATTTAAAAATTGCCTGGGCAGCCCCGTCGGCATTCCCCGGTAGGGGCGCCTCAGACAGTAAGCAATAAACTTACTCCTCCCCAAAGAGGGGAGGCGAAGCCTGGGAGGGTGCACCTCCTAGAACTGCACAGGACCAGACAACCCCTAATAGACCGGCGTAAATCCAGACCCAAAGGCCAGGACAATACCAGTCCATTAGGTGGGTTAAAAACCCGTGGTTCCGCAATTACAGCTTGCTCCAAATCACTTTCGAGTATGGAAGGCTACGGCGTAGACACCGGTTCCGCCGGCCATAATTCCCTCATTATTACAAAAAGAATTGTCATCAGAATTCGAAAGTGATAAAATGTTATAGTCTTAAGAATATAAAAAAAAACACTTGATAGAACTAATTATGAAGACAGTTTAAAAAGCATTACTGAGAACGACAACGTGTAGCGGGTTGCTCCGTGTTGCGTTCTAGACACATTTATATTGAAATGTAGAACGCATGTTGATTACGTATGCCACAACTGGATGATATGGAAGTTGACTGTGTTCATGTCAATAAGCAAATTGAGTCAATTATTATGGCCCCAGGTGGCTTATTTATGCCCATAAACCAAAGAAAAACGGTATTTTTCGACCGCGCCACTATTCTATAAATGAACCGATTCATTCATTCATAAAATGTTATCTTTTAACTGACCCTCGTCTCTCTTTTCGTATTTCGCAATCTTTTTCATTCATCCCATTCTAATCAATCCGTTTCCCGCCGTCCACACCCTGCACCCCCAACATTCATATACCCCCCCCTTCTCTTGATATATCCATCTACTTTCATTTTCAAGTACCTACTATTAATAAAATTGTGTGACCACTTCTTTTGTGTTTGTATTTTTGTGGCAAACCTAAATTATTTTGTTAACTTTACTATTGATCGCTTATTTATTGAAAACAAAAATGCAATAGTCTAAGATAAAGCTACAGTTTAAACATTCGGTGCTTCTGCTGTTTCGCCCCGGCATGTTAGGCCTCTCTTAAAACAAAAAAAAATAGCTAAAGAAATGTATACACTTTGTTATGTACTTACGTGGTAGCTGAAAAGAAAACGGTACACCAAAAATGACGCAAATTCATCCAGTGTTTATTAAATTAAAAATTAAAGATAAAAAACGATTTTATTATTCGGTAGCCATTTTTGTTAAACCAGTAAACAAAATGTGAGTTATCTCCCTTGCTTATCTCATAAGTGAAAATGTCTAACGATACGTAAGATCGTTTTTTTCTCTTCTTTTTCTTATAATTTAATAAATACTGGATGAATTTGCGTAAATTTTTTTGTACAATCTTATTTTCAGCTAATACATAAGTACATAACCAAGTTTATAGATTTCTTTAAATATTTTTATGTCGGGGTGAAACAGCAGAAACATAAAAAAATTCTATTAAAAAAGAACAATGTAATTATGAAATTAAAACTTCTAGAATGCATTTCGGTTTCTTCGTAAACAAACAGCCATTTTAATCTGTTATTAGTTAAATAAAAAAAAAAGAATTTCAGAAGAAAGCCATTTCTGGTCTTTCAATTCTCAGCAAATCCACGTGTATTAATAAAGTGAAAGTTTTTTAAAGCTGTTTATTCAATTATTTTATAAATAGATTCAAACAACATTACCATAACAAAATTAGTTATGGTTTTATACCAATCTGGTTAATAGCCAAACGCCAACGTAATAATTAAAGTTAACTTTCACTTTCACATTTAAAAAAGAATAATAATTTGATTAAAAAACAAAAAAACAACAACAATCCCAAAACAAGAGAGTAATTTTTTTTTTAAGCGAAACAGAAACGAAGTAAAAAGAGTCCCGGACAACGCCGGGTAAATACAACTAGTTATTCATATATCTCTCGTCTTATTTTTTTTCATTCCGACTCGAAGCCTATCCTTCGTATTCGCACCATACTACTTCAATTGTTGATTTACGCCGGTCTATGGGTCTGTCCTGTGCAGTTCTAGGAGGTCCACCCTCCCAGGCTTTGCCTCCCCTCTTTGAGGAGGAGTAAGTTTATTGCTTACTGCCTGAGGCGCCCCTACCGGGGAATGCCAACGGGGCTGCCCAGGCAATTTGTAAACCCCACTTTCCGACCCGACCTTGGGTCACATCTTACTTGTGGAAGTAAGATAAAAACTGGCCTTGTGCCTAACTCCTGGAGAGGAGTAAATCAATACTCTACTCTCATTCATTCTACATTTCTCCATCCATATTTCTACCTCTCTATTCCCTCTCACCCCTTTCCACACTATCTTTATATCTCCCCCATTCACCCCCTCACTCTCTCTCCGTTACCATCTAACTTATCTTTTTAATCTGGCCCATTATCATCACTATATTTTTCCATTCACACACTTCCATTCATAAATCTATATCTACTACTGCTATTACTACTATCAAGAGAAAAGTCACTTGCTCTAGTTTTTCATGTTACTTTGCGGCAATT
Organism: Sepiola atlantica; assembly: GCA_963556195.1. Classification (NCBI taxonomy): domain Eukaryota; kingdom Metazoa; phylum Mollusca; class Cephalopoda; order Sepiida; family Sepiolidae; genus Sepiola; species Sepiola atlantica. Next base: position 132,280,555 of record OY744528.1, on the reverse strand, counting down.
GGTCCCTCTCTTTATTGATGAATTCATATCCTACAATCATGAATGGATCTGTTGGCTGTTTTCTAGTTTCTACTTTTTCTTTTACATTCAAAATTAATGCGACAATTTACTTGCAATTATCACTATTTCTCTTTCTCCTTGCACTAATAATGATTACGAAAAGGGCATAATGACCTCCCCCAACTTCCCCTAAAACAGTTGCCTGTTTACGTAGTAAAATAAAGCAAATCAAACCGTTTTGGATTTTTTGTTTTAAATTATTTCTTTTAAAAGCAATAACTTTACGAGAGGAAAATGTCTGGGGGGGGGGGGCTCATTCCAATCTAAGGGTCGGGTCCCTAAGCAAGCCAGACCCTTGTGTCAGAATACGCCAGGGTTTACACCTATGTCAGCTATGCGTGAAAACCTACCTGATCAAAGTGTAGTATCTGTTCCGATGGATACTGCACGCCTGTCCTGTGCAATTCTAGGAGGTCCACCCTCCCAGGCTTCGCCTCCCCTCTTTGGGGAGGAGTAAGTTTATTGCTTACTGTCTGAGGCGCCCCTATCGGGGAATGCCGACGGGGCTGCCCAGGCAATTTTTAAATGGCCAGAGTGCTCACCTCTCGAGCGCTGGCTTTTCAAACCCCACTTTCTCGACCCGATCTTGGGTCATATCTTACTTGTGGGAGTAAGATAAAACTGGCCTTGTGCCTAACTCCTGAGGAGGAGTAAATAAAACCTACCTAAACTACGCATATATACACTGAACGGTTAAAGCCTAGTTTAGAGTCCTGAATATAATACGATAAAAAAATTGTGTATGGGCGATAAATATTGTTTCTTGTTGTTGTTTTTTGTTAAATATTAGTAAAAGAGGAACAATTTCGAGTTAAAATCTAATTTTACGTATGTAATCTTAAGAAGAATACGCTTGAAATGTGTAAATAATCGCTAGTTGAAAAAAATAGAGATATACCATTACTTATATTACTTCCGATTCTACGAAGAGTCCATTTTTTCCGGCTAACGATTATTTACATATTTCAAGCGTGTTTTTCTGAAGCTTACATGCATAAAACGAATTAGATTTTAACTCGAAATTGTTCCTCTTTTACTAATATTTAAAAAAAAAAAATGAACAGGAAACAATATTTATCGCTTATACACAATTTTTGTATCGGATTATGTTCAGGACTCTAAACTACGCTTTAACCCGCTGAACAACTATAGTGTTCGTGTTTTAATTCTAATTTTAATTCATTTGGGTCATTCGATTTTCAAAAATATAATGCTAAAAGTTTCTAAGAAATATAGCATTCCGATAATAGGGAATGTTCAGTAGGTGGAGTTGGTTTGGCCGGTCGGGTCGGTGGCTTGCAAAAATAATGCCCGTTTGTGCGCGACCCTAACTCTAATCTGAGGTCTGGTAATGCTGTGGAGTTACAAAGTCCTGGCAATGCTTTAGTTAACTTGACAAGCAAAAAAGGTAACAAGTAAAACACCAATTACTTAGTCTGTGAAAATATTCCAGAAGTGTCTGATAGCAAAGCCACAACTGAAGTTGCTTTCGATAATTATGAAAACGTGTGTAGCGATGAAATAAGATGTTGTGTAACAATGAAAACTCTGAGTAACCTTGGTTAACCATATAAGCAGCCTCAACTGGACTCCACAAACAAAAGGCCGAAACGGTTTGAAGGCAGACCATAAAACGATCCGGCATAAAGAATAATGCAATAAGTCGATTATTGACCATAATAAAACTGATCAATGGTAATGACGATGACAGGTTTAAAATAATAATGAAACATGCAAGACATGCTGACTTTCAATCGGTAGGTAATTTCGTCCCCTTTTTTACCACAAGTTCAGAGAACCAGTTCTTGAATAGGGTCCCCCGGGGCACAATGGGGCAATTTTAAGAAATTTTTTTTATGAATTTTGGTAAAAAAAATTCCCAATAGTGACTTTTTGCAAAATACAATGAGAAATAATATCTTGGGTGTCACCCTAAAGGTTAGAAAGAATTTGGCCGAGGTAATCCATGAGGTAAGGTGTTTAGGGCTGTCAACCAACAGCATCCAAAGTAAATTTAATCCAGGTGATTCGTTTTAACCTTATTTAAATCCCAATCCTCTGCTAAAACTCTGACTGCTGTATTTATCTATTTCATCTGCATGACATTTGTAGCAAATGAAATGGTGAGCGATTCAGAGATTTTAAAAGAGCGACTGCAGATTTCCGTTCACCACAGTTGACGTAATTTGATACACAAAAGCAAACTGCAGGAAATTGCACAACAGGTGCAATATTACAAGGTTGCATTAGTAGCCTACCGTCAAACGGGGTGACTTCGGACATCCATCAGTATAAAGTGAAATGGGGCCACAGTGGTCATGTAGATAATGTGGTTCTATCTAGGTCTGTAGATTTACAAACCCATTTGGCCTCGGCTGTAGAGCAGACTGTGAAAGTGTTTGTTTTTTTTGGGGGGGGAGGGGCACCTTTGATTGTGAAAGTGAGTGTATAAAGTTTCATTAAAATAATGGAGACAGGACTAACCACATTTCGAATGGTATTTGCGGCACTCAAACGAAAAGTAAAAAAACAAAATTCTTTCGTTGAACAGTTCTGATTTTAACTTGGCCAACTCACAGCAAGCAAAAGAATGGTCAATGGGAATGGAGTCCAGTAAGAGCATTAGGAATGATATAATTAAAAATGGCAGCAGCAGCAATTGTATCGCTGTTACGTGTTGCGAGAAAATAGAGTAAATCATAAAAAAAACGCATTGTGCCCCAGTATTCACATAAAAAAACAACAACTTAACATTCAATCTTTCTCTTTTTTGTTTCATTTTACTTCAGTCGAAGTTCTCAGAAATCAAGGGGGCCCCTTCCTGGGGCTAACACTTGATCTCTATATGAGATACATAAAATACTCCTTACAGTGTTCAACTAAAGTTCTCCTTTACCTGTCAAATGTTGAGTTAGTAAAGAAGTTAAGAATATTAATTTTCCTCTCCAATTGACTACTTAACTATGTTGTAGTATAATTTTCTTGTGGTCTCTTGGTCTTACCGAATTCCAGGACAAGAATTCATCTAGTCTGGTGGAGTATGCAGCTAAGTGTTGTTACATGAGGTAACGTCACCAGAAGGTGCACTATTCCTCGTGGTAACTATTGCATAGCTGTGTCAAAGAGATCTTATTTGGGCCTTGAATACTATGTTATTTTGAATATTTGGTCAGCATTTACTTATAGGTGTAAGTATCCACATGTCAGGTTGTCCTGACAAACCCTTGTACAGAGAGACCAGAGAAACTCGGGGATGGTAACAACAAAAAGGTGTTTATTTAGACTAAGCATCAATCGAAAAATCAAGTATTAGAAACCATTATATGTTAAACTGACATATAAATTGACCCCCTCCCCCATCTACTTAAAAATGAAAAATTCATGTTTTCAAAAAAAGATTTATGTGGAAATTTGATGCATCACCATCATCATCATCATATTTGGTTTAATGTTTATTTTATGTTAAACCGAATATGATGATGATGATGATGCATGAAGTTTCCACATCATAAAAAAAAAATAATAATCAGAAAATTTTTTTTTGATTACATTGAAATACCAAACGTTTACATATGGAGAATGGGCGTATTGCACTTTCCCAATCTCACTCCTACATGAAAATGTCTATAAAAAAAATCACTGGAAATTCCATTTGTATTGGTTTTAAAATGATTTCATTTAGAGCATAACAATTGTTGTGACGATCCCCTCACGTGGCGAACCATACAACGAGGATAGGCACACGCAACTCAGTTGCTAGGAACACGCTCAAGAAAGAAGGAAAAAAAACAAACTCTATTTTTGTTAGGAGGTTGCAAGAGGCTTTACAAGGCCTAGAACAAGGTAAGCACATTCACATTCACAACTACGAGTGTCAGATAAAAGTGTAGTATCTGTGCGTATGTTTTTTTTTGTTTTTTCACATCTATTTTGGCTTCTCTCAATTGAGGCCCGCGGGGGGGGGGGGGCGTTCTGTGTAAACAGATTAACTTTGTTTTAGCCTGAAATGTCGAATGGTATTGCATCCACCAAACTAAACCGACCTTGTATCACATCCTTCATATGCCGGGCAGTTGGTAAATGCTAGCAAGTAATTCACAACTTATTTGTTTCATTTTACTTCAGTCAAAGTTCTCAGAAATCAAGCCCACTTGATCTCTATATGAGATACATAGATATTCGAATATTCCATTAATGTTCTTTACAACTCAAACGTTTAATTAATATTCTTAACTTCTTTACTAAGAAGTTAAGAATATTAATTTTCCTCTCCAATTGACCTGCAAACTATGTTATAGTACATCTTTCTTGTGGTCTCTTGGTCTTACCGAATTCCAGGACAAGAATTCATCTAGTCTGGTGGAGTATCCAGCTAAGTGCTGTTACTTAAGGTAACATTACTTTAAAAAAAATGTTTTTTTAACGTAGTTGACCCCAAACAAGGCAGGCCGCCACTGTAGACGTAAGGGGCTACTGAGAAGAAGGTTGGGGGGGGTCAACCTAAGCTGGGATCTGCGCAGCGAGATGTCTGTTTACATTAATTTTAAATTTCTGCATGTCAGTACTGACGGGGAAACCGGGGCGGGGAGGGAGTTCCAGAGGCCAGCAGCACGAGGAAAGAAGCTATTTGAGTAGAAAGCTCTCCGGCATCTGGGGGCCTCCACAGTGAATGGATGGGATTTAGTTGATTGTCGAGTTGGTCTAGTGAATTTACGTCGAGGGGGCACTAGAGTAGCCAATTCATCAGAGCATAATCCATTCAAGTATTTGTAAAACAAGGTTCACCATTTATCATATGAGCCAGTGTACAGCCGTGTCGAGGGGATCTTATTTGGGCTTTGAATACTATGTTATTTTGAATATTTGGTCAGGGTTTACTTGTAAGATGAAGTATCCTCATGTCAGGTTATCCTGACAAACCCTTGTACAGAGTGAGCGAAGACACTCGAGGATGGTGTCTAGTCGGTAATTCACAACTTATTTGTTATTGCGTGTGAGTTCTAAAAAGAATTGCCAAAAAGGCAATGAATATGACAATGGTTGAGAGTTGGAACTCTGATGTCGGCGATGACCACTGTGTTGGTCAGCAGCGTCTCACATTCATGTCCACCAAAAAATGAAATGGATTTCTATAAAAGATTTCCTTTCTGCAGAATATGATTGCACATTGCATTTTTCGTGCACACAATAGTTTTTTTTTATTATTTACTGCGATAAATTGGGTAGTCATTAAAATTCGTTTTTTATCGTTTCTAAAATCTGCATTTTATGGGCCCCAAAGAACAGAAGTTCAAGACTAAGTGACAACATGTCGCTTAAAAAAAATTGTCTGTTTCCTCCTGCTTCTTTTATAAATCGAAAATTTGAATTTTAAATAAAAAATATTTTATTTAAAAAAAATATCTGCATTTGATTGGTTGCTTTACCGTTTTAAAAATGACAAATTTAAATGCATTCAAACAGTGGAAATATTTGACTCATAACTCACACGTACGTACCAAACCATACCACTTTTAATCGGATATTACACACCAGACTGAAGTTCAAGAATAAAAGAATAAGTGACAAGTCGCTTAAAAAAAAAAGAAACATTTTTTTTTGTCTGTATCCTCCTGATGAAGATTCTTTTATGAATCAAAATTTGAATTTTTAAAAAATATTTTATTTAAAAAAAAAAAATCTGTATTTTATTGGTCTCCTTACCGCTTTAAAAATCGAAACAAATTCAAATTATTAAAAAAAAATCAAATTATTTTAAATCTTAAAAATATCAATAAAAATAATTATTTAAATGTTTAAATCTTTCTTAAATGCATTTTTCACTGAGATATTCTTTATTTGATTCAATTTTTGTGTTTATTCAGTGTCAGCATTTAATGTACATACATATGTCTGTACACACCACAAACATGTATGTAAATTAGATGGCAAAATGTTAAATATATTTACTTGTATATAAGGATAATAAATTATAATACTTCTATATAATAAAAATAATAATAATATTAACAATAACAATAATAATAAAAATAATATTAATAATACCAATACTACTACTAATAAGTATAATCATAATAATAAAAATAATAATAATCATAATAATAACAAAAATAATAATAATAATCATAATAATATCAATAAAAATAATAATCATAATAATAATGTTAATAATATTAATAAAAATGACAATAATAATAATAATAATATTAACAATAACAATAATAACATTAAATGTTACCATCCATTTATGTCCCTATTCCACTACAGACGAAAGATTCAGCCATTGCCTTGGATGTGTGTGCGTTCGATTTGTCCACTCGTCTCGAGAATAAGACATGGTGTCATCAGCAAATATACCCATCTCGGATGTGATTCTATCAGGGAGGTCATTTATGAAAATCAGGAATAATAAAGGTCCAAGTATCGACCCCTGGGGCACATCAACATTAATGTGATGTTGTTTAGATGTGCGGCCACCAAGAACAACCTGGATCTTTCGAGATGACTGTCAGTGGAACGGGGTTGCCTCAATCCATATTGTTGGTCAGAAAGAAGTTTAGCATTTTCGAGGTAGTGGACTATCGCTAGATTGATTAATGATTTAAAGATTTTAGTGAAGAGCAGGAGGAGACTGATAGGGCGATAATTTTGTGGGGCAGTTCTTTCACCAGTGTTCTTGAAAACTGGTACCACAAAGGCAATTTTCCAATTGTCAGGGAAGCAAGTATGATTTTTGTCTGTAGCGGGAAATTTGGGATGGAGTGATTCGTGCAGCCCAAGGTGGAGTCTAAGGCACACACACACACCACTGGGCAAGAAGTTCAGAACTTATCTGTTGCTGTACAAACGACATCATGGTGGTTGGATAGCGGGGGGGGGGGGGGGGAATTGTTGATTGCCCGTTATTAACCACACTATTATAGATTTTCCTGAAATCACAAGTTCCTAATTTCTGCGACTCAATGCGTTTTCTGGTCACAGAATACCTACTTTTAACTGCAGCTGTTCTTGATACTATAAATGTTTGTCTATTTGTAGCTGACTTATGGCGGTTGAATTGGCAGAATGCTTGCTGCCTCTGAGCAATAGCAACTGCACAGGTCAAAGTGAACCGTTGGGGAGAGTGGGGCTTACTATAGAATTTCCGCTTAGGAACATATGCTTCTATGCCTGCTTTGACCCATTTTGTTACCTCATTTGTGCACTATTTAGCAGGGAGAGAAAAAGTTTTACTCCATAGGGGTCTCTGATGAGATCTTTGGATTCCCAATCAGTCTGTTGGTAATATCTTGTCGTTTTGAATAACAGTGCTTTGGTTTAGGGTTAGAGGCTTAAGGTGATCAGTGTTTCCGAGTGGACTATGGGTATCCGTTACACAAGCCTCGGGCAGGGTAGTCAAGAATAGGTTAAGAAGTGAAGCTTGCTGATCTTCACGATCTGGGCGGCGGGTCGAGAAAGTGACTGTTTATGAAAAGGAATGTGCAACCGAGAAACTATGCGTATTGTTACAAGCTGCATCTGTGTAGCTCGACAATTGAAGACAATCTCTGTGGTGGACATTAAAATCCCTAAATACATGGATTTGGATGCTCAGCTCTAAGGAGAGTGCTGCATCTACACTAGCAGGGTACAATCCTGGGTAGAAGGAGGACAGTAGATGAAATATCAGTAGGTAATACTGTGTTGTAAGGTTAATCTAAAGCACATGTAAAAATTATGAAACTGATGTCTTGTATGATTATTTTTTCTGATCTTTCAATGTTTCCCGCTTCTGTCTATTAACCTTTTGATTTGAAGACATCACTTAATCAATTCATTGTGAAAGATTGAATTCCCCATTTTTGTTAGTCCACTGTAGACCTTCAACGTGTAGGGATTCACCACGATTTTTCCGTTGCTGATATTAATCACAATCTATTCACAATCTGTCATGATCAATGCTGAGCACTACCTAGTGGTTGTCAAGATGTTTTGGGAAGAAGATGATGATGAGGAGGAGGTTGTGTTGTTGTGAGGGATGAACTCACATAAAGACAATCGGAAATAGAATGGGTGGGAGTGGCCAAAGAGACAAAAAAGGCCAGATATAGGATTTCCGATACGACTAAAGAGGTTTGGGGGTGAGAGTTTTTTACGACATTTGACAGGGGTATGTTAGTTTACGTCAACTTAAGTTAGTTTTATGACACTACGTTAGTTTACAGGACAGTTGACGAGTTGGTGACTTGGAGAGGAGACATACAGTTTGAAGTCAACTTCAGACGAGAGCAGATCGGGCAGACCCGAGATGTGCTGACGACTTCGGGTACCGACTTCGCGATGTGGTGTCACGCACACTCAGTTTCAACTGACTTATACACAATGTATCTGAGTTTGTGTTTTTCTTGTGAGTCACGTTGTTTTGTTTTTCTAAACTTGTAAACCAGTGCTGTGGAATAGCCGACATGGCCAGAACGAAAAATGAAGAAAAACAAAAGATAACCACGTCACTTACAATATTCGGGTTGACGGCGATTGTCGAGAGGTCTTGCAAATGTGTCTGAGTTATTAACATCATATCCGGGTGTGCTTGCAATATATGGTTGGATTGTAGGAAAAATTGTGAATTTTATTAACGATTCCATGGGCACCATTTGCGGGGGGAGGGGGAGGCACCCTTTAGATACTGTCATGTCTTATGGAATCAACTATACCGGGTTCAATTCCTATCGAATCTATTGTATCATTTATGCACTAATACCATTGGGAAAGGGATGAACCCATAATTATACTATTACTTTTACATACCTTGATGGGGGTTATAGATAATGTTAGCCTTTTTCGAGGGCCAAAGGTGAATCTGTTCCCTTGATCCTTTTCTTGGAAAGCTGGTACTTTCATGAACTTTTAACTTAAAATATACTTAATAAAATATACTTTATTAACTTAAAGTATATTTTATTAACTTAAAATATATTTTATTAACTTAAAGTATATTTTATTAACTTAAAATATACTTTATTAACTTAAAATATATTTTATTAACTTAAAATATATTTTATTAACTTAAAATATATTTTATTAACTTAACTACTGGATATCCATGTTCTTTAATTGTGAGTTGCTTCCGAGAAGGACACAAGGGGTCTAAATGCACCTACGTCTTCAGGCCTTACATGACAATCTAACATCACTAACATTCTGACAGCAACTGAAATCTCACTTCAAATCTTTTCCTATGTCACATGATTAAAGTTAAACTAACCAATCAACTTTCTATCACTCATACGGATCTTGAGCAGACTCCCAATGTACATCAGCCGAAACGTAGTCTTAATATGAATATCAGCGTTGATGAGGACAACAGTCCAAAGAAAACGATGTAAAAAATGACAACTCCTTATCCCTCCCCCCAATGACAACTCCTTACCCCCCCCCCCCAAAAAAAAACCCCAAAAAACAAAATGCCAACTCCTTATCACCTTCTTCAAGTGACAACTCCTTACCCTCCTTCAAATAACAATTCCTTATTCCCCCTTCCAAATCCTCCCTCCCAAAATATGACAACTCCTTACCCCCCCCCCCAAAAAAAAAAATATGACAACTCCTTATTCCCCCCCCCAAAAAAAAATATGACAACTCCTTACCCCCCCCCCCCAAAAAAAATATGACAACTCCTTATTTCCCCCCCCCCTCCAAAAAAAAAATATTTTAGATAAATCTGAATCTGATTGCATTTTTTTTTATTTTTAATTATTTCAGGTGAAAATGGTGCTTGCGTGGAAATGGCAAGATTTGTGCGGTAAAGGTAAGAACTTTACCGAATGGCGGGCAGGTGATTTTGGTTTCTGTTTTGAGCAGTTGGCCATCATCTGCCCAACCCACCTGATCTTAGCAGTGTGCAGCGTTTACTTTGCTGCAGCCGCCCAGGGAAGCAGCCGTAATTTAGGAGAACTTCTGTCCCCACCATGGTTTTTGCTACTACGAGTCGCATGTGCTCTACTTTTGATGTTGATCCCTGTAACAGGGGTCAGCTTATCGACACTGCTCAACTACCAGAAACTGAGTATCATGGACGGTGTGACTGAATGTATCATCGCTTTTACCTGGCTCACAAACCTGGTCTTCCTCTGGTATCTACGAGACGTCTACTGGCTTAGTCTACGTGGACCTGTCACTATGAACCTTGCCGTACTGCTTACACTAGCCTCTCGTGTCATCCAGACCCGTAGCGTGGCACTTCATCACCTCACCAGGCCGAACTTAAATAATCCGATTGAGGAATATACTGTATATATCTCGCTGTTTTTTCATTGCCTCTACCTCGTTTCTATCTTGCCGTCAAGGCGCCGAGAAGATGTCCCCGGTCAGTCGTTTCTCATCAATTATGATCCGTCAGAAACCGAACCCCTTATGTCTGAACATGTGCAAACTTACGGTGGAGTTCAGGTCGACCATACCCAGGTTGAGATCGCTGAAGACGGCTCTAGCTGTCTGTCGAAGCTTTCTTTCTATTGGGTGCAACCAATGATGCGGCGAGGTACCAAGGGGAAGATCGATTCCGTGTTGGATCTTCATTTTCTGCCGCGAAGACTTCGTACATGCACAATTGACCAGGCGTTCAACAATACTTTAACAGAATGTTTACTGAAACACCAACGGTCGCAGAGACTGACCGATCCATTCTGGGCCAACAGCGAAGAGTCGTTCGCAAATAACGAAGCGGTTCCACCGGTCGGTATACGAGATAGGTCGGCCCAGTCATTCTCTAAGAATGCCTTGTTAAAATCTCTCTACAAAGAATACGGTAAGGAATACCTGCTTATCGGATTGCTGAAAGTGGCGGCAGACGTCTTCAGTTTTGCCGGGCCGGTCTTATTGAACTACGTTATCATATACATGGAGAACAGCAAAGCAAAGGAAACGGATGGTATTTGTTACGCTTGCTTGCTTTTTTTAACCACTTTGTTTGGCACGTTCTGTTCATCTCAATTCAATTATCACGTAGCTGTGATGGGTTACAAAGTCCGAGGATCCATTATCACAACTGTTTATAAGAAATTGTTATCCGTCAGTCATGTGTCGCTATCAAAATTTAGTGCGGGAGAAATAATCAACTTCATGAGTACGGATACAAATCGGATTGTTAATTTTTGTCCAAGTTTCCACCAGTTCTGGAGTTTACCGTTCCAAGTTGCCATTGCTTTATTCCTGCTAAACCAGCAAGTGGGGCTCTCGTGTCTTGCAGGAGTCGCTTTTACACTACTCCTCATTCCAATCAACCGGTGGCTAGCACTCAAGATCTGTGATCTCAGTAAGCTGAATATGTCTCAGAAAGACATTCGTGTTAAGGTAAGTGGTACATTTTATCTTTTTTTTTAGCCTTTTCTTTCAATGTTTATTATTATTATTCTCTCTCTGCTCGCATATTTTTGCTAGTGCATATGATGAACAAACATATACTACACTACCCCTGCAAAGGAGGAGGTAATGCTGAGGAGGATGGTCTCATTGTCATGAACAGATGCTACACTACCCCTTCAAGGGAGGAAGTAATGCCCGGGAAGATGGTATCATGACAACAGGTACTATACTACGTCTTCAATAAGGAGGTAATGCCCAGGAGGATGGTATCATAACAACAGATACTATACTACCTCTTCAAGGGGGGAGATAATGCCTGGGAGGATGGTATCATGACAACAGAACAGATCCTACACTATCTCTCCCACCCCTCCGAATTGAGATAGTACATTAGTTTGAAATAGTTTCGCAAACTGAATTTCAAATTAAAAGATAGTAATAGTATAGTTCTGGCTTCAGACGGACAGATACCAAATCTCTATTCATAATAGAAGTAATGGTATAGTTTTGGCTTCAGACAGACAGATACCGAATCTCCATTTGTAATAGAAGTAATGGTATAGTTTTGGCTTCAGACAGACAGATACTGAATCTCCATTCATAATAGAAGTAATAGTATAGTTCCGGTTTCAGACAGACAGATACCAAATCTCCATTCGTAATAGAAGTAATAGTATAGTTCCGGTTTCAGACAGACAGATACCAAATCTCCATTCGTAATAGAAATAATAGTATAGTTCCGGTTTCAGACAGACAGATACCAAATCTCCATTCGTAATAGAAGTAATTGTATAGTGTCGACTTCAGACAGACAGATACCAAATCTCCATTCATAATAGAAGTAATAGTATAGTTCCGGCTTCAGACAGACAGATACCAAATCTCCATTCGTAATAGATGTGTCTATGCATCTTTAAAAGGGGCTCTGTCCGTCGGTCTGTCACGTTTCTGTTTGAAAAAACATTTTCATCACTAAATACACAGATTGAATAGACACATCTTAAAAATGGTTCCATACTTTTTGTGTTTACAGTTATACGTAAATAGGAATCCATGAGAATCCAGTTTGCTGTCTGATCCAGGTGTTTCTTTTTCTATCATGTAAACTGATGCCGAACATAATGCGTTCCATTTTGTACTGTGCCACTCTTAGCTTTTCCATCGCTGCATTATTAAGTGCCTATGCTTCACTACCGTATGTCATAACAGGCATGATGAACCAGAGTGTATAGCCACACAAAATACCGACCATCATGAATTTAAGAACAGTTAATCATATTTTAAGGAGCCCATTTATTTCCCCATGGAGGTTTATATTTGGGGTGGGGGGGGGGGCAATTTTACTTTACTGATACAGAAATGTTTCTATAAATATTCAAGATTGTGGCGAGAGGTTGATAACTGAATGATTTTTTTATTTTATTTAAGAAAGTCAATTTCTAATAAAAATGATATAAGCTTTAAAACCTTTGTATTAAACAAATCTTAATACGAATAAATCAGGTCGTGTAATTAAAGTATTTACATCATAAGTGAAAAGAGTAGAAAGTGGACGTTGGGATTTAGTTTCGGCAACTTCATAATTCTCCCCCCACCCCCACCCCACCCTATTTTCTCCTTTGGTCCTCATATTCCTTAACTGATTTTTCTGACACGGTTAGGGGCTCATTGCTGTTTTAAGGGACATCTGTTGTCTTGAGTGTGGAGATTTTCCATTCTCTCATAGTTTTCATCATTATTCAACTGTCACTATATGCATCCCATTAACCCTTATCCTCGAGTTATTTTTAGCCTTGATAAAAAATGACTCATTAGTTAAATAAAAAAAAAATGCAGTAGTTTTTCACAATACAAAGAGAAAGTTTTACTGTTCAATCTTTAGATGGGAGATTTTGTAGCAAAATACTGATTGTAAAATCAAATAATGGGATCAATTTACATTATACTTACAAAGAAAACTGAACGCCCCCTGCTAAAAATTGAACAAATAAATTTTTTTTTAAAGCATGATTTTTTTATAATGTGAAAATTTGGTGTTTAATTGGTATTATTGGTTTTATTGGTTTTATTGGTTTTATTGGTTTAATTGGTTTTATTCTGATGACTTTTCTTTTTTGAATTCAGTGTTGAACTGTGATTTAATATTTGCGATGTTTATCTTTCAGCACTTAATGTTAAGTTTTTGAATTACAAATGAAAAATAATTACATTGAACTTTTTCTCAGAATTTTTGAATTACAAATCGAAAACAATTAAATTGAACTTTTGTCTCAGAATTTTTGAATTACAAATGAAAAACAATTAAATTGAACTTTTGTCTCAGAATTTTTAAATTACAAATGAAAAACAATTAAATTGAACTTTTGTCTCAGAATTTTTGAATTACAAATGAAAAACAATTAAATTGAACTTTTGTCTCAGAATTTTTAAATTACAAATGAAAAACAATTAAATTGAACTTTTGTCTCAGAATTTTTAAATTACAAATGAAAAACAATTAAATTGAACTTTTGTCTCAGAATTTTTTTTAATTATTTTAAAATTTAAAAAATATTACCTGTTTTTTTTTTTGTTTCCAGATGATGAATGAAATTTTATATGGTGTGAGAGTTGTCAAATTTTATGCCTGGGAAAGTTATTTTCATAACAAAATTAACAAGTTGCGAGATGACGAACTTGGCAGTTTAAAAGTTCGAAAATATCTCGATGCGGCCTGTGCCTTCTTCTGGGCTACGACTCCTGTTCTTATTGCTTTTCTCACTTTTGTTACATATACGTTACTGGGAAATCAACTCACAGCTGCAAAAGTAAGTGGACGATTTAATATATCATTCATATATATATATATATATATATATATATATATATATATATAAATTTATTTCAATTGCCATTATACATTGGTTTGATCTTCCATTGATACCTTCAGTTTCACGGAAACACTGGAAACTCAGCCTGCAAGACTAAAAATACCAATGATATGCTCTTGCACGAATAATGGAGCACTCTGGTTATTTCTCCTATTACACTATATATATATATATATAATGTGAAATAAAAATTTGAACAATATTGCATTTTACCATATTTTAATTCTGATAACTTATTTACTTATCTAATATATATATATATATAATAAGGAAAATTTTTTTTTTAAATGGACAACGCAATTTTTTTATGTTTTTTAAAATAAATTAATTATTTACTTTAAAAACTTGAGTACTTTCGGTGATATACACCCTTGTCAAAAGTATAAGCATATTTTTTTTTCTCTTCTTTTTTCGTTTAATCCTCCTTGATTGAGATATATTTATCGCAGTCAAGTTGAAATTCGTCTTGATGTTATCGACGATTAATGTTGATATGCCGCAAGTTTTTAAAGTAAATAAATCATTTATTTAAAAAAAACATAAATAAATTGCGTTGTCCAGGTTTTCAAAATATTTTTGAAAAATATTCTCCTTATTATTGCCATTTCAGCAACGTTTCCATGTGTGACTTTTCAAACTATATATATATATATATATATATATATATATAATGCGTTTTTTATGAAGAATATATATTTTTTAAGCGCATAATCCTTATAATATCCAAAATGTTTCCTTCAAGCTATATATATATATATATATATATATGTATTACAGAAGATCAGAACAACATCGGTTCCATCGTTTCAAATCCTAACAAAGGAGACCTGTCATAGGCTTCTTTACTAGCGGCTCACAAGTGTGACTTTCTGACAATATTTTGATTATCTGCTTTATTTTAATTTCCGTGAATTTTTACTAATTCCATATTTCTACCTGCAAATTCTGCTGATATTTTAGTCACGGGCTAGCAAAAACAGTTTTTTTTTCCTTTTGATCTGTAAAATTTATGTCGATATCATGCTAATGTCATGCTGATCTCTGATCGCTTCTACCACACCTCTGACCTCGGAGATTTAAAATTCCAGAAAATTAAGAATTTTTTATAATCACTGTATTTCCATGATAGGAATCATTACCCGTCAGGTTTTCATAATTTATTAAAATTCTTACTGTGAAACTGGATAATGCTTATTGGGTACTGTTATAGATGACGCGCCTCATTTCCGTGACTTCGCGTCGACAACGATCGGGCAGGTTGCAGAAGCGCCCGAGCACTGACGGAATAATAACATTTTTCTTTCTTTTATCTTATACAAAAAAACATTGACAAAATTTTACCCCCCCCCCAAAAAAAAAAACATTACTTCCACAAAAAAAAATGATTTTTATTTATGTATTTTTTCTTTGAATTTATTCATCTTATATTAGCGTCTGCCAGTTTTCCAGTTAGAGCTTGGCAGTTTGAATGCAAGGCTTGGCTATCACTAAGAACGGGAGCCCTAACCCTAATGGGAACCCTAACAAATTTATTTGTCTTATATTATCGCCTGCATGTCTTCCATTAATGCTTAGCGTTTTCATCCTGCCCGATCGTTGCCGACGCGAAGTCACGGAAATCAGGTGCGTCATCTATAACAGCACCGTTTATTGTCTTCAAATAGGATTTCATTATTATTTCATAAACATTTTAATGATCAATACAAATATAGTGTAAATATTTCAAAAAAAGTAAACTTTAAACAAATAAAATTCGAACCTAAAAAATTATACATACATGAATAAACGTGTTTTTTATAACCTACAAACTTTTGTCAAGAGTTTTTTTGTTGTTTATTTTTGCCACCAGGTTTTTACATCGTTGTCTTTGTTCGTGATGCTCATTGCCCCCCTGAATGCCTTCCCGTGGGTGGTAAATGGAGTGATGGAAGCCTGGGTCTCACTGAAGAGGGTGCAGCAATTCATCTATCTGGCCAACATCGACCATGACCAATACTACTTAACCTACAAATCCGGTAATTTCTTTCTTGAAATGATTCCCTAGAATTTCTTTCTTGAAATGATTCCCTAGAATTTCTTTCTTGAAATGATTCCCTAGAATTTCTTTCTTGAAATGATTCCCTAGAATTTCTTTCTTGAAATGATTCCCTAGAATTTCTTTCTTGAAATGATTCCCTAGAATTTCTTTCTTGAAATGATTCCCTAGAATTTCTTTCTTGAAATGATTCCCTAGAATTTCTTTCTTGAAATGATTCCCTAGAATTTCTTTCTTGAAATGATTCCCTAGAATTTCTTTCTTGAAATGATTCCCTAGAATTTCTTTCTTGAAATGATTCCCTAGAATTTCTTTCTTGAAATGATTCCCTAGAATTTCTTTCTTGAAATGATTCCCTAGAATTTCTTTCTTGAAATGATTCCCTAGAATTTCTTTCTTGAAATGATTCCCTAGAATTTCTTTCTTGAAATGATTCCCTAGAATTTCTTTCTTGAAATGATTCCCTAGAATTTCTTTCTTGAAATGATTCCCTAGAATTTCTTTCTTGAAATGATTCCCTAGAATTTCTTTCTTGAAATGATTCCCTAGAATTTCTTTCTTGAAATGATTCCCTAGAATTTCTTTCTTGAAATGATTCCCTAGAATTTCTTTCTTGAAATGATTCCCTAGAATTTCTTTCTTGAAATGATTCCCTAGAATTTCTTTCTTGAAATGATTCCCTAGAATTTCTTTCTTGAAATGATTCCCTAGAATTTCTTTCTTGAAATGATTCCCTAGAATTTCTTTCTTGAAATGATTCCCTAGAATTTCTTTCTTGAAATGATTCCCTAGAATTTCTTTCTTGAAATGATTCCCTAAAATTTCTTACCATCAAACTGGCGTCCTCATCTTGAAATTGATGAGATCACCAGCACACCAATTCTGCATCTGTGAAATTCAAGAAATGTTTTTCTTTTCATTAAATCCTTCAACCTAGATATTATTTTCACGGCTTTATGGGGAGGCAGTCCTTTTGTTGGTGGGAAGGCAAACTCTCCATCCCCAAACTTTGGAATGGAATAAAAAAAATTAAGCCACAGACAAAATTTGTTTTATTTTGCAATAAATGACAATGTTTTGAGTTTAGCTATCAATCTAATAATCCAATGATATTGAGCTTAGTGTTTATCTGAGATGTCAACAATTATTATCGGTTATCTAAAATGTCTACACTATTGAGATTAGCATTTATTTAAAACGAGTGTACACTTTCTGTCAAAAATGACAGAAACGAGTTATGCTTCGCCAGTGTTCGCACTAATATTCATATAAAATAATGTCTGAATCGGTGAAGTTCTAAGAAAAAAAACATCTCATAAAAAAAAAAGGGTTCTTATTCGAATTGATGCACAAGTGAAATATGGCAGTTAAAAATAAAATAACAGAAAAACTTCTGAATATACTAACGTATCAGTCAAAAGTGTCTGTGTACACCAAAAATTACGGAAAAATATCGAGTGGAATTTTAGTAATAAATGAAATTAATTTACTATTCAGAGTCTACGAATTCTGAACCACAAAATCGCGTTGCGTCTTCATATTAGAAGGGAGAGAATCTTCTACGATGTGCTGGCTTAAAGACACAAAATGGCGTCGCTTCAACGTAGAATCGGACATATCAGAAAAAACTGCTTTTTTTTTTCTAAAGTTCCACTCGATAGTTTTCCGTTATTTTTGGTGTACACAGACACTTTTGACTGATAAGTAAGTATATTCAAAAGTTTTTCTGTTATTTTATTTTTAACTGCCATATTTTACTTGTCCATTAATCTGAATAAGAACGATAGAAAGAAAAATGTATAAATCAATATAGAAAGCAAAAAGAAAACGTCTCATTGTGGAAATAGATTGAAGGTGGGGGTTGTCTGACTTGCTATTTGCTTTCTCAATTCCCTTAAATACTTAAAATAGATTCGTCCGGCAGTTTTTTTACTCGCTAAGTTTTGTGTGACGGGACTGATATATATATATATACATGTTATCTTTATTATAGAGTGGTGGATGAAAATGTTATTTATTTCCACTAAGGAAAGTAGATAAACAGTTGTTTCGTTGATAATAAATCAAGGGAGGCACGAGAGCGCTCTATCCCTTAATAGACTTCAAAAACGGCCTATGCTGGAAATCTCATTTCTTTGATCAATCATAACTCAAAAACCAATAAACCAAATTAGTTAAAACTTTGCACAAAATTCTTATTTGATAGGTTCTATAAGTGTGTAGAATTTCAGCATCATTAGTCAAGGCAACCCAAAGATCAAGAAAGTTCAATCATGAAATCATGTTATCTGTGTGTACGTACGTACGTATGTGCCACCTTGTATCTCATCAACTATTTGATGGATTCAGCTGATTTTCGGCAGAGATAGAGGTTTTAGGGTCTAGTTGATGGCATTTTAATTTCAGTTTACCATATACCTTAGTTTTCCAGAACATTCCAAAAAAACTTATGAGAAGGCATTGTATTGAAGCATAGCCTTTACAAAAGTAGTGACATTCCATGAAAAATGCCAGTATACTGAAATCATATGCCCTTAATCAGGTTAAGATGAAAATTCATATACACTAAATGTACAAAAGCAAGGAAATTCCCAAATTTTTACACTTTTATTGTCATTAAGAGTATGACTACATATCAACCAAACCATTTCATTATCACTACAGTATAAATCTCTATGCATGAGTGGATGAAGAAAAATTCCTACCAGTAAAATACATAGCCCTGTTGTGCTCGCATACCCTTAATGACACTAAAAGTGTCAAAATTTGGGGATTTCCTTGCTTTTGTACATTTAGTGTATATGAATTTTCATCTTAACCCTATTAAGGACATATGATTTCAGTATACTGGCATTTTTCATGGAATAATTTTATACAATCATTCTTCTATTACTCGGGATGGGGAAGATGCTCCATCTCCAAGATTTTAAACTTGCCTCCAATTGAACCCCCCCCCCAACTTAGTTTTCATCCTATAATGTAGAAGTATAGTTGCTGAAGATTATTAAAATATACGAGACGACATTTGACCCGTTTGGTCAACGTTGGTACATTGCATATTATTGTATACATTTTGTGCTCTGAACCGATTGTCATGGTAAATAGATTTCAAAGAGTTTAAAATTTTAAGAAAAACTCAAAAACCTGGGCTTAAAGAATTTTGAAAGGATCTTTATTTTTTATGTCTTTTGACTATATCGTTTTAATTGTGCTTACCATCGTAAAATCGCTGACTGAATTTGGTTTATTTATGTTTAGTTTTTTTTAAGTCTTATATGAAGTTTTATTTACTTTTGATCAGAGATACAAGTGAAAAGAAAAAAAGATCTTTTAGACTATTTTTTTGAAATTGTTTAGATTTTCCCAGAAAAAAACTGAAGAAAAAAGTTAATCTTGGAATAATTCCTTGATCTTTTTCTTTCCGTCGCCATTTTGTTTTTTTTATGTTTAGTTTTTTTTAAGTCTTATATGAAGTTTTATTTACTTTTGATCAGAGATACAAGTGAAAAGAAAAAAAGATCTTTTAGACTATTTTTTTGAAATTGTTTAGATTTTCCCAGAAAAAAACTGAAGAAAAAAGTTAATCTTGGAATAATTCCTTGATCTTTTTCTTTCCGTCGCCATTTTGTTTTTTTTATGTTTAGTTTTTTTTAAGTCTTATATGAAGTTTTATTTACTTTTTGTCAGAGATACAAGTGAAAAGAAAAAAGTTAATCTTGGAATAATTGATCTTTTTCTCTCCGTCGCCATTTTGTTTTTTTGTGTTTTGTTTTAATTACTGGTTTAATTAAATTAATGATTAAGTACAACTACTTAATCATCTTAAATATTGTTGCAATAATAAATAACTTTATTTTAAATGCAATTCCTTTGCAATTTAAATCGAATCAATTCAATGTCTCAAAAATGTAAATTAGTCCTAGTAAAATATACAATATTGTAAATTGAGAGTTTGATGTGTAAATGAACAGACCGAGATGCCCCCCTCCCTAAATCAGCAGCAGCCATGGCTGCTTTCAAACGTACGTACATGTCCACAGACTTTTAGTATAGATATGTATTGTAATAATTTCTTATTTTTAAGTCTTGCCTCTCCTTACACACACATTAATCATTGGAAGAAACACCATTGTTAGACTTTTCTTGAATATCTTTCTTTTTCTCCAGAGGAACCGAATGCCGAGGATTGTCTCAGTATCAGCCAGGGCTCATTTACTTGGAATAATTTCGCAACACGAGATGAAAATTCTGATGCCGATGCTGATGTTGAGGAATCAGAAGTTCCACGGACAATGAAACTTACCGATATCAATTTGGATATCAAGAAGGTAGGATAACCTCATGTTATTATACATTAAGAACTAACTTACCTCATTGCTAGACTGTAGGAAAATGGAAAAGCTATATATATATATATATATAATATTAGCTGCATGTCCTTCATCAGTGGCTGGTGCTACCAGATCAGGCTGTCTAAAGATACCAACTTCCTTACCCAAAATGCACCAAACATTGATGTTATTCTTTTTTTCCTTTCCCTTTGCAAAACTCAATCATGTTTTACAAAACCAAAAACAAGAACAACAATTTTTTTTCTACAAAACAACTAAACCAAACACAATGAATAAATATTTGAAGATATATAGAACTTGAAGCATAAAAACCTTTACCAAAATGACCGGATTCGGCATTAAATAACCTGAAAAGGGTTGATGCCATGAAACAAAACGACCAAACCTTCATCAGTGAACCTAAAAAGTAAAAACTACAGTAATTTGTATTTATGCATCCCAGGGATACATCTCAATTTTCACCATTGGTCAGTTGTATGCTACTAATATTATTTCTAATTTCTCAGCTAATATTATTTCTCAAAATAATCAGATTTTCTAATTTCCAATTAAAACGTATTCCCTCTGTATCCAATTGCATTTTTCTGAGACATTCACAACGATTTTTGAGTGATGTGTTCAGTGAGGGGGGGGGGAGGAAAAGAGGGAAAGACGAACTGACATTTAAAAAAACTATGATCTGACTTCCGATGCAATTCTCTACGTATATAAGAATCGCATACGTCCTAAGATGAAATACTGCTGGCACAGCAGTATTTCATCTTAGGACGTATGCGATTCTTATATACGTAGAGAATTATTTCATCTTAGGACGTATGCGATTCTTATATACGTAGAGAATTATTTCATCTTAGGACGTATGCGATTCTTATATACGTAGAGAATTATTTCATCTTAGGACGTATGCGATTCTTATATACGTAGAGAATTGCATCGGAAGTCAGATATTTTCTCGAGCGATAGAAGGATCCAACCATATTTCCAGGATCATTAGCAACAGATTGGATATTGGAGTGTGTGCGTTTTTTTGTTTTTTTTGTGTTTTTTACGAATGAGTCATCATTTATCAAGGCTAAAATCCACACGAGAAGAATCAGGGTTAATGAGATGGATAGATTGATAGTTGAATGATGAAGAATATTATGAAAGGATTTAAAATGATGAAGAATATTATGAGAGGATTTAAAATGATGAACAAAATTGGATTCGTTATGAGGATGGTTTGTGGCAAGTATTTGTTGACATTGGGTTTGAAGACGACCGTGTTGTAGTCTGCAGATGGAAAGTTCTTGGAAAGAAACTCTGTTCATGGAAATCCCATTTGATGTTAACCACATGAAGAGAGGGTTAAGGTTCTTTACAGTGGTTGTAGATGATGTGTTCTTGTTGTGATATTTTACAGGGAGACACCAGAGATTGAAGTCTAGCACGTTGCATGGAAATAATGATAGAGTCGAGAAAGCTGAGAAACGTCTGTTCTGTGAGAATGAGGCCATAGAGAACAGAAGAGATAATCCCCCACGAGATTACAAAGAAATAGTGCTCCGAGCAGTACCTCCCCAGATGTGGCAGCAGTACCTCCCCATCTTAGGACGTATCTGCCTCTTAATAATAGATAGAGGATTGCATCAGGAGTCAGGTACTTTGGGGAGCAGTAGAATGATCCATTTTTCTAGCAACAGATTGGTTATATAAGTCTTCCATTTTAGATCTGGAGTGAAAGTCAGTTCTAGGAGCTTATAAAAACAATGGGATTCCTTTGAAACAACCTTTCCTTTATACATATTCATTTAATATATTTCATTTCATTGACTACCTTTTTTTTTCAGGGCATGTTTGTTGGTGTGATTGGAAAAGTGGGATCCGGCAAAAGCTCTTTGCTGTCGGCCATTCTTGGAGAAATGTCTAAAAGCCAAGGCAATATCCAAGTAACCAGCAGCTTATGCAATAATGGCTTTGCCCTTGCTCCACAGAATCCTTGGATTCAACATGACACCATCATGGCTAACATCATGTTTGGTCAGCCATTTAATCTGAAAAAGTACGAAATGGTCATCCTTGCCTGTGCCTTGGATGTTGACTTTAAGGTAAGTCTTGTTTAACTTGTTAATGATATGAAATTATGCAATGACAGTTATTCCCCTTTGTTAATATGAATAGCGAGATAATTACTGAAGGAGCGGGCCTGATTGCGATAAATATAATCGTACATTTCAATCTAATTCTATTGCAATTGTATGAACGAAAGCAAAACTATAGGTCAGAAAAAATATATTGAGGAAATAAAGTCTTAGCAATAATCAAGTTTGTTATAGCAGAAAAATAATAGATCTTTTTGGTGATTTGCAGCAATCGTAATAAATCCATGAATAGTTCCGGTAAACATCGGTGCACATATCCAATATCCATTTCTAGTGAAGAAATAAGCCAGAGCGAAAGAGACACCGAGTTGTGTCCAGCGTGAGCAATAAACTCCCTTTAAGTTGAACTGTGCTTTGAATAGTTCCATCATGAGTTATCTCCCCTTCAATAATTGATAGGCTGGATAAAAGTGGTTATCACCATAAGTGACGCTATTACTGCTTTTTTTTCATTGCAATGGAGGCACTCACTAATTTGTATACGAATGGTGGTTTTTCGTTTGTTTGTCATTCATTATCTCTGATGAAGGCCAGATACATAAACACATTGCTAAACTTGCCAAGAGGGCTGGGGGTGTCTTAGCATCACTTAGCAAAACCTTTGTTAGCTGATCTCCAGCCGTCTATTTAAAACTTTATACAGCTATGGTGTGACCACACTTAGGGGTTCTAGACTGACGATATTAATTCTATCTCGCTCAGAATCTTGACCACCTGTAAACCATTCAGAGATGTGCAACCAAGCGAATATCTTCCATCGGACACCTGCCATACCCTGAACACTTTACTTCTCTGATCTTGGATTCATTGAATCTCTGACAACTCGCAACTGATTTACTAAACACCCACAAAATTATTAACCATCCTGCCAACAAGCCAAAGCATCATTTTGATGTCCATGTGTCTAACACGTGTGGACATGCCTACAAAGTCAGAAAACAGCAAAACAGCTCCCCATGACTTTTTCACGCTCAGAATTGATGAAACGAATTGCCTGTATCAATTGTTGGCCGCATCCTTTAAAACCCTCTCCGGAAATAGTCAAAACTCCCCCTTCCTTATGCCTTTATTTATCTTCCTCCCACAAGGTAAGATGTGACACAAGGTCGGGAAAGTGGGATTTGAAAGGTCAGCGCCCAAGAAGGTGAGCACTCTGGCCTGCAAAAAGTGCCTGGGCAGCCCCGTCGGCATTCCCCGGTAGGGGCGCCTCAGGCAGTAAGCAATAAACTTACTCCTCCCCAAAGAGGGGAGGCAAAGCCTGGGAGGGTTGACCTCCTAGAACTGCACAGGACAGACCCATAGACCAGCGTAAATCAAGCCCCGAAGGTCCAGACGATACCAGTCTATGGGGTGAAGTATCAATCGGAACAGATACTACACTTTGATCCTTATGCATGCACACATGTATATCATAACTCATACACTGTTCATTTCTACATTATCCGCTGTACTACACATTCACTTTGTTTTTTTTTATTATTATTATTATTATTATTATTTTTATTATTTTTATTATTATTATTATTATTATAAGATTGACATTTATCAATCGAAGTCAGTTTGCTGCTGTTAGTGTTCAAGAGTGTGGAGGCTCACAAAAAATAAAAAGCGAAGTAGAAGAGAAAGTTATTTTGACGCCATATTCATGTTGCCACAAATGATCATAAATGACGACATATTCATGTTGCCACAAATTGTCATAAATGACACCATATTCATGTTGCCACAAATGATCATAAATGACGACATATTCATGTTGCCACAAATTGTCATAAATGACGCCATATTCATGTTGCCACAAATTGTCATAAATGACGACATATTCATGTTGCCACAAATTGTCATAAATGACGCCATATTCATGTTGCCACAAATTGTCATAAATGACGACATATTCATGTTGCCACAAATTGTCATAAATGACGCCATATTCATGTTGCCACAAATTGTCATAAATGACGCCATATTCATGTTGCCACAAATTGTCATACATGACGCCATATTCATGTTGCCACAAATTGTCATAAATGACGACATATTCATGTTGCCACAAATTGTCATAAATGACGCCATATTCATGTTGCCACAAATTGTCATAAATGACGACATATTCATGTTGCCACAAATTGTCATAAATGACGACATATTCATGTTGCCACAAATTGTCATAAATGACGACATATTCATGTTGCCACAAATTGTCATAAATGACGACATATTCATGTTGCCACAAATTGTCATAAATGACGACATATTCATGTTGCCACAAATTGTCATAAATGACGCCATATTCATGTTGCCACAAATTGTCATAAATGACGACATATTCATGTTGCCACAAATTGTCATAAATGACGACATATTCATGTTGCCACAAATTGTCATAAATGACGCCATATTCATGTTGCCACAAATTGTCATAAATGACGACATATTCATGTTGCGACAAATTGTCATAAATGACGACATATTCATGTTGCCACAAATTGTCATAAATGACACCATATTCATGTTGCCACAAATTGTCATAAATGACGACATATTCATGTTGCCACAAATTGTCATAAATGACGACATATTCATGTTGCCACAAATTGTCATAAATGACGCCATATTCATGTTGCCACAAATTGTCATAAATGACGCCATATTCATGTTGCCACAAATTGTCATAAATGACGCCATATTCATGTTGCCACAAATTGTCATAAATGACGACATATTCATGTTGCCACAAATTGTCATAAATGACGACATATTCATGTTGCCACAAATTGTCATAAATGACGACATATTCATGTTGCCACAAATTGTCATAAATGACGCCATATTCATGTTGCCACAAATTGTCATAAATGACGCTATATTCATGTTGCCACAAATTGTCATAAATGACGACATATTCATGTTGCCACAAATTGTCATAAATGACACCATATTCATGTTGCCACAAATTGTCATAAATGACGACATATTCATGTTGCCACAAATTGTCATAAATGACACCATATTCATGTTGCCACAAATTGTCATAAATGACGACATATTCATGTTGCCACAAATTGTCATAAATGACACCATATTCATGTTGCCACAAATTGTCATAAATGACGCCATATTCATGTTGCCACAAATTGTCATAAATGACGACATATTCACGTTGCCACAAATTGTCATAAATGACGACATATTCATGTTGCCACAAATTGTCATAAATGACGACATATTCATGTTGCCACAAATTGTCATAAATGACACCATATTCATGTTGCCACAAATTGTCATAAATGACGACATATTCATGTTGCCACAAATTGTCATAAATGACACCATATTCATGTTGCCACAAATGATCATAAATGACGACATATTCATGTTGCCACAAATTGTCATAAATGACACCATATTCATGTTGCCACAAATGATCATAAATGACGACATATTCATGTTGCCACAAATTGTCATAAATGACATCATATTCATGTTGCCACAAATGATCATAAATGACGACATATTCATGTTGCCACAAATTGTCATAAATGACGACATATTCATGTTGCCACAAATTGTCATAAATGACGACATATTCATGTTGCCACAAATTGTCATAAATGACACCATATTCATGTTGCCACAAATTGTCATAAATGACGACATATTCATGTTGCCACAAATTGTCATAAATGACGACATATTCATGTTGCCACAAATTGTCATAAATGACGCCATATTCATGTTGCCACAAATTGTCATAAATGACGCCATATTCATGTTGCCACAAATTGTCATAAATGACGCCATATTCATGTTGCCACAAATTGTCATAAATGACGACATATTCATGTTGCCACAAATTGTCATAAATGACGACATATTCATGTTGCCACAAATTGTCATAAATGACGACATATTCATGTTGCCACAAATTGTCATAAATGACGACATATTCATGTTGCCACAAATGATCATAAATGACGACATATTCATGTTGCCACAAATTGTCATAAATGACACCATATTCATGTTGCCACAAATGATCATAAATGACGACATATTCATGTTGCCACAAATTGTCATAAATGACGACATATTCATGTTGCCACAAATTGTCATAAATGACGACATATTCATGTTGCCACAAATTGTCATAAATGACGCCATATTCATGTTGCCACAAATTGTCATAAATGACGACATATTCATGTTGCCACAAATTGTCATAAATGACGACATATTCATGTTGCCACAAATTGTCATAAATGACGACATATTCATGTTGCCACAAATTGTCATAAATGACGCCATATTCATGTTGCCACAAATTGTCATAAATGACGCTATATTCATGTTGCCACAAATTGTCATAAATGACGACATATTCATGTTGCCACAAATTGTCATAAATGACGACATATTCATGTTGCCACAAATTGTCATAAATGACGACATATTCATGTTGCCACAAATTGTCATAATTGACGACATATTCATGTTGCCACAAATTGTCATAAATGACATTTTTGTTTCTGGACCAAAAAACAAGAATCGGCTTTGTCTCTTTTCTTTTTTTTTAAATTTTCTTATCTTTTTTTTTTTCTGGGTGCCAGACATTCACCAGCTATTTCAGACACTCCAGCCGAGAGATCTTTTTAAGATTCTAACCGTCCCTTTTAAGTGCAATTGTTTGTATTTCACTTGCACTCGGTTCACCCGGTATATTCGCCAGATAGTTTTTGAAATTCTTTTTCATTTGTCCGGTTGCTCCTATAATTACTGGGATGATGGAGATTTTCCTAAGATTCCAGTTTCTGTTCATGTCGTACATAAGACTGACTTCAACTAGGGTTGCTACTTTCCCCCTTTTGTCCCATATCACGATGTCAGGTTTAACGGCTCTGTTTTCTAGATATGTAGCCGTAGGGATTGTGTTCGCATATTCTTCAGCAAACTTGAATTATTCTGTGCAAATGAAGAACCATAATTCTGTGCTCCGATGAACTGGCTGCTCTGGTGCCCCCCCCCCCCCGATGTAAATACACCAGACCAACCCGACAATCAGCTAAATCCCATCCATTCACTGTGGAGGTCCCCAGATGCCAGAGAGCTTTCTTCTCCAATAGCTTCTTTCCTCGTGCTGCCGGGCCCTCCCTGCTCCCTGTTTCCCCAAGTGTACCGACAAACAGAGGTTTAAAACTAATGTAAACAGACATGTCGCTGCACAGCTCCCAACTTAGGATGACACCCCAAAACCTACACCCTAATTCTCAGTAGCCCCTTACGTCTACAGTGGCGACCTGCCTTGTTTGGAGTGAAATATGTTAAAGAAAAAAAAAAATGAAGAACCACATGTTTCATAGGAATATTGTTTGCTGCACATTCGATGCATAGAGATGTATCGAATGTGCAGCAACAAAAATGACTTGGCAGAAAAGGATGAGTTACATATTGCACAAAAATGTTTTTTTTTTCTTTGTTTCTGTCTCTTGTTTTCTGTTGTTTTTTAAAACTTTTTCGATCATTTACTCACATTATAAATTTATCAGAAAGATTAGAAGCAATCACAAAATGTGTGAATGTTTCTTGTCTGATTGTCCAGATATTCAAACATTTTTTTTCCTCCCCGTAAAAATCTTTTCTACTTGTAGATTCTGCAATTTGGAGACAAAACAGAAGTAGGAGAAAATGGAGTGACCTTGAGTGGAGGTCAAAAGGCCAGAATCTCCCTTGCGAGGGCACTCTACCAGGTATTTCTGTCTTCTTTCGTTTCTCCCACCCACCACCACCAGTTTTCATGGGAAGGGGTTATTATCAGATCATTGAGTGTGGCTTCTGTCCGTGAAGGGAAATTTAGGAGAGACTGGTTTGTGGGATCTAAAGTGGAGTTCAAGGCGAATCACCGAGCAAGCAGTTCAGCCTTCTCTGTTGCCGTGCAAGCGGCATCATGGCTGTTGGATAATGGAGGAATTGTTGATTTTCCATTATTCACCGCACTATTATAAATTTTCTAGAAATCGCGAGTTCCTAATTTCTGCGCCTTAATGCGTTTTCTGATCATTTCGGTATATCTTCTCTGCAGTCATTTCGCTCTTACAATGATTTTGAGCTTCTTGCCTATTCGTATCTGATTTATGGCAGCTGTATCGGTGTAACGCTTTCTGTTTCTGCACAATGGCAGCTGCACAGTTTGAAGTGAACCATTTGCGAAGAGTGGGGCTTGCTATAGAATTTCCGTGTGAGAACATGTGCTTCAATACCCGCTTTCAGTTGCCTCATCTATGCACTGTCTAGCAGGGAGGGAAAAGATTTTACTCCATGGGGCGTCTCTGATGTGATCTCTGATGGATTCCCAATCGGCCTTTTTAAAGTATCTAGTTGCTTTGAGCAACGGCTATTCAGCTTGGGGTCGAAACCAATATAACAATATAACAAGGTGATCAGCGTTCCCGAGTGGGCTACAGGCACTCGTCGCACAAACCTCAGGTAGTGTAGTCAAAAATAGATCAATAAACGAAGCTTGCTAATCCTTACGATCTGAGAGGCGGGTCGAGAAAGTGATAGTCTGTGAAAGGGAATGCGATATAGAGAAACTATATGCGCTGTTGCCAGCTGCGTCTATATAGCTCAAGAAACCGCGCCAGTTATTGTGGTGGACATTAAAATCATTAATCGTGTATTTGGACGCTAGTATCTAAAGAGAGGTTTAGCATAGAGTGGGCAAAATTGGTGTTTGCTTGATGCCAGTATGCTCACCCAAGTAGACTATTAGCCGAGTCTTCATCTATGGGGTTGTGGCCTCAGGAGATAAGTGCAGAGTCCCTTTTCATACACGGCGTGGCACTACAGTTATCCCGATATTATACAACTGTTGATAGAACAGCCGCTCTTAGCACTACGTAATAGTTAGGGATCTTGTACTACCAGTCGGAAACAGCAACCAGATGAGCTGTCAAACCTGTACCCTCAACCTGTCAGACAAGAGCGACCCAGTCTAGCCGTGTGAAAATAAGTGGCAAGCAAATGTCTCAATTTGTCCAGTTTGAGAGAAAGAGAGATGGCGGGACGACGTTCGTTGTCCTAGCCAGTAAACAAGGCCAAGCACCGGATGCTTCAGTGTGATGGTACCTCTGAACCTAGATAATAGACAAAGAAGGAGTGTAAAACCCGGGCGATAGGCAGAACCTACCTACTCCTTAAGCAAGTTTATGTTTGCAAACCGGATAATTTATTGACTGAAACGATTAGGCTGTTGATTAAAGTGTGCAGGTTATGTTGAGGTTCTGAGTTCAATCCTGATCAAAGGCAGCAAAATGATTTAACAAGTTAACTAAAAGAATCTCTCAACATCTGGAGAACAGAATGTGTACTGTGTATTGCGAGGATTGTAAAATTCCTTGACTGTTCCCGAGTTTGACACAAGGCACCTGAAGAAGGCTAGAGGGCAAAACTGCTGAAACGTTGTGATGACAACAACCAAGATGAAAAATAATTCTGTTCCGTTAATACAATGAATTACCTGCCTTAAGTAATTTGTGTTTCAGCATTAAATAAACCCCAAAAAGGTTTAATTAGAGTCATTACGCTTGACATTTTGAAGGCATTCGACAGAGTATGGCATTCTGGTCTTCTACACAAACTTCAGGGTTATGGTATTGGTAGTGAGGTTCTTGACATTATTAGATCTTTTCTTTCTGATTGAAGCTTGTGAGTAACTTTGGACCGTGTCTCTTCATTCTCTTTTCCTATCAATGCTGGTGTTCCACAGGGCTCTATTCTAGGCGCAACACTTCTCTATATAAATGATCTTCCAGAAAATAGTATTCAGAAAATTAACATCTATGCTGATGATAACACCCTCTATTCTGCTGTTGCTTCTCCCTCGGATCAGTCGAAATATGCAGCTGATCTAGAAGTTGACATGCGTTCAGTTGTGGATTGGGGTACAGAATGGCTTGTTTCATTTAATCTTTTAAAGACTAAGCTTGTGTCTTTCAATCGTAGGCATGCCCCTTTTCTTCCCGTGATTCTCATGGATGGCTCTGCTCTTGAGGAGAAATCGACTCTAAAACTTCTTGGTCTCCCTCATCAAATCTTTCTTAGAGTTCATACATTAGATCCATTGCTCTTTCTGCTTCTCATAAAGTCGGTTCTCTCTATCACTCCAAACACTTTCTAACACTTGAGGCTATTCTCTATCTCTGCAAATTTACAATCAGACCATGTATGGGGTACTGTTATCATATTTGGGTTGGTGAATCTTTGTCCCATTTGAGGGTTCTTGATAAGGTGCAGAAACGTATCTGTAATTTGATTGGCTCTACCTTTTCTTCTTCTCTCCACCCTCTCTCTCACAGACGTGATGTTGCTAGTCTCAGTCTTTTCTATAAATACTATTATGGTACGGGTTCTTCAGAATTGTGTGATCTATTCCCTGCTTCTTTTGTTCCAGCTCGTTTGACTCTTTGGTCTAGTGGTCTCCATCAATTTGCTGTTTTGATACCTCATTGTAATACAGCTTCCTATTCCAGTAGATTCTTTCCAAGAACTTCAGGCTTGTGGAACTCTCTTCCTGCTGACTGTTTTCCTCCTACTTATAGCCTTGGTCTTTTCGAGACTAAGGCCAATAGGCACCTCCTGTTTTTGCTATAATCATCTTTTGTTTTTGTTAGCTCCTTACATCAAGTGGCTTCATGCCTTGTCGGAGCAATTTCCATAAAAAAATCTGACAAATTAACCGTAAAATCCTTTTGATATTTCAGGAAAAAGATGTCTACCTTCTTGATGATCCTCTCTCGGCCGTTGATGCTCATGTTGCCCAGCATTTGTACAAGCAATGCATCATGGGAATCCTGGCTGAAAAGACAAGAATTCTGTGCACGCATCACATAAAGTATTTACAAGAGGCAGACTTGATTCTTGTCATGCATGAAGGGAGAATAATTCAATCGGGTAAGTAAAAAAAGAAAAGAACAGATTTATTCATAAGATGTGTCCAGTCAAGCTGTGCGTTTAGCTGTGAAAATTATATTTCAAATTTGATTGACAGGCGCTCTTATAGAGATGGGTAAACGTGTCTAAAAATGCTCTTTCAAACTTGAGCGTCACAGACTAACTGATGAACAGAGCCTTTTATAGACCTGCTTAGAGATGTTAAGCTTTGAGCTAACCCTAACCCTAAGCTAACCCTAACTCTAACCTGTGCACCTGAAACCAAACGAAACTTCCATGAACGAAGTTTCTTTCCAAGAACATCCCACCTGTGCAACAAAATACCACAGGGCTTCTTCCCTACTGATTACATCATGGTCACCTTCAAGTCTAATGTTAACAAATACTCATTGAGCCATCTTCTTTTCTAATCAGATTCTTTCCTTTCCACTCATCGTTTCCAATCCTCTCATGGTGTTTTTCATTGCCCAACTGACAAGCTGCTCTTTAACCCTTATTCTTGAGTAACCCCCCCCCCAGACCTTGATAAATGGTGACTCATTAATAAAAATGAAAAAGAAAGAGAAGAAAAAAGGGACACGAATGAAGAAATAGTTGGCTTTACATACATTTTTTTATTTTTTTAACATAGTTCACCCCAAACAAAGCAGGCCGCCACTGTAGACGTAAGGGGCTGCTGAGAAGAAAAAAAAGGGGGAGAAGGTTGGAGGGGGGGGGGGTCAACCTAAATTGGTATCTGCGCAGCGAGATGTCTGTTTACATTAGTTTTAAATTTCTGCAAATACTTCAATGGATTGTGCTGGCTGCTCTGGTGCCCTCTCAATGTAAATTCACTAGACCAACTCGACAATCAGCTAAATCCCATCCATTCACTGTGGAGGTCCCCAGATGCCAGAGAGCCTTCTACTTCAATAGTTTCTTTCCTCATGCTGCTGGCCTTTGGAACTCCCTCCCTGTTCCATTTTTCCCCGACAGTACCGACATACATAGGTTTAAAACTAATGTAAACAGACACCTTGCGACACTGCTCCCAACTTAGGATGACCCCAAAAACCTACACCCTAATTCTCAGTAGCCCCTTACGTCTACAGTGGTGGCCTGCCTTGTTTGGGGTGAAATATGTTTTTAAAAAAAAATGAAGCCCCTGCTTTGATAAGCTTCTAGGATTGACCTTCACTCATGACCTGAAATGCAAGACTTACATCAAATCTGTTGCTAAGGTCGCTGGAGAAATGGTTGGATCATTCTACCGCTCCAGAAAGTATCTCAATCCTGACGCAATCCTCCATCTGTATAAGAGTCAAATACATCCTAAGATGGAGTACTGTTGCCACATATGGGGAGGGGCCGCTCAGAGCACCCTCTCCTGCCTTGACAGAGTACAAAACCGACTTCGAAATTTATTGGGGAATGTCCTCTTCTCTTCCCTACAGCCTCATTTTTACAGAAGAGAGGTTGCTAGTCTTTCTCTACTCTGTCGTTATTTTCATCGTAGCAAAATCTTGTCTAGCTACAACCACTGTAAATAACTTTCCTTTCTTTCTCTGTGTACGGAACTTCCATGAGCAAAGTTTCTTTCCAAGAACTACATATCTGTGGAACACAATACCGCAGGGCTGCTTCCCAGCTGACTACAACAAGATCATTTTCAAGTCCAATGTTAAAAAGTTCTTAAGTCGTCCTCTTAAATAAATCAGATTCTGCCCAGTTTCAACCATCGTTACCAATCCTCGCAAGGTGGTTGTCTCACCGTCCACTTGACAAACTCATTAACCTTTATCCTCGAGTGGCTTTTGGGTCTTGATAACCGGTTACTTGTTAGTACATAAGAAATAACAAAAATATTGAGATTAAAACAATGAGATGGAAATACCGGTCTGATTGTAAATAATGTTAATCTTTTGATGTCTGTTCACTCCCGAATTATCTGAATTATTTGGATTATTACAGAATATTTAAGGTGGCCACTCCTTTTCTCCCCTAGTAGCTTTTTTTTTGTGAAGCCAAACGGATATTTGATATGTAGGGACTCCTTTTCCTTGATCTCTCTATTCTCTGTCGCTGATGATCTTCAGCACGGTGTAAAGTTTTCAGTTTTTTTCTTAGAATATTCCAGAGTTCTGAGAGAGACTGATGTTCCTCCAATTTGACTTGTGACATTTCTTTTTAGTTTCCTTCTTTTTTTTTTTCTTTCTTTTTTTTTCTTTCTTTTTTTTTTTTTTTTTTTTAACCATATTTCACCCCAAACAAGGCAGGCCACCACTGTAGACGTAAAGGGTTACTGAGAATTTGGGGGTGGGTTTTGGGTGTCACCCCAAGTTGGGAGCAGTGTAGCGAGGTGTCTGTTTACATTAGTTTTAAATTTCTGCATGTCAGTACCGTCAGGAAACAGGGAGCAGTGAGGGAGTTCCAGAGTCCAGCAGCACGAAGAAAGAAGCTTTTGGAGTAGAAAGCTCTTCGGCATTTGAGGACCTCCACAGTGAATGGATGGTATTTGGCAGATTGTCGGGTTGGTCTAGTGAATTTATGTCGTGGGGGTACCAGAGCAGTAAGTTCATCACAGCACAATCCATTGAAG
This sequence comes from Sepiola atlantica, assembly GCA_963556195.1. Classification (NCBI taxonomy): domain Eukaryota; kingdom Metazoa; phylum Mollusca; class Cephalopoda; order Sepiida; family Sepiolidae; genus Sepiola; species Sepiola atlantica. The sequence continues at coordinate 132,246,230 of OY744528.1, read as the reverse complement.
TACTTGTAAAACAGGCACAAGGAAGCAACATTGTGGTGATGGAACAAGGGCTGGAGCTTAGTGGATAGTGAGGGACCTATTAAGTTGGCGACTCTTTTTTGGACCATGTCTGGGAGGGAGAGACTAGTGGATGATGCACCAGCCCAGATGTGGCAACAATACTCCATACATGGGCGGATAGTGGCTTTGTAGAGATACGGGATAATGTCAGGTGTAAGGAGTTTTCTAGCACGGTAGAGGGAGCCAACCTTCTTTGCTGCAGCCTTGGCAATGTCTTCAATGTATTTGTTCCAATTCATTGTTCATAATTGTTTGGGGTGTTGTCTTTGTTGTTGAACTTCTTTTTTCTCTTCAATAAGACCGAATCTTTCAAAGGCATGAAAAAAAAAATGATTCAAAATGAAACGTTTTTTCTTAAATAATTCACGCAGGGAAAAACTGTTCCGTAACTATTCCATAATTCTTTTCTTTATGACATTGAATCGTTGTGAAGCGTTGACTTTGATTTCTTTCATGTCTTTTCTATTTCTAGGTCCTCCCAGTGAAGTTATCCCCTCAATCAACCACAGCTTTCTTGGCTCTGCCCCTAAAAAGAACAACCAAGAGAGTGAGTCCAGCGTATCTGGTACAGAAGAAAATCCCGCATCTACCTCTTTAGTCGATGAAGAACACAAAGAGTCTGGGGCTGTTAAGTCAATTGTCTACAAATCGTATTGGTCGGCTGTCGGCTCTTTGCTTTCTTGCTCTGTCTTGTTGGCATTGTTTCTTATGCAAGGTAAAGTTTACAAGAACAGCACGTTTAAATCAGTTTTCTGTTTTCTTCTCCTTTCTTTAATTTTTTCTTTTTTTTTTTACAAACTTATCATCTATTGTCAAGGCCCAAAGGCCACTCGAGGATACGGGTTATTGGGTCGGACAGGTAGAAGGTAAGACATCGAGGGGATTTGTAACGATGGTTGTAACTGTAGAGAAACTAATTACGTTTTCAAAGTTTAAAAAAAAAAGATACGTCTTCTTGTACTGTGGTTAATAGAGTTCAATTGACGAGGATAAATTTAGAGGTCAGCTACAGGGTGACCCCTAAAAATATCACTTTCTATCCTTTTTGAAATCCAACCATTTTTGGTACAATTAAACTTCAGTCTATGCCTGACTTGTCCACCAAGTTTCAGTCATGAATGTTCAACAGTTTTTGTTTTATCGTCGTTCAATAATATGCGGGGACACTTTGGTGATCGTCTCATCAGTAAGAGGTGTGATCCTGAATAGGCTTCATACTCATCGGACTTTATCCCCCCCCTCCCGGATTTTAATCTGTGAGATAACCTCACAGATAATGTCTATCAAAACAATCCCCAGGCTATTTCTGAACTGAAGAGGACCATCAAGCCCAAATCAGGGCAGTGCCACGAGAGAATGGTGTTAGAATTATTGTTATTATTATTATTATGAATATTATTATTGCTTTCAATGCACATTAAACAGCGATAAAACAAAGACTGTTGAACATTCATGACTGAAACTTGGACAAGTCAGTCATAGACTGAAGTTAATTTGTATGAAATATGGTTGGATTGCCGAAAAGATTGTAACTTTTATTAACAATCCCATGAGTGGTATTTTTAGGTCCACGATAAGAAGGGGAGATAATTGATTGGTTAACTTAGTTTTGTTACATAGGAAAGATTTGAACTTCAAGTCAGTTGCTGCAGAAATCATAGTGAGGTTAGACATAATATATGGTCTTGATATATAAGAACATTTTGAATCCCCAACTCTACAGCGATGGGTGTAGTCTAGATAGTAGCAACTCCCACCTAAGAGAACGGAGCTCCATAATTAAAATATAGTCAATGCGGAAATCATTGTTTTCGCTTTCTTCATGAATATACCAACCTTCCGAGAAAAGTATCACAAAGACATCTTCACCCTTGACCCACAGCAGATGGGCCATACAGCACAGAACTCATTAAGTAATATATAACATTTGCTCTTCAATAGTTACTAACGTTGGCATTTGTTGAACTAATGGATAGTGCTCGTCTTTTGGCTTGCTTCAGACTATTTGGTAGAATTCGCATGTAATAGTAGGCATTGCTTGACAGAGATTGCAACATGAACCGTGATCCCCTTTTTTTATGCAAAGGACTGCGTAAAAAAGTGTGAACTGTCATATGACCGCATGCTTCAAAGACACACAAAGAAAAAGAAGTTATTAACACAGACTGTGAAATCGAAAGACGAGTTCAACAGCTCCCTTTTTAGTCCATTTTCCTGGGTTGAATTGTTTGTTTTTTTTTGTGGGATCCAATTCCAGCTATCTGGTTGCTTTCGTTTTTCTTTTTATTATATATCCTTTTACTTATATTTATACGGTTTCGGTCGATGTGCTCATCAGGCCTTCTTCAGATTTATGTTGCATTTATGTATTTTTCTTTTTTCAGTATTTAATTATGATGCATTGAAACGAAGAGTTAAAGAATGATCTACCACTGAGTTCAAACGGGACGCCAAATTATTCTTTCTGTTCTTTTGACCAACAGCAGTCCAACACGCATGTGAACGACCAAACGTCTCGTCAAAAATCCAATTTCCTTTTCTCTTTTCTCTCTCTCTCTCTCTCTCTCAGCATTCGATGTAGACACAATGTCAACCTTTCTCCACAAAGTCCCCAGAGCAAAGTGTCTACGCTTTTTATCACAACGAGAATCAGCCCATGCATACGTGAACATACGTGAACTCTCGTCGCGTGATAAAAGTTACATGTTTCCATTTTGTAACTGGAACACTCTGGGTTCAATCCCTGATGAACAATACACGGTGCAACCCGAACCCGTTTTCCTTGTGGACCTGCATGATGGTTGCTACATGCATGCTGATTATTTCTGTTTGTTTTATAAATACTTAAATCTGATGAACTTCTGATGTGGAAGTTTATTTTGACATTCATAAAAGACATTCATAAAAGAAACGTCTACACGTAGGTTGTGGCTGCTGAAGGCGTGAGGCCTGTAGCGACCACAACGTTCGCAGCTACTCTAATCTGCACTCACCCAATCCAGAATGGTTTTCCGGTCAGTCATAGAACACCTAGCTATATGACACGCATATGTTTTTCCATTATTTTTGTGACCCTGTTTAGGGGCCGAAATGAAGACACAGAACACAGGGTTAGATGAACAATATATATTGAAGAAAAGATATGTACAGAGAACAAGAGAAGTGGTATATCAGTCCTGACTGCCAGGGTAGACTGGAGTTCAATCCAATTACGAGAAGCCTAAATGCTTCCAGTCTTTTATTAAGAATGGACGAGTCCAACTGTCCGTCATATAGGTACGGCACCATAACAATTATTTAAGAGATAAAAAAGATTAGGCTTGTTTCTTTGTTTTATGGCATATCAACCCTTTTTGTGGTTATTTAATATCAAATCCAATCATTGTAGTAAAAGTTTTATGCTTAAAATTTTTAATATCTTCAAATATATATTCATGGATTTGGTTTAACAATTTATTCAGGATGTAAACATATGTGTATTATAACACCAAATGCAGTTCCATGTCGTACAGAAGACTGATTCTATTTAAAGTATAGATAAGATCCTGACAGGTACTACCACTCCTCCGAGTGAGAGTGGACCTGGGAGTAATGGCAACTAAGGGGTGACTTCACACTCCCCCAAAGCTCCCAAATTGGGTCTCACTACAGGATAGAGTTTCATGTCATAAACCCCAAGACCAAACTTAAAATGTTATTGTATATCTCGGAACTTTCAGACGAATCATGTGTGTAAAATGTGTTTCACTTGTTTTGCAGCATCCCGAAATATCAATGATTGGTGGCTCTCTTACTGGGTCAGCCACTCACATTATTCTTCCTCGGAAACAGCAGGTTTCTCACATCCATCCCACATCAATTCATCTCCGTCCTCTAACGGGTAAGAATTCAATTATCAGATTCTCCTTTTTTTATTTTATCTTGAAACATTTTTTTCATCCGAGTTTTAGTTGAAATTTGAATGCGCTTAGAAATATTTCATGACTTTTAAATTGGTTTCTTGGATTTAGATCAAGTATGGACCATCTTTGTTCACCTTTGGACCAGAGCAGGGGTGCGTGATTGGATATCATCCAAGACTATGAAATCTTATCAGATCTACAATGATAATTAATGCACAAATTGAACAAGTCACTGCAAAGCTTTCACAAAAACTAAATGCGGCACTTTCCCAACGAATCACAAATCACGTTTTTTTCGTGCTTCTGTAGTAACGACATCTCGCATATGCAAATGAGCACGCCAAAGCCGCCTGCCCGCCGTTTCTTCTTTAAAAAAAATAATAAATTCAATTTTTCGTGAATGGGTTCGCGCCCGCAGCTCTCCTCCGCACAAGCAGCAAACCAACCGTTTTCTCTTCGACCGCCGTGGACAAGCGTCTTGGTCCACAGCAGTCGGCTGTCTCTCCTGCTTTGCGCTACACAAATATTGTTGGGAAAGGTATGAACCTGCAATCCCCCGTCCCCAGTCGTGGGTAAAATATCAATTTTTGTTCATTAACTCTTTCATACTAGTTCTTGTATTTCAGCATTAAAAAAAACAAACAAAAGGGTTGATATACCATTAAAAAGACAAACTAAACTTTTGGACCAAATGCTTGTGAGCGTAAGCCATTACTAACCAGCAGAGCGTCACCATTGTCGACCAAGGGAAGAGTCTATCAGGCACGTGTACACAGTGTGATGATGTATGGAAGTGAAACCTGGCCAGTGAAGGTTGAGGACATGTGTTGCATGGAGAGAAATGATATGAGAATGATATAGAAAGATGTATGCAGAACAGGAGACTTTGCTGGCTCGTTCACATTGAAAAAAAATGGATGAGAGTGCTTGGATTAGTAGATGTAGAACAGTTGAGGTAGCAGGGAATAAATATGGGAGGATGTGATAAGGAAGTAAGAGAAATAAAAACCTAGTCAGAGATAGGTTAGTTTGGAGGTTGATTTCTAAAAGCTCTCTAACACATGCCAGCATGTTAAACTAAAGAAGAAGAAAAAGAAAGATGTATAAATGAATAATAATAATAAACATCTTTATTAATATTGACTACTCTTTAACCTGCACCTCAAATGGCAGCACCCTCAGTTGAAATCTCTACGATTATATCATGTAGAAGCTGCAATGTATGAAAGAATTAGAAATTTTAGATTTTAATTTCCAATCATAAAAAAATAAAGAGAAAAGTCATTAAGAATCATAAAAATTTTGGCAAATGATTATTCTTCCTATTTACTCACACAACTCATTATCAGTGAGTGTTCACTCGCAACAACACGTGGTGTTCCTTGGAGTCTCCTCAAATTTCCAGTACTCTTCACTTTTTCTGATAACTGTTTCAAATTATTTTGCGTTCTCACAACAGCTGTCTATCATTAATTGTGCGGTGGGTTTCTCTGGAATTTGATTGCCATAAACATTCCCAGGATTCCAGTACTTGTTTCCGCCCTTCCAGTAAAGGCCTGGATGCTGCTCTTCCTTCTCGATCTTTCCATCCTCCCTGATCCTTCATGACTATTTTCTGTGTCAGCAACCGATGCTGGTACCAACACTTTTTTATTGGGAGGAGGAGGGGGGGGGGGGGCAGGCAGTCAGATTATTATTTCTCATGATTCTCACCGGTTACGGACAATGGTTTTCTCTGGAATTTGAGTGACAAGAAGCCTCCTCAAAATTCCACTGCTTTCTGTACCTTTCCGGTCAAAGTTTGGATTTTTTTGTTTGTTTTTCTTCTTCTTACTAACGAGTCACCACTTATCAAGGCCAAAAGCCACCACTCGAGGATAAAGGTGAGATATCCCCCCCCCCCTCGGCCTTTCAAACTCTACATGGTCACTTTTTGTGGTACTTTTTTTAACTATTGGGTCGCAGCTTATAAAAACCAAGAGTCAATGGTTCACTTTTACCTGCGCAGCTGCTATTGCTCAGAGGCAGCAAGTATTCTGCCGATTCAACTACCATAAGTCAAATACAAATCGACAGAAATTTATAGCATCAATTGTAAGATTGTAATAGCCGCAGCTAAAAGAAGATGACCAGAAAACACATTGAGTCACAGAAATTAGGAACTCGCGATTTCTGAAAAATCTATAATAGTGTGGTGAATAATGGGCAATCAACAATTACCCCGCTATCCAACCACAATGATGTCGTTTGCACGGCAACTGATAAGGTTGAACTACTCGCCCAGTGGTTTGCCTTGAACTCCACCTTAGACTCGGCAAACCACTCCCTTCCAAATTTCCAATTGCAGACTAAAGCCCCACTTGATGACCTGATCATCACCCCTACCTATGTGCTGGATATCATAAAAAACCTTGACACCTCTGAAGCATGTGGGCCTGATCTTATCCCTGTTATCGTAAATGCTCTGCTGAGCTGCCCCCTGTCCTCTACAAATTCTTGCTGAATCTTGCTTCCCTGATAGCTGGAAAATTGCCTCTATGGTACCAGTGTTCAAGAATTCTAATGAAAGAACTGGCCCTTAAAATTATCACCCCATCAGTGTACTCCTGCTCTTCACTAAAATCTTTGAATCTTTCATCAATATAACAATAGTCCATCACCTCGTTAATGCTAAACTTCTTTCTGACCATCAGTATGGATTTAGGCAAACACGTTCTACTGCGGATATCCTAACAGTCATCTCTGAATGTATATAATATACACTGGACAAGGCGGGTGAAGCTTGGGCGGTAGTGCTTGATACATCTAAAGCCTTTGACGAGGTCTGACATGAATGTTTTATCATGAAAATTAATTCATAAGGTATTACTGGACGAATATTTAATATAATTAGATCCTTCCAAGCGAAAAGAAATATCCAGGTTGTCCTCGATGCCGTACATCCAAACAACAAAATATTAATGCAGGTGTACCCCAAGGGTTTGATCTTTGGACCTTTATTGTTCTTGATTTTCATAAACGACCTCCCTGATGAAATTGTGTCAGAGATGGGTATATTTGCTGATGACACCACACTCTATTCTCGATTTGTGGGTAAAACAAAGGCACACATATCCAAAGCAATGACTGAATCCTTAGAAAATGACCTCCACTCTGTAGTTGAATGGAGAAATAAATGGATGGTAACATTTAATGCTACTAAGACAAAGCTCCTTTCCTTTAACAACTACAAGAAACCTTTCCAACCACCGATTGCCATGGCTAAAACAAGTCAAACATTCAAATTCCTCGGCTTAACATTTGCAAGCAACATGAATTGGAACAAATGCATAGAAGACATTGCCAAGTCTGCTACAAGAAAAGTGGGCTCCCTCTACTACGCTAGAAAACGTCTCGCACTTGCCAGTATCCTATATCTTTACGAAGCCACCATCCACCCATGCATGGAGTATTGTTGTCACATCTGAGCTGGTGCACCATCTACTAGTCTCTCCCTCTTAGACAGGGTCCAAAAAAAGAGTCTCTAATTTGATAGGTCCCGCACTGTCCACCAAGCTTCAGCCTCTGTCCCATCACCACAATGTTGTATTTCTATGTTTGCTTTACAAGTACTTCAATGGAATGTGCTCTGATGAACTTGCTGCTCTGGTGCCCCCTCGATGTAAATACACCCGACCAACCCGACAATCAGCTAAATCCCATCCCTTCACTGTGGACGTCCTGAGATACAATAGGGCTTTCCTACTCTAATAACTTCTTTCCTTGAACTGCTAACCATTGGAATTCCCTTCCTGCTCTCTGTTTTCTTGACTGTATCAACATGCAGAAATTTAAATATAATGTGAACAAACATCCCGCTTGTTTGGGGGTGAATCAAAGTAAGCAAAAAACTCTGATTAACGAGATAGAAAGATTATCAGCCGAAAGGTGAGGAACGATCAATTTGATTAATTAGATTTGATTAATTATGGGAGCCGTCTGTGACAAGTGTTTGTTGACATTCAATTTGAAGACGACTATGTTGTAACCTGTGGGGAAGCAGTCTCACGGTGATGTGTTTCACAGACAAGAAGCTCTGTCCATGGGAATTCCACCTGATGCTAAGCACATGAAGGGAGAAAAGAAAATCTCTTTCCATTGTGGTATCTAGACGAGTTCTTGCTGTGAATGTCTAACAAGAAGAAACTTTAGATTGGAGCTCAGTCGAGTACGTTCCATGGAAATATCGATAGAGTAGAGAGAGACTAGCAGCATCATCCCCCACTAAAGTTCATAACTACTGATATTGGTGTTACTGCATATTCTTTTTTTTCATATTTGGAGGAGGGGAGGGGGCTATTTATAATATTTGGTGCTTCTACAGATGAGGGTATATATGAAAAAACACAGTTACACCAGTGAAAATCGCAATTCCAATTAAATTAACCAGAAAACTCTTTGAAATACTTATGTATCAAACAAAAATAGGGTTTGTACACCAAAAATTAGCAAAAACTATAGAGTAGAATTTTAATCACAAATAAAAATCCGTTATATCGTTTTTTCGGGTTCCGCCATTGATTCGAGCGAAAAACACGAAATTCAGAGGGAGATAACTCAGTCTGTCATATTAACAAGTAATAAATCAATGGCAGTCATCAAAATACGATGAAACTGATTTTTATTTTTAATTAAAATTCTACTCGATCATTTTCCCTACTTTTTGGTGAGGATACTTATTTAAATCTGCTGCGTAAGTGTATAATAATGTTTTTTTTGTGGTATTGATAATTTAATACGGACGCTTCTCTGTACAAGCACCTTTATTTTTCTTATATATTTATCCGAATTATTATTTTTTTTATTTTTTAGATGGTTTTTCCAGCCGGATAATGGCAGTTTACCTCTCAGCAATATCACCAATGGTGAAGATAACATGAATTTCTACCTTGGTATTTATGGTGGTCTGGCAGCTCTTAATTCCGTATTTGCTTTCTTCCGGGCATTTTTATTTGCTTATGGCGGTTTGAAAGCTGCCAAAGTTGTTCATAATGATCTTCTGAAAACAATGCTTAAGGTTTGTCTATTTCTCGAATCAAAAATGTTTTCTTTTCTTTTTAATCTAGGGAAGTAAAGGGAGATAACTGTTGGTTAATCTTTTGGATCTAGGATACAGTAAGCAGCCGATAATAAGTTCCGTTTGATTTGTAAAACCATTTCACATGCATGTTTTGACTGATGAGTTGGTATTAATTTGAATCAAAATCAAATATTAATTTGAATCAAAATCAAATATTAATTTAAATACTAATTTGAATAAAAATTAAATATTAATTTGAATAAAAATTAAATATTAATTTAAATATTAATTTGAATAAAAATCAAATATTGATTTGAAATAAAAATCAAATATTGATTTGAAATAAAAATCAAATATTGATTTGAAATAAAATCAAATATTAATTTATATGAAAATGAAATATTAATTTGAATGAAAATTTGAATAAAAATTAAACAAATATCTGGTTTTAATATTTTATTTTAAGAAAAAATAAAAATACATTTTTTTATTTAATCAGAATTTTATGGAGATTCATTTTTAACTTGTGATATTTATTTGAATAAAAATAATGTTTATTTAATCAGATGTTTAAGTTGAAGGAAAGAAATGAAGATATGTTTATTTAATTTTTATTTAATTCGTAAGTGGAAAAGATTTTTTTCAATAAAGGTCTATTTAATTTTTTATTTGAAACAGATATCGTAAACTTTGAATCTTGAGTCGACATTTGCATTAGGAGTTGAGACAATCTTATGTGCATGTGCTGCATTGCAAAATTGCACATAGTGACAAAAGACATGGTGTTTTCATGTCTGTTGTTGCATGCTTTCTGCGAGACAGCCACACACACACAAATAAAAAAAAAAAACGATATAAAAGCAAAAGTGACTCTTTTTTTAGTATTTCATTCTGGAGTGCCTATTATGTACATGATCCAATCCTTTTTATCGTTAGCCAAAAAAAAAAAAACTCACGAGGGAAAACTGTAATTAAAAGTGTAACGATGTTCATGTAATCAGTCGCTTCTCATCATCTTAAATGGGACATTGATGGAATATAGCATCAAATGTATATACATATATGTTGTAAATTATGCAATAGTGTTGGTTATCGCTAATTTACACTTTACGAATTACTTTTTGCTTAAAAATGAGATTTTCCACTTATTATTATAGTGCAACAAATTCTACCAGTTTAGCACTTTTTACCGCATACGAGCATCGACTTTCCCGCTAACTACTTTTTCTTGCATTAGCTAAAAAAGTTCCAACTAAAAAGTAAATGAATGGTAAATTGTAATATAGCTACGCAAAAATTATATTATTATCTATGTCAATACACTAACTTGCATCATTTACTTGCATCATTTACTTGCATCATTTACTTGCATCATTTACTTGCATCGTTTACTTGTATTGTTTACTTGCATCGTTTACTTGCATCGTTTACTTGTATTGTTTACTTGTATTGTTTACTTGTATTGTTTACTTGCATCGTTTACTTGTATTGTTTACTTGTATTGTTTACTTGTATTGTTTACTTGCATCGTTTACTTGTATTGTTTACTTGTATTGTTTACTTGTATTGTTTACTTGTATTGTTTACTTGCATCGTTTACTTGTATTGTTTACTTGTATTGTTTACTTGCATCGTTTACTTGTATTGTTTACTTGTATTGTTTACTTGTATTGTTTACTTGTATTGTTTACTTGCATTGTTTACTTGTATTGTTTACTTGTATTGTTTACTTGCATCGTTTACTTGCATCGTTTAATTGCATTGTTTACTTGTATTGTTTACTTGCATCGTTTACTTGTATTGTTTACTTGTATTGTTTACTTGTATTGTTTACTTGCATCGTTTACTTGTATTGTTTACTTGTATTGTTTACTTGTATTGTTTACTTGCATCGTTTACTTGTATTGTTTACTTGTATTGTTTACTTGTATTGTTTACTTGTATTGTTTACTTGCATCGTTTACTTGTATTGTTTACTTGTATTGTTTACTTGCATCGTTTACTTGTATTGTTTACTTGTATTGTTTACTTGCATCGTTTACTTGTATTGTTTACTTGTATTGTTTACTTGCATCGTTTACTTGTATTGTTTACTTGTATTGTTTACTTGTATTGTTTACTTGTATTGTTTACTTGCATTGTTTACTTGCATCGTTTACTTGTATTGTTTACTTGCATCGTTTACTTGTATTGTTTACTTGTATTGTTTACTTGTATTGTTTACTTGTATTGTTTACTTGTATTGTTTACTTGTATTGTTTACTTGTATTGTTTACTTGTATTGTTTACTTGTATTGTTTACTTGTATTGTTTACTTGTATTGTTTACTTGCATTGTTTACTTGCATTGTTTACTTGTATTGTTTACTTGTATTGTTTACTTGCATCGTTTACTTGCATCGTTTACTTGTATCGTTTACTTGTATTGTTTACTTGTATTGTTTACTTGTATTGTTTACTTGTATTGTTTACTTGTATTGTTTACTTGTATTGTTTACTTGTATTGTTTACTTGCATCGTTTACTTGCATCGTTTACTTGTATTGTTTACTTGTATTGTTTACTTGTATTGTTTACTTGTATTGTTTACTTGTATTGTTTACTTGTATTGTTTACTTGTATTGTTTACTTGCATTGTTTACTTGCATTGTTTAATTTGCTAGGCTCCAATCAATTTCTTTGATACGACTCCTATTGGACGGATCATCAATCGGTTCTCGTCTGATATTTTTACGATTGATGACAGTCTGCCTTTCCAACTCAACTTACTCCTGGCCAACGTGTATAGCCTGATTGGCACCTTGGTGATTATCTGCTACGGTTCACCCTGGTTTTGCGTGCTTCTTGTCCCCCTTGGATTTCTATATCACTTCATTCAGGTAAGTACTTGACGGCTCTTTTTGACCCGGATGGAACGTAAAGCTTCCATGGTTGTCCACCACTTTGTTCTGTCGCCTGCATCATCCTTCTTCATAACTTCGCAGTCTCCAGCTTCATTTAAGGATGCTGCATCTCCAAGTTCGCTTTTAATGTCTCTCTTTTTTTTTGGGGGGGGGGGTCCAGTCGAGAGCTTGTAGAGTTGTGTTGATCGGTTATTTTTGCAGGAGGTGTCCAATCCGTCATTTTTTTTGGGGGGGGGGGGGTATTATTTGGACTAACATCGGATTTTGTTTTGCCCTAGCTTACAGCTCTATGTTCGGCATTCTGTCAAGCACTATAACCGGAAAACCTGTCAGCAAAAACTTGTTTAAAAACGTCTGTGTTTTTGTGACTCTCCAAGTCTCAGAATTGCAGACGGACTTAACATTTAAATTGAAATCTACAGTTTGGTGTTGTTGGAGATGGCTATTCACTTCCATATGGGCTACAAGATGGCAAAAGTCTGCCTGGCTTAATCCTGTCCTTGCTGTAATCGTCTCTTCCTTTGGTCTGACTGATCTGCCAAGGGAAAAGTAACAATTCCAGTAAAAACTCTTTTCTCTCGCAGTCCAACTTTCGCTGAAGAAAGACGAAACTGAAAAATGTAAAACCTCAAAAATCGATTCACTTGTGACACAATTGCTACTAAATAACATGAAACAAAATAAAAATTACATAGATTTAAAAAACTTACATTTTTTCAGAGAACAATTTAATGTAAAAATAGAAAGTTAAGCTGAGTGTTTTGATTATAATCATGGTTTGGTGTTAGAATGAAAGTCTTTAGCTTTGTCGATTCTAAAATGGGATAAAATAATCAAGGAAAATGAGCTGGTAATGTTTCTTTTGGTTTTTACTTTTTGTATATTTCTTTTCTTTTCTTTCGCTTTTAATTTTTAAATAATTTCTATTTTCTAAATGTTATCTCTTTCTTCCCCCCCCCCCCCACCCACTTTCTTGGACATTAAATGTTTTGTTCTTATAGTTCCACAAATAAAGGATTCTGTGAAGATTATTTTACTGGTTTATTGTCAACTTGTATCTGAATGTAGAATAGTTTGAAACTTCGATGCCATATTGAAATAAGAAATTTCCGGGAGTTTTATTTTCTTCTGTTTAAGCGAGAAGAGTTTTGTTTCCTTCATCTCTTGAATCGTAGGGATTAAATTTTTAAATTTGTTAAATAATTTTTTTTTTTTTTAGTTAAAATGTTTAAATAGCAAAAATTATTCCAATATGACTCCAGCATGGGGTTATCAAATCTTCTCTGGTGGATAATTTTGTTAACACCTTGCAAGATTATCTTCAACCGATGACCCAATTTCCCACGATTTCCGGATAGGTTTTAGCCATGCGACTAAGATTCGAATGGTTGTTATATCTTGTTCGTATCTCATTTCCTTTACATGCTAACGTTCTATGAATTTTCTCCTTATTCTGATGTATCTCTTGTCAACCTGTTGCTGCTGACTGCTATCATTAAACCGCTTCGATAGAGGTGACAGAGAGACCAATAACAGAAAGGGCATACACGTTCTGTGTGTGTCTGAGAGCGGAGAGGGAGGGAGGGCGAGAGAGAATTAATGAATGTTTTAACTGCATGACTTTGTTTATGGGATTTCAGATAGATTCGAGGAGTGAATATGTCACAAAACAATATCCTTGCCGACAAACTACAGATGTGAATGAGTATTTACTTGCCTCCCCAGAGTTGTGTAATATTGGATGGTTCGAGTGAGGAGATGTTGTTCAGATCCTTTTTGAGAGTCTGGTAGATTCTTTAATAAAGATAGAGCGACGATATTAACATTAAATTAAATTTTATTCATTAAACTAAATGAATCACTAATTTCAAAATGTTTCCATACTGTCTTCATTGGGGTCGGGTAGGGAAGGGTGGAGTTAATGCCGCAGGAAATTCTTCTTTTTTTTTTCAAAACAAACCACATGAACTGTGAACAGTGTTACGACCCGGTACAAAGCCGCCAAATAATGTGACGACTGGTATCAATACTCCGTATGAGTATTAAAAAAAAATGTCGCAAACACCTGCAATGAGCACCTCTATTAATTAACATCTTATATAAGAGGTTTATGTAGTTTGCTTGAAGCATTGTTTATTGGTTTATAGAAATGTGATACTTAGAAGGCAATACAATGCAGAGGTGTGACGGATAGACACAAGTTGGAGCAAATAAGACATATAATGGTGGAACAAATGAAATAGTTTCACCCTTAATACAATGTGTACATACATACATACACACATATATATATATATATTTATTATTATTTTTTTTTTTCACAAACACATATATATCTGTCTATCTACACAATGTTACAATGTTATGTAATACCTGTATCAAGATGGTCTGGTAGAAATTCCGTATGATATAATATTTTTTTAAATATTTCGGGAACTCTTCCCTTCTTCAGAACCGTGCTCAACTCAAGTTCAAGCGTGCATATGAAGGAAGCCGGTATTTGGCTCGAAGGAAAATGGTCTGAATTCTATGACGATGTTTAACAGTGGAACACACCACAAGATGAGATAATGGGTAAAAGAAATATCGACACCAGGCAGTAATTAAAAATTAACAAACGCATTTAATACTATAACGCAACAAACGTGTAATTCAATGCAAATAATAATGCAAAATGTTTTTTACCATGGAAATCGGACGTCATCCGCAAAACGTAAATGCCAATAGTTTTAAAATCCACTTATCTGTGTACACAATCATGTTTTTTTTCTTAATTGTCCCTTTTTTTTTTTTGTTAAATCATTTTTTTTTTCCTCCGACATCCTTTCATCACATCATTGCGATTCAAACTCCGGACTTCGCCTCCAACTTCTCTCTTCGAAGGTCCAGACTCAACTATACCCCCCAAAAATGACCGGCAGCAAATAAAAAGTCGTCTGCTAATCTTCCAGTCTTCTTTTTTTAAGCTTTTTTTTTTTCTTTCTCTTCATAACATTACTCACTCGTTTTCTCCCTCTCTTACTCTTGTTGAGTCCTTACGGGGGGCGCGAGTGATAAAGGAAAGAAAATACAGCAGCTGATATGATTCAAGGCCACATCTCCTCGCCAACCCTTCCCTCCCTCTCTCTCTCTCTCTCTCTCTTTGCTTGGTGACGCTAAGGTAAAGAGAAAAGGCAGACAGCTTGATACATTATGTGTGCTTCACCCTCCTCTTCCAGCCGTATGCATATAACGTAACACGCGTCTGTTTAAATTTTTTATCGCAGATCGTTTCGTTTTGACTTTTTCTCCTGATTCCATTTCAAACCTAATATTCATTTTATTTTATTTTTTAAAATCATTATTCCCGTGTTTACCTTCCCAACACGTCACAATAGGAATGAATTTTTTGAACTGAATTAAAATTCTTATTTTCTGAAATCATTGTATGTCATCATTTTTAGCTTGCATTTTCTTCATTGTTATTATTTTCATTGTCTTTTTAGCAATATTATCGACACACTTCCCGTGAAATCAAGCGTATATCAAGTGTGACCCAATCCCATATTTATGCTCACTTCTCAGAGACGTTGACAGGTTTATCAACCATCAGAGCATTCCGGGAAGGATTCAGGTAGGGCTCTTCAAATATCGATACGCCTTAATGCCCATTTAATCAATCATTAACATTTACTTGTTTTGGTTTCTCACCTAGGGTTGTTCGCAGTGCCGATGCCGAAGGATGTGTCTTGCATAAGTTACTGCGTGATACGATTTTGTCCAGCAGTTATTCTTGTGAAAAATGAGTTATAAATTTGGATCTTTCAAAAACATGTACTTGATAAACTTGAAAACGGATGGAAGAGGCGTGACATCTTCTCCCTCTGCCTCCTCATCTCCCTTTATCTCCTCTCCCCTTTTGTCTCTACTTCCCCATCAAACGGAAATTCTTGAATAGTAATCTGTTACTTCTATCACTGAAAAATACAAAACTGATTTATTTCAATTTTGTCCACAACCCTCATGGTTGGGAATCTGTTCACAATACCTGCAAGCAGTGTTAAATATCCGGGTCGGCGACGAAAAAATCATGTTGACAAGAAGAGATTCACCTGCCGATTGTCAAAAGATAAGATAATAATCGGATGACCAAAAGGTCATTTGAATAAAAATGACACTTAAAAATGGTAAGAAACAACATAAGATCAATGTCAAAAGAAAGAGATATGTTGGAAGGTGAAAGGTCATCTTGCCAGGTGCAATTGTATCATGCCAAGAAAAAATAGACAGATCTGTTGGATTGTCAAATGATTGAAACCTCGTCACCAAGTGAAACGTCCTGGGGGTGTGGCTGCAGTGACAATGCCATACCATGGGGTGTGGAGGTGGCCACAAAATTGTTATATAACAACAACCCAAAATTGAAATTGAGAGTTTTCTTGACGATCGGGCCATTGGAGAAGAATCAACCGTCAGATTCCATGTGTACATCATAATCCTCCCGTCTACCGTCCTCACCGTCACCAACAATAAAGATACATCTTTTATATTCATGAGATCCATGAGTTGTCATTTTTATGAGACACAGCAAAATACCACAGCAAGTCTCGTCTTGAAATCCTGTTCCATACATTCTGCATTTCACCTTAGGGGAGTTTACAAATCTCGTTAACAGTTTTAGCTATTTGTTTCTAAATTTTATTCAGGTGAAACTTTTTGGTCATTGTTAACAAACCTTTTGTATTTTTTTATTTTCAAAAAAGTTTTTTTACTTCAGGTGAATAAATTATAAAATAACTTTTTTAAAAAAAAATATAAAAATGAACTAATTATATTTTCAAAAATTTTTTTTACTTCAGGCGAATAAGTTATAAAATAACTTTTATTTAAAAAAAAATAATAAAAATGAACTAATTATATTTTCAAAATTTTTTTTACTTCAGGTGAATAAGTTATAAAATAACTTTTATTTTTAAAAAAATTATAAAAATGAACTAATTATATTTTCAAAAAATGTTTTTACTTCAGGTGAATAAGTTATAAAATAACTTTTATTTTTTAAAAAATTATAAAAATGAACTAATTATATTTTCAAAAATTATTTTTACTTCAGGCGAATAAGTTATAAAATAACTTTTATTTTTAAAAAAATAATAAAAATGAACTAATTATATTTTCAAAATTTTTTTTACTTCAGGTGAATAAGTTATAAAATAACTTTTATTTTTAAAAAAATTATAAAAATGAACTAATTATATTTTCAAAAAATGTTTTTACTTCAGGTGAATAAGTTATAAAATAACTTTTATTTTTTAAATAATTATTAAAATGAACTAATTATTTAAAAAAAAATTTTTTTTACTTCAGGCGAATAAGTTATAAAATAACTTTTATTTTATAAAAAATTATAAAAATGAACTAATTATTTTTTCAAAAAATTTTTTTTTACTTCAGGTGAATAAGTTATAAAATAACTTTTATTTAGAAAAAAATTATAAAAATGAACTAATTATATTTTCAAAATTTTTTTTTTACTTCAGGTTATTCACCTGAAGTAAAAAAAAAAATTTTGAAAATATAATTAGTTCATTTTTATAATTTTTAATAACTTTTATTTAAAAAAAATTATAAAAATGAACTAATTATATTTTCAAAAAATTTTTTTTACTTCAGGTGAATAAGTTATAAAATAACTTTTATTAAAAAAAAAATTATAAAAATGAACTAATTATATTTTCAAAAATTTTTTTGTACTTCAGGTGAATAAGTTATAAAATAACTTTTATTTAAAAAAAAGGTGCTTGTGCATATCAACCCTGACATTGAAATATTTAAAGAATGTATAAACTTTATTATGTACTTACGTGTTAGCTGAAAATAAGATTGTGCAGAAAAAATTACGCAAATTCATCCAGTAGTTATTAAATTATAAGAAAAAGAAAAAAAATGATTTTACATACATTTTGACATTTTTGTAAACAATGGAGACCCCCAAACCCCAAAATCGTGAAAATGAGTTTTCGTCTTTGACCACTGGAAAATCTAAGATACAAAATGGTGGAAATATGTACTGAGTGATAAAATCGTTTTTTATTCATAACTAGCAGGGGTACCCGGCGTTGCCCGGGACTCTCCCTCCTCCTCTCCCAAAGCAAAATAGGATATTGAGCACTTTTCTCCCGGACAATGCCGAGTATTTAAAAAATCAAGATGGCCTCCAGAGCACTACTAAAATCACTCTTACCGATCCCCCCCCCCTCCTTTTCATCTGCACAATAGTCCGAAGAGAAACACTACAGTAGCTCTATCTAGGACATTTAGCACGTTTCTCCCGGACAATGCCGAAGCCTCTGGGTCCTAAATTGACGTAGAAGCACCCCCCGGTGCTGGGTCCTATACTGTAGAAGCGCCCCGGTGGCTATACTGTAGAAGCCTCTGGATCCTATACTGTAGAAGCACCCCCGGTGCCTATACTGCATAAGCACCCATGGTCCCTATTCTGTAGAAGCATTCGGGTCCTATATTGTAGAAGCACCCCCGGTGCTGGGTCCTATACTGTAGACGCACCCCTGGTCCCTATACTGTAGAAGCAGCCCTGGTCCCTATACTGCATAAGCACCCATGGTCCCTATTCTGCAGAAGCATCCAGGTCTTATATTGTAGAAGCACCCCTGGTTCATATACTGCAGAAGCCCTTGGGTCCTATACTGCAGAAGAAACCCCCGCCCAGGTCCATATACTTCAGAAGCCTCCGGGTCCTATATTGTATAAGCACCCCCGCAGGATGAAGATGTTGATAATTCTCCCCCCCCCCCCCCCAACAACATAACATTAATGCGGGTGTGCCCCAGCGGTCGATCCTTGGACCTTTATTATTTCTGATATTCATAAACGACCTTCCTCATGAAATTGTGTCCGAGATTGGTATATTTGCTGATGACACCACACTCTATACCAGACATGTGGAAAAAACGAATGTACACATATCCAAAGTAATGTCTGAAACCTTATAAAATTACCTCCAGTTTGTAGTGGAATGGGGACGTAAATGGATGGTAACATTTAATGCTACTAAGACAAAGCTTCTTTCCTTTAACAATTACAAGAAACCTTCTCAACCATTGATTGCCATGGCTAACAACACTCTGCCTGACAATTTACCATTCAAACTCCTCAGGCTGAGAGTCACAGAAGACATTGCCAAGGCTGCTGCAACAAAGGTAGGCTCCCTCTACCATGCTAGAAAACTTCTCACACTTGCCAGTATCCTACATCTCTACAAAGCCACCATCTGCCCATGCATGGAGTATTGTTGCCACATCTAAGCTGGTGCATCAACCACTAGTCTC
The DNA here is from genome assembly GCA_963556195.1 of Sepiola atlantica. Classification (NCBI taxonomy): domain Eukaryota; kingdom Metazoa; phylum Mollusca; class Cephalopoda; order Sepiida; family Sepiolidae; genus Sepiola; species Sepiola atlantica. Next base: position 132,226,980 of record OY744528.1, on the reverse strand, counting down.
TCTCTATTAGACAGTCCAAAAAAGAGTCTCCAATCTAATAGATTCCACACTGTCAACCAAACTCCAACCTCTGTCCCATCGCCGCAATGTTGCATCCCTGTGCTTGTTTTGCAAGTACTTTAATGGAATGTGCTCTGACGAACTTGTTGCACTTGTGCCTCCTCAACGTAAATACACTCGACTAACCCGATAAGCAGCAAAATCCCACCCCTTCACTGTAAAGGTCTCCAGATGCAAAAAAGCTTTTTACTCTAATAATTTCTTCCCTGTTTCCTGCTTCCCTGACTGTACTAACATGCAGAAATTTATATGTAATGCGAACAGACATCTTGCTGTTCAACTCCCTACTTAGAGTGTCCCTGTAGGCATAGTCCCTAATAGTAGCCCCTTACGTCCAAGTGGCAATGTGCCCCCTTGTTTGGGGTGAATAAAAGTATATATATTGCACACTGGATAAGTTAGGTGAAGCTAGGGCAGTAGCGCTAGATACTCCAAGGTTTTTGACAAGGTCTGGCATGAAGGTCTTCTCAGGAAAATCAACTCATCTGCTATTACTGGACAAATACTTAATATAAGGAGATCTTTTTTAGCTAAAAGAAAGATCCAGGTTGTTCTTGATGCCATACATCCAAACAACACCACATCAATACAGGTGTGCCCCAGGGGTTGATACTTGGATCTATATTATTCCTGATCTTCATAAACAGCCTCCCTGATGCAATTGCATCTGAGATGGGTACATTTGCTGATGACACCATGCTCTATTCTCGGCATACGGGCAAATCAAATGCTCCCACAAGCAAAGCAATGGCTCAATCCTGGAAAATGACCTCCAATCTATAGTAGAATGGGGCCAAGAATTGATGGTCACATTTAATGCCAGGAAGACAAAGCTCCTTTTCAAAAATGGATGGTAACATTTAATGCTACTAAGACAAAGCTCCTTCCCTTTAACAACTATAATAAACTTTTCCAACAACCGATGGCCATGGATGATAGTATTCTTCCCGAGAGTATAATAAGTACATCAAAGATGCTGTTAAGTGTGTCGCAAAGAAAGTAGGTTCCCTCTACCAGGCTAGAAAACTTCTCATACCTGTCAGTATCCTATATATCTATAAGGCCACCATTCATCCATGCATGAAGTATTATTGCCACATCTGAGCTGGTGCACCAACCACTCGCTTCTCTCTCTTGGGCAGGGTGCAAAAAAGAATTTCTAACCTAGTAGTTCCTACACTGTCTGCCAAGCTCCAGCCCCTGTCGCATCTCCACAATGTTGCATATCTGTGCTTGTTTTACAAGTACTTCCACTGAACATGCTCTAATGAACTTACTGCACTTGTACCCCCTTTAACGTAAATACCTCCGACCCACACGACTAACTGCAAAATCCCACCCCTTCACTGTAGAGCTCCCTAGATGCCGGAAGATTTTCTACTCTAATAGCTTGCCTTTGGAATTCCCATCCCTGCTCCCTGTTTCCCCGTACTAACATGGAGTAATTGAAATGTAAATGTGTACAAGCATCTTGCTGTCCAAGTTGCCCCCCCCCCCTATAAATCTGACGCCTATCACAGTAGCCCCTTATGCTTCAGTGACAATCTGCCTTGTTTGGGGTGAACAAAATTTTTTTTTTTTAAATTGTTTTTTAATTAATGTAAATTTTAATTTTGTGAATTATGAATTGTGTATTAAAATGTTTTTATTTTTAATAAATTTCTTGAGTAAATTTAAGTTATCTCACAAAATATTCTGAATTTTTCATCAGATTATGATTTTTTTTAAATAAAATTTAAAATTTCATAATAAATTATGAATTTTTAAATATGTAAATTTTAATCTTTGGAATTGTGAATTTCTATATAAATAAATAGTCCTCCGCTTCAATTTTTTGACCACTCCTATGCCAAAAGGGAGGATCATTTCACATGAAATTTCAATAAAAATGTGAACACCTTTCTAAAGTTTAAACTAAGTTTTTCAAAAAATCGTACACTTGCCAAAATTTTTATTCATTTCATAATAAATTAGAAATTTTAAACCGTGTGAATTTTGATTTTTGTCACAATTTTTTTTTTTTTTCTCTTACAATATTTTAGATTCCAAGAAGAAAATCTTTGTAAATTAGATGACAATCAACGAGCTATGTTTGCGGGCATGTCTGCTTCCTGTTGGCTGGATTTTCGCCTGCAGATTATTGGTGTAGCTATGGTTTCAGGTGTGGCCATTATCGCTGTTCTTGAACACCATTTTGAGACTGCAAATGCAGGTTAGTGTTGATAATTATCTCCCCTTGATATTTGACTATTCTATTGTCTGCTAGATGGCACTGGTGAGCAACTCACTCATACTATTTATTGAATTATCTATCTAAAAAAGGTTGAGTTGCAGTATGAATGCGAATATCAAATAGTTGTAGTCGTATATTGGCCAATCATGGCTTACCTGGAAGTAGCCCTCCATAGAAAGAGGAAGTGTTGGGATTTTTTTTTTATTTTAGTGGAGGTACATTGAATTAAGTGTCATAACTCCACCAAAAAGGCAAGGGAGACCACCGGGTCGCGTGAACTTCCTTTGCCCTTTTGGTGGAAGTACATTGAATTAAGTGTGATAACTCTAAATGACTCACTGACTTTTCGGTCAGCTCTTTGGCTAGAATTTTCGTCTGAATTTGTAAGGGAAATTGATGTTTTTTATTTACAAGTAAAAAATTCAAGAATGTAGTATCTGTTCTCTACTCTATCAGAATAGGGGAAATCCTTCTGGACTGAGGCAATTTTCATTTTTGTCCCAATCCAGAGTACCCCGTTTTTGGGGAGCTGGATTTTCCCCAACATTAAGAACCAACATTTTGTCTAACTTTGCCCCGGTAAGAAGGCAAGTAGATAGGGGCTCACAGAATGAGTTGAAATAACTATGTATTGATTGTTGGCTATTAAGAAAGAATTCTTCTTTACCTGCATAGTACTGTTGCCACATCTGGTGAGGTGCCACTCAAAACACTCTTTCTAGCCTTGACAGTCTACAAAATCAGCTTGGCAATCTAGTGGGCAGTGATCTCTTCTTTTCTCTAGAGCATCTTTTTCACAGAAGAGACGTTGCTAGTCCTTATTTCTATGAAGGATGCTCGACTGAGCTCCAATCTCTCGTTCCTCCCTCCTTGTAAGACATTCACAACATCTGTGAAACATTACCATGGGATTGCTTCCCTGCAGACTACAACATGGTCGTCTTCAAATCCAACGTCAACAAATACTTGTCATAAGCAATCCCCATAAGTCATCAGATGTTCTCCATTACATTCATGATTTTCAGTCCTCTCATAATATTCTTCATCATTCAACTGACAATCCTTTTATCTCATTAACTCTTATCCTCGAGTTGCTTTTAGCCTCGATAAATGGTGAAGCATTATTTGAAAAAAAACAAAAACAGTCGGTCAGTTAATTGATCAGTCACACATATGTTTCAAATAATGTTTTCATTGCTAAACACACAGATTGAATGGATGCATCTTACGAATGGATCTGTTCTTGTTCAATTTTAGATCCATTTATTCAAATAAAAAGCCATTAGAAGCCATAGAATGAAAATATATATTTTTTTTAATTTGAATCCTACATTTTTTGGCGATAGACACCTTCATCAGAGAAAATAGGTGTTGTTTCATACCTTTTCTTTTTTTTAAAGTCTCCTTTTTTTCAGTTGTAGATTCATAGAATGTTTTTCAAACGGTATTGTGAAGACAGTCTTTAATCCAGAACAGTCCGGTGTGACGGCCCTAGTCAAGAAGCAATTGAGTATCATTCTTTTCTTTTTTTTTTAAACATTGTTGATATTTGAAATTTGAATTATAAAAAAACAAAGCCATTAGAAGCCACACAATGCAAATAATTGTTTACGGGACTTAAAAAGAAAGCTATGAAACATTTATTTTCTGTGATGAAGGTATCTATTGCCGGAAAATGCAAGATTAAAATAAGAATATTTGCATTGTACGGCTTCTAATGGCTTTGTTTTTTTATAATTCAAATTTCAAATATCAACGATGCTTAAAAAAAAAAAGAGAACGTTCCTCAATTTATTAAAATAATATTCCCTTCAAAACCGAATAAATTCAATATAAAACAAAGCATTTCCATTAAGAATGTGGTATTAATGATGGCAAAGTTGGATTTATGATGAATTCCAGTCTGCAAATATTTTCCTTCTTACAAGTTTCCAGCCGATTGACGTTCGTTTTTTATTGCTTTTCAAATTGTAATTATGATTATTGAAAACTTTTGAATGATAATTATGATTATTGAAAACTTTTGAATGATAATTATGATTATTGAAATGAAATTCAATGATAATGTTTTTGGCATAATTTTATTGCTAATTTTATTTTTATTTTCTCATCTTATAGTTCTGGTAGGACTGGCGCTTACATACGCTCTGTCCATCACAAAACTCCTCAATGGAGTCGTCCTATTCTTTACGGAAACGGAGAAAATGATGGTCAGTGTGGAAAGAGCTTATCAATATATTGACAGAGTTCCTCGGGAAAGAGAAGTTGGTCTTAATTTGGTAAGTTTTTTCATCGCCTACCACATTTAAAGTCTTTTCATCGCCTTGAAAACTAAATTTAAAAAATTGATAATAGCAATTACTAATAAAATATGTAGACATGATTTTCTAATTTTAAATTTCTGTAAAACAAGTAAAAGCCGATCGAGATTGTTCATCTTCCTCAAAACCATATTCATTTATTTTTACTCTCTTCATTATTTAGCCAGCTTCTTCATGGCCGCAGCAGGGCTGTGTCACTTTCCGACGTGTCCACTTGCAGTATCGTTCTGGCCATCCAAATGCACTCAATGATGTTTCATTCGAGACCCGAGCAGCTGAAAAAATTGGTATTGTTGGACGGACAGGATCAGGAAAATCATCGTTGTTCCTAGCCATTTTTCAAATGCTTGAATTGAAGAAAGGAGAAATCCTTATTGATGGGATCAATGTAGCAAGTGTCGATTTGGACATCCTCAGGTCAGTGCAAACGTCACTCGGGTCTTTTAGAAGAATCTTTTTCTTTAAATAAAGGAACCAAAACTTGACTAACTATTGGATTGAGATGACTTGATAATCACTGATTTTTACATCTGGATGATAGGATTACGACTAATCAAAAATACCACATTATGACTAATTATTACATCAACATGACAAGATTATTACTAATTATTACATTAGGATGACTAATTATTGCCCCTGGATGACTTGATTTTGACTATTACATCTGGATGACTAATTATTACATCTGGATGACTAATTATTACATCTGGATAACTAATTATTACATCTGGATGACTAAGTATTACATCTGGATGACTAATTATTACATCTTGATAACTTGATTATGGCTATTACATCTGGATGACTTAGTATTACATCTGGATGACTAATTATTATTAGGATTACTTATTATTACATATGGAAGATTGGATTATGACTAGTACATATCGATGACTAATTATTACATCTGGATGACTAAATTATAGGTATTACATCCGGGTGACTAAATATTACATCTGGATGACTTACATATGGATTACATATGGATTACTAATTATTACATCTGGATGACTGGATTATGAGTATTACATCTGAATAACGGAATTATGACTAGTATATCTGGATGACTAATTATTACATCTTGATGACTGTATTATAACTATTACATCTGGATCACTAATTATTACATCTGATGACTTATTACATATGGATGATTGGCTTATGACTAGTATATCTATATGACTAATTATTACATCTTGATGACTGGATTATGACTATTACATGTGGATGACTAATTATTAGGATGACTACTTATTACATTTAGATGATTAGATTATGACTGTTACATCAAGATTACTAATTATTACATCTGGATGACTCATTATTACATCTGGATGATTGGAGTATGATTATTATATAAGGATGACTAATTATTAAATTTTGATGACTAATACATCTGGATGACTGGATTATGAGTATTACATTTGGATTACCTATTATTACATCTGGATAATTGGATCATTATTATTACATCTGTATGACTAATTATTACATCTGGATTATGACTATTACATTTTAATGGCTAATTATTACATCTAGATTACTAATTATTATATCTGGATGATTGTATTATGACTTACATCTAGATGACTAATTCTATTTATCTTCCTCCCACAAGGTAAGATGTGACACAAGGTTGGGAAAGTGGGAAAAAACCAGCGCTCGAGAATTTGAGCACTCTGGCTATTTAAAAATTGCCTGGGCAGCCCCGTCAGCATTCCCCAGTAGGGGTGCCTCAGGCGATTAGCAATAAACTAACCCCCTCTCAATACTAAGCAAAATTGGTTTTAATTTAAAAATAACAGCTGTTTCTTCATAGTCACACAATCAGAGCATTAGTAATTACAAAGTCTGAATCTTATAAACAAATGAATCTTCAGATTTACAGAAAAAAACCGACTTACTGTTGAGCATTTTCACCATTTTCTTCAAATAATCTTTATGATCCGAATCATTCAGAAACGGCTGTTTCGTCGTCTATGACTCATCGTTGTGTCTAAACATAGCAGATGTATCGACGCTGAGATTCGAAACCCAAACAGCCGGTCGCATCCAAATATGATTAACAGTCAAGCATACCGTGCTAACAAACTTACTAATTACAGTAGACGAAATTCTATCACTATATGTACTCAATCTGTTTATATATTTTATTATCACGGTATTCAGTAACCGAGAGAAATCTATTCTTTACAGAAGATTATTGGTTTACACTAAAAGGGAACCATTATTTTCTCTACCAGAGAGCTCAACATAGGGACATATGTATATATAAAATATAGGCATACACGCACACACAATCAAACATACATATATATAGTCTCGGAAGTTTCTCAACCATTAAAACTATATAAAAAAAAACAAAAAAAACTTTTAGTCCTAAGTCTTTCAGTGGAAAATCACTCATGTAAGTCAATTTATTCTTTACAGTTATTATATTAGTTTGTTTCTAACACTATTTTAAGGGATCATCAGTTGTTTACCATGAAAAACTGTTTCGTGAATTATATATATGCATATATATATAAAGAAATAAATATTAAATTATATTTTTTTAATATTTTACCTACGTACGATGTCGTTTCGAGTTTAGGGCTCTCATTAGCGCAGGGAAATAACAATCTCAGATGGTCACAGGGAGCAAACCCGGTTCACAGAGACAGCTTGAATCTGTAAGCATTCACTTAGTCCTTGAGGCCACAAGAGATTGTTACGTGATTACGGAGAAATTAAGTGATATTTACACTGAAAGCGGCGAGTATAAATATCTAGACATACGATAGAACTCATATATATATATATATATATATATATATATCAATGTTTGTATTACAGAAGATGAGAACAACATTGGTACCGTCGGTTTCAAATCCTAACAAAAGGGACCTATAAAGACCTCTTTACTGGACTCTTTTCAGTCTCTGTTTATCATAAACAGAGACTGAAGAGAGTCCGTTAAAGAGGCCTTTATAGGTCCCTTTTGTTAGGATTTGAAACCGACGGTACAAATGTTGTTCTCATCTTCTGTAATGCAGACATTGATAAATAATTGTGCTTATTTTTTCTTTTTCTTAATAATCGAGCACTCTGCTGGGGTTCTCTCCCACTAACCTTATATATATATATATATATATGGGAAAAATCATTTATATCTAAATGCAGACATATAAAGAAATATTTGCTTTGTTATTTAATCTCTGATTAAATAAAAATACTTAAATGCTCAATATAACTTGTTGCAGAATTTCTGAAAAAAACTCTACTTGCATTCGTGCATAGGGATAAAAAAAAACGCGTGAAATTTGATGCCGCGTGTCTAAATAATGTTAATTCTTTGGGTTTGCTATTCAAATAATGTCAGACATTAGCGACCAGTCAGTTACCCTGTTGATGATTGGTAATGCCATGAAACTGCAGTAAACTGTTAAGCTAAGTATAATTTATTATTCTGTATTTTATTAATATTTCAGATCCCGTTTAGCTATAATCCCTCAAGATCCATTCTTGTTTAGTGGTTCAATCCGTGAAAATCTGGATCCATGTGGCATGTGTGATGAGGACCACGAACTTTGGTTGGCGTTGGAACGTTGTCATTTACGAAGTGTCATAGAGAAACTTGGAGGGTTAGATTCCCAAGTTTTGGAGCAAGGGAAGAATTTTTCTGTTGGCCAACGCCAATTGATGTGCTTAGCGAGAGCTTTGCTGACAAAAGCCAAGGTGAGTTAGGAAAAAAAAAAAAAACTTTTTTTTACTGTACTTATTCTCACTTTGATTGATTCAAATAAAATGGAAAACGTTTAAAAAAAAATTTTTTTTTTTAAATTACCAATAATATGCTCCCCCGTTCAGACGCATAGATGTAAGTGTTGAGTTTGCTAATGAACAGCCGATTGTGACGTATGCTATCCATCCTCCCCAAAGGAGGAAGTAATGCTTAGGAGGGTAGTCTCATGGCAACAGAACAGATACTACACTACCCCCTTCCCCGAAGAAGGAGGTAATGCCTGGGAAGATGGTTTCATGATAACAGAACAAATACTACACTACCCCACACCCCTGAAAAACAAAGAGGAGGTAATGCCTGGGAGGATTGTATCATAACCATAGAACAGATACTACACTATACCCCCCCCCCCCTGCAAAAAAAAGGAGGAAGTAATGCCTTGGAGGATGATTTCATAACAACAGAACACATACTTAAACAAAAATTGGGGCCATTGAAAGGTTGTACATTAGTCTGAAACACAGGGTGGTCGCTAGAAAAACGTGAAATTTGAGGTTGTAAATTTTGTTGTTTAAATTTTATTTTGTTTCAATTTTATTGTGTCTGGCTTATTCACTTGTTCGATTTGCACGGCCGACATTTTGAGAATCTGTGAGTGTATTATAATATTAGTCTTTGAAAAATTTATAAAAGCTATTCTTTTTAAAAATAAATTACCGTTTGACAAATTTCCCGCTTTTCCAGCAACCACTCTAGTATAGTAAATTGAATCGAGCATTAAAATATAGGACAGTAGTACAATTAGTGAAAATAGTAGTATAGTTTCAACTTCAGACAGACAGATACCAAATCTCCATTAGTAATAGATGTACAATAGTACAATTAATAAAATAGTATAGTTTATTGAAAAAGAATGCCTTTTTATACAGATACGGATCTTCTTCAACATTTTTCTGTATAAAAAGGCATTCTTTTTCAATAAAGCCCTTTTCTATCCCAATGTTAACTAGCCTGTTTATATGCTTATCCACTAATTCCATACATAAACTTCCCCATATTGTGTTATATAACTCTTTAATAGGAGCTATGCATCTTGTTCACCGCTCTTGTTCCTGGAGCGGGGCTGACAATGTCGTCTTCATACGCCTTTCTCTCAGGTGAGGCTCGTACATAAATGAAGAAATATGAGAATGACAACATTTTTGTATTATTTGGATTATTCAAATTATTCTTCTCATCTTGGATGTTATTCTCATAATGTTTCGGCCGATGTGACCTCCGACCTTCTTCAGGTGCGTCTTTTAGAACTCGGGAATCTTTATGTCAAACTTAAGAATCTGAACGGAATCCTTTATTTAAGCCATAGGGTAGCTTGCTCTCGTTCTGTCGGCCATGACCGAGTAGAAGTCTTGAGTAATTCATAATTGTATTCCATGAAAAATGCCAGTATACTGGAATCATATGCCCTTAATAGGGTTAAGATGAAAATTCATATACACTAAATGTACAAAAGCAAGGAAATTCCCAAATTTTTACACTTTTATTGTCATTAAGGGTATGACTACATATCAACCAAACCATTTCATTATCACATCACTACAGTATAAATCTCTATGCATGAGTGGATGAAGTGTGTGAGGTGCGCTGAAGAAAAATTCCTACCAGTAAAATACATAGCCCTCTTGTGCTCGCATACCCTTAATGACAATAAAAGTGTAAAAATTTGGGAATTTCCTTGCTTTTGTACATTTAGTGTATATTAATTTTCATCTTAACCCTATTAAGGGCATATGATTTCAGTATACTGGCATTTTTCATGGAATGTCACTACTTTTGTAAAGGCTATGCCTCAATACAATGGTCATTTTTAAGGTTTTTTGGAATTTTCTGGAAAACTAAGGTATATGGTAAACTGAAATTAAAATGCCATCAACTAGACACTAGAACCTCTATATCTGCCAAAAATCAGCTGAATCCATCAAATAGTTGATGAGATACAGGGTGGCACATATGTACGTACACACAGATAACATGATTTCATGATTGAACTTTCTGGATCTCTGGGTTGCCTTGACTAATGATGCTGAAATTCTACACACTTATAGAACCTATCAAAAAAAGATTTTGTTCAAAGTTTTAACTAGTTTGGTTTATTGGTTTTTGAGTTATGATTGATCAAAGAAATAAGATTTCTAGCATAGGCCGTTTATGAGGTCTATTAAGGGATAGAGCGCTCTTGCGCCTCCCTTGATTGTTAGTATTGCCCTGTACTGAAAAAGACTTTCACTTAGAACTGATTATTACTTAGCACTTTTATCCATTGTGCCATGGGTCATTGCAGACAACATTTTTACTTAAAAAAATATATTTTATTTAATCTTAACTATGGATATGCATTTTTCCTTAACTAAGAGTTGCTTCTGACTATCTTCAAGAAAGAGGGCATGATGGGGATCTAAGATCCTTTGGTAAGGCATTTAATAAAGACGGAAAACCCAATATGGTGATTCACATCTGGTAACCATGTGGAGTCTAGATAAAGCCAATAAGTCGACCGCAAGAAGAATATTCAACATATAACGGGGCAGGGGAAGGGGGTATAAAAATGGTTGAGAATCACTTGTTTAAAAATATCTATAAATATATGCATATATGCATATTAATTACTTACCGATCTCCTGTCTTTGTACGTCTATGTAAACTCAAATGTTGTCACACTTAGCGTGTAGCAACAGCAGCAGCCATTCGCCCATGGACACCTACATACATACATGCAGACAGAGAGAGGAACAGAAGAAGGGGTGAAACATGTGGCGAAACGGATGCATAGAGACGGGGAAGTATTTTTATTTAATTTGATTAAATAATACTTTACGCCCTTCCATATATATCAACCTGTGTGAATTATTCTCTTTTCTTTCTTCTGTCTATACACACTCCTCCTGCCACATGTTTTTTTGCACCTCCTACTCTCTGGCTAGGTTTTTCTTTTTCTTAATTAACCAGTGAATTTCCATGGGTCATCATCATTATATTAAGTTTAACCCTTAAATGCTTTTTGTTTCAAATATGACACATACCAACAAAATGCCTATTTAATATAATATTGAACAAAAATGTGTCAAACTGCAACTTGTTTCACATCTGCAACGAGTCTGTTGGCAAGTGTGAGTAGGTATTAGTATGATGTTGCATCTGCACACCCGCTAAATAGGTAATCAGTATATTCGATGGCAAACCAATATAAAAAATAAAGCATTTAAGGGTTAATATCTGTTTTACATGCAGACATGTGTTGGACAGCTTTTCAAAATTGACTTCCAGACTAACCTATCTCTGGCCAGGTCTTCATCTCTTTTTCTCAAATCAATCCTGATCACTTCCTCCCGTGTTTTGCTTAGCCTTCCCCTGCCAACTGACCCTGATATCTCAGCTGTTCTACATCTACTAACTCGAGCACTCTCATCCATTCTTTCAATGTGACCAAACCAACAAAGTCTCCTGTTCTGCACACATCTCCCTATATCGTTCAGACTTAATATTCCTCTGAGATCGAAGCCTGTCTTTAAGACTCACAGGTTTCACTTCCATACATCATCACACTTCGTACACATGACTGATAGACCTTTTCCTTGGTCGACAGTGGTAACGCTTTGCTGGTTAGTAATGACAGAAATGTCCTACTAATATGTATTCAATTCTACATTATTTGCCAGATCACATTTTCTGTAATTCATTAGATTTTTCACTAATTTTTCACTAATTTTTCTTCCAGATTTTATGCATCGATGAAGCAACTGCAAGTATTGACCACCAAACAGACCAGTTCATTCAGCAAACGATCCGAATAGAATTTGCAAACAGCACCGTGATGACGATTGCACACAGAATAAACACAATAATGGACAGTGATAGTATCCTTGTAATGGACAATGGTCGCATTGCTGAATTTGCACCCCCAAACACACTCCTCAACGACCCGGAATCTCTCTTCTACAAACTTGTCTATTCAGACCGGTAGTACTTTCAACTTTTTTTGAACCACAAACACTGAGAGAGGCAGTGCTGGATTATCACCTTTTCGGTCTCTCGGCTAGTCAAATTATGGGAACCTCTTAAATCACTCTCTACTTGCCTGCATCCGTTGTAAATATTTTTTACTTGTAATATATTTTGACCGCATTTACATGGCTTGAAGTAAACTCATTGCAATTTAAAAACATAAACCACGACAGCCATCTTGTGATTGTCAATAAAAATAACCTTTAAGAAATTTTACATAGCAAAATACATTAGCTAATAACTAAAATATAAGTCTTTTTGAATGAGTCTTTTTGAATGAGTCTTTTTGAATGAGTCTATTTCTTTTTTTTTTTGAATAAGTCTATTTTTTTTAATAAGTCTATTTTTTTAAGTCCTTTTTAATAAACTCTTTTTTAATAAGCACCTTTTTAATAAGTCATTTTTTTTTAATAAGTTTTGTCTAGATTTTTAGCAAGATTATAAACAAACATGGACTGTTGTTTATTGTTTTTAAGTTAAAATTTTATTTTAAGTTAATTATGCAGCAATGGAAGGGTTCCCACTTCCGATACAATAATCCAGCTCTGCTGAGAGAATACGAGAAATTCAACAAGATGAGAAATATTTTTAAAAAACAAAAAAACGAAAAGTCAAAAACTAAGAACTATACGAGAGCTGTGATGATTTCCCACGTGGAAATTGTTTGGTTTCTCTCTCTTGTCCTCTTACTTCGAAACATTGGTTCGTCCGTTGACCAGTTGGCGGAAGGAATTACACCCCCGCCCCCCTTCCCCAGCAACGACCTGCTCGTATCTGTGATTTTCAAAACAAAAAGGAATTGTGATAAACCTTAAGAGCCTGATGTTCACTTTTTTTTTTTCTTACTTCATAAATGGCGACGTGAAAAAAAAATGTGTGGAAAGATTTTTGCTCTCCTGTTTTTTTTTTTCTCGACATCTTGATTTCCCTGCAGATTTTATAATACGATCTTCCTCTTCCTCTCCCTCTCTTTTCTCTTCCTATCTTCCCTCCTCTCTCTTCCTTCCTTTCCCTCTATTTTCCTCTCCTACTTTCCCCCTCTCTCTCCTTCCCCTTCACCCCCCTCTCTCTCTCTTAATAATCTTGATCTCTCAAGAATAATTTCTTATAGAAATCTAAACATCTTATTCTTATCTTTATCTTTGTTTATTTTTACATATTTGCTACCCTCTGCCTGCTACTCTTCCTCATTCAGTCTCTAATTTATTACTCTTTTTTTCTTTTCTATTTCAACCTCTGATTGCTACTATCTCCTTCTCTCTCTCTCTCATCTTCTCTCTCTCTCTCATCTTCTCTCTTTCTCCCTCTCACTCACCTTCTTCCTCTCTCTGAATCTCTACTCTTTCTCATATCTTACACCAACTCTCACTCTCTCACTCAATATCCTCCTCCCCCTTTTCTAACTCTACCCCCCCCCCATTGTTTCTCTTTTGTCTGCATTCTTGCAAATTCTTTAATCACTTTTGATGTTTCAACTTCATTCTCGTTCTGAATCTCTGATCATTTTTTTCTGTCATGTGTCGAGAATGCATTTTAAGGGTGAGGAGAGGGTGAAGGTCACTATTTTTAAACATATTTAAAATTATATTTAAAAAATAATTAATTTCTCCTCGGCCCAGCTGTGTGAATTGGTGATCATACCATATTTTCCACCAAATAAAATGCTGAGATTAACAAGAGACGTTTGTCAAAAAAGGATGCATACGTAAAATTTGAGCAGAACTCTTTCACTTCTGTCATCTTCCACAATTACATAAGAAAACTTGTCTTTGTGTCATAAAATAAAAGAGAGAGGGAGAGAGTTATATGCAGTCAGTTTTTTGGGGCTTTTCTTGAGCCGCTTTTTTTTTTAGGAAAGAAAAAACTGCATTTTCTGGCAGGAACTATGGTAGATGAAAATGTTAGCCGGCACACTTTCAATAATTGATAGGGTGCTACTAATTTCTGCTTCTAACAAATGTTTATGGAATTAAATGTCACCTGTATCTTCTGTAAAACTTTTGATCATTATCGATTAAGCACCCGATTTTTTATTCTGCTCCCCCTCCCTTTGAGATACTTTTTAAGAAATGACAGACCTTAGAAACACACAGCTGAATGATTAAATCAAGTGTATCGATCCGCGTGCACCTCTTACGCTCACTCTTGTGCTGGTTCACATCCCCTACACACACTCGTTCTCGTTCGGAGGATAAATTGCCTCATTTGGCAATTAAACAGAATTCAAATATTTACGCTCGTAGTTTGAGATTCTAACGTAAGCCGATCTGCTTCTTTGGAGTTTTCTTGCTCAATAAAGGAATCTATCGACTATCTTTGTCAATACTTTCAACCTTGCTATCTTGAAGTTAACATGCCATTACGTCAAGATTCGTTAAGACATCTCTAACAATTTTCCTTTCTCTCAGCGACTAATCGTTATCTGATTTTCCTTATTTGCAAGGGTCTTGCACTTCTTGATAATTCTCTGATTGTCACTTTTAGGAACATCGAAACGTTTTCACAAATCAACTCTCTTCATTCGGAACTTTTGGTCAACTATTCATTGGTTGTGACTTCACTAGTCACTTTAATTTTTATTTGTTTTCACAATGTTAAACTTAAGATAGACAACTATTATATTCTTTAATTAAAAATGAGTTATCTCCCTTGCTGATTTTTACTTTTAGGTGATTTAAAAATATTTCATATTAGCAGTCGTCTGGACAGGACTAAGTAATTAAAAAAATAAATTGTAGCTAAGTACGTTATGTTATCAATAACATGGTACAACAATAACAAATGAAAACTGGCTAGTCAGAAACGAAGTTTGATTTGTCATCTCAAATGCTATTTAGGTCTGACTTTGAAAATATGACAAGATAACTTTATATGATATATAACATAATAGATCAATATTTCTAAGAAATATAAATAAATTATTAAAGAAAGGAAAGAAAAAGTCTGGAAAATATTTATTTGATGTAAAAATAAGATGTAATTCTTTGAAGATTTATGACATCTCAGCTGGCGTAGACGAGGATTTCACGTTGTATAAAATGAGAAATATTTCTATGCACATTCTACTGTCTCTCTCTCTCTCTCTCTTATATATATATATATATATATATATATATATATATATATAATACTAAAACTCTGATAAGCTTGCTTGCTTGCACATTGAATGTTTTAGATAGTTGAAAAGGCAAAGAAGAATGAAAAGTTGTGGGAATAGATCCCTCTCTCTCAATATTTCTATCCATTTCCTCCCTCTCTCTCTCTCTCCCTCTCTTTCTGGTACACAATTCATATTCCGTTTTTTAAACTTTGTGACATTCTTTCATTTAATTTGTTAAATCGTCCAACACTGTCTTTGGCTCGGTCATGTGTCTCCAACAAATGAAAGGATGTCGCAAGGCATATAGAGAATGCAATGTGACTCTAATGAAACGGCTGGGTTAAAAATTTCATAACAGCTCCCAGGTTTGACACTGAACAACTGAATAAAACCAGATGCGAAATGTTGTGATAACGACAACAAAGATGAGGACATCAGTCCGAAAATTCCTCATCCCCAAAATTTAAAGTTACATCGATCTATGCAAATTTCTTTTCTCGAGAACAAAATAAAAATTAAATTTTTTTTTTTTAACTTAAGTGATGCTTAAGGAAAAATCTCTTAGACAGATATTGAATTTCCAAGAGATTATCAAAATGGTCTGTTTTCGATATTCACTTATATTAGTGAATACGTGATTAGAATACACAATATATGATTCTTATTTTGAATAAATGTGGGATATTGGGGAAGGGGGCAATGATGGTGAAATCATTTGGTAGAAAGAAAAACCAAAAAGAATTTGGTGAATCGGTGCTCTTTGCATTGCGTGAAATAATCACGCAAACTTTGTGTTAGAAAAAAATAAGGTGCTTATGCATATCAACCCTGACATTGAAATATTTAAAGAATGTATAAACTTTATTATGTACTTACGTGTTAGCTGAAAATAAGATTGTGCAGAAAAAATTACGCAAATTCATCCAGTAGTTATTAAATTATAAGAAAAAGAAAAAAAATGATTTTACGTACATTTTGACATTTTTGTAAACAATGGAGACCCCAAACCCCGAAATCGTGAAAATATGAGTTATCGTCCTTGACCACTGGAAAATCTAAGATATAAAATCGTTTTTTATTTATAATTAAATAAATACTGGATGAATTTGCATAATTTTTGGTGTACAGTCTTTTTTTCATCTACCACGTAAGTACATAACAAAGTTTATACATTTCTTTAGCTATTTTATTTTTAAGAGCGGTCTAACATGTCAGGGTTGATAAGCATAAGCACCAAAAATAATTTTTATTTCATTTTTTTTTGGACTTTATATTTTTTTGGTTGTTGTCTTGTTTAAGTAAGGTGAAACCGAGAGAGAGAGGGAGAGAGAGGGAGTTTTCTGATCCGTTCTGTTGCGAGTCGAAATAAGAAAAAGAACATTTTAGATTTCTTCTTTGCACACATGTAGTCGGTAGCATTCTGACAAGGTCACAATTTCCCGGTGCTATTTGTCCTTCTGGCCAGGATCAGAGTGTAGTATTTGTTCTGTTTATGGTCGAGGGGGGGGGGGGGTAGTCGGTTCTTCTTAACTGTTACAATTTTTGTTTTTGTTCCAACCAGAGAACCCCTTTTTAGGGAGCTTGATGTCCCCGATATTGGACTGACCTTGTGTTCCATTTCGCCCTCGTGGGGAGGTAGGAAATAAGGACAGTCACTCAGATACATTTTCGTTCCGCACTCTGACCTTTACAGGCAGGATACGTTTCAGTCTCATCTTGTTTAATGGCTCATATCGCACGTGCATCCGACCGTCTGGTACAAGGTGCCGGCCACGAACGCTTGCTTCCTAACATACGGATGCTTTAAATTCTTGAATCAATACTTTTCATCCGGATGCGTACTAAAATTAAACGGGTTCTTCTGCGGTTCATGTGCTCCCTTTCCACCAGTTCAGTAGTTTCTGTGCGTAAATATGTTCACAAACAAATCTACATACACCTTAATAAGCAAACAGGAATGAAAACAGAATCTCCGTTTTTTGGGGGGTAATAATATTTCTCAAAGAACTAGAGCTCGAGGCTGACCCCAATAATAATCAGCTGAAAATATTCAATTCTGATCCGTTCAAAAAATGTTATTTTAGAATATGTACTAGTTGAAGTACCCATCTACAAACGGGCTCATAACGCTGAGAAAACTTTTTGGACCCTTGGCACAAATCATAGTTTACAAGCTGTAATTACAACACGTAACAAAGCAGACATATACATTGTGTAAAGGCGACTTGTTGGACACTGGCGTGTATGTGTGTGTGTCATTGGGGTCCCTATCTTTCAAGTTCAAAATCTCAGCTAAGACTAACTCTGTTGATGACCCTCCAAACTCGTCTGCTCGTCCTGAGCCCTCTAACTTGCTTCACTCATCGAGCTGATCTGCTGGTTTACTCCAGTCTAATTTGTCCGATCTGTTCATCTCTAAATATATCTACTTTTGACCAGAAATTATAGATGTCCGCTCTTTCTTTTAATCATTCTCAGCTGACAACCCAGAAGCTAACAACTAATTGTCAAGACGGCATTCTGTCTGGGGAGTTCAATGGATTCGCTGGTCTTTTTATTGTCGCTCACTTATCTTACTTCCTCATCATTTTGTATTGTCAACTATTTCCTAACTTAACATTTTCCAGGATCTCGGATGCAGGGGGGGGGGGGCAGTCCATAGTATTACTACCAAACAGATGACCATTTATGGGTTGACCCATTATTTATATCATCCTCTTACTCTTTTTACACCGCTGCTACTATTACTACTTACCACCTTTCAATTACTTGTCTTATTCACCCTCCCATCCATCATCTAATACATTCAATGTGCAAGCAAGCAAGATTAGCAGAGTTTTAGTATTATACTAAATCCCCCAAGTTTGTTTAGTATAAAACGCATGACCCAAAGGATAAAACGTCATGAAGGATCCTCTATCCTCTCTGATTTAATGGATGGCATCATTCTTTAGTGATGTCATCCAGTGTGCACAAGAACAAACAAGCAAGATCCACAAGGTTTAAGTAGTATATAGATCGATATATGATGATAGGAACTCGTCTTTGAGAATAACTCTTCTCCCTTCCTCTTTGATTCTAATCTTTAGCTCGTCTGGTATGACTTCAACAAATAGAACATGTAAGGCGAAACAACAACTTGATGTCAGAAACATCAAGTTGTTGTTGTTGTTTCGTGATTGCCAAGATAGAAACTTTTAGATGGTGTTTCCAGTCCACCTTTGCTTTTTACAAACTTGCAACATTTCGGGCAGAAATATATGTTTCCGAGTTTGGACTGAACTTTATATTTATTGTCATGAGATCTCATTTAGGAAGTTAACCCAGCATAAGAAACACATATAAATGCTCTGTACTCTGTAATCGAGTATCATCGAGCTTGTTTTTATTGGACTAATCCCGGTCTTTATCGCAAAAAAATAATAGCTAAATACAAATTATTCATTTAAAAAACTGTCACATATTTCCAAAGCGAACCATAAATAACTATAATATGCGTGTGTGCACATCCATTGATGAAGAAATGTAGAGTTTTTAAAGAAATAATTTATATATATATATATATATATATATATTAAAATAAACATAGTTTGAGTATCCGACAATTGTTTCAGAACCTCTTCGGCTCCTCCTCAAGGATATACTGATGAGCAAAGATTAGATCCGCCAATACACCATCATAAAAAAGACAAAAAACAAATTACATTTAAAAATTTTCTAGACGAGACACCCTATACTTTTGAAAAGTATTGGTTTTGTTCATTTTGTTAATATTTGAACTTAATTAAATTATATATATATATATATACACATACACAGAGATGCATAGCTTAATCCTTTTGATATTTGGTTGTCAGTGTTGTTGTTGTTAACATACTACAATAGAAAGAGTTCTACGCACAGTCTACCATTTGGCAGAGGCTTTATTGCTTATATGCGATGTCTTGTTTTGTAGTTGAGATTCGACCGCATGTATGTGGCATCTTAAGTTTGTTTAACACTTAAAACTAAAACACGTAACTATAATATGCGTGCGTGCACATCCATCGATTAAGAAATAAGATATATAAATAAATATATCCGAAAGATAAAATAATGGTAAAAATGGAAATCTTTTCCGTGCGCCTTTCGTTCTTTTTATAACTTTGTGAAATGGCAAAGTGAGCAACTTGTCATTTTATGAAAATTTGAAAAGAACAAAATGCATCAGACACTAAAGTTTTCCATTCTTGAATGCGAAACGGGATCAAACAAATTTTTTCAAATTGAGAAAATAAGACTATGAAAGACGAAAATTTGAATTTTTTAGCGAAAGTCACCAGTTATTAAGGCCAAAAACCATTTGAGGATAGGATTAATGGATTTTTAGTTGCATTATGAAGAACAAAGTTTAATGAGGACACTATGTAATTGTTGACATTAGATTTGAAGAGAACCATGTTGTAGTCTGCAGGGAAGTAGTCCTGTAGTAATGTGTTCCAGAGATGGGAAGTTATTGGAAAGAAACTTTGTTCATGGAAGAAAGGAAAGTTCTTTGCAGTTTTGGTGGAGAGACGAGTTCTAGCTGTGAATGTTTTACCAGGAGGAACCAGAGATTGGAGCTTAGTCAAGCACCTTTCATTGAAATAACGAGAGTAGAGAAAGACTAGCAGTGTCTCTTCTGTGAGAAAGGGGCTGCAGAGAACAAGAGATCTTTCCGCACTAGATTGTGATGTCGAAGGAAAGAGAAAGAGTGCTCTGAGCGGCACCTCCCCAGATGTGGCAGCAATACCTCCCCATCTGGGGATGTAACAGAGTTTTATACAGAGAGAAGATTGCATCAGGAGTCAGACACTTTCTAGAGCGGTGGAATGATCCAACCATTTTTCTGTGAAAGTTTTTAACTGAAAGCAAGAAAATTCGGCAGTTATCACATTAGATAAAACAAAATGATTTTATGGGAGATGAAATCTAAAACGTTTTGAAAAATGGTGTTTATTGCGTTCTGCATTCACACTGACTACATCTCGCGTGTGTGTGTGTGTGTGTGTAACGTTTGAATTGATGGATACTTTGTAATTGCAAGTCGTTTTTCACAGTGCTCTAATGGTTATTTTTAAATTCTAAACTTAAGTTTATAAAAGATTGTTTATGGAAGCTCTCTGCAATGTCAGCCATCTTGCTTTAACAAAATGGCTGACATAAGTTGCGCATCATCATTCCTGCCAGATTCTATTCAACAATGATTGCAAAAATTAAATAGAAACACAAAAAACTCGCTACATTCCTTCGTTTTCAGATTTATATTTTTTTAATTCTTAATTATCAGATTTTATTTCCATTCTTTTTATTTATAATCTTTTCTTTTTTTCATCAAATTTTTATTTGTATTTAAACTTTTGTTTGTTTTGTTTTTACAATAAAAGCAAATTTAATGAAAATAAAAAAAAAATTGTTTTTGTGATTGCTTTCAATTGGGGCATTTGATGCTGACACAAAATTCGCCATTGTCAACAATTAAAAAGGTATATGATTAGTTGAACACAAGTCATTTTTTTGCCGGGGGTGAGTAGTTTATACCTATCCTAATTTGAGCAGGGAGTTAATACCTATTTGAGTCTGGCAACATCAATTCCATAGTCCATGGCCGTATCCATGAAACCACTTTCGATTGTTTTCAAGAAGAAAGTTTATTAGAGACATTTTCTTTTAAATGAAAACCAGAAAGAATAAAATTCAGTTGTGACAAAAAAAAAAATAAAAAAATCTGTATTTGATTGTATTTTAACTCTTATATCTATTGTACGAATTTCCGTGAGCAATAATGTGACTGGACAGTTTGAAATATGATCACATCACACTGCCCCCCCCCCTCCAGTTAAATCTCATATTTATAAGGGGGTGGGCAGGTTAGATACGGGTCACTTTTCTGTCCTCGTTTAGGCGTAGATATCTTGGTCTACGGTTTCTCTTGCACGTAGCCGGAATCTCATGCACATACAAAGATAGTTTCATAAATTGACTTAATAAGTTAATATTAATATACATTAAATAAATATGAATATTAACTTATTAATGTCTGCACATACTCCCTAAGTGGGTAGGGTGATCGCGTCACCAGTGATATAAACATCCCCGCTATAGGACGGTACATGTCTGATCAGCAACTTCGAAATCCCTACTAAATCGACCAATGAGATTTTCATCCTTACATAAAGTGACATGTAAACTTCCGTCTTGTCACGCATACCTACTTTTTTTTTACGTTTAAATTATTCTACCCCTAATTTCAGCTATGTCGTCCCACACATTCATGGCATCTCATTCTTTGCTGAAGGGAAGGGGCTGCTACTAACCTATTTCTCAAAAATATTAGCCAGTCTAACATTAAAAAGAAAGCAGTGTTCATGTTTGGTTTTTGTTACATATTTTTTCTTCTTTATTCCTTCTTCTGCTGGTTTTGACAGATTGTTATGAAACAAATTGAATGGCAACGTTTTTGTAGATCTAGTTTAAAGAAATTCGGATATTAAACTATTAATGTCATTAAAAAGAAGTTGTTATAGCCAATAGATTTATATGCGTGAAGTATCGGTTTTCTTGTTCGTTTCTTTTTATATGTATTCAAGGGTCAGGGTTAGATGACGTGAAGATTAGAAGGGAATTAGATTTGCGAACATACAAAAGGGAAGGAAAGAATGTGTCAGAATGCAGAAGAAACAACGATGTTCGGTAAGTAAATAATTGGTAAATAAATAAAAAAACAAAAAAAACATTCCAAAATGAATGTCACCACGGGATGCTTGAATGGCATCACCAGAAACTATTTCACCGCCGATTTCGATTGAACAGGAGGAGGGTCACTTTCTCAATCAGGATGCCTGGACCTTGAAAGAGACTTCCAGGAGATGAAGGAAATTTGTCAACAACGCAGCAATTCCAGGCGAATTTGGTGTATCCTCTCTTGTGTAAATTTCTATCACCCTTTCACGACATGGCAATTGAAGCAGGCTCGTTTTATTTTGCCGAATTTATTGCATTGAATGTGAGCTAATAGATAATTTGGACGAGAGTTAAGATATTCAACAACAAAAAAAAAAGAAGCAGAGTTGAATGTGAGGTACGCATAGGGGGGAGGAGGGAAATTAAAAAGATGGCAGATAGGAATTGTATATTGGCGGGGGGGGGGGGGCATAGAAGAATATCTAAAAAGTAGGAAGGAATTATTGAGTGCGCTCGTAGGGAGGGGGGTGTCAGTTGTGCGCCCTAACATGTTTCTTGTCCGTAGAAAGGCAAACCAGAAGAAAAAGAAATTCGCTGAAACCGACATTGACCCAACGTAAAACATTTATTATAATTGCAAATAAGATCCCTGCCAGACAGAAAATATCACCATGAAAAGTATAACAAATAAAAGATAGGATATCTTTGAAGGACAAACTCTCGTCAATGTCAGAGCGTTGTTTATGATGACAAACAATGATAAGGTGGGTCTAAAACGTTCAGGTTTCCAGTTTTATCACCAGCTTTTATATTACGCTGCATTTCAGTCTTGAAAATGTTTTTTTCAGTATAAAAAAATAAAATGACTTATATTTTTTTTAAGATGCGTCCATTTAAATCTGCATTTAACGATGAAAATGTTATTTCAAGTGGAAGCTGGCAGATGGACAGAGCCTCTTTATAGCAATGCAAGGACGCACCTAAAAAAAATGTAAATGAGAAAACAAAGAAAAAAATGTCTTTAATCTGTGATGACGAAGAAGACTTTATTTACAAAATTATTCTCTGAAATTAATTCTAACACCGTTTCACTCATCCTCTTCCATTGGTTCCTCGTCTTTTTTATTCGTTGGTTTTTCTTCCTCCGTGGTTTTTGTTTTTTCCTGCTCAGACTCCTCATCACTGTTGGAGTTTATTTCCTTTTCGAGGCCGTCGACATCTGCCTCGTTTTCAGGCTCACCTGAAAATGTAACAAAAATTTATTATAATTTCTCTGAAACTTTTGTTGCATTCATAAAAATGTAAATATTGTAAATAATACTAGACGACCTGACGAGATATACATTGTATTCAAGAAGACAAGTCACCTGTTAAGTCAACGTTGGTACGTCGTACATTAGTGAGAAAATTTACTGCCCTGAACCGATTGTGAAACTAAATAAATATTTAGTTCATGAAAAATGATGAATTAGATTTGAAGAAATTGTATAACTATTTACAAAGCATTCGTTTTACAAGATGTTTACACGCATTCCATGAAAAATTGCCAGTATACTGAAATCATATGCCCTTAATAGGGTTAAGATGAAAATTCATATACACTAAATGTACAAAAGCAAGGAAATTCCCCAATTTTTACACTTTTATTGTCATTAAGGGTATGACTACATATCAACCAAACCATTTCATTATCACATCACTACAGTATAAATCTCTATGCATGAGTGGATGAAGTGTGTGAGGTGCGCTGAAGAAAAATTCCTACCAGTAAAATACATAGCCCTGTTGTGTTCGCATACCCTTAATGACAATAAAAGTGTAAAAATTTGGGAATTTTCATTGCTTTTGTACATTTAGTGTATATGAATTTTCATCTTAACCCTATTAAGGGCACATGATTTCAGTATACTGGCATTTTTCATGGAATGTCACTACTTTTGTAAAGGCTATGCTTCAATACAATGCCTTCTCATAACTGATACAGTTGGTAGTTAGACTAATCAATGTTTCTTCCAATATTCACAGGTAAATATTTTTTTTTTAATTATTATGAGTGTATATTTACTCATGATACAATTCAAACTAGAACAACTTTTTTCAAAACTAAGGTATATGGTAAACTGAAATTAAAATGCCATCAACTAGACCCTAAAACCTCTATCTCTGCCAAAAATCAGCTGAATCCATCAAATAGTTAATGAGATACAGGGTGGCACATACGTACGTACGTACACACAGATAACATGATTTCATGATTGAACTTTCTGGATCTCTGGGTTGCCTTGACTAATGATGCTGAAATTCTACAAACTTATAGAACCTATCCAATAAAAATTTTGTGCAAAGTTTTAACTAATTTGGTTTATTGGTTTTTGAGTTATGACTGATCAAAGAAATGAGATTTCCAGCATAGGCCATTTGTGAAGTCTATTAAGGGATAGAGCGCTCTCGCGCCTCCCTTGATTAACAAAAACTAACATTTTGCTGCCTTCGGCCTCGACTCAATGCAGATGGTATTTGTTTTTGTTTTTACTTTTTTGTTTTTTTGTTTTTGTTACTTTGGTTGTCAGTCTGGTCTTCATGAAAACACCGACTATTTCCATTCTTTCCGTGTAGAATAATTGATTATGGACAATTTTTAATCTTTACATTTGTGGAAGCGACACAGTTCTCCTTGGAATCCGCACCGGAAGGACAAATAAAGAAATTTCAGACTTCCTCAACATCAGCCGGTTCAGGTGATGGCAGAAAAGAATTGAAAGATTCAGGATTTGACTACGAGGCGACATTAGAGAGAAAAACGCACGATCGACAATTTGACACCGTCTGAACTCGATGGTGATGTTATGCCACCGCAATTTTTCCCTGAAGGCTTCAAGATGAAAACCGACGATGGCTACATCCGTGTTCAGTCAGAGAACTTCGACCACATTTCACCTGACATTTGGCTTCCCAGCTCACCTGACGGCAACCCTAACCTAGACTTCCTTGTGTGAGACAGGATGGAACGAAACAACAACAGATCCAGTTGCAACATGAATTATGAGCTAAATACCAGGATGACCACTTTAGTTGTTTTACGGCATATCAACCCTTTTTGGGTAATTTAATGCTGAATCGGGTCATTTTAGTAAAAGTTTTTATGCTTCAAGTTCTTTATATCTTCAAATATTTATTCATGGTGTTCGGTTTGGTTGTTTTGTAGAAGAAAAAAACTTTTGTTTTTAGCGTTGCAGAACATGATCGAGTTTTGCAGAGGGAAAGGAAAAAAACAATAACATCAATGTTTGGTGCATTTTAAGTCAGGAAACCAGTATTTTCAGAAAGCCTGATCTGGTAGCACCAGCAGGATGACCAGAGCCTAAGTCAAGAGACAGTGGCTGCCTCAAGGCCAAAGGTCAGATTCATTGAGTGAAAAGTCAGGAAGACAAACTGACCACCAAAGTTTTTTTCCCCTCAATAGTAAATCTTGCAAACAAATATTCTCCACACCCTGTATAAAATTATACTAAAGTTTATTTTGAGGAGTGATTGAAGATGAAATCTATTGCCAGTAAAGTGATTGAACCCGACAGGCTATTCCCCTCCTCTCACCACTTCTTATTTCATTCACTCTTCCTCCTATCTTATAGATTCAGTGTGCAAAGAATTAAACAAGCAAGATTATAAGTTTTAATATTATATCGATTTTAATGTTAATCAAGGGAGGCGCGAGAGCGCTCTATCCCTTAATAGACTTCAAAAACGGCCTATGCTGGAAATCTCATTTCTTTGATCAATCATAACTCAACAACCAATAAACCAAATTAGTTAAAACTTTGCACAAAATGTTTTTTTGATAGGTTCTATAAGTGTGTAGAATTTCAGCATCATTAGTCAAGGCAACCCAGAGATCCAGAAAGGTCAGGCATGATTTTGTGTTATCCGTGTGTACGTACGTACGTATGTATGTGCCACCCTTTATCTCATCAACTATTTGATGGATTCAGCTGATTTTTGGCAGAGATAGAGGTTCTAGGGTCTAGTTGATGGCATTTTAATTTCAGTTTACCATATACCTTAGTTTTCCAGAAAATTCCCAAAAACCTTAAAAATGACCATTGTATTGAAACATAGCCTTTACAAAAGTAGTGACATTCCATGAAAAATGCCAGTATACTGAAATCATATGCCCTTAATAGGGTTAAGATGAAAATTCATATACACTAAATGTACAAAAGCAAGGAAATTCCCCAATTTTTACACTTTTATTGTCATTAAGGGTATGACTACATATCAACCAAACCATTTCATTATCACATCACTACAGTATAAATCTCTATGCAAGGTGCGCTGAAGAAAAATTCCTACCAGTAAAATACATAGCCCTGTTGTGCTCGCATACCCTTAATGACAATAAAAGTGTAAAAATTTGGAATTTCCTTGCTTTTGTACATTTAGTGTATATGAATTTTCATCTTAACCCTATTAAGGGCATATGATTTCAGTATACTGGCATTTTCCATGGAATGTTATATAGATTTTAATGTTAATACTACTTCTATTATCTCTACAAATTCAACAAAATTTATTAAAAATTGGAAAACATCTTTATTTTTTTAACTATAATTTATTATAACGTTTTGTCCAATTCAGACATTTTCAAACAATGAGCATCGGGGATGAATAGTGTAGTTGTAGCACAGTAGTAGGAAAGAATTTTTTGTTTTTGCAAATTTGGGTTTGGGCCACTTAAGCGATGTTGGACCTAATCAGTACTTAGATGGATGACCAGTTGATAATACCAGGTGCGATATAGAAAACACTTCATTCATCGTGATGTCACAGGGATGGTTCAGGCCATCAGTTCCGATTAGCAGTGGATACACTCGGTCAGCAAAATGTTTTCTGTGATCGTTAGCACAAATTTGATAACAATATAGAGAAATACTTTTGAGGTTACATCATACGGTTATCTCTCCGGATATGGCTGAAAAAAAAAAAAAAAAAAGTGCATAGGCCCCCCAAAATACCCCCCCCCCCATTTTTTGTTTATTTACGAAAAAAAAGAAAAAAAAACACAGAACAAAAAGGACATTTTTGTTCAACACTGTTTTACCATGATCCTAAAAATGAGTCATACTCTTCCTACAACCTCATAATTTTTTTACATAACTCAATGAAAATATTGTTTACGTTCAGTAAATATTTCCACGTTTCTGACGGTTTCATCATTGTTATGTTCACAACGTTTCAGTTGTTTCTACTCTCCGATCGTTCGTCAGAATTGGTAAGAATTTAAAAATTTTGAACTGAACCCTTTATCATCAGCTGACATAGATTCGTGATATGCCGTTCAGATATTTTGTATCAATTGTTTTCCTGCAAGGATTGAACTCACAACTTCAAGGCAGAATTCACGCGAGAAAATTGAAGTGTTCGATAACACGCAAATATGTGTTCGATAACACATAAATATGTGTTCGATAACACATAAATATGTGTTCGATAACACATAAATATGAGTTCAATAACACGCACATATGTGTTCAATAACACGTAAATATGTGTTCAATAACACGTAAATATGTGTTCAATAACACGTAAATATGTGTTCAATAACACAAATATGTGTTCAATAACGTAAATATGTGTTCAATAACACATAAATATGTGTTCAATAACACATAAATATGTGTTCAATAACACATAAATATGTGTTCAATAACACGCAAATATGTGTTCAATAACACGCAAATATGTGTTCAATAACACGCAAATATGTGTTCAATAACACGCACATATGTGTTCAATAACACCCAAATATGTGTTCAATAACACGCAAATATGTGTTCAATAACACGCAAATACATTGTCAAAATAATTAACGGCATTTCGAATTATAGTGGACATTCTTCTCAGATTTCTCCTCGATTGGAAAAGTCATCGTCATGGCAGATTTTGAATTCGATCTTACTTTTGGAACAAATGGTCAGATGAGATGAAGAATGGCAAAAGCGTAGAATGTTTTACTTTGGAATTGGATGAATGCAGAAATAATGGTAAAAAAATAAATAAAATGGAATTGAGAAACTCGTTTGGGGAATTATCACATGAAATATTCAATATAATTTGATCTGTCTACTAATATCTTATATAAATAAAGATTTTGTCCGTCCGTCACAATTTAAAAAAAATAGATCTTGCTTCCCTGACAGCTAGAAAATTGCCTCTGTGGTATCAGTCTTCAAAAATTCTAGAGATAGAACTGACCATCAGAATTATCGTCCCATCAGTCTACTCTCGATCTTCACTTAAATCTTTGAATCCTTAATCAATCTAGCAATAGTCTGTAACCTCGTTAATGCTAAACTTTTTTCTGACCATCAGTATGGATTTAGGCAAGCATGGTCTACTGCGGATATCCTAACGGTCATCTTTGAACGCATATACACAACAATGGACAAGGCAGGTGAAGCTAGGGCAATAGCGCTTGATATATCCAAAGTCTTTGACAAGGTCTGGCATAAATGCTTTCTCATAAAAATTAATTCATATGATATTACTGGACGAATATTTAATATAATTGGAATCTTCCTATCCAAAAGAAAGATCCAGATTGTCTTCGATGGCCGTTCATCCAAACATGACATAAATGCAGGGATCCATCCTTGGACCTTTATTGTTCCTAATCTTCATAAACGACCTCCCTGATGACATTGTGTTACTTCAAAATTTATATTCATTTTTTAAATCTTATATAAATAAAGATCTTGTCCGTCTGTCCGTCCATCAGTCACAATTTTTTTTAACGTAATAAATACATTGCGGAATTTGTCTCATTTCGAAATATCTTAACGATCTTAACTACTTTTAGAAATGGAGGGTGCAACTTCGGAAAAACAAATAATAAATACCTGTATTACGTATGTGACCGGGACGGAACAAAGATATCGTACACCAAAAATTACGTAATTTCGATTCAATTTCTTTCAAAAATTAATTTAGCCTTCTTGGAATATTTAATTTGATTTTCTGTGATAAAAAACCTACTTGATCAAGTAGGTTTTTTTATCACAGAAAATCAAATTAAATATTCCAAGAAGGCTAAATTAATTTTTGAAAGAAATTGAATCGAAATACATTTTTTTTTTGTGTTCAAAACATGCACCAAAATATCTTTGAGGAAAAATAAACCCAAAAATACAGACATAGTTAAATAAATAAAAAGATTTTAAAAGTAAAACCACTCCGGGACAATGCCGGGTTGGCGAAAGTAGTAAGAAATAAAATGTCCCTTTTGCTTTGCCCCCCCCCCCTTCCATAGCTAAACAAGAATGGATCCATTCCTAATTCCCATCCATTCAATCGATGTGTTTAAATGGTGAAAATGTGATTTCAAACTTAAGTGTAATGACAGACCCGACCTCTTATTGAGATGTTCGGACACGTCTAAAAAGAAACAAACTTCACGTTCATATTTACCTCGTCCAATTTTCTCCAATAATTCTTCGATGTGCTTCAACATTTCAGCATCGTCAAAATCAACCTTGTGATACGTCTGCAAAAAAAATCAACCTTGTGATACGTCTGCAAAAAAAATCAACCTTGTGATACGTCTGCAAAAAAAATCAACCTTGTGATACGTCTGCAAAAAAAATCAACCTTGTGATACGTCTGCAAAAAAAATCAACCTTGTGATACGTCTGCAAAAAAAATCAACCTTGTGATACGTCTGCAAAAAAAATCAACCTTGTGATACGTCTGCAAAAACAATCAACCTTGTGATACGTCTGCAAAAGAATCAACCTTGTGATACGTCTGCAAAAAAAATCAACCTTGTGATACGTCTGCAAAAAAAATCAACCTTGTGATACGTCTGCAAAAACAATTTTAAGCAATTTTAAACAAATTTTGGAAATTGTTTCTCGTTATGATCCAACCGGTTATCTTCCCATCTTCCCCCTCATCAACATCTTTTCTTCCTTTTTACCATTCCTGGCAGTATGGTCTTTGCTATTCCTAATAACCTTAACGCATGGCCGAACTATCTCAATTTTCATTAAATCACCAGTTTTTCATAAACACACTTCTAGAAACACTTGCAAGTATTTAGCAACCATAATAATGATAACCATAATAATGATAACCATAATAATGATAACCATAATAATAATAATAACCATAATAACAACCATAATAATAATAACCACAATAATGATAACCATAACACTAATAACCATAATAATAATAACCATAATAACAACCATAATAATAATAACCATAATAATGATTACCATAACACTAATAACCATAATAATGATAACCATAATAATGATAACCATAACAATGATAACCATAACACTAATAACCATAATAATGATAACCATAACACTAATAACCATAATAATGATAATCATAATAATGATAACCATAATAATGATAACAATAACACTAATAACCATAATAATGATAACCATAACACTAATAACCATAATAGTGATAACCATAATAATGATAACTATAATAACCATAATAATAATAATAATAATAACCATAATAATAATAAATAATAATAATAACCATAATAATAATAACCATAATAATGATAACCATAATAATGATAACCATAACACTAATAACCATAATAATGATAACCATAACACTAATAACCATAATAATGATAACCATAACACTAATAACCATAATAATGATAACCATAACACTAATAACCATAATAATGATAACCATAATAATAATAACCATAATAAAGATAACCATAATAATGTGCATAGTATCTTTTTTTCAATGCATTTGTGTATAGTGTACAAATCTAGGGGGGGGGGGGGGGGTAATTCAGTATATAAGACAATTAACAGCGAAAATTGTTTGTGGTCGCTTGATGCGATGAAGCTAATTTTGACGAGCATATCATCATTTTATTCGGTTTATCGTCCATTTTACATGCTGACATGCGTTGACGGTTGTTATAAAATTAACTTAACAAGTAGGTCTTCCATTGTTTCAGAAGCAAGTACTAAATCATCAGCATACAGCATCTCTTCTGGACAACCTGTACGAAACTCCCTGGACAATGCTTCTAAGACACAAAGCAACAGAATCAGCACAGAACCCGGATGTACTCCAACTTTAACATTAAAGCTATCACTAAATGTGCTGTTAATTTTAACACGACTTTGACATTGCTTGAACAACCTTCATCAACCACTCATTTGCCCCTAAGTTTATGCAATGCCCACCAGACAATGTTGCTTGGCACGCTGTCAAAACCTTTCTCTAGATTCACAAAAGCAAAATACAGGTTCTTTTTACTAAGGAACTTCTCTTGCATTTCTCTCAGAATCCATCAATTTGTAATTCCTTCTATCTACTGGTTCCCCTTTACTCTTGTAACAATTCAAAATTGTTAAGTTCCAAGTTTTTTGGAATTACTTCTATTATGATCTGATTTCTCTGTGATAATCTCAATGTCTGTTTAATCAGCAGCCTTCAACATTTCAGCACAACACCCGACTGTTCTCCAATCTTACTCTTCTTCATTTTACTCATTACTTCCCGTATCATTTCTCTCAATTCGATATTGGTACAGCTTTTGAACAAGACAAAAACAGAATTGTTTTTTCTTTTTTTTAAACTCTAACTTTTATTGTCTTTGGTAACAGTTATTTGTTAACTATTAGTTAGTCCTTTTTTTCTGTTGGAAATTCTTGACAATTGCCAATTTAATCAATTCACAATTTAACTTATCTGCTTTTCTCGGCTTCTGATTGGATAAGTGCTTCGGCATCTTCTGACTGTTTATGTAGTCTGTTTTCTCTGGTTCAAAAGATGTATCAGTACCTTCAATTCTTATAGCTCGGTCCGATACTGCTTCTGCAACATCTAGATTTTTTCAACTTCATGGAAACTCAGTATTCAACGATCTCTCATAATAGCATTTCCAAGCATCACTCTCGTCCTGATCATTTGTTGCTAACAGTCCATTGCCATTTCGAATGCACTTCTTGTCCTGTTTATTTGTTGCTAACACTTCATTGTAATTTCCATTGCACTTCTCTCCAACAATATCCATATTTCTCTTTGCCATCTGTTTAGCCATCCTGAATATTTCATTCTTCCTAGTATATCAGGAAACCTGGTTTGCTCAGGCTCCTTTTTGACTTTGTATATTGTTCGTCTTGTTTCCCTCTTTTACATTTCCTAAACCTTTTATCCATTGGTTCCATTATTTTGTGGAATCTTCCCCTTTTAAAATTTTTAGTTGGCGATTCGATCTTTATATAAAATTACTCCGCATCAGATTAAAAGACTGTTTTTTTTTTCACTCTCAGTCCAAATTCAAAAATTCCATTTTAAGAATCTGAATGCTCAATCCATTTATACCTTTTTCGGTAACTTCAAGCGATTTAAGCCAAATTTCACATCATGAAATACTTATTTTTTTCACCCTAAAAAAATAAAATAAAAAATAAAAACGAAAGTTACCGTTTGAGCATTCTGTAAATATTCTCTGGCGTTCGTCAGTGCATCTTCAGCATCATCTCCTTTACACTTGGCGCTTTCCAAAACAGAGGCGTACCCCATCAAATACCAAACTTGTGGGTCTTCATCTGTTTCATCCAACAAAGTATACAGAACTTCATTGGCCATCTAAAATTAAAAGAAACTTCCATTAAAAATTATCTTTCCTATTTTTAGCACTTTTTTCAAACACAAATAAAAATCTGCACACATGAAAAAAACAAAAACATTTTTCAAGTGGATTATACAATGCCGATTTTGATCACACATTTACTCACCAGATTTATTCCAGATTAGTTGCTTTTTCGAAATATTTAATCATTCAATCCACAAAATGGACAAAAAACAAAATTCTGTACGATTTTTCTTTATATGTTAGTTGGTTTAGTTTGACAACATATCAACAACTACAAGAAACCTCTTCAACCATGGCAAATAACACCCTAGCTGAGAGTTCAACATTTAAACTCCTCGCTCTAACATTCACAGGTAACATGAATTGGAACAAATACATTGAAGACATTGCCAAGGCTGCAGCAAAGAAAATGGGCTCCCTCTACCGTGCTATTAAACTTCTCACACCTGACATTATCCTGTATCTCTACAAAGTCACCATCCGCCCATGCATGGAGTATTGTTGTCACATCTGGGCCGGTGCATCATTCACTAGTCTCTCCCTCTTAGACAAAGTAAAAAAAAAGTCGCCAACTTAATAGGTCCCTCACTATCCACCAAGCTCCAGCCCCTGTCCCATTGCCGCAATGTAGCATCCTTGTGCTTTTTATACAAATACTTCAATGGATTGTGCTCCGCTAAACTTGCTGCCCTGGTGCTCCCTCAACGTAAATACACGAGAACAACACAACAATCAGCCAAGTTCCATCCATTCACTGTGGAGCTCCCCAGATGTCGAAGAGCCTTCTACTACAAAGCTTCATTCCTTGTGATGCTGGCCTCTGGAACTCCCTCCCTACTTCCGACATGCAGAGGTTTAAAACTAATGTAAACAGATATCTCGCTGCACAGCTCCCAACTTAGGATGACCCTCAAAACTTACACCCTAATTCTCAGTAGCCCCTTACGTCTACAGTGGCGGCCTGCCTTGTTTGAGGTGAACCATGTAAAAAAAAAAAACCTTTATATCTGGTTATTCAATGTTGAATCCAGTCATTTTTGGTTAACATTCTTAATATCTCCCAAATATTTACTGATTAATTAGTTTTGTAAACACATCTATTGTAAATCAATAGTTTGCAAATGATAGATTCTATTTAAGCCATAGGTGGGACCATAACTAGTACAACCACTCGTCCGGGTAAGAGAGGACCTTGGAGTAATGGCAACTAAGAGGTCGACCCCACACTTGCTAAAGCTGTCGCGTTGGGATCTTACCACCGCATGCTACGTCATATGTATGATACACCTATCAGGAGGAGGAGGAGGACGAGGAGTGGGTCGAGCCAGCCTTTTCCAATGATTCAGCCGCTCACAAATTACTTCATTCCAGCCATAAATCGTGGCTTAGAGATCATTGCTAAAGTGGAAATGGGAGGATCAGCAAATAAATAAAATGGAAGTGGGAGATACAAAAATCAAACCAATAAATTTTTTAAAGTTATGCAATCACAGCAGATAAGTGATTTATGATCTTCAAAATTTAGGAATAAGAGGAATTTTTTTTTTTTTTTTTTTTACAGCATTTTATGAAAACGACTCTGGCTCATCTACGACGGAGATAGTTTGCCTCCTTAGATACCAGCACACGGGGATCCGTACTTACATCAGCTTTATTATTGTAAATAAAAACTTTATTTAAAAAAATATTATTGTAAATAAAAACTTTATTTAAAAAAATATTATTGTAAATAAAAACTTTATTTAAAAAAATATTATTGTAAATAAAAACTTTATTTAAAAAAATATTATTGTAAATAAAAACTTTATTTAAAAAAATATTATTGTAAACAAAAACTTTATTTAAAAAAATATTATTGTAAATAAAAACTTTATTTAAAAAAATATTATTGTAAATAAAAACTTTATTTAAAAAATATTATTGTAAATAAAAACTTTATTTAAAAAATATTATTGTAAATAAAAACTTTATTTAAAAAAATATTATTGTAAATAAAGACTTTATTTAAAAAAATATTATTGTAAATAAAGACTTTATTTAAAAAAATATTGTTGTAAATAAAAACTTTATTTGAAAAAATATTATTGTAAATAAAAACTTTATTTGAAAAAATATTATTGTAAATAAAGACTTTATTTAAAAAACTATTATTGTAAATAAAAACTTTATTTGAAAAAATATTATTGTAAATAAAAACTTTATTTAAAAAAATATTATTGTAAATAAAAACTTTATTTAAAAAAATATTATTGTAAATAAAAACTTTATTTAAAAAAATCTCATTTAACAATGCATATGTTTATTTTTAAAAATCTTTTTTAAGCTGCTTTTACAAACACAAAATCTCCATTATAGTAAGGATGATGTCCTCACGATTTATATAAAAAAAAGGTGACAATGAATAACTTTTATTTTAGTTTTGATTCTTAGTAAAAACTAAATATTACTTACCTCATAAAGTTCTAATTCAATCAATATTTTAGATGTGACTATTCTTGTGTCATAACTCACTCCAGGCATGTTCTAAATAAAAAATAAATTAAACAATAGAAAAAAAAAATAATTAAAATAAGGAAAAGAGAAAATAAGTTTTTAAGAAACTATTCTGCCAATAAAAGGATTGTGTGTAAATGTTATAATAGGTTTCGTTATAAACATTTTAAAATTATGTTTCGAAACTTTTGAGATGAGGGTTGGTAATTTGTAGAATTTGGTATATTCGGATGACTGGGTGTTTTTATTACAACGTTTCGGTCGATGTAACCTCCGACCTTCTTCGCAAGGACCCGTGGCGCAGTGGATATAGTATTAAGTACAATTCAGTTCTAAAGTGACAGTCATCTGAAGGTTGAAGGTTCAATCCTCAGTGCGGGCGATACGAAAAATTGTGAATTACTGAAGACTTCTTCCCAGTCATGGCAGATGGAACGAGAGCATGCTACCCCCATGGATTGAAGAAAGGGTTCTGTTCAAAATTGTGTCCAGATTCCCGAGTTCAACAAGGTTCAGCTGAAAAAGGTCAGAGGTTACATCGGCCGAAACGTTGTGATAAATACACCCAGGATGAGAACAGTAGTCCGAATATACCAAATTCTACACATTTTATAACTATTTAGAAAAATAGATTGACACAAATGTTATAATCGTTTTGCACATTAGGATATGAAAATTACTTTTTGGTTTGATGCGACAAAAAGAAAAACAGAAAGGAATATATGGATGCAGCATAAGCCGCTCACGGGAAATCCCATCGTATTTTTCTACTGAACTTTTTCTTTAAAAAATACTCTAGAATTTTAGATCTTATTTAAAATACAATTGGCGAGCGTTACCACCGTCGACCAAGGGAAGAGTCTATCAGACAGGTGTACAGTGTGATGATGTATAGAAGTGAAACCCGATCAGCGAAGGTTGAGGACATGCGTTGCATGGAGAGAAATTATATGAGAATGATACAATGGATGTGTAATGTGAGTCTTAAAGATAAGCTTAGATCTAATGAGCCTAGAGGAAGATTGAATCTGGACAGTATATGGAGATGTATGCAGAACAGGAGACCTTGTTGGTTTGGTCACATTGAGTTAGTAGATGTAAAACAATTTCGGTAGCAGGGGTAGTTGGTAGGGGAAATCCAAAAGAAACAGAAAGAAAAATATAAAACACTGAAATGATATTCTTCAGCATGAAAGAAAAAAATATAAAAGAAGATTTAAATCCATTGGATACAAAAAAATTACTTGCATCAGCATGAAATGTAGAATTGACACGACTACAATCGGATAAATTATTTTTTGAAAATGCTTCATTTTTAATCAAATCTTTTAATTAAAGTGAAACCTGAGTAAAAACTGATTAAAAAAAACTTTGCTACCAGAACTATAAAATTCTTGAGGCAGCTCATGTGTGTCAGAATGATGGAGCAAACCAAAAAAAACACGAGATATCACGTTATTAGTTCATTTTGTAAATATTTTCTCGAGATATGTTACTTAGATCTGATGATCCCAGATGTGTGCAAAACAGGAGACTGTGTTGGTTTGGTCACATTGAAAGTATGGATGAGAGTTCTTAGGTTAGTAGATGTAGAACAGTTGAGGTAGCAGAGTCAGTTGGCAGGAGAATGCCAAGGAAAAACTTGGGCGGAAGTGATAAGGAAGGATTTGAGAGAAATAGGGGTAAATAAAAACCCTGGCCAGAGATAGGTTAGTTTGGAATCCTATTTCTAAAAACCTTCAAATGCATGCTCGGATGTAAATAGATGTTAAACTGATGATGATGATGATGATGATGATGATGTAAATTTTAAACAAGCAACAATTTGGTTTGCTTTAAATTAATTGAATTAATTTAAGATGAAATCGAGTATTTTAAACCAATTTAAAAAAATTATGGTACTGTTTTAGATATTGACCCTAATTTCCGTGACTGCCCGGCAGCAGCGAGCCGACAGCTAACGGAAGCGTCCGAGACCTGCCGAGTCGGCAGACGACAACAATGTAAGACGATGAATATACGTAAAGAAAAAGAAATGCATATATTTTTATACAGAAAATGAAATAAATGAACAAACCCATAGCTGAAATGAATAAACTTTTTTTTAATTAATATTTAACCATTTTATGTAAGAAATTTTTTTATAAACGCTAACATTTTAAACCATTTTTTTTTGTAACTGAAATAAACTGTTTTTATAAACTGTAGAACGCGAAAATAATAACTTTTTGAAACCATTTTTTATTTTTTTTGCAATTACGCATTGTTTTTTTTTGTTTTTTCCATTATTTTAGCTGGAGGGGTAAGGGCTTGTTTTTCGTTTTTGGAGGGGGGGGGGGGGCTTAGCGAAATACAGGCAGAAGAGGAGGATGGGGTCCACGGCCGACGTTGTTTT
This sequence comes from Sepiola atlantica, assembly GCA_963556195.1. Taxonomy (NCBI): domain Eukaryota; kingdom Metazoa; phylum Mollusca; class Cephalopoda; order Sepiida; family Sepiolidae; genus Sepiola; species Sepiola atlantica. The sequence continues at coordinate 132,189,230 of OY744528.1, read as the reverse complement.
TTCTGCGGTTGAACAGACTCTCGTCTATCTCAACCGTATGCCCTGGGCCTCCGAGTCGTCTGGGGTTTCGGGCTAGGTGTTCGCTGCACACCTCCCGCAGGAAATTTTTCCAGTCCACTTGCGTGGCACTAGACAGTACGCCGCATTCCTTTACTAAATTTTTACCGGTCGCCATATCCTGGGACCACAGGTAGATCATTTTTAAAATTGTTGATATGGCGAGTTTCGACCGCGAAAAAAACGTCCCCGATCGCAACGAAATCCAAGCCCGGCATTCCTGGGTGGGGCATCTCCAGGCATATTTTTCAGTAACTGTCTTTCGCGGTACTAGCCGGCAAAGTCGGCCGCCGCCGCATCGCATAACTTTTGCCAGCAGAGCTTTCTGCTGGCAAAAGTTAATGCACTGCTCCGGAGAGGCAATTGTAACTACACAACACTTCAAAATTCATTGTCAACAAGTGACAAGCATCGGACGCCAGCCTCGTTTTCGATTTCGGCAGGTCTCGGACGCTTCCGTTAGCTGTCGGCTTGCTGCTGCCGGCAGTCACGGAAATTAGGGTCAATATCTAAAACAGTACCAAAATTATTTTCATGTAATAACAAAAAAAAAAAAAAAAAAAAAATTTTTTAAAACATTATTCACAATATTCTGTTTAATTCCGGTATCAACCGTTTATGGGTAGCAAATTCTTTCTTTTTTTTCTGACACTGTTTTGTATTTTATTTATTCTTTGAAAATAAAAATAAAAATGACATTTTATCTGGTTTTACTTTTGAAAATTTGTTGCTCTGTAGTTTGTTCAACTTGTTTTTTTAAATTATTATTTACCATCAAAAAAAAAAAAAAAAATTCTTCGTTTTTTTTTTAAATATGAAAATAAAATCTCGTCTGGTTTCTCGCATTTCTATTCATTGACTGAATTTCTTAAATGAAACACAAAAACGGGGAAAATAAAGGGTATTTTATCAACTGTTTTTCGTTTTTGTACAGATCCATTTTTTGATGTGGTGGTGGCGGTCTCATCAAACAAATGAGCAGTAAATATATTTTTCTCAACCCAACTCCATCCTCTCAGTCTTTCTGTCACCATTTAACAACCAGAATTCTCATTATTATTTTTAGTTAATCAATGAGTCACTACTTAACAGGGCTAAAGCCACTCAAGGATTAGGGTTAATGAGATGGATTGAATGAAGAATATTATGAGGGGATTGAAGTTGATGAATTAATGGACAAAGTTTGATGACTTATGAGGACAGTTTATGGCAAATATTTGTTGACATTGGATTTGAAGACGACCATGTTGTAGTTTGCAGGGAAGCAGTCTCGTTATAATTTATTCCACAGAACGTTCTTGAAAAGTAACTGGAAATTCTGTTTGATATCAGGCCCACAGAGAATGAAAGGGAAGTTCTTTGCAGTGGTGGTAAGATGAGTTCTTGCTGTGAATGTTTTACAGGGAAGAACCAGAGATTGGAGCTCAGACGAACATCATGTGTGGAAATAAATATTTTTGTTTAGTTGGTCTATTTTAAGGTAGAGCAACACTTTTGTGGGTCAAATCATATTGAAAAGCAATACGTACTATGTTAGTCGTGTGATATACAACTTCGATGATGATCAGGATGGTATGACCTCATCTTCAAGTCGTTTTGTGGTTGAAGATATTTTGGTGCAGAGGTCTGAAAGAAATGGTGACTTCTTTGATGAAACACAACTTCTCCAGTCTTAAATTTTGATGAAGACAAATGATACTGATACTTTGCTGTTTTGTCGTTGTAATGGTAGAAGAGAGAGATAACCTTTCTTTAACTGATGATTTTAAGATCTTATTTTATTTGTTGTTGTGTTTGACCCGCTTTTAGTCAGCTTCTCACACAAAAAAAGTCATCTAACTTCTCATATGTTTCCTACTTCCACACACCTGTTAAACTTGACCTATTGACCCTCGAGCAATTCTTGAAGTTCAAAGCCAATCAATATACAACAGAGAGAGAAAGAGAGAATGACCCTCAAATAAAGCGTATGTGTCGATGTGTTGGTCTGTCATTCTCTGCGTATGGCAGCCGTGTTTTGTCTGTTCAGAATGCGGGCGCCAAGTGGATGAGTTCCTTGAACTGGGCTCACTCTCCGTCTGTTGTATCTATTTATTGACGTCTGATGAATACAATAAATAACATCGATGCTAACACATACATACTAGCAGGGCTACCCAACATTACGCATATATCACATACTTTTTTTAAAGTGTGGCTAGGTTTAGGGGCTGTTAATATCGGAGGGTGGGGGGAGGTGCTCCTCAAGTATATCTTATCCATACATAGTCATCTAAATCATTGGAATCTGGGGAACGAGGAGGCCAAATGTTAGGGTTCATGGGATCACAAAATTTTCCAACCATCCTTTTCTGCGTTCCGTGAGCCTATCACCTGATAAATCAATTTCTTTTTTTCCCTTTTCTGACGTAAAATGACCTTTACTCATCACATAAAACTTTCATGGGTGAGAAAAAAATTTAAATGCTTTGCTTTTTATTATTTTTTACCTCAGGAACATCATCGTCAGTTTCTTGAATTTGAGGCAACCAGAGGGAAACACTTTTCTCAATCATTTCTTTGGCTTCCTGAGAAAAACGAAAGAAAAAAAAATCAATTTATAAAATCTAGACATGAATAACACCATTCCTTACCTACATAACGTTCTAAAATGATAAAAACACCCGATTAATAGAGAATACAATGTTTTTACACCGTTTGATTTCGAACCTGCAGCAAAAGATGCGAAAGTTAATAAAGATTTATAGATAAGTATTTACGTTTTTTTTGTTGCGTTTGTTATTTGCATAATATATACATACTATATTATATTGCGTTGTTGATTTTTTAATTTATATTTTTTTGTTTCATTTTGAAGACTAAGAATATATAGGTCGTTTGAGCCATGGTTATTATTTAACAAATCTAAGTCGTTTGAGCCATGGTTATTATTTAACAAATCTAAGTCGTTTGAGCCATGGTTATTATTCAACAAATCTAACTCGTTTGAGCCATGGTTATTATTTAACAAATCTAAGTCGTTTGAGCCATGGTTATTATTTAACAAATCTAAGTCGTTTGAGCCATGGTTATTATTTAACAAATCTAAGTCGTTTGAGCCATGGTTATTATTTAACAAATCTAAGTCGTTTGAGCCATGGTTATTATTCAACAAATCTAAGTCGTTTGAGCCATGGTTATTATTTAACAAAAGCGAAAATTGTATTTAAAAGATCACCTTTATTTGTAATATTGATGTAACATTAACAATTATGATGTCCGAATTCTATAAACAAAAATCCATTTATTATTACTATTATTATTTATATACAGTAGAATTTAACGCTAAATGCAGTGCAAAGAATTCATTTTCATCAGGTACTTTTCTTCTTTGTATATAGCACTGATGATATTGGCAAGGGGGTGGGATCATCTATTAAGTTATAGCTAAGGGTCAGACATCCTCGGGGCTCATTTAAAAAAAAAAATACTAGACAACCCATGATTTGTTGGATCAACATTGGTATAGCGTACATTTGTCTTCTCTTATTTATTAATGTTATCCTTTTAAATAGCTACTACTACTACTAATCCCTCTATTCCCGTTCTCCCACCCCTTCTCGTCACATCCGCCCTTCCTCCCACCACTGGCCTTGCGTCAATCATGTGGTCTCGATCAGTGCTGCAACAATAGGATTTTCCTTCCAAACAAAATCACGACTCAAGTTTAAAACTAGAAACAATGTTTGATTTTGAGAAGTTTAAAATGATACTTGATTTTTCTACCAAACAAAATCACGACTCAAGTTTAAAACTAGAAACAATGTTTGATTTTGAGAAGTTAAAATGATACTTGATTTTTCTACCAAACAACAGACTTGCAATCAGAACAACCATCTCTTCCAACCGAATACAAACAGTCCGCCCGCTTGAGGTCTAATGACCCATCTGTTTCTGAGACCCACAGAAACACAAAATCTCCTTTCTTCGGATATATATATATATATAGACACTAATTGAACCACACTACGAAACCACTCGAGATTTATCAGCTGTCAATCTATAGACATAAAACCTGACTAATCAGGGTGTCTATTATCTGGAGTGGACATGTAGAATCTCAAGTGGATCGCAATCAGCATTGAGCCTCGTGTTTCAGAGGCAATCACATTTTTCAAAATGACATCTAATTTTCTGGGTGGTCAAATCTAGAGCCAGATATATTTCTCAAGACAGGTCTGTCGTTTGCATGTATTGCACATCACTGTGCATGTTGACACCGAATCACCCACATGCTTTTGTAACTGCTCACACATATTACTTGTGAGGGAAAATAACACCCATAGGCGGTTTTACTCACACAAGTGAACTAGCAGATAGAGTCGCTAACTTCTTTTTGCAGAAAACCACCTTCGATCAATGAGCTTTTCTCATGTAAATGAAATTGCTTATTTGTAGAGCTGTGTGCGTCTGTCTATTTCTTCAACACACATTTGCATCTACGACACTTATGTCATGGGTCGGAGGGGTGGGGGTGAATAAACATTAAGCTGATTGAAGAATCGCTACGGTAAACTTACTTGTACTTTTTCGATATTCATGAGGAATTGTGCCTTCAACTGGTAAGCCTCGGGATTCAACGCATCCGCAGTAATCGCTTTCTCAACATTCTCTTGGCATTTGTCAGCAGCCCCTTCTTCCAGACTGAAAAGGCACGAGAGAATAAGAAAAAAAAAACACACTGACAGATTCAATCTTCCTTAGTGGAATACCTCGATCAAAAATAAGAAAGAAAAACGTGACATTTTTTCAAACAAATAAAAAAAAAAGAGCAACATTTTTATATTGCACAAAAATCTATTTACATTAAAAAAAAACTTGTAGCAATTTTTAGATGCGGGTGTTTCAAGCATAAATTTTTAGATGCGGGTGTTTCAAGCATAAATTTTTAGATGCGGGTGTTTCAAGCATAAATTTTTAGATGCGGGTGTTTCAAGCATAAATTTTTAGATGCGGGTGTTTCAAGCATAAATTTTTAGATGCGGGTGTTTCAAGCATAAATTTTTAGATGCGGGTGTTTCAAGCATAAATTTTTAGATGCGGGTGTTTCAAGCATAAATTTTTAGATGCGGGTGTTTCAAGCATAAATTTTTAGATGCGGGTGTTTCAAGCATAAATTTTTAGATGCGGGTGTTTCAAGCATAAATTTTTAGATGCGGGTGTTTCAAGCATAAATTTTTAGATGCGGGTGTTTCAAGCATAAATTTTTAGATGCGGGTGTTTCAAGCATAAATTTTTAGATGCGGGTGTTTCAAGCATAAATTTTTAGATGCGGGTGTTTCAAGCATAAATTTTTAGATGCGGGTGTTTCAAGCATAAATTTTTAGATGCGGGTGTTTCAAGCATAAATTTTTAGATGCGGGTGTTTCAAGCATAAATTTTTAGATGCGGGTGTTTCAAGCATAAATTTTTAGATGCGGGTGTTTCAAGCATAAATTTTTAGATGCGGGTGTTTCAAGCATAAATTTTTAGATGCGGGTGTTTCAAGCATAAATTTTTAGATGCGGGTGTTTCAAGCATAAATTTTTAGATGCGGGTGTTTCAAGCATAAATTTTTAGATGCGGGTGTTTCAAGCATAAATTTTTAGATGCGGGTGTTTCAAGCATAAATTTTTAGATGCGGGTGTTTCAAGCATAAATTTTTAGATGCGGGTGTTTCAAGCATAAATTTTTAGATGCGGGTGTTTCAAGCATAAATTTTTAGATGCGGGTGTTTCAAGCATAAATTTTTAGATGCGGGTGTTTCAAGCATAAATTTTTAGATGCGGGTGTTTCAAGCATAAATTTTTAGATGCGGGTGTTTCAAGCATAAATTTTTAGATGCGGGTGTTTCAAGCATAAATTTTTAGATGCGGGTGTTTCAAGCATAAATTTTTAGATGCGGGTGTTTCAAGCATAAATTTTTAGATGCGGGTGTTTCAAGCATAAATTTTTAGATGCGGGTGTTTCAAGCATAAATTTTTAGATGCGGGTGTTTCAAGCATAAATTTTTAGATGCGGGTGTTTCAAGCATAAATTTTTAGATGCGGGTGTTTCAAGCATAAATTTTTAGATGCGGGTGTTTCAAGCATAAATTTTTAGATGCGGGTGTTTCAAGCATAAATTTTTAGATGCGGGTGTTTCAAGCATAAATTTTTAGATGCGGGTGTTTCAAGCATAAATTTTTAGATGCGGGTGTTTCAAGCATAAATTTTTAGATGCGGGTGTTTCAAGCATAAATTTTTAGATGCGGGTGTTTCAAGCATAAATTTTTAGATGCGGGTGTTTCAAGCATAAATTTTTAGATGCGGGTGTTTCAAGCATAAATTTTTAGATGCGGGTGTTTCAAGCATAAATTTTTAGATGCGGGTGTTTCAAGCATAAATTTTTAGATGCGGGTGTTTCAAGCATAAATTTTTAGATGCGGGTGTTTCAAGCATAAATTTTTAGATGCGGGTGTTTCAAGCATAAATTTTTAGATGCGGGTGTTTCAAGCATAAATTTTTAGATGCGGGTGTTTCAAGCATAAATTTTTAGATGCGGGTGTTTCAAGCATAAATTTTTAGATGCGGGTGTTTCAAGCATAAATTTTTAGATGCGGGTGTTTCAAGCATAAATTTTTAGATGCGGGTGTTTCAAGCATAAATTTTTAGATGCGGGTGTTTCAAGCATAAATTTTTAGATGCGGGTGTTTCAAGCATAAATTTTTAGATGCGGGTGTTTCAAGCATAAATTTTTAGATGCGGGTGTTTCAAGCATAAATTTTTAGATGCGGGTGTTTCAAGCATAAATTTTTAGATGCGGGTGTTTCAAGCATAAATTTTTAGATGCGGGTGTTTCAAGCATAAATTTTTAGATGCGGGTGTTTCAAGCATAAATTTTTAGATGCGGGTGTTTCAAGCATAAATTTTTAGATGCGGGTGTTTCAAGCATAAATTTCCACATTAAAATTAAATAGAGTGGAATTTTCCATTAGAAGTTGAGTTCGAGCTACATGTACAGGAAGTTATGTCACAGGTTAGTGAGACGTGGCGAATAAGCTGAGCAGATCTTTCTCTTTTTACTGAATCAAAAGAGAGAGAGAGAGCGGTTAGTTTTTGTGATAGCGGCTCCCTAACCCATAGGTGTAGGGTAGGAGGAGTTCTGTGCATCTATGTATACTGCGGAAAAACAATGAAAAAAAAAAATGGTGCTTGTCCAGTGCAACGACCGTACGAAAAAATTATTTATTTATGAAAACAATATTATGTACTTAATCAGTGGTATTTTATTGTTCAATGTTGAAAAAAGTAGGAAAAATTATCCAGTAGAACTTTAATTACAAATATCTTTACATTTTCCGTATCGTAGCAGTCACTTTGATGAGTATGCCTCCATCTTGTTTCGTTGGACACAATTCAAGGGCAGATAATCCGCATTTTTTAAAAAACAAAAAAACAACTACATAGATAAAAAAAACAGTTAGAGTTTAATTAGGTTTATTTTTATTTACTTTCATTTTAAATGTACTCAGAATAAATTATATTTTGTATCTATGTAGTTGTTTTTTAAAAAATGCGGATTATCTGCCCTTGCATTGAATTTTTTCAACATTGAACAATAAAATACCACTGATTAAGTACATAATATTGTTTTCATAAATAATTTTTTCATACGGCCGTTGCACTGGACAAGCACCAAAACAACTCAAAGATTATTAAACCCCAAATGATTTTGTGTTGATTTTTATTAATAACGTTTATGACTGATTTTATTTAAAAAGAAGAAAACAATGACGACCACGACGAGAGAAGAGAGGAATTGCTGCTGCCTATTGACGACACAACACGAGTGCAACTACTTGCGTGAAAAGCCGTCATCTCAATAATCTTCTGAGATCGAAGAATCAGATCGCACGCTGCTGCATATTTACATCCCCCGTTTCTTCTCGGATATTGTTTTTTGGTAAAAAAAACAAAAAAACTTATGTTTTGCTTTTGCGGCTTTGGAGAAAACTTTTGACAGAGTGCCACGCTAGGTTGTCTAGTGGGCTTTGCATAAACTAGAGACACATGAATGGTTGGTGAATGTTGTTCAAACAATAAAAAAAAAATGCTCAAAGTTAGAATTAACAGCACATTTAGTTACAGCTTTAATTTTAATGCAGAAATACATCGGTGATCTGTACCGAGTTTGTTGCTTTTCATTTGTGTCTTAGAAGCATTTGTGTCCAGGGAGTTTTGTATGGGTTGTCTGTAAGAGATGCTGTATGCTGATGATTTAGTATTTTTGCCTGTGAAACAAGGGAAGACCTTATTGTTAAGTTAAAGAGTTGGAGGAATGCTATGGAAAGTAAACGTCTGAGAATGAATTTTACTAAGACCTGCAAAATGTTGCACAATTGTAGTGTTGGAAAGCCCTTAAAAACAGGAAAGTTCCTCTGCTCAGAATTGTTCAGTATGGGAGCAACTCAATTTTATTTGGTTGGCGAAGCTATTGGCGTTGTTCAGAAGTTTTCTTACCTTGGTGATACAATTGGAGCACAGGGTGGAGCAGGTGCTAATGTGATTGCAAGAATTAGAAGTGGATGGAGTAAGTTCGGGGAACTTCTGCCATTACTAATCAGTAGAGCGTTACCGCTGTCGATCAAGAAAAGAGTCTATCAGGCATGTGTACACGGTGTGATGATGTATGGAAGTGAAACCTGGCTAGTGAAGATTGAGGATATGCGTTGCATGGAGAAAAGGGATATAAGAATGATATTGACGACCTCAGAGGAAGATTAAATCTAGACAGTATAGAGAGATGTATACAAAACAGGAGATTTTGTTGGTTTGGTTACAATGAAAGAATGGATGAGACTGTTTGGATTAGTAAATGTAGAACAGTTGAGGCAGCATGTTTTTCTTTAAAGTAATGATCTCGTCTTTATTCAAGTGTAACTCCATGTGTTTTTGACATTTTGTTATGTCCCTGTTTAGGGGTCGGAATGAGAACACGGACACGGGTTTAGGTAAAACCAATATATTGGAGAAAGGTATATACAACAGAGGAACAAGAGAAGTAGTACGTCAGTACTGACCGTCAGTGTAGACTGGGGTTGAACTCAAAACGCTGAGAAGCCTATGCTTCCCGCACTTATTTAGAATGGACGAGTCCAAATGTTCGTTATAGGTATGGCACCATAACACATTTTGATACAGAAAAAAGTTGCAAAATTTAGGTTTTAAGTTAAACAAAATAAGAATAAAAGATTTCCGTAGTGGGCAGCACAGGTTAGGGTTTAGGTCCACTGGCAACAAACGTATACAAATGTAGTATTGATTTACTCCTCTCTAGGAGTTAGGCACAAGGCCAGTTTTTATCTTACTCCCACAAGTAAGATGTGACCCAAGGTCGGGTCGGTAAAGTGGGGTTTGAAAAGCCAGCGCCCGAGAGGTGAGCACTCTGGCCATTAAAAATAGCCTGGGCAGCCCCGTCGGCATTCCCCGGTAGGGGCACCTCAGGCAGTAAGCAATAAACTTACTCCTCCCCAAAGAGGGGAGGGTGGACCTCCTAGAACTGCACAGGACCGACCCATAGACCGGCGTAAATCAAGCCCCGAAGGTCAAGACAATACCAGTCTATGGGGTGCAGTATCCATCGGAACAGATACTACACTTTGATCTTAGCCAAAAGGCAAATGTAGTAATTCAACCGTTGAAGTTACGGTTGTAGACTGCAGCTTTTGAAAAACATTATTTTTCCTGTTCACACTAACTACTAAAGTTAAAAAACACTTTTAAATCAATTTTTCAACAGATATTTGGGAGGTGACGGTGGCGAAGTGGTTAACGACACAAACTGACAATTTGGGTAAGACAAGTTCGAATCCGGTTCGTTCCACAGAAACACTTTCACTGAGGATGTTGGCAACCTTTACGTGGTCCATCCTGTAAGTACCCGATGTCTTTCTAGAAAGAATTATAACTAGAAAGATATCGGGGAAACCGATGCCAACAACAGAATCATCTGATTCATACTAAATAAATAAAATGAATGAAGAAAGAGCTGGCGGAAGGAGAGGCAAACTGTTAATACCTTAGTATTATATCACTTTATATTAATTTCGTGTCAGACGCTCACGGGACCTTTTCAATTTTTACTTATGTAGTTCTTTATAAGTTACTGAGGAAGACTTGTATTTAGTATAATATATAAAATTAGGTCAATCAATTTTTTTAAAGTTGGACAGCGATAGCTTACTTCTTACAAAATCAATATTTCATTCCGAATAACCAGTTAACTAGGAAAATTTTCCATCTGTGTTCTTCAAAAATTTTCCATCTGTGTTCTTCAAAAATTTTCCATCTGTGTTCTTCAAAAATTTTCCATCTGTGTTCTTTAAAAATTTTCCATCTGTGTTCTTCAAAAATTTTCCATCTGTGTTCTTCAAAAATTTTCCATCTGTGTTCTTCAAAAACAAAATTTGGAATTCCAATCAATTTCCTTGATTTCATACTATTTCCAACCGGATATTTCTTTCGCTAACAAACTTTTCCAGATATTCACTTTTTATTTTCATTGGACAATCAAAAGAAATGATTATCCAATCAAAACGCTGTGTTTGTTACAAATGGAAAATGCAAAATGGCGATGTGAAACATAACCACTTTGTACCCAGCATATTTAAATATAAATAATTATTTCCTTTCGAATAATACAAATAAATGAACCGTTAGCTGCCAATGTTTCTCTCACTTTTGATAACTACACATAAACCAAATTTTCTTCCTCGCCTCTAACCTACTTTCAATTCTAAAAAAAAGGAAAGGAAAGAAACATCTATGGTCTATATTTTAAAACAAATTGAAAACTTCAAGTGTGCTATGATGGTGTGATGGTTTAGCATGCAGCATTTAGAGACAGACGTTGTGAGTTCGAACTGCGTCCGAGCCGTATTTTTTTTCTTATATTTTGTCAAAAATTTAACTTAGTCATTTCATGTTACAATATTAAGGAATTTTTATATTACATCAAGTCTGACTGGCCACCTCCTTAGTAGAGAGTTTGATATACTCTTTGAAAAATTACTGACACAAGTTTATAGTGAAGCAAGGGGTTCGCAATCACCAACCACACTTCTTATGACCCAGCATGGCTTCAGTGGATAAGAGAAATCCAAGATGACCAGAGGAAGTGCTGTGATAAGCAGAGGACTTGTTCCTTCTTCTGAATTAGTTGCCTTAGCAGGGTTTGAGTGTCACGTCTACCCTACTATTTCACTCATAGCCTTTGGGAATTTGGTGATTCATAGCTTTCCCGTTAGAGCCATTTCTAACCTAATGGTCACCCATCTACGTAGTGACGCCATTAAATAAAGCTTTCCGTTGCGTTCTATCAAGTTTATTCAATCTGCAACTTACCACAAATCTGTCATGTAGATTTCTGCAATTGCACAGTACGCCGAGGAGATATCTCGATCAGATGCGTAATATTCGGAACTATTATTTTCAGATGCGCTGGCTTCTGTGGACTTGGGCACCTGCAAAAAAAAAAAAAAAGTGATTCACGACTTATCAAAATGTTTTAAGTTTGGGCGTTTTACGACATATCAATTGATTCATTAAACGATCAAGTCAACCATTTCTGGAAAAGTTGTTTTTCATATCTTCAAATATTCATAGATCGATTTGTTTCGTAAGCGTACGTTTTGTAAATGGTCTGCAAATGATAGATGGGACCGTGACAGGTACTACCACTCAGAGTCAAAGTGAACCTACAAGGGCGACACCCTAAAGCTCTCAAATTGGGGCCAGTTTGGGGTAGACAGAGTTTGAGTAGTTGATAGAGTTGGGAAGAAAACATTTTTTTTAAAAAGGTAGAAAGGGTTAAGTGGAAGGCCAAACATCTTGATGGCGTCGGAGGCAGTTTAGGTTGGTCGTTGGTTTGGTTTGCGGCATATCAACCATTTATGGGTAATTTAATGCCGAAAAAAGTTGTCACCTGTAATTCTATAGATAGGGCAATTATTTATATTCCTAGAATAAATTGCTCTTGGAAGACATTACTCTTCAGGAAAAAGATGGGACCTTCATTACCCGAAAAAATAACAAAGAAAACTACTTCTAGAATACATTGCTCATAGAAGGAAATTTCAGTGAGAGTGTGAACATTATTCTTAAAAGGGGACTTTACTGAGAGAGAGAAGCATTACTCTCTGAAAACACCACTCCCAGAAAAACATTATTTCTTTGGAAACTTTACTCTTGATAATCTTCTTTGTTCCCAATGTGATTGACCCTCAGCCACCATCTTCTAGTATCTATTTAGGGCAAAAAAAAAAGAAAAAAAGGAGAAATAAGGTTTTGATTTTTTGAAGAATCAGATTGAATAATACGGTTAGGGATGAACTTATAGATACTAGGGCATTACATGACCAGCCGATTGATCGGATCGGGCCTCTCCGATCTTCCGTCTAGCCAAAGTAAGTGTTGTAGTTGAAGAATGGCTATACCACGAGGATCCCGTCCTACGGCATCACTGGTTGCCACTCACAGTCTACAGGTGGCCCTATTTTTGAGGGGAGGGTTACTCCTCTGCATGGGGTTGCAGTTGATGAATTTGTGGTCTCGCCGACAGGATGAGAGGCAGTTTAGTGTTGGGCTTTGAACCACAAAATATTTTTAAATACAACAGAAATAAATCAGGAATGTGAGTGGTCAATGGCAAAAAAATCTGAAATCGAGATGAATTTCTCAACATGGAGGCCACGACCCCCCCCCCCCCTCCCCCATTACCCAACCTAGGGGGCCAGGGTGTTCACTCATAATCACCTGAAAAAAGTAGAATCTCATTTTTGGGGATAGCAAAAGGTGTTAATCTACAATACATTATTTTTATACTGAAAGTATCGACTGATGTTTTAAAAACAGGAAGACGAAACAAAAGTCTTCTACTGCCACCACCCCTACTTTGAATTATGGCAAAATTAACATTTTCAGAGAGAAGGGAAAGGAAGGCAAGACAAGACAAAATGTGATGGGAAGAGGAAGAGAAAAAAAAACAGGAGAAAGAAAGATAAAGCGCGATGAAGAGAAATAAATAAAAATCAAATGGAGAAAAAATAAGGACGTAAAGCTTTAGCAATTTGGCCTTATGTAAAAAACAAAAAGCAGAATTCCGCTTTTTCCAAATTAAAAAAAAAGCAGAGAACTCACATCCCTGATAAATTGTTATTTTAATGATAAAATTAAATGAAAATTTAATCAAAAGTGACTTTTCATTATATCCAAGATTTGATTTATATTGGAAAAAAAAAACCTGTTCCATATAAGTAAAAGTTGTTAACGTAAGAAGATAAAAAGAAAGACGTTCACCTGATTAGCAGCTTTTTCCTTTAACATAACTTCAATTCCTTTTTGAAAATATTTGATGGATGTTTCTCCCTGATTCATTTGTCCCAGATACATGTACTTGGCGTGACCAATGTCTGGTTGTAATTCAGCAGCTTTCAGGAAGAACTGAAAAGAAAGGGGGAAGAAAGAATTCAAATCTTGAACAGTTTTAACAAAGCACAATAATTCAATTTACTGATGAAGAATTAGGACATTTGATAATCATTTTCATAAAATTAGCAACACGTGGGTAGAGAAATTAAATTAATTCTCCACACACGTGGGCGGCTGGTAAGAATCGCTGTGTTTTCGTTGACAATATCGCACATGTCACAAAGTAAAAAAACATTATAAAGATAGTAAATAAGACATGTATAAGTCGATTAAACATGCAAGTAAATACATTGTTCCCATGAACAAAAGAATGCACAAAACTGTTCCTAAGTAGGTAAAAAAAAATGTATGTTCTAAGCACGAGGCTCAAACTTCTGTTAGAGGATGTGACTAAGAGTCGGTCCTGTCTGTAAGGTGTCAGGCCAGCAACTGAGAAGAAAACCTCATCTTAATTCGCGACCACACGAGGTGCGAGGGTTCCCAACCAAAATCTTGTGTTTACAAGGTTTGGGGAGTAAAACCCTCTTTCCCCGAAACTAATTTCTACCCAAGGGAGATAACTCTGGCCTCTACAATGATACTAATTAAGTAAACCCAATGATCAAAGGGACAAAATCTTATTCAAACATTACTCAATCCCAGAACCAATGTATATTTTAGAATATTTTTTTAATGATATTTCACCCCAGACAAGGCAGGTCGCCACTGTAGACGTAAGGGGCTACTGAGAATTAAAGAGTAGGTTTTGGGTGTCATCCTAAGTTGGGAGCTGTGCAGCGAGATGTCTGTTTACATTAGTTTTAAATTTTTGCATGTCAGTACCGTTAGGGAAACAGGGAGGGAGTTCCAGATGCCGGCAGCACGAGAAAAGAAGCGGCTGGAGTAGAAAGCTCTGCAGCATCTGGGGACCTCCACAGTGAATGGATGGGACCTAGCTGATTGTTGTGTTGTTCTAGTGTATTTGCGTCGAGGGGCACTAGAGCAGCTAGTTCATCGGAGCACAATCCATTGAAGTATTTGTAAAACAAGCACAAGGATGCAACATTGCGGCGATGGGACAGGGGCTGGAGCTTGGTGGATAGTGAAGGACCTATCAAGTTGGCGACTTTTTTTTTTGGACCTTGTCTAAGAGGGAGAGACTAGTGGATGATGCACCAGCCCAGATGTGACAACAATACTCCATGCATGGGCGGATGGTGGCTTTGTAGAGATATAGGATACTGTCAGGTGTAAGGAGTTTACTAGCACGGTAGAGGGAGCCCACCGTCTTTGCAGCACTCTTGGCAATGTCTTCAATGTTCCAATTCATATTACCTGTGAATGTTAGGCCGAAGAGTTTGAATGTTGAACTCTCAGGTAGGGTGTTATTTGTCATGACAATCGGTGGTTGAAGAGGTTTCTTGTAGTTAGTGAAGGAAAAGAAGCTTTGTCTTAGCGGCATTAAAAGTTACCAATCATTTCTGCCCCCAATTCACTACAGTCTGGATGCCACTTTCTAAGGATTCAGTTATTACCTCGAATATGTACACGTCCGTTTTGCCCACATGACAAGAGTAGAGCGTGGTGTTGTCAGCAAATATATCTATCTCAGACTCGATGCCATCAGGGAGGTCGTTTATGAAATTTATGTTTTTTGTGCGAATATATTGGAAAAAGCCCCAGAGAAAGAAATGTTAATTGGCTCAGTTTTAGTATAATAATAGATTCTGCGCATAAAAGGGGGACAGAGACTGTTTGTCATGATTATCGAGGGTCTTGGCAATTTGTGTTATAAAGAAAGATTGTCAAAATTCGTTATCGCAAAACTTTTAGAAAACAGGATGCAGGTGATCAAATTAAATCTGTAAACATTTTAAACGCACATAACTATTGATTATCTTTTTTTTTATATTAAAAAAAAAACAACAAAAAAACAAGCGACTTGATCGCTAATCCCATTAAATATTGGGATTTCTTTATCAAGAGAATAATTGATGACGTTGTCAGAGTATTTCAAGAAGGGAATTAGTGTAAATGTTTTTAGCAAATAATAATAATAATATGACCATTTTGAGATTATTGATTAAAGAATAGATTGCATGGACTTTATTGGGAGCTTTCAGATGAGATATTTACAAGAATCTGAACTTACTGGAAGTTATACAAATGTGTTATATAGGTTGGCCGACTTAAAAATAACTCGACGATCTCCCGGCCATGATATTTTGTGTGTCATACACTGGATATGTTGCTTTCCGATCCAAGTTTTGGGTTGTTTTTCTCATCTAATGTGAAAGCAAAAAAACCCAAACAATTACACAATGAAAGATCTATTTCCATTGCTTCATTCTTACATTTTTCCAGTTGACTCGTAGCCGGGCCACTTTTAAGTAGACCACTCTGTAGAAAGCACAGAAGGAGTATAAAGGAGAAGCAGAAAAAAATAACAAATTTTTGTTTTATTATTTTTTGTAGAAATGGAATCAATTATTATTATTTGTTTGTTATGCCTCCTTGAGCATCTCCCCTTTAACTATCTTCTCAATTCAACTGTTAAAAAAAAAATTAAACTCTTAGTACAGTATCGATATCCAGATCAAATTCTGTCAACTATTTCATTTGACAATTCCCAAAAGTGCCCCCTCAATTTCTCCCTCCTACCACTTTCTCTGAATTCATCCAACCTCATCTTAAACTGATCCACGCTATTGCCGTTCTTAATCTGATCTGGCAACTTATTCCAAAAACATATTACTTTGTGATCAAAAAAACTTAACTGGTTAACAGATCTAGTTTTTGAAAACTGCCTTGACAATAAACTTCCAGATCTAGGAGAAATACTAAAAAAATGCCCACCATAGTTAGAAATGCCATTAATTATCTTGAAAGTCTCAATCATATTACCTCTCATTCTTCTCTCCAGCAAAGTAGTCAATCCCAATTTGTCCAATCTCTCCCTATAACTGCACTCCTTTACTTTACTTATTAGTTTTGTCACCCTTCTTTGTACGCCTTCCAGTTTCAATATTACATTCCAATTTCCATGTCTAGTCACTGGAGTCGACACCTGGGTGCAGTATTCTATATGAGGTCTTATTAGAGCTTTATATATCCTTAACACAACATTTGTCTCCCTCAAAATAATATTCCT
Organism: Sepiola atlantica; assembly: GCA_963556195.1. Taxonomy (NCBI): domain Eukaryota; kingdom Metazoa; phylum Mollusca; class Cephalopoda; order Sepiida; family Sepiolidae; genus Sepiola; species Sepiola atlantica. The sequence goes on along the minus strand of OY744528.1, from coordinate 132,172,556 downwards.
AACCATCTACCCGATCATTCTATTTACCCTCGATACAATGGTCAAAATATGATCATTTGCCCTAATTGTATTATCAAACCCCACTCCCAGATTGCACTCTCCATCTACTTCTTTGATTTCTCTGTTGTTTAGTACATATTCAACTCCAACATTCCTGGATCCTGCATGTAGTACTTTACATTTGTCTAGGTTAAATTAATTGAATTAAAAAAAAGAAAAAGTTTTTTTAAATGAATAACAGTTTTACCAAGATGCTAATGGAGGCATGAATAAAAGCGGCAATTTTCTGGCAATCGGACACGCCTAAGTCATTCTCAACACGAGAAAGTGAACATGAAATAAAACAGATCATATAATACTTGACCATGCCAATAGTCATTATTACAGCAGAATACTTTCTTGAGTTAGGGAGTAATGATTGGGAATGTGATTGGTCGAAGAAGATCACAAGTTAGAGAGAGAGGGGATTTTGAAATAGTCAATTTATGAATGGCCTGCAGATAGTTGTATGCAGCCTGTGTCCCTATGGCCACCTGGATAAGGAAACGCTAATTAAAAGTCATAGAAATCTATAAAGCAACAAAACTAACAATGTTTGTCATTTTTTGAATTTATATTTTAAATATTCTGTTGTAGATGTCATCAATTCATAACACACTTCACCCGTGGGGAATCCACATAAATCTACAAAGACAACTACGGGAAAAGGGTCTCTTTTTTTTATGGGGGTGGGGATAGATTGCTTACCTGTTTCCCTGCCTCATGTTGTTTTAGTTCCATCATCACATGACCACTTGTTTCAAGGGCCTTCAGGTTATCCGCCTCCTTTTCCAGGGCTCGTTGGCAGAACTTGTGCGCAAGTTCAAACTGAAACTGATCGATGCATTTTTCAGCCTGACAAAAAAACAAAAATGTTTAGAACATTTTCAGTAATTATCAAAATTTTTTTTTTTATTATTAAATTATTTATTATTATATTATTTATGATTATATTATTTATGATTATATTATACTTTTTACAGAAACATTAGAAAAGGATTTTGAAAGTTAATTTATTTATTACGTTATCGTTTGGTCATTAAATTATTAATTGAACCAAATTTTTATAAAACTAAAACGAATATTTGTTATTACGTCATTTTGTTGTTTTAAACTTCCAATCTTTAAATACATGAGGATTTGCTACACATTTTAAAGCCAGTTTAAATGACTTTCTATTCAACAGTTTAAATGCTTCCAATATCCTTTCAAATTTCAAACGACCACAAAAAGTAATCCTTTTTTTTTTTTAACTATTGACAAAATATTTAAATGGCTGACATGTTTATGAAGAAACCGGCATGCATTGTGGTGGATTTAATTTCATAAACTTTTTTAAAAGTTGTTTTATTGGTTTGCACGATTACATTTCTGATTTCAATAAATAATCTAATAATTAAAAACATGGTGTAAGTCACTTAAAGGCGAAAAACACACATGAAGTGGTCACACAATTTTCTTAATACAGAAATAAATGATTTCATTTGTACCGCCTTTTTTTTTGAGAGCGATCGATCTAAATGAATAAAAGCGAAGATTGGGCCCATTTCTCGCAATATCGGTAAAGTCAAAACGTCCGATTTAAAATTAATTCAACTTCACACAGTCGACGCACCATCTTTTTTATATACTGCTTATGTATATGCGATATCTTTTTTTATATACTGCTTATGTATATGCGATATCTTTTTTATATACTGCTTATGTATATGCAATATCTTTTTTATATATTGCTTATGTATATGCAATATCTTTTTTTATATACTGCTTATGTATATGCGATATCTTTTTTATATATTGCTTATGTATATGCAATATCTTTTTTTATATACTGCTTATGTATATGCAATATCTTTTTTTATATACTGCTTATGTATATGCAATATCTTTTTTTATATACTGCTTATGTATATGCAATATCTTTTTTTATATACTGTTTATGTATATGCAATATCTTTTTTATATATTGCTTATGTATATGCAATATCTTTTTTTATATACTGCTTATGTATATGCAATATCTTTTTTATATATTGCTTATGTATATGCAATATCTTTTTTTATATACTGCTTATGTATATGCAATATCTTTTTTTATATACTGCTTATGTATATGCAATATCTTTTTTATATACTGCTTATGTATATGCAATATCTTTTTTTATATACTGCTTATGTATATGCAATATCTTTTTTTATATAATGCTTATGTATATGCAATATCTTTTTTATATACTGCTTATGTATATGCAATATCTTTTTTTATATACTGCTTATGTATATGCACCATCTTTTTTTATATACTGCTTATGTATATGCAATATCTTTTTTTATATACTGCTTATGTATATGCAATATCCTTTTTTTATATACTGCTTATGTATATGCAATATCTTTTTTATATATTGCTTATGTATATGCGATATCTTTTTTATATACTGCTTATGTATATGCAATATCTTTTTTATATACTGCTTATGTATATGCAATATCTTTTTTATATATTGCTTATGTATATGCAATATCTTTTTTTATATACTGCTTATGTATATGCGATATCTTTTTTATATATTGCTTATGTATATGCAATATCTTTTTTTATATACTGCTTATGTATATGCAATATCTTTTTTTATATACTGCTTATGTATATGCAATATCTTTTTTTATATACTGTTTATGTATATGCAATATCTTTTTTTATATACTGCTTATGTATATGCAATATCTTTTTTTATATACTGTTTATGTATATGCAATATCTTTTTTATATATTGCTTATGTATATGCAATATCTTTTTTTATATACTGCTTATGTATATGCAATATCTTTTTTATATATTGCTTATGTATATGCAATATCTTTTTTTATATACTGCTTATGTATATGCAATATCTTTTTTATATATTGCTTATGTATATGCAATATCTTTTTTATATACTGCTTATGTATATGCAATATCTTTTTTTATATACTGCTTATGTATATGCAATATCTTTTTTTATATACTGCTTATGTATATGCAATATCTTTTTTTATATACTGCTTATGTATATGCAATATCTTTTTATATACTGCTTATGTATATGCAATATCTTTTTTATATACTGCTTATGTATATGCAATATCTTTTTTTATATACTGCTTATGTATATGCACCATCTTTTTTTATATAATGCTTATGTATATGCAATATCTTTTTTATATACTGCTTATGTATATGCAATATCTTTTTTTATATACTGCTTATGTATATGCACCATCTTTTTTTATATACTGCTTATGTATATGCAATATCTTTTTTTATATACTGCTTATGTATATGCAATATCTTTTTTTATATACTGCTTATGTATATGCAATATCTTTTTTATATATTGCTTATGTATATGCGATATCTTTTTTATATACTGCTTATGTATATGCAATATCTTTTTTATATACTGCTTATGTATATGCAATATCTTTTTTATATATTGCTTATGTATATGCGATATCTTTTTTTATATACTGCTTATGTATATGCAATATCTTTTTTATATACTGCTTATGTATATGCAATATCTTTTTTTATATACTGCTTATGTATATGCAATATCTTTTTTTATATACTGCTTATGTATATGCAATATCTTTTTTTATATACTGCTTATGTATATGCGATATCTTTTTTATATACTGCTTATGTATATGCAATATCTTTTTTTATATACTGCTTATGTATATGCGATATCTTTTTTATATACTGCTTATGTATATGCAATATCTTTTTTTATATACTGCTTATGTATATGCGATATCTTTTTTATATACTGCTTATGTATATGCGATATCTTTTTTTATATACTGCTTATGTATATGCGATATCTTTTTTATATACTGCTTATGTATATGCAATATCTTTTTTTATATACTGCTTATGTATATGCGATATCTTTTTTATATACTGCTTATGTATATGCAATATCTTTTTTTATATACTGCTTATGTATATGCGATATCTTTTTTATATACTGCTTATGTATATGCGATATCTTTTTTATATACTGCTTATGTATATGCAATATCTTTTTTTATATACTGCTTATGTATATGCGATATCTTTTTTATATACTGCTTATGTATATGCAATATCTTTTTTTATATACTGCTTATGTATATGCGATATCTTTTTTATATACTGCTTATGTATATGCGATATCTTTTTTTATATACTGCTTATGTATATGCGATATCTTTTTTATATACTGCTTATGTATATGCAATATCTTTTTTATATATTGCTTATGTATATGCAATATCTTTTTTTATATACTGCTTATGTATATGCGATATCTTTTTTATATATTGCTTATGTATATGCAATATCTTTTTTTATATACTGCTTATGTATATGCAATATCTTTTTTTATATACTGCTTATGTATATGCAATATCTTTTTTTATATACTGCTTATGTATATGCAATATCTTTTTTTATATACTGTTTATGTATATGCAATATCTTTTTTATATATTGCTTATGTATATGCAATATCTTTTTTTATATACTGCTTATGTATATGCAATATCTTTTTTATATATTGCTTATGTATATGCAATATCTTTTTTTATATACTGCTTATGTATATGCAATATCTTTTTTTATATACTGCTTATGTATATGCAATATCTTTTTTATATACTGCTTATGTATATGCAATATCTTTTTTTATATACTGCTTATGTATATGCAATATCTTTTTTTATATACTGCTTATGTATATGCAATATCTTTTTTTATATACTGCTTATGTATATGCAATATCTTTTTTATATACTGCTTATGTATATGCAATATCTTTTTTTATATATTGCTTATGTATATGCAATATCTTTTTTTATATACTGCTTATGTATATGCAATATCTTTTTTATATACTGCTTATGTATATGCAATATCTTTTTTTATATATTGCTTATGTATATGCAATATCTTTTTTTATATACTGCTTATGTATATGCGATATCTTTTTTTATATACTGCTTATGTATATGCAATATCTTTTTTATATACTGCTTATGTATATGCAATATCTTTTTTTATATACTGCTTATGTATATGCAATATCTTTTTTTATATACTGCTTATGTATATGCAATATCTTTTTTTATATACTGCTTATGTATATGCGATATCTTTTTTATATACTGCTTATGTATATGCAATATCTTTTTTTATATACTGCTTATGTATATGCGATATCTTTTTTATATACTGCTTATGTATATGCAATATCTTTTTTTATATACTGCTTATGTATATGCGATATCTTTTTTATATACTGCTTATGTATATGCGATATCTTTTTTTATATACTGCTTATGTATATGCGATATCTTTTTTATATACTGCTTATGTATATGCAATATCTTTTTTTATATACTGCTTATGTATATGCGATATCTTTTTTATATACTGCTTATGTATATGCAATATCTTTTTTTATATACTGCTTATGTATATGCGATATCTTTTTTTATATACTGCTTATGTATATGCGATATCTTTTTTATATACTGCTTATGTATATGCAATATCTTTTTTTATATACTGCTTATGTATATGCGATATCTTTTTTATATACTGCTTATGTATATGCAATATCTTTTTTTATATACTGCTTATGTATATGCGATATCTTTTTTATATACTGCTTATGTATATGCGATATCTTTTTTTATATACTGCTTATGTATATGCGATATCTTTTTTATATACTGCTTATGTATATGCAATATCTTTTTTATATATTGCTTATGTATATGCAATATCTTTTTTTATATACTGCTTATGTATATGCGATATCTTTTTTATATATTGCTTATGTATATGCAATATCTTTTTTTATATACTGCTTATGTATATGCAATATCTTTTTTTATATACTGCTTATGTATATGCAATATCTTTTTTTATATACTGCTTATGTATATGCAATATCTTTTTTTATATACTGTTTATGTATATGCAATATCTTTTTTATATATTGCTTATGTATATGCAATATCTTTTTTATATACTGCTTATGTATATGCAATATCTTTTTTATATATTGCTTATGTATATGCAATATCTTTTTTTATATACTGCTTATGTATATGCAATATCTTTTTTTATATACTGCTTATGTATATGCAATATCTTTTTTATATACTGCTTATGTATTTGCAATATCTTTTTTTATATACTGCTTATGTATATGCACCATCTTTTTTTATATAATGCTTATGTATATGCAATATCTTTTTTATATACTGCTTATGTATATGCAATATCTTTTTTTATATACTGCTTATGTATATGCACCATCTTTTTTTATATACTGCTTATGTATATGCAATATCTTTTTTTATATACTGCTTATGTATATGCAATATCCTTTTTTTATATACTGCTTATGTATATGCAATATCTTTTTTATATATTGCTTATGTATATGCGATATCTTTTTTATATACTGCTTATGTATATGCAATATCTTTTTTATATACTGCTTATGTATATGCAATATCTTTTTTATATATTGCTTATGTATATGCAATATCTTTTTTTATATACTGCTTATGTATATGCGATATCTTTTTTATATATTGCTTATGTATATGCAATATCTTTTTTTATATACTGCTTATGTATATGCAATATCTTTTTTTATATACTGCTTATGTATATGCAATATCTTTTTTTATATACTGCTTATGTATATGCAATATCTTTTTTTATATACTGTTTATGTATATGCAATATCTTTTTTTATATACTGCTTATGTATATGCAATATCTTTTTTTATATACTGTTTATGTATATGCAATATCTTTTTTATATATTGCTTATGTATATGCAATATCTTTTTTTATATACTGCTTATGTATATGCAATATCTTTTTTATATATTGCTTATGTATATGCAATATCTTTTTTTATATACTGCTTATGTATATGCAATATCTTTTTTATATATTGCTTATGTATATGCAATATCTTTTTTATATACTGCTTATGTATATGCAATATCTTTTTTTATATACTGCTTATGTATATGCAATATCTTTTTTTATATACTGCTTATGTATATGCAATATCTTTTTTTATATACTGCTTATGTATATGCAATATCTTTTTATATACTGCTTATGTATATGCAATATCTTTTTTATATACTGCTTATGTATATGCAATATCTTTTTTTATATACTGCTTATGTATATGCACCATCTTTTTTTATATAATGCTTATGTATATGCAATATCTTTTTTATATACTGCTTATGTATATGCAATATCTTTTTTTATATACTGCTTATGTATATGCACCATCTTTTTTTATATACTGCTTATGTATATGCAATATCTTTTTTTATATACTGCTTATGTATATGCAATATCTTTTTTTATATACTGCTTATGTATATGCAATATCTTTTTTATATATTGCTTATGTATATGCGATATCTTTTTTATATACTGCTTATGTATATGCAATATCTTTTTTATATACTGCTTATGTATATGCAATATCTTTTTTATATATTGCTTATGTATATGCGATATCTTTTTTTATATACTGCTTATGTATATGCAATATCTTTTTTATATACTGCTTATGTATATGCAATATCTTTTTTTATATACTGCTTATGTATATGCAATATCTTTTTTTATATACTGCTTATGTATATGCAATATCTTTTTTTATATACTGCTTATGTATATGCGATATCTTTTTTATATACTGCTTATGTATATGCAATATCTTTTTTTATATACTGCTTATGTATATGCGATATCTTTTTTATATACTGCTTATGTATATGCAATATCTTTTTTTATATACTGCTTATGTATATGCAATATCTTTTTTTATATACTGCTTATGTATATGCACCATCTTTTTTATATATTGCTTATGTATATGCGATATCTTTTTTATATACTGCTTATGTATATGCAATATCTTTTTTATATACTGCTTATGTATATGCACCATCTTTTTTATATACTGCTTATGTATATGTGATATCAGTCGCAAGGTTAACTAATTTGCATATTGGTTTTGAAAAACGACATCTTATTAATTAATCATTATTTGTTATTTTTTTTTTTCATTCAATGAATATTTTGATTGTTATATAACAAATGTTTAAGAATATTATTTTATTTTGTGAACAAAGTTTAGCATTTGTGTTCAACTGTTTCTTTTCTCTTTTTAACTTTAGGGGGACTGACGTGATTTTCAACAAGTTGTGATTTATTTCTAAGTCAAAAACAAATCACCCCCACACCATCGCTCAGGCAAATTGACTTTTTCTTTCGTTTCCTTTATTTACGGTCATTTTTAAAGTTGAATAAACTCGTATCAAAATCATCAAATGTTTATCTATCCACACGAATAAATAAAACATTTCTGTTTCGTGTTTATAACAAAGTTATGAATGAAATGTTTATTATTTAAATTTTTTGTTTCAAGTATTTTACGTCGCAAACTTTGCAACTTTGTGAAGCCAGCTTGTTAGAAAATAAAATTAATGCCGTTAATCGTGTCGTTCTGTCTGATGCGATCGTCGGCAAAAGTTTGTGATAGCTTTATCTTAATCCCTACTTACCTGAGAGAGAAGCTGTTCAACATCATATTTGTCTTTCGATCCCAACGTAACATTTCCTGCTTGTCCAAATGGCAATGTATTTCCGACTAGAAATCAAAAGAGAAAATAAACAGAAATCACGGAGAAACTAACAATACATACAAATTCTCCTCTTTTCCTTCAACAACTACAAAAAACCTCTTCAATCACTGAAAGCCACGGCAAATAACACCCTACCTGTGAGTCCAACGTTTAAACTCCTTGGCCTAACATTCACAGGTAGCATGAATTGGAACAAATACATAGAAGACATTGCCAAGGCTGCTGCAAAGTGGGCTCCCTTTACCATGCTAGAAAACTTCTCACACCTGACATTATCCTGTATCTCTACAAAGCCACCATCCACCCATGCATGGAATATTGTTGTCACATATGGGATGGTGCACCATCCACCAGTCTCTCCCTCTTACACAAGGTCCTTCACTATCCACCAAGCTCCAGCCCCATCGCCGCAATGTTGCATCCTTGTGCTCCAATGAACTTGCTGCTCTGGTGCCCCCTTGACGTAAACTAACAATAAATACAAAAATCTCCCCCCTTCCTTCAACAACTACAAAAAAACCTCTTCAACCACCGATTGCCACGGCAAATAACACCGTACCTGTGAGTCCAATATTAAAACTCCTCGGCCTAACATTCACAGGTAGTATGAATTGGAACAAATACATAGAAAACATTGCCAAGGCTGCTGCAAAGAAAGTGGGCTCCCTCTACCATGCTAGAAAACTTCTCACATCTGACAGTATCCTATATCTCTACAAAGCCACCATCCGCCCATGCATGGAGTATTGTTGTCACATCTTGGCTGGTGCACCATCCACTAGTCTCTCTCTCTTAGACAAGGTCCAAAAAAGAGTTTCTAATCTGATAGGTCCGTCACTATCCACCAAGCTCGAACCCCATCACCACAATGTTGCATCCTTGTGCTTGTTTTACAAGTACTTCAATGGAATGTGTTCCAATGAACTTGCTGCTCTGGTGCCCCCTCGACCAAACCGACAATCAGCTAAATCTCATCAATTCACTTCTACTCCAATAACTTCTTTCCTCGAGCTGCTGGCCTTTGAAATTCTCTCCCTGCTCCCTGTTTCCCCAACTGTACCGACATGTAGAAATTTAAAACTAATGTGAACAAGCATTTCACTGCACAGCTCCCAATTTAGCATGACGACCTAAACTTTCCCTCTAATTCTCAGTAGCCCCTTACGTCTACAGTTGCAACTTGCCTTGTTTGAGGGGAACTAAAAAAAAAAAAATAAATTAAAAAATCAATAAGCATAATGACGAGATGTGTGTCTGTCTATTTGTTCGCCTGATCACTACCGAACCTGATGGAACAGGTGACAATGAAGGTCAAATGGGACGAAAAGTGGTGGAAGGAGGGGAATAGGGAAAAGACGAAGTATTAGACCCAAAAGTCTCATAATCCGAAGGGTTTAAATACAATCTCAGTTTTTATTCCGTTCCATCCAAAAAGATTTCGGGGAACAATATCCAAGAAGAAACTATGGAGTTGTTTAAAAAATTTCAAAATATCAAATACATGGAAATCATTGTCTTTTTACCAAGATAGAACAAAGTGAATATTATATTTATGTTGTCTTGTATGGCACAACCATAGTGACCCTTTTGTGGAAGAGTGAGTTCTCCACATGTAAAAGCCTTGCGCCGCGACTTCTATTGCCCTCATAGGGAGATATGTAAAATCGGCAACGTGTTGCCGCAACAAAAATGTGTGAAAAAGTGTGTCGCAAATCAGATTTGAGCTGAATTTGACAGATGTTTATGAAATCGAGGGATCGCAGTACATTCGAAAGGTCAAAGAGACTGAACCCGGTGAACCCGTCACCCAGGAATTGTGAATTGAGAGCATCAGTGACTTTCTCTTTACCTTCCTTTCTTCTTCATGCATATTGTGTCTTTTTCAGACCTTTCATTCTCTCTCTCAATGTTATCACAGCGAGGGAGATTTTAACAGTTTTCGATTTTGTGCGCACCAGTCGCGCATGGCCCAGTTCAGCCGACTTTTGAGTTTTTTTATAATTATGTTTCTTTGGTAAAAATAAATAATTATATTTTTGGATACATAAATATGTGTTTGCTCCTTCCTATTATACAGCGTTCATTTGCAGCACAGCGCCCCCTCAGCACAGCGGTTCGCTCAATCAAGTTAATTCTCTGGAGAGAAGTAATGATGCCTAAGACACATCAAGCCAGACGACGAATCAACCCCTGTATTGAAAGGGGAATGTGTTTATCGTTTACCACGTGGAATCCAACGAGCTATAGTACTACAGTGGGTCCCATCGCCAGGATAGTATCACAATGTTTCCTAGGACTTAGGATACAACCCAGGGATAAATCCACAGAACAGCCAGCAGTCCTCCACGAACCGATAGTATTAGTTGAAGAAATAACAAAAAGTCAATACAGTAAGTTACCACTTGGAACAGCAATTCTAAACTGCCGATCCATAGTGACTTTTTGATTTCATCATTATCATCATCACAATAGTTTCTTTTTGGGTGCTACTAATCTGGGTCAGAGTGGACCTGGGAGTAGGGAGAAGGGGTAACTCCTCCAAGTTCCAATTAAAAAAAAACAAAAAAAACTTTTATTCACCCCAAACAAGGCATATTGCCACTAATGTAAGGGGCTACTTTAATTAGGTGCTAGTTTTATAGGGAGGCATCCTAAGTGGGGAGTTGTGTAGCAAGATGTTTGTTTGCATTACATTTACATTTCTGCATGTTGGTACAGTCGGAAAACAGGGAGGGAATTCAAAAGGTAAGCGGCCCGAGAGAAGCTATTAGAGTAAAAAGTTTTCTGGCATTTGGGGACCTCTACAGTGAAGGGGTATGATTTTGCTGCTAGTCAGATTTATTGGGAATATTTATGTTGACGGGGTACAAGTGCAGTAAGTTCGTCGTAGTACATTTCTGGCAGCACTTATACAACAAACCGAGGGATGCAAACATTGCAGCCTCGCCACTGGATTTAGTTTTGTGTCATACTAAGAACAGTTGGAGGGAGGGGGAGTTGAAATGGTTGGGAATTAGGGTTAGCGTTAGGGAATTAGGGTAGACAGAAAAACAAGTAGAAAGGGCTGGGGAAAATGGATTTCAAGGTGGTGGGGTGGGGTAGGATAAAGGCGAAGACCTTGCCCAAGGATGTCCAAGGTAGTTTAGTGTCGTCATCATCATCATATTCGGTTTAACCTTTGTTTGAAATGCCGGGATGCGTTGGACGGCTTCAAGAAATTGACTTCGAAACTAACTGGACAGATCTTTATTTATCCCTCTTTCTCTCAAATCCATTCTTAGCATTTCTTCCCATGTTTTGTAATCATGGGGATAATTTCCATTTAACCCACAGATGGGACCCCGGGTCAGAGTGAACCTGGGAGTCATGGTAACTAAGGTGACTCCACACTCCCCAAATTGGGGCCCTCGCCACCGAATGATCTTTAAGGTAATATCCCGAACAAGGAGTGGATTTAATAAAAAGTTAAGCTATTCTATGGGATCCATATCGGCCCAAATGTTACCGACTGCGATTTACTGGAAATGACCGAAAAGTTTTTTTAACCTAATCAAAAGAATGTCGTCTACATTTTTACATTATTTTTCGCAACTTTCAAATCGTAAACTGCTTCGACCATTTTTGGTTGGTTCCGTAAATCGCAATCGGGAACATTCGGGCCGGTATGGGCCTTGGGCACATGTTCGTCTTTTCTCACAGTCCGTTTTTCACAACTTTTTAATGACCAGTTTTTTTTTCTTTTTTCGGTATACACTTACCTATCAGGCTGCTAGAGAATTCCGGGGTTTTTGGAAAAAAAATTCAAATATTTTACATTTTAGGAGCGGGGATCAGTTTCCAATGTTAATTCAACGTAGACTGATCCCCCACTTTTTGACCATCTCAATTTTTTAAAGTCTTTTTCGGTGTACAATTACCTATCATGTCAGTAGAAAATTCCGGAGTTTTTGGAAAGAAATTTCAAAAAATTTAGATTTTAAGACGGGGGATCAGTTTTCAATGTAAATTCAACGTAGACTGATCCCCCTCTTTTTGACCATCTCAAATTTTAAAAATTCTTCTTCTGCTTACAATTACCTATCATGTCGCGAGAGAATTTCGGGGTTTTTGGAAAGAAATTTCAAAAAATTGAGATTTTAAGACCTAAAAAGTTGTGAAAAACAGACTGTGGGAAAAGACGAAGAAGACTGATCCCCCGTCTTAAAATGTAAATTTTGTTAATTTTTTCCCCCAAAACTCCGGAATTCTCTCGCGACATGATAGGTTATTGTAAGCAGAAGAAGAATTTTAAAGATTTGAGATGGTCAAAAAGAGGGGGATCAGTCTACGTTGAATTTACATTGAAAACTGATCCCCCGTCTTAAAATCTAAATTTTCTGAAATTTCTTTCCAAAAACTCCGGAATTCTCTACTGACATGATAGGTAATTGTACACCGAAAAAGACTTTTTAAAAAATTGAGATGGTCAAAAAGTGGGGGATCAGTCTACGTTGAATTAACATTGGAAACTGATCCCCGCTCCTAAAATATAAAATATTTGAATTTTTTTTCCAAAAACCCCGGAATTCTCTAGCAGCCTGATAGGTAAGTGTACACCGAAAAAAGAAAAAAAAACTGGTCATTAAAAAGTTTTGAAAAACGGACTGTGAGAAAAGACGAACATGTGCCCCCCCCCCTCTTATAGAAGTACCAAAGTTTATACTACCCACCTACTACCCTTATTAAACTATTTCGATTTAACGAAAATCGTTGTTTTTTTTAATTGGGTACTTTTTAGGAATAGGTATCCAAGAAGATTTCAGTACTTATGTCAATGACGTAACGTTATCAATTCCAAATTTCAGTACCGAACGTTAACGAACTTCAGAGAACAATTTACACAATACAAATCGAACTTTTTTGTTTTTTAAATTTTTACCCTAACCCCTAAACTAAGTATTAGTTTGCAAAGTTTGGTTCGAATTGTGTAGACAGAAGCCTCGGCACTTGATTCGGTTTTCTACGTTCGTAGTCACTTACGGCACTACAAATTGCTGGATACCTATTCCTAAAAAGCACCTTGTGTTGAAGTGAAATGTAACAAAGTTCACATTTAAAGTTGGACAGAGCTTAGATTTTCCTTTTCGTTTACTTCACGATAGGAACATTTCAAATTCTGTTTTGATTTTTTTTAAATAAGTAAAAAAAAATTTTTTATTTCAGGTGAACTAAGTTAAAGCCCTGACCATTATTTATAAAACAATTAAAACAACACGACATGATGTCGACATTTTAGTGTAAACACGGACGAGTAGCAGATAGTAGTCGTCACACTGGACGGTTGGGGTCAAGGCAGAGTGTAGGCATGATTAGCAGCTAAATTAAAAATTTTAAAAACTGAAAAAATAAAGAAGGGGTTTTGATATTTGTCGTCTATGAAATCGTAAAACTGATTTAAAACGGAAAAAAAAAAAAAAAAACAAATCCAAAAATAAATGCTATTAAATTATTCAAAGCTTTTAAGAATTCTCGAATTACTTTTTTGACTTGTTGAAACTGAACGAATTGGGGGGTATTTATAACGACAGCTAACAGAAGGGGTGAAAAAATAAACAAATGTGCAACAAATAAATGTTATCAAAGGCAAGATAAGTTACTCTTCTACTAACCTGGATAAGTTTATTCGTGTTTTAACTTTTTTTTTAAGAGTCTTTTTTTGTTCAAAACAAACCTGGTGTCCACTTGTTCAGTTAGAACGAAAACAAAAATGGCTGAGGTTCGATAATCGCTCAAAAATCGAAAATTAAGCAAAATACTGGTAGATCATTGCATTTTCTCACGATTGGTGACATTTATTGAATGTTTTTCTAACACGGTTTTGTTTATTTTTTGATTTTTCACCAATTATCAAGGATCCCCGTGCTGGGCTCATGAACAGCCATTTTGGTGTTCGTTCTAACTGAACAGGTGAATACCAGGTTTGTTTTGAACAAAGAAAAAACTCTTTTAAATCAGTTAAAACACAAATAAAATTATTCAGGTTAGTAGAAGAGTAACTTATCTTGCCTTTGGTAACATTTATTTGTTGCACATTTGTTTGTTTTTACCCCTTTTTCGTTCGGTTAGCTGTCGTTAAAAATGCCCCGGTAGGGATGGAATAAGACAGTAAAAACTAAACTACTGCGAATATGTCAGCAGAAACGAATCCGTCCGAAATAAGATAGAATGTCAGAGCATTAATTGCAAAAATACGTCTATTTTCGACATGAATGAGGAATTTGTGAAATCGATCGCGTGTTCGAGTTGGATGCATTGTTTTCAATTTCTAAACCTATTTTCATGCATAAATTAAAAACGAAATGTTTCACAATAAACATGTTTTTAAATACATAAAAAAAAAGTCCACAGACTAAAATTAATTTTTTTTACGACAACAAAAGTACACATTTTCTGACATACCTGGAGCTGATTCTCGGCCATTCACTTTTCCCTTTTTTCGACCCATAATTCCGAGAGAGGGGAACAAAAAACGGAGAAGATGGCAAATTTGATTTCACCACATGGCAAAATTATTCATATGACGTCACTGGTTCAGAGGGAGCATCCATTGTTTCGAAAGAGAAATAAACGCACAAAAGCGACTATATAATCCTAATTGAATTTTAGAACTAAGTTAAACTTACAAAATTGCTTTTATTTATGTCTTTATTTTACCTATGCGTTATTATTGCTTAAAATCATCTTAGAAGAAAAAGAAAAATACAAGAATTGAAATAGAATTCACTAAATTCTCCCCGACTCCGGTGTTCATAACTTATTACCCTTCTTATATTTTCACCCGCCGTCATGTTGAGTTTTCATTTAAAAATAAAATACATGATAATTATCTGAAGATTTTCTTTATATATTTTATATCAAAAAAATATAATTTATGTTACATTGGCTTTTTTTCTTCGATAAAACAAAATTATAAACGATATTCGTTGAAAGATGAAAATGTCCTTTAATATTACTTTCTCGCTGTTGTCCGGGAGTTTTTATTTATTTTTTACATTTTATTTCTTAACTTGTCTTTTTTTTGTACTCTTATAGAGAACCCACCGCGTTTCCGTGACTTCGCGTCGTCAATGTTCGGGCAGATCTCGGAAGCGTCCTAGAGTTGACGAAACTATTAACCAATCAGGTTGCATGCAAGCAGACGATAACTTTTGGAAGAAAGTAATTTCTACGATCTGTCAGCAACGGTCACTTCTAGCGAAAGACTAACCCTAACCCTAAACCAGAAAATGTTAAAAAGAAAAAAAAAATGAAAAAAAAAAGCAAACAAGAAATTGGTTAAAAACAGTGGTTTCGTTGTTTGTTATATAAACAAAAAGAAATAATCTTTTGAAATAATAATAATCTTTTGTGCACCACACAAAAAAAACATTTGCTTAACAATGGTTCCTTTGACAAAAAAAAAATAAACATCTAATTAATAACAGTTATTTAGCTATGGTTTGTTCGTTTTTATTTTTATATTTGTATTTTACTTTTATCTTCTTCGTCTGAATTTATCGTCTGCCAGTCTTCAATTTATCGTTTGCCAGTTTTCGCCTCGTCAACTCTCGGGCGTTTCCGAGGCCTGCCCGAACGTTGATGATGCGAAGTCACCCCCCCCTTTTTTTTTTAAAAAACTATGCCTTTTGATTTTTTTTTTTTTAACCAAATTATTATTTTTTTTTAAAATAGGATTTTAAAAGTGAAATTAAATTATTACGGTATAGTTTGGTCATTAAATTATTAATTGAACCAATACCTATAACTTTGTTTTTAAGTTAATATTGTTTTAATATCTCTTTGTAAAATAATTGGATGTAAATAGCTTCCAAAACTTTCAATCTTTTAATACAGCCAAAAAATAACTTTCTATTCGACAGTTTAAATGCCTCCAAATTTCTTTCAAACTTGAAAGGTGAGATAGACAAGTTCCAGTTGACAAGTGTACTATGACTCCCACTAAGAAGTAAAAGGACGCGATGAAACGTGACAAGAATAAAAGGAGACAAAAAACGTGTGTGAGTAATATGCGCACGTGAGTCTTAGGGAATGCGGCACTGTGTAAGTATGCCAGGATTTACTTTGTTCTGTTAGTGCGTGGGAGTGGGTGAAGGGTAGTGATTCGTTTCTGTTCGACTGACCACTTATTGCTTGTAGATGTGCGCGAGATGAGGAAAGCTTGGACATGTAGCAGTTACCTCCTCCTTTCAAACATAACTGCACCGGTTGGCCGTTAGGTGTCGCTTTTTCACCGACAGGTGGCGCTGAAAAGCAACACCAGAGTTATCTGCCCTTCTGATTATAGAATGGGTGTAAACGGAAAATCACTCTCTTCTCTATTCAATTGGCCTCGCTGAACGACACTAAGACACCAGCGCTCCGTCAACACGTGTTCAACAACGGTAAGAGTTCTCAACTCATTTTCTTTGTATACGGTTTTCAAGGACTTTCCCACGCCGGACTCATTTCTTCACATACTCTTTTCAAGAACTGTTTTCTATCGACACACATACATACACCACACACGTCATCATCCCACATACACACGTTCAATAAACCTTATTTGAACTACCTCCTTTTGTTTGTTAATTATTACTCTGTTTTTGCATGCAACAATTGCTTGATTTTATGAACTCGCTTATAGTCGGGAATACGACCCGATTCCAACAGACATAAGGTGTTTTTTTTAAGTGTTCTTTACTCCCCCCCCCCGGCCAAAGTCACGGGGTGGGGTGGTGACTGTTGAATATACATTCTTTGGTCCTTTGTCGATGTTTACCGACTTGGATCTCTAGAGATCCTTGATTTATTTCTTCGTCTTCATCGGGGTTTCTCATCAACTTGTTAGGTTTTGGGTTCAAAACGATATTCATTGGTTGAAAGAAATTGAGCTCCCGCGTGACTGTGAAAACTTTAACTTGTTTTTGAAAGTGAAGAGGAGAATGAATCCCAACGAACCAGAGAAAAAAAAGGGTGGCTATATAAGCCACATGTTGTGTGCCTTGTGTCAGACTTGATAAATTGAAATTGCAACCTTTTTTATATATAAATATCGCCAAAGTTTTGTTCTTGGAACTTTAACCCATTAACGGTTGAACTTATAGGCTTACCGTGACAGTCAGTTACCCCCACCTCATTTCCGTATTAAAATAATTGACCGGTTATTAAGTGCAGGAGGTCAGCGATGTCAAGCTCCCAAGGATTAAACCCTCGATGTGCCGGGTGGTGAAGGTGGGGTGCCTTTTGATTTCCTTTAATTTTTTTCTTTGGTGAGAGAAAGTCAATCTGCAACTTTCTGCGACGGGAGAGAGACGCGGGCCTAGACAGCTAGCTTCATAGAATGTAATTCATACATCAGCGATTGGCTGAATCAAATGGAACCTAAAGAAATAAATTATATTAAACTCAAAGACACTTACCCAACTCTAATTACATAGCGTGGGCACAGAATTATTGACAACGAACTGGTCAGAACGAATGTGACTCTCGTGGCATCAAACGATGTATATCGTCACTTAGTGCTGAAACCGTGTCAGGATCTTGTCACAATGGTGCCTCAAACAAAGATTCAACACAGGATACATCCTTGGGCCATGGTAGTATCACAATATTACAACAGGAAAAGAAGGATGACGAACACAGATTTATTTATTTATAATAATAACTGGTTTTATTTGGCCAGAAGGTACAATTACGAATGGATAGGTTCAGTCGTTGCAGCATTAGGTATTTGGTCGGCTCGTATCTCTAACGATGATGGTCGAAGTGTTGATGTCACACTGGTCAGTGGACTGAAAGAGAAATGGTGTCATAGTACTGTGGTTAAAGGACAACTTGGTGAACTGAAGCAGAATTGGTCCCATGTGGAAATCAATTTCTTAAATCCGACCAATGCATGCCAGCATGTAAAACGGACGTTCAATCGACGACGTTGATGATGATGATTATGATGATGATCCGGACGAAGTTGCAGCAGAAATGACTGTAACAGATGACCATGTTGGCTAGTGTAGTTAGCCAAACTTCAATAAGCGTCCTGTTGCCAGATTCAAAATAAATTGAGCCAGTAATTTAATACGGTCCTGAGCCAAGTGATCAGGTGCGAGCCAATATCTGAAATGAGATTGACAGAGTTATTGGAGGCTGGAACAGATACTACACTTTCATTTTGATGATCCTGTAAATTTAGTCTTTTCTCTCTTTCACTGTATTTGCGCCTAATTCTGTATATAGTTTTAGAGAAATAGGGGGTAAAAAAGATTGTGATGATGGCATATATGTTAACGCTTCTCGTGCGTCTGTGTATGCGCGTTTCTCGGCCCTACGTGACTTACACATTATTTTTTTTCTATTAATCGTTTACAAACGACATGAACTCTTCCACATCACTATAAATACGGGGAGCACATGCCTCTCGGTGTTGGAACTACTCAATTACTCCGGGTCTCTTTGTCGGTTTGTGTTGTGAATATTTTCCTTGCGCGTCTTACTATTTTTGTTATTATTTTTATTTGGGTTGTTATTCAAATTGTTAACGGACTTTCACTATTTTTATAGCAACGGATTTTTTAAAACGTGACTTTTTTTGTTTTGTTATCTTTTGATAACTTGTTTTACTTTCACGCTGTTTTTTATTTTTGGCGATGGCGACTCCCAGCCACCTGCCACAAAAGCCTAATGCAATGGAGACCAAGAAAGGATCGGTCGCAGCTTCACCTCCTCCCCAAAGTTCCAGCTGGAGTAAACCGCCTAAAATTACTATCAATTCATACAACGTGCAATCACGGAAAAGGGATCATTGATTGACTTGCCACGACTCGAGGAAATATCAAAAAAGACGCTTCAAATGTTTGTCGTCGATCGTAAAACAAAATAGTCATCTGAGCCACCAGTGATCTAATCACTAACTTGATCCGAACCACAGGACATCAATCCCTACAGATTATTAAATGCCGTAGATATCATACATGGAACACCTTATTTGCCACGGCGGAAGAATATCTGTCATTGTCCAGGCGGAAATAATAACCACGGATTATATTCTTCAAACGGAGTATTTGGGATGACGAAGGACCTCCGTCTCCATATTCCATGTCCTTTTTTACGTAGATGGTGAACATCTAGGGGCATATCTTATGAAATGCGGACACATAACATTAATAACCTGTGACAAGCATCTCTCCATATGAACCTTTGAAATCATACTTGACAAGCAGGCGTTTGCCGAGATCCCCTATCATTTGGAAATAGGGGATGAAAGAATCCCTGTTATCCTCGCAGGCCTTCGTGTTGGGCCTGCGGTGAAGTGCAGCACCTCACAATAGAATGCCCTAAACGAGAAAAAAAAAAGACAGGTCAAACGGTGAATCCCAAAAATAAAGTAGAGGCTCACCTGAGTCCCAGGGTCGGGGAACCATTAACAGTAAAACTAGGGGCACCTATAAAAACCCATAGCAATTCTGAAGACGAATTCCCTGCTCTCCCCGACCCACGTGGGTGCAAATAGGAGAGGAAAGAGAATGAGTTGGTCCGGGTATAGGGTAAGAAGATACCTGTCAGACTTACCCTGGACCAGATGCGTGAAGAAAAACAGATAAAAATATCACTGTCTATGGATTTTCATGTTTATTCAGCATACTTCAATTCTAACTCGAGGTTTTCTGGCAAACTTTAGATGTGTTGTGTGACCCTCGTTTCGTGGATCCGGAAAGAAGACTTTGCATTCTGGATGTTACCATAAAAGATAAGGCATTTCGATTCATTGGAGTTTATGCACCTAATAACCCGACTGAGGATGCTTTTTTTTCGGCGAATCAAGCGGTTCATGAACACTTCTCGGGTGGTTATCTTAACAGGAGACTTGAACGCGGTCCTGGATCCTGATTTATATCGTACAGGTAATCGTTCTAGAGGTACTAACACAGATCGGGATGCTAAACCATTTTGCAAATTTCTCGATAAGTTCGATCTTATCAATAAATTCCAAGAGAGGTGACGGTGGTTATCGACACGGACTGAAGACCTGGGTGATCCAAGTTCGAATCCAGTCGGTTTCACATTACTACTTTCACTTAGGGATGTTAGCAACCTTCTCGTGGTCCTTCCTGTAAGTACCCAATGTCTTTCCAGAAAGATTTCTAACTAGAAAAACAGTGGGGAAACTAATGCCAACACTAGAATCATCTGATTCACACGAAAGAAGAAGAATAAATTCCAAAATTCCGTGATGTAATATGGCCTAGTCATCTAGACGCGGCTCTGGTTCAGTACAACTTTCGAGTTATATTGACCGGTTCTTCGTAGGATTAGTGTCCAAGTTTTCATAATATAGTTTACTTGGATCATAGACTTGTTTGGGTTCGTGTAAACTTAGATAGTCCTAAACCTAGGATTGCTGGGTACTGGAAACTCAACACTTCGTTGTTCAATGTGAAGGGTTACCAGGAACAGCTTTTACTAATATATCAGCGGGAACTGACGGGTGCTGTAATTGGGAATAGGTGATGGGACAACTTTAAGAAAACCATTAGGTCCTTTTCTGACGCCTTTAGCCGACGACTCAATTTAAAAACTAGGACAAAAAAAGCGACACTAGAATCTAGATTAGATCGGGCAGTTGTGGCGGGGGATAGCACTAATGTTACTATAATTCAGGAGAGTAGAAAGTGACTAACTTGGGTTTACTTTCAACAGCCTCGTAACTCTCGCTTCCTTTATTTTGTTATTTAGTCCTCAGATTTCATGAGCGATGTTACTGACAAAGAGGAAGAATTGCTGTTTTCTGGTTCGGAATCTATCTATCAAACGCTTATCAATGGCTAGTTTTTGACCTTGAAGTAATTTTTTTTTTTAGCTCCTTACATCAAGTGGCTTCATGCCTTGTCTGGAGTGATTTCCATAGAAAAAAAAATTAACTTTCAAGGAAAACAAGGCTTCTTTAATTAGGTCTAGGTTCAAAAGAAAATCTCAGGAAGCAACAAATATGGCTGCTGAATTGCGTGCAGAGGAGCGTTGACGAGCTACTGATTGATATATCGGATGTGTCACATTACCAAATGGCCGTCTGATGACTACAGACTTCTTTAATTCAACAGAGGCACTTGTGCAGTTTAGTAAACAGGGGCAGATAATCCACAGGAAGTAACGACCAATAGATTAAAACATTTTGCCAATATTTTAATAAATTTTATTTAATTAATAAAATATATAGTTTATGAAAGAAAAACATTGTAATAAAATAAAGTTTTATTATATTCGTTTTATAATATTTGAAATTATATATTTAAAAAAAAAATCACTGTCGATTTCAGATTACAAGGTATTTTGGAGGCGTTTTGTTCTCACTTCCAGAATTTTTTTTACCAGGGAGGTTGGTCTGTCTTTAGCGCATTTCTTACCCTTTTTTAGCAGACTTTTCTCGCCTTGGGGCAACCGAAGCAGCTAGGTGCAAAGGTTGCATAATGAAGTATTAGCAGCTCTAAAACAGGTTAGGGTTAGGGTTAGGGTTAGGGTTGGGGTTAGGGTTAGGGTTGGGGTTGGGGTTGGGGTTGGGGTTGGGGTTAGGGTTGGGGTTAGGGTTGGGGTTGGGGTTAGGGTTAGGGTACGCAGGTCGGCCTGAATAACCCTAACCCTTCATCGATGGTTTGCTCTATAAGGTGTCCTTGAGGATGTCGCACATTTTTGCTGACCTTTGCTGACCGTTTTATTTAACTCTTAGTTTAGGAACGGGTCAATACCTCCGTACTTTACCAGGGGGATTATGAAACTTTTATGCAAGGACAAAGATGGTGAAAATGGGATAGATAATTTTCGGTCCTTAACTAAACACAGAGTTAAAGATTTTGCCAAGATTTTTTATTACAAAATAAATACTGGAACCAACCCAGTCTAATACTGGCAGTCAGACAGGCGTTCAACCACTCTCTTTATCTGCTGTATTTATATTTTCTTCCATATACTTTGCTTCACTTAATCTCGAGTTTGTGTCTTCTTTCCCTTACAAGTCCACAACAGTTTATTGAAATCAAAATGGCAATAGCATAAAGCACGAAAAATAACCTTTTAAAAATCCTATTTAAAAATAATTCAATTTAAAAATAGTTGAATTACGAAATTAAATCCACCACAATACCTTTCAGCTTCTTTGTAAACAAGTCAGCCATTTTAATATTTTGATAATAATTGAAAAAAAAAAAGAATTCATTACTTTGTGACCCATCGAATTTGAAAGGAATTTTTTAAGTCTTTAAACTTCTTAGAAAATCTTCATGTATTGAAAGTTCTGGAAGTTTTTTATATTACCATAACCGAATTAGTTAACCATTAATAATTTAATTAGAAAATTTAATTAGTTAACCATTAATAATTTAATTAGAAAATTTAATTAGTTAACCATTAATAATTTAATTAGAAAATTTAATTAGTTAACCATTAATAATTTAATTAGAAAATTTAATTAGTTAACCATTAATAATTTAATTACAAAATTTAATTAGTTAACCATTAATAATTTAATTACAAAATTTAATTAGTTAACCATTAATAATTTAATTACAAAATTTAATTAGTTAACCATTAATAATTTAATTACAAAATTTAATTAGTTAACCATTAATAATTTAATTACAAAATTTAATTAGTTAACCATTAATAATTTAATTACAAAATTTAATTAGTTAACCATTAATAATTTAATTACAAAATTTAATTAGTTAACCATTAATAATTTAATTACAAAATTTAATTAGTTAACCATTAATAATTTAATCACAAAATTTAATTAGTTAACCATTAATAATTTAATCACAAAATTTAATTAGTTAACCATTAATAATTTAATCACAAAATTTAATTAGTTAACCATTAATAATTTAATTACAAAATTTAATTAGTTAACCATTAATAATTTAATTACAAAATTTAATTAGTTAACCATTAATAATTTAATTACAAAATTTAATTAGTTAACCATTAATAATTTAATTACAAAATTTAATTAGTTAACCATTAATAATTTAATTACAAAATTTAATTAGTTAACCATTAATAATTTAATTACAAAATTTAATTAGTTAACCATTAATAATTTAATTACAAAATTTAATTAGTTAACCATTAATAATTTAATTACAAAATTTAATTAGTTAACCATTAATAATTTAATTACAAAATTTAATTAGTTAACCATTAATAATTTAATTACAATATGATAATTAAATTTACCTTTCAAAATCTTATTAAATAAAAAATAATTTGGTAAAAAAAAAAATAGCATAGTTAAAAAAAACGAAAGAAAACTCCAGGTAGGTACAGCTAGTTTTATCTCTTTTTATATAGAGTTAGGTATGCATATATGTTTATATATTTGTATTTAAAGGATCCACTCCTAAACTAATTAAACTAATCATTATGATTTTTTTAACTCAGCTGCTATGCGTAAGCAGTCGTAATGTGGGCTATATTTAACTTAATTTAAATGCAAAGGGGGTAAAAAGTGGGTTGGAAGCCCTTTTGTGAAAATTCAGATACCTCTGATTTTTGGGAAACTTTAGCAATAACTATTAGACATCAATTAATAAATATTCCCCAAATTTCTGTTTCTGTGCAGTATTTTAAATGGATTTTAGGGGCATAATGTAGGCACAAGCTCCCATTTGAATATTCAAATATTTCAGATTTGCATTGAATTTGATCCATAGTGATTAGCCACCAATTACCCAAGATTCCCTGAATTTTGATTTCTTCTTAAGACCCTTTCAGCCTTAAGTTTTAGACATTTTCCATAATCAATATCATGTAATGGATTTTGATTAAAACTGGAATAAGGATTCTAGACATAAGGCTAAGTATTATTATATCTTGATTTTAATCTTCATGGAGGGACATAAAAGTGGTGCAAAACTGCTCTGTTGGAGGAATTCATTTTACCCTTCCTGGGACGGGTATTCTTCTTGTGTTATTATAAAGAAGGACAAGTTTCAAAATTAAACATTTTTTTTTTTACTGACAGCAAAACTTAAATTCGTATGAATCAGCAAGGTATGACTTGACCAGCTCAGTTCTGTTGTTGACATTAGTTTCCCCACAGAAGGGACCACATGAAGGTTGCCAACATCCATAGTGAAAAATGGTGCCATGGAACAGACAGGATTCGAACTTGGAACACACAGGTCATCATATATGTGAAATGACCAATGCCTTTAAAAAGATGAGTGGTCTCAGCAACAATAACAAGTGCAGGTTCTGCCACACAGAAGTAGAGAGTGTGAGCCACCTGACATCCAGTTGTAAGGTGCTCCTGGGGGATGGCTATTATACAATGCGACACAACGGAGTGTGCAAATACCTTCACTGGACTATTTGTAAAAAGTTGAATATCCAGTGTAGCAGCAAATCCTGGGAGCATATACCAGAAAGAACAGTTGGAAATAATTTATACACCATCTACTATGACTATGCAATCCCTACAGCTACATATCTAGAAAACGGAGCTGTTAAACCTGACATCGTAATATTGTAGCAGACTGAAATAGGATCTATTTCTTCTCATCTCCTGTGAGCAAATTGGTCATACGCTGACCAATCGGCTTGCAGGGCGTATTGATATCAACTGTCCCCTCATGGACTATTTTCTACCACCTGGTCAGTTGAAGAATTCAGCAGAGAGAAATCAGCCAGCAACGAAGAAACATCTCTCTCCTGCCTTTCCTCTGCATCATTCCAGCAGCAGCCATCTCCACTGGGAATATATTTGCTGACGACCACGTCAGCCTCTTTTCTTCACTGGGACACAGTTCCAAACCTCTGTTAAATAAACCCTTTTTGTTGCCTGTTACTCTATATGTAACACGATGTAACTTTAATTTAAATTAAGATTATCAACAAAACTTTTTTACCATTCAAAAGAGGATACATAAAATAAACTGCTGATGATTTTTTAGAATTTTTTCCAGCATACGAAACTCATGAAAATGTGAAGTTAAAATGTTGTTTACTTTTTTTACGTGATAAAATAACGTTCTTATGTATAAGCATTTCTGCGCGCTCTGATAGGCATATTTTTATAAATCTCGCATAAATCAAGTTATGGCCAGATCTTCACGAAATTTTCAATACTTATTCACTATAGGACTAATTTATCTTTAAAATGCTGTTATCCTAAAATATATTAGGGAAAATATTTTTTCTTTAAATAAACTATTTTACTTTAAAACAACTTCCTATAAGTATAACTTTATTTTAGGGAGATTTTTAAAAACACTACATGGAACGCGAATGTATTAATTTCTTAAAGAAAGCAGAAACCGGTGACGTCAGCAATTCTGTGGCTGCGATTGGAGGTCCCTAGTGTTCCGTAAATCGCAATTGGAAATATTCGGGTCGATATGAGCTCCCTCCTATAGAAGTACCGAATATTTATTTTGTTTTTTGGTCGCAATATCCAGTTTTCTAAAAATTAAAAAAAAAAGGTGCTTGTACAAATCGATCCCCATGGCTGCAATCGGTAAAATTCGATAACGAATTATAACAGCACACACAGAAAACCCTCCAAGACACGGAAAAAGAAATTTATTGTATTTGATTGTTTTAAGTTAGGTTTTTATGGAGAAAGCAATATGGGTTTCTCTACGGTGCTTGAATGCATTCGTGAACATTTTCTGTTAATTTGAAACTTTACATTGACCGTGTATTTTTTGGACCCTATAACGGGTGTCAAAATATTTTGCTATTTCCGGCGAGTTAATATTAATAACAATCTCAGTACTTGAAATAACAATCCGCGCTAATTACACTAAATCTGATGTTGATTTTCTAATCAAAATCTATAGAAATTAAGTGATATTTCAAGTTTTAGTGAAAATGGTTTGGATTTGAAATTTATTTTCAGAAACTAATTTGTATAGAGGTAGTCACTTGCTTGCATGAAGCGAAGCCGAATTTAGATTCTAAACTCCGAAATTGTCCGCCAACATCCCTGACTTAGTGTGGGAGTTGGTATCTCTCTCTCTCTCTCTCTCTCTCTCTCTCTGCCGCTCTCTGTGTGTCTCTCTCTCTCTCTCTGCCGCTCTCTGTGTCTCTCTCTCTCTCTGCCGCTCTCTGTGTCTCTCTCTCTCTCTCTCTCTGCCGCTCTCTGTGTGTCTCTCTCTGCCGTTCTCTGTGTGTGTGTCTCTCTCTCTCTTGCTCTCTCTCTGTCTCTCTCTCTCTCTCTGCCGCTCTCTGTGTGTCTCTCTCTGCCGTTCTCTGTGTGTGTGTCTCTCTCTCTCTTGCTCTCTCTCTGTCTCTCTCTTTCTCTCTCTGCCACTCTCTGTGTCTCTCTCTCTGCTGCTCTCTGTCTCTCTCTCTCTCTGCCGCTCTCTGTGTCTCTCTCTCTCTGTTGCTCTCTGTGTGTCTCTCTCTCTCTGCCGCTCTCTGTGTCTCTCTCTGCCGCTCTCTGTGTCTCTCTCTGCCGCTCTGTGTGTCTCTCTCTGCCGCTCTCTCTCTCTCTCTCTCTCTCTCTGCCGCTCTCTCTCTCTCTCTGCCGCTCTCTGTGTGTCTCTCTCTCTCTGCCGCTCTCTGTGTCTCTCTCTCTCTCTCTGCCGCTCTCTGTGTTCTATTTCCTTTTTTCATCTTATTAAAAACCAAACTTTTCTTTTTTTCATTTCAGCATGAAATCAGTCACTATGAACAAATGCATATCAACAACCTGGCCGATAACAAACTTGTGGTAAGCCTTTTGCACCCTCTTCCTCCAAATATGAAACGGCAAAACTCTTAAAAAATATTAAGGACCGTTCCAAACTGATGCGTCATCTCCACTTAAATATACGTATGATTATTTGGTGTGAGGAGTTCGGTCGGCTAAAAGGAACGCTAAGAATGATGGAACATTTTTTTTCTAATATTATTTTCACGTACTTTAAATTTTGAATGATGCTTTTTCAAAAAGGTGAAAACTTCTGACATCAATAAGGGCATTGGACTGATGGTGCCGATTCCAAGCTGCAGTTATTTTGGCTCTTAGATCACCCGTTTAACTGATGACATGACCCACATACAAATACATGTAGAAGATTGGCTCAAATGCTGAAGCTCAAAATCAGATGGCAATTTTTGTATCAATGGTTTGTCTTGAACTTCTGTTGCCTTCTGCTCTCCACTCCTTAACAGCTGCAATTTTAATATTCAAATATTTTAGATTGGCATTGAATGTGATCCATAGTGATTAGCCACCAATTACTCAAGATTCCCTGAATTTTGATTTCTTCTTAAGACCCTTTCAACCTTAAGTTTTAGACATTTTCCATAATCAATATCATGTAATGGATTTTGATTAAAACTGGAATAAGGATTCTAGACATAAGGCTAAGTATTATTATATCTTGATTTTAATCTTCATGGAGGGACATAAAAGTGGTGCAAAACTGCTCTGTTGGAGGAATTCATTTTACCCTTCCTGGGACGGGTATTCTTCTTGTGTTATTATAAAGAAGGACAAGTTTCAAAATTAAACATTTTTTTTTTTACTGACAGCAAAACTTAAATTCGTATGAATCAGCAAGGTATGACTTGACCAGCTCAGTTCTGTTGTTGACATTAGTTTCCCCACAGAAGGGACCACATGAAGGTTGCCAACATCCATAGTGAAAAATGGTGCCATGGAACCGACAGGATTCGAACTTGGAACACACAGGTCATCATATATGTGAAATGACCAATGCCTTTAAAAAGATGAGTGGTCTCAGCAACAATAACAAGTGCAGGTTCTGCCACACAGAAGTAGAGAGTGTGAGCCACCTGACATCCAGTTGTAAGGTGCTCCTGGGGGATGGCTATTATACAATGCGACACAACGGAGTGTGCAAATACCTTCACTGGACTATTTGTAAAAAGTTGAATATCCAGTGTAGCAGCAAATCCTGGGAGCATATAGCAGAAAGAACAGTTGGAAATAATTTATACACCATCTACTATGACTATGCAATCCCTACAGCTACATATCTAGAAAACGGAGCTGTTAAACCTGACATCGTAATATTGTAGCAGACTGAAATAGGATCTATTTCTTCTCATCCCCTGTGAGCAAATTGGTCATACGCTGACCAATCGGCTTGCAGGGCGTATTGATATCAACTGTCCCCTCATGGACTATTTTCTACCACCTGGTCAGTTGAAGAATTCAGCAGAGAGAAATCAGCCAGCAACGAAGAAACATCTCTCTCCTGCCTTTCCTCTGCATCATTCCAGCAGCAGCCATCTCCACTGGGAATATATTTGCTGACGACCCGACAGCCTCTTTTCTTCACTGGGACACAGTTCTAACCCTCTGTTAAATAAACCCTTTTTGTTGCCTGTTACTCGGTTGTTGTTCGTTCAATTCATTTCGTGCGATAAATATAAGGAAGGGACCAAAACCCCGCTTCTATTACAATATGGGACAAAAAGGAGAAAGTAGCAACCCTAGTTGAAGTCAGCGTCCCTAATGATGCTGGCTTAAACAGAGCTGAAAGGGAAAAGATTACGAAATACCAAGGTCTTATGTACGACATGAAAAGAAACTAGGATCTTAGGAAGAGCTCCATCATCCCAGTAATTATAGGAACAACAGGACTAATGAAAAAGCAAAAACTATCTGGCGAGTATACCCGGTGAACCGAGTGCAAGAGAAATACAAACATCCGGTAGGATGCCCCATTCCCAGCAAAAACAAAAAAGATAAGAAAATTAAAAATTAAAAAAAAGATATTATCAAATATATTATAAAATATTTAATTACAAACTAAAAAAAAATAGAATTAAAGAAAAGAAATTATTTAAAATAAAATGAAAATGAAATAAGTATTAATAAAAGAGAGGAAACGAAATGTTGCGTTCCGTCTATTAACCTAGTTTTGTATGAACCCAGCTGAGAAAGCGCGCGAAAAGTACGGCGAGTTGGAATGTTGTTTTAGAACCAACAACTCGAACATCCGCTTTCAACTCCGCTGGCTTGTTCACGTACTTTTTATTCACAGCATAATAATGGCCCAGTCGCCACAGGTAATTTTAATTATTATTCAATTCTTTTATATCAACATCTAAATTGATAGCATTTGATAAGTTGAATTGGTTTCAAATTAAATCGTCTTGGTAGAAAAAAGTTTTTTTAAAAAAATTAATTCGTATTAAAATAAAAAATGAAGCGAATTTGTTTATTTTGAATATCTTCAGTTTGAATTAGTTTTTTGCATATTTATTTATCAATTCATTTTGATGTCCCGAAAATCTTGATATTAATTGTAAGTTTTGTGTTTTTAAAATGGAATCGATTTCTTTCATCTCTAGTGATAAATTATCAGACCAGATTTAGTGTCTGTTTTTCTCGCTTATACCTAACTTTGAAATGGACATTGAATTATTTTGTATTAATTTTATATTATTTCAAAAAAAAAAAAAAAAAAAAATATATATATATATAAGGGGGAAAACTGAAACAAATTTTGGTACCTCTACAGAATTTAAACCGAACTTTTATTTTTTTTTAACCCTAAACTAAGTTTTAAATTTAGTTCGGTTCAAATTCTGTAGAAACATTAAAAAAAAAAAGTAATAACTATTTCTGAATTATCTAATTTACCTTAACCCCCCCCCCTCTCCAACGCAAGGTAAATGCCGTCAGTGTGTGTTTAAAATGTTTTATTTTTTATTTATTGAAATCTATTAGATTTAAATTATTCGTTAAATTTAAATTGCCGAAAAATATTTCCTATAGTTCAAAATTAAAATATGGAAATCCTGATTCTTTAATACGACAGAGGCACTTGTGCAGTTTAGTAAACAGGGGCAGATAATCCACAGGAAGTAACGACCAATAGATTAAAACATTTTGCCAATATTTTAATAAATTTTATTTATTTACTAAAATATATAGTTTATGAAAGAAAAACATTGTAATAAAATAAAGTTTTATTATATTCGTTTTTATAATATTTTAAATTATATATTTAAAAAAAAAAAATCAATGTCGATTTCAGAAACTATATTTTATTGGCCAAAATGTTAGTTTACTGAGAATAAACTTTATTACAATGTTTTTCTTTCAGAAACTATATTTTATTAAATAAATTTATTAAAATGTTGATTATCTGCCCCTGCTTTCTAAACTGCACAAGTGCACAAAAAGGAGCGTTTACCGTTAATTAAGCTCACCCAAAGACCATGATATTTCGCAGTAATCTTTCTAATCGACATTATAAAGTTTTCAAATTTACTTCTGAATTTCAAAGGTTGAAATTGCCGACTTAACTGTATCGTGACTCTTTAAAATTCTATAGTAATTTTGAACCCTTTAAACTGTCGACGAATCAAATTTAAAAGCCACACGTTGAATGTTTGGCCCAAAGCCAGGGGCGGGGTGGGAGAGAATAAGAGAACCATATGTAAATATCTCCCTCCTTTTTAGAAAAGGAGAAAAAACATGAAGTCTTTGTGCGCCAACTCCCGCCGGAATTCTGTGGATATGGCGCCAATTGGGGGACACGTGACGCTTAACCCAATACAGAAAACTGTTATTACATTTCAAAATAAACATATATTACATAAGTAATATATTACCTAAGTTCAATATACTTTTCTTCAAGGTATTATTCTTAGAAAGGTAAACGTTTTATTTCCTGTAAATCTGGGAAGTTTTTTTTTTCTGAACAGCTGATTTAGAAAAAAAAGAAAAACGGTCCTTTTTACCTAATTAAAAATTAGGTAAAAAGGACCGTTTTTTTTGTTTTATTTTTATTTTTGAAACCTTATTTTCTAAATACTTAAATTATTATCTATGTATTATCATAAAATCAATTCATTAGTTTAAAAAAAGGCAACTAATTCCGGAGTCTTGTTTTGTTTAATTTTTTTTAAATTAAAATTTTGATTAAAAACTCGTTACCGTAAAATTGTTCACACTTGGGATAATTACGTCGCCAGGCTAAATTAAAAATTGTAGAAAAATTTTAAAACCGTTTTTTTTTTTCTTTTTTTTTTTTGAGGGGGGGGGGGGTAAAAATTTCAACGTATATCACTTAAATTAAATTACATCATGCAATACAAGCCGTACCTAAGTAGGCAGATGCGAAGTACATGGAGGACCGCTGGCTTCCGGTGAAAAAAGCTTGAAGAAAGTGTGTACGGATGCCTGAAAGTGATACTTTTTTTTCCATATTAATTTCAGACTTTTCTTTAATATTCTAATAATTCACATGGGTATAAACAAAATAGAATAATCTTTTTTTTCAAGAAATAATGTTTTTGAGCAACGGAATGTGCTTTTTTTTTTAAATGTTTTGATGGAAATATTTAGTGAAAATGTTTTTTGTTAGGGCTAGGGCATTTCCATTTCTAAGAAAAAAGTTTGATTCCGGAAGTTACTCAATGGAGTAACTTCCGGAATCAAAGGAAAAAAGGTTTTCACTCATAAAAAATGTTTTGAAAACAAACAAATAAATTATTTTTCAAATAGTCTGCATTATGTTAATTATTAGATTATGATGAAAGAAAAATATGAAATTAATGACAAAAAGAAAAGTCTG
Source organism: Sepiola atlantica (assembly GCA_963556195.1). Lineage (NCBI taxonomy): Eukaryota > Metazoa > Mollusca > Cephalopoda > Sepiida > Sepiolidae > Sepiola > Sepiola atlantica. The sequence continues at coordinate 132,140,237 of OY744528.1, read as the reverse complement.
AAATTAATCTGAATAAAAAAAAAAAAAAAAATTGTATCACTTGCAGGCATCCGTACACACTTTCAAGCCTTTTTCTACCGGAAGCTCGCGGTCCTCCTTGTACTTCGCATCTGCCCCTAAGTACAACATTAATTTATAAGTAATTTTTTTGTTTTTAAATATAAATCTTTGATACCCTAAGAGGAAGAAATATGGCTCTCCAGAAGGGTTCGCGATCCTGCTGACTTCCGGATTATCCTGCAGTTAATTTCAATTACGGATGATAAATGATAAAACTTTGTTTTTAACGGAAAGTTTAGAATTGTATTTTTAGTATAATAAAATAAAATGGGTATATGTTACGAGACTCAGCAGAGGCGCGAACGGGGTCCACAAAAAAAACGAGAAAGGGTTTAAAAACATAAATTTGCAACAAGTGAAGTTGACCTACGACGAGAATAGATATTTTTCTACTTACCTATGTAATTTGTTTTTATTTTTACGTATTATAAATGGGTTTTCATTAGATGTAAAAAAAAAAAATTCTTGTGTTTTTCCCCCCACCGTTTTCACAAAAACAATATGGCGCTCCTAGTGCATTTGTTAGAAATCCCCCCCAAATCGGCCATGTTTTTTTCCGAAATTACGGTGTCAAAACTATTGATTTCTAATAAATAGCACTTCAAACGGGTTTAAAATACAAACAAATATCACATGCAAGTTTGAAACTAACTTTTACAGTTACTTTTATTTGTTATAATTTGTTTTTTTTGCGTTTTTACTCTGCTGAGTCTCGTAAAAGATTCCCAATAAAAAATTTTTTTATGAAAATATAACGCATAGTGGCACATGTTCGTCTTTTCTCACTGCGTTTTTCACAACTTTTTACTGACCAGTTTTTTTTTCTTTTTTCGGTGTACACTTACCTATCAGGCTGCTAGAGAATTCCGGGGTTTTTGGAAATTTTTAAAAAATATTTTACATTTTAGGAGGGGGGATCAGTTTCCAATGTAAATTCAACGTAGATTGATCCCCCCCTTTTTTGACCATCTCAATTTTTTAAAATATCTTTTTCGATGTATAATTACCTATCATGTCAATAGAGAATTCCGGTGTTTTCGGAAAGAAATTTTGTTAAATTGAGATTTTAAGACGGGGGATCAGTTTTCAATGTAATTTCAACGTAGACTGATCCCCCTCTTTCTGACCATCTCAAATTTTTTAAATTATTCTTCTGCTTACAATTACCTATCATGTTGCGATAGAATTCCGGGGTTATTGGAAAGAAATTTAAAAAATAAGATTTTAAGACGGGGGATCAGTCTTGTTCGCCTAGTCCGCTTTTCGCAACTGTTTACGTCTTAAAATCTCAATTTTTTGAAATTTCTTTCCAAAAAACCCGGAATTCTCTCGCGACATAAGTAATTGTACACAAAAAAAGATTTTTTTAAAAAATTGAGATGGTCAAAAAGAGGGGGATCAGTCTACGTTGAATTTACATTGAAAACTGATCCCCCGTCTTAAAATCTCAATTTAAAAAAAATTCTTTCCGAAAACACCGGAATTCTCTATTGACATGATAGGTAATTATACACCGAAAAAGATTTAAAAAAAATTGAGATGGTCAAAAAGAGGGGGATCAGTCTACGTTGAATTTACATTGGAAACTGATCCCCCCTCCTAAAATGTAAAATATTTGAAAAAAATTTCCCAAAACCCCGGAATTCTCTAGCAGCCTGATAGGTAAGTGTACACCGAAAAAAGAAAAAAACACTGGTCAGTAAAAAGTTGTGAAAAACGGACTGTGAGAAAAGACGAACATGTGCCCAAATCTTTAATGAATAAATATGTTGAAATGTCTTGTTTTTTATAGAAAATATAACAAATCTTTAATAAAAAATATTTTTTATAGATCAAATGTGTTGAAATGTCTTTTTTATTGGTATAGTTTTAAAATGTCTTGTATTTTGTGAAACAGCAACATAATTTTAATTATTTAAAAAGAATAAAAGCGTATACAATAAAGAATATTGCTCAAATAATTTTTTATTCGGCGTCGCCAGAGAAGTTCTTGAATGTAGCTGTTGGAGTTGTCAGCTTTTTTATATCAATTAAAATGTTTTTTTAAAGATTTGTTATATTTTCATAAAAATATAAAACATATTTGATAATTTGTTTTGCTCACAACTTATTTTATTATACTAAAAATACAATTCTAAATTTTCCGTTAAAAAAGTTTCTTTTATCATTTATGATCATCCGTACTTGAAATTTACTGCAGGATAACCCGGAAGTCAGCGGGATCGCGAACCCTTCTGGAGAGCCAGAAAATATATACGTATATAATTTCTATTTCACTACGACGGCTATCATTCTGATAATTATTACCGGATGTTTGGATTGAAAAGGGGTGTGCGCCTTTTAAAATATTTAAAAAATATATATATGTTCCGGTTTAATGTTTTTGCTTAAAAAAGCCTATAATAATTAATAATAATTTTAAAAAATTAAAAAAAAGTTAGCCCCCCCCCCCTTGTGGGAGAAACCGTTATTTTAAAAAATATAACTTAGTTTTAAAAACCTTTTTAAGGATGAAATAAAAAGTAAAGTACCCGAATGTGTGCGATTTACAGAACAAACCGGAAATGGCTGAAGCAGTTTACGATTTAAAAGTCGTGAAAAAATGTAAATGATACACTAAATCATACGACTGAAAAAAGGGGTTAGGTTAGCGCTAAGAAAACCCTTACGCCCCCCCCCCCCCATTAAGGTAAAGAAACTTGGGGGGAAAAAGTTAATTAACACACTTACTGATTTCAATAAAATAATTAAACCCATTCTTAACACGGTAATTTACCGTAGTCTTGAGTTAGCGATAAAATGAAAACGTTTCATTTAATGTCTGTATTAATTGATTGTACTAATTAGTTCGACAACGGTTCAACCATTTCCTGTCAGCGTTCCGTAAATCGCAATTGGAAATATTCGGTTCGATATGAGCCCCCTCCTATAGAAGTACCGAATATTTATTTTGTTTTTGGTCGCAATATCCAGTTTTCTAAAAATTATTAAAAAAAAAAGAAAGAAAAAAAAGGTGCTTGTACAAATCGATCCCCATGGCTGCAATCGGTAAAATTCGATAACGAATTATAACAGCACACACAGAAAACCCTCCAAGACACGGAAAAAGAAATTTACTGTATTTGATTGTTTTAAGTTAGTTTTTATGGAGAAAGCAATATGGGTTTCTTTACGGTGCTTGAATGCATTCGTGAACATTTTCTGTTAATTTGAAACTTTACATTGACCTTGTATTTTTTGGACCCTATAACGGATGTCCAAATATTTTGCTATTTCCGGCGAGATAATATTAATAACAATCTCAGTACTTGAAATAACAATCTCAGTACTTGAAATAACAATCCGCGCTAATTACACTAAATCTGATGTTGATTTTCTAATGAACATCTATAGAAATTAAGTGATATTTCAAGTTTTAGTGAAAATGGTTTGGATTTGAAATTTATTTTCAGAAACTAATTTGTATAAAGGTAGTCACTTGCTTGCATAAAGCGACTCCGAAATTGTCCACCAACATCCCTGACTTAGTGTGGGGAGTTGGTATCTCTGTTTGTCTCTTTCTCTCTGTGTCTCTCTCTCTCTTTCTCTCTGCCGCTCTCTGTGTGTGTCTCTCTCTCTCTGCCGCTCTCTGTGTGTGTCTCTCTCTCTCTGCCGCTCTCTGTGTCTCTCTCTCTCTCTCTGCCGCTCTGTGTCTCTCTCTCTCTGCCGCTCTCTATGTCTCTCTCTCTCTGCCGCTCTCTATGTCTCTCTCTCTCTGCCGCTCTCTATGTTTCTCTCTCTCTGCCGCTCTCTATGTTTCTCTCTCTCTGCCGCTCTCTATGTTTCTCTCTCTCTGCCGCTCTCTGTGTGTGTCTCTCTCTCTCTGCCGCTCTCTGTGTGTGTCTCTCTCTCTCTGCCGCTCTGTGTGTGTGTCTCTCTCTCTCTGCCGCTCTCTGTGTGTGTCTCTCTCTCTCTGCCGCTCTCTGTGTGTGTCTCTCTCTCTCTGCCGCTCTGTGTGTCTCTCTCTCTCTGCCGCTCTGTGTGTCTCTCTCTCTCTCTGCCGCTCTGTGTGTCTCTCTCTCTCTCTGCCGCTCTGTGTGTGTCTCTCTCTCTCTGCCGCTCTGTGTGTCTCTCTCTCTCTCTGCCGCTCTGTGTGTCTCTCTCTCTCTCTGCCGCTCTGTGTGTCTCTCTCTCTCTCTGCCGCTCTGTGTGTCTCTCTCTCTCTCTGCCGCTCTGTGTGTCTCTCTCTGCCGCTCTGTGTGTCTCTCTCTGCCGCTCTGTGTGTCTCTCTCTCTCTCTGCCGCTCTGTGTGTCTCTCTCTCTCTCTGCCGCTCTGTGTGTCTCTCTCTCTCTCTGCCGCTCTGTGTGTCTCTCTCTCTCTCTGCCGCTCTGTGTGTCTCTCTCTCTCTCTGCCGCTCTGTGTGTCTCTCTCTCTCTCTGCCGCTCTGTGTGTCTCTCTCTCTCTCTGCCGCTCTGTGTGTCTCTCTCTCTCTCTGCCGCTCTGTGTGTCTCTCTCTCTCTCTGCCGCTCTGTGTGTCTCTCTCTCTCTCTGCCGCTCTGTGTGTCTCTCTCTCTCTCTGCCGCTCTGTGTGTCTCTCTCTCTCTCTGCCGCTCTGTGTGTCTCTCTCTCTCTCTGCCGCTCTGTGTGTCTCTCTCTCTCTCTGCCGCTCTGTGTGTCTCTCTCTCTCTCTGCCGCTCTGTGTGTCTCTCTCTCTCTCTGCCGCTCTGTGTGTCTCTCTCTCTCTCTGCCGCTCTGTGTGTCTCTCTCTCTCTCTGCCGCTCTGTGTGTCTCTCTCTCTCTCTGCCGCTCTGTGTGTCTCTCTCTCTCTCTGCCGCTCTGTGTGTCTCTCTCTCTCTCTGCCGCTCTGTGTGTCTCTCTCTCTCTCTGCCGCTCTGTGTGTCTCTCTCTCTCTCTGCCGCTCTGTGTGTCTCTCTCTCTCTCTGCCGCTCTGTGTGTCTCTCTCTCTCTCTGCCGCTCTGTGTGTGTCTCTCTCTGCCGCTCTCTGTGTGTCTCTCGCTGCCGCTCTCTGTGTGTCTCTCTGCCGCTCTCTGTGTGTCTCTCTCTGCCGCTCTCTGTGTGTCTCTCTCTCTCTCTGCCGCTCTCTGTGTTCTATTTCATTTTTTCATCTTATTAAAAACCAAACTTTTCTTTTTTTCATTTCAGCATGAAATCAGTCACTATGAACAAATGCATATCAACAACCTGGCCGATAACAAACTTGTGGTAAGCCTTTTGCACCCTCCTCCTCCAAATATGAAACGGCAAAACTCTTAAAAAATATCAAGGACCGTTCCAAACTGATGCGTCATCTCCACTTAAATATACGTATGATTATTTGGTGTGAGGAGTTCGGTCGGCTAAAAGGAACGCTAAGAATGATGGAACATTTTTTTTCTAATATTATTTTCACGTACTTTAAATTTTGAATGATGCTTTTTCAAAAAGGTGAAAACTTATGACATCAATAAAGGCATTCGGCTGATGGTGCCGATTCCAAGCTGCAGTTATTTTGGCTCTTAGATCCCCCGTTTAACTGTGATGACGTGACCCACATACAAATACATGTAGAAGATTGGCTCAAATGCTGAAGCTCAAAATCAGATTGCAATTTTTGTATCAATGGTTTGTCTTGAACTTCTGTTGCCTTCCGCTCTCCACTCCTTAACAGCTGCAAGAGAATGATTCAAGGGTCAAGCACAAGAAAAACGGCGCCATCCGTTTTTTTTTCTTCTGTTCTATTTCACTGGTTCTATGCACGATATACGTCTACGGACACGTATATCTGATTATTACTTGTGTCCCAAGTGTATAAATGTATGGGATTAGCGGGGTATATTTTTAAAGAACTAGGTGATATATATAAGCATCGTTATGCATGCTGGCATGTGTTGAACAGTGTGTATATATATATATATATATATATATATTACATGAGTAAAAAAAACAAAAACTACTTGCCCTCCAGGATTCAATTAATCTAGCTGTAGCCTTTGCAGAAAGACAAAAGATTTTACATTTAGGTAATTTGAAGAAAACCGATAAAAAGATGATTGTCATGGTGTTATTTGATATATTCCAGGGTTGTGGAAATTTACTGTGTATGAACAGTCAGATATTGGAGAAAAATGACAAAAGTTATTTTTCATAAAGTTACTTTCATTAATAATCATGTTGACAAATCTATTGCATCTATAATAAAATAGGACGCTAAAAATTACGAATGAATAAAACAATAAGAAACGATTTTAGAAGCATATGAATATCTTTGTTAGTGAATTACAGTATTTCAAAATCGTATCATTGCGTTAAATAAGCCTGACCCATTTTGTTTGGATAAGAGGACAGTTTTTCGCATTAAGATATGAGAGAAAATGGTTTTCACTTAGCATAAAGCATTACACTTCGTAATTAAAATAGTGTTCTCAGTAAAGTATTTAAGCGCTATAATTACCTTTACTGTTGACGCGAGCGTAGGGGTGAAATGCCTTACTGTTTATCAGTTTCAAGTGATCTGCCGATCCGGTTTTGAATCTGAAGAGCAATGATATGGTGAAATAGTTGTCTGTGGATCTGTTTTTTCAGTTTGTGTTAGGGAAAAAACAATTTAAAAAAAAAAAAAAATGTTAGCTAACCAAGATTCCTTGATTTGTGAATTTCAATGTCATCATCAACCAGTTTATTTGTTGAATCAGACCACAATTAATCCTCCGATGAGGGTGGGGCCTGACTGTTTAGTCTCGATCTTAGTCTTCATTCTTTTCTTTGGGGAGCCATGACACAATTTGACCACGTCCTCCCAAGACAACTTGGGTTTGCCAGTGGGGGTCTTCTCTGCTGGCACATTCTACTATCGGACTTTAACAATCCAGCCATTGCTGCGTTCAACGTGCCACAACCAATGCAGTCTACTCTTCTGCATGATGTCCGCAGGGCTTTTCAAGTTGATTTGCGCGAGTAGAGATTCAAAAGGTATGATTTGTTCGGGGCTCACCAAATGGGTCGATCTGACCGGTGCAGTTTCTTTAGTGTGCCAGCAGAAACAGCCCAAGTTTCAGAGCTATACATTAGCACACTTCTGACACATGAGGAGTATACAATGTGTAAAATAAAAATGGGTTTCAGTTTCGAATTGTTCTTGTAATGGAAATCTCAAATTCAGAGTACGTTTTCAATTTCGGTAGAAATGTATAAAGCAGTTTCGAATTGTTCTTGTAATGGAAATCTCAAATTCAGAGTACGTTTTCAATTTCGGTAGAAATGTATAAAGCAGTTTCGAATTGTTCTTGTAATGGAAATCTCAAATTCAGAGTACGTTTTCAATTTCGGTAGAAATGTATAAAGCAGTTTCGAATTGTTCTTGTAATGGAAATCTCAAATTCAGAGTACGTTTTCAATTTCGGTAGAAATGTATAAAGCAGTTTCGAATTGTTCTTGTAATGGAAATCTCAAATTCAGAGTACGTTTTCAATTTCGGTAGAAATGTATAAAGCAGTTTCGAATTGTTCTTGTAATGGAAATCTCAAATTCAGAGTACGTTTTCAATTTCGGTAGAAATGTATAAAGCAGTTTCGAATTGTTCTTGTAATGGAAATCTCAAATTCAGAGTACGTTTTCAATTTCGGTAGAAATGTATAAAGCAGTTTCGAATTGTTCTTGTAATGGAAATCTCAAATTCAGAGTACGTTTTCAATTTCGGTAGAAATGTATAAAGCAGTTTCGAATTGTTCTTGTAATGGAAATCTCAAATTCAGAGTACGTTTTCAATTTCGGTAGAAATGTATAAAGCAGTTTCGAATTGTTCTTGTAATGGAAATCTCAAATTCAGAGTATGTTTTCAATTTCGGTAGAAATGTATAAAGCCGTTTAGAAAATAAATTAAAAAAACTAATACAAGTCCGTTGCGAGACTGCATATCTCCGCCTGACAATGGGCCAAAATCTTATCTAGGCTGCACTTCTCCGTATTGTATGAAGTATTCTTGAAATTATATCATGGAAACGTTGATAACTCAGTCTCTATCTGATCAGGATGACATTTTACTGTTATACAGATGCATCAGATCCAAACCTCAAATTTGGAAATTCTGCTAATTTCAACCATGACCAAACTTTTGAACCTCATATAAGATGAGGGACTTCATTGGCTACATCGTGGGCCAAGTAGCGAGTCTCTACAAAGAACAGAACCAAAGTTATTACCAAGAGTCTTTCACCTTTTCCGTGGCCTGTTGAGCTAGATATCCCTTTAAAACTCTATACAAAACTCGTGGATAATTTTTACCAACTTTTCCTGTTTTGATCCAATGCATTGCTGCTTAAACAAATTTATTTGTAGAGCAAAACGGTGCCGTTAATTTTTTTTCGTACTCGTGTGAATTTTTTCCCCTCCGTTCATGGGCTGCCAAATTACTGATGTAAATGTCTGGACCGAAGAAAATTGTTATCTCTGAAATTATGTCCAGAAACTAACACAATGCTCCCATCTAAACGACTCTGCATAAAATCTTCCATGGACTCATCTCAAACATTACAAACTTAACCCCAATGCTGGAAATTTCGAAGCAGCAGTGTACGTCTCATTACAAGAATCTTTGCGTTAGGTCATAAAAAAATATAAATGCTGATCTTTTTTAACCATAAATCTCATAAGTAAACGTTGTGAGGAATAATAAAAAGCTGAATGATATTTGTTGGATTTTACAGTTGACATTAGCAGCCATGTTCCTATTATCAATGCAGAGAGTGACGGATCTTGGAAAAACGAATATGACTAAATCTTGTATATTTTAATAATTATTATACTTCTTTGGGTTGCATTCTCACAATCGCATAATTGAGAGGGTTGCATTCTCGCAATCGCATAAGTGAGAGGGTTGCATTCTCGCAATCGCATAAGTGAGAGGGTTGCATTCTCGCAATCGCATAAGTGAGAGGGTTGCATTCTCGCAATCGCATAGGTGGGAGGGTTGCATTCTCGCAATCGCATAGGTGGGAGGGTTGCATTCTCGCAATCGCATAGGTGGGAGGGTTGCATTCTCGCAATCGCATAGGTGGGAGGGTTGCATTCTCGCAATCGCATAGGTGGGAGGGTTGCATTCTCGCAATCGCATAGGTGGGAGGGTTGCATTCTCGCAATCGCATAGGTGGGAGGGTTGCATTCTCGCAATCGCATAGGTGGGAGGGTTGCATTCTCGCAATCGCATAGGTGGGAGGGTTGCATTCTCGCAATCGCATAGGTGGGAGGGTTGCATTCTCGCAATCGCATAGGTGGGAGGGTTGCATTCTCGCAATCGCATAGGTGGGAGGGTTGCATTCTCGCAATCGCATAGGTGGGAGGGTTGCATTCTCGCAATCGCATAGGTGGGAGGGTTGCATTCTCGCAATCGCATAGGTGGGAGGGTTGCATTCTCGCAATCGCATAGGTGGGAGGGTTGCATTCTCGCATAGGTGGGAGGGTTGCATTCTCGCATAGGTGGGAGGGTTGCATTCTCGCAATCGCATAGGTGGGAGGGTTGCATTCATTTTGTATGAACTTTCTGCTCTGTTAGAGTTTTCTCCCCTTAGTCAACAATTTAACGAGAATAAACTTTTACTTGCTTCTTGACAATTCTATACGCATCAACATTCAAATTTTTATTTGATACTCCATCTCACACACCTCCTCAAATGTAATGCTTTTCTGCTTAAAATTTCAGTTGGCACGTCTTTTAGCAGAATTTCAAACTGAAGTCCCTCCAAGAACGGTAAGACTGATTTATTTATCTTTTCTGTACATGTGCACAATTAAAGTTTTATTTATTTTGATATAACATTAACAAATGGCAAATAAATTCTGCAGACAAAGATTGAGTTGAAAAATCCTACGGCCTATACTAGTTCGCCGAAATCTTACGGCCTATACTAGTTCGCCGAAATCTTACGGCCTATACTAGTTCGCCAAAATCCTACGGCCTATACGTGTTCGCCGAAATCCCACGGCCTATACGTGTTCGCCGAAATCCCACGCCCTATACGTGTTCGCCGAAATCCCACGCCCTATACGTGTTCGCCCAAATCCCACGCCCTATACTTGTTCGCCCAAATCCCACGCCCTATACTTGTTCGCCCAAATCCCACACCCTATACTAGTTCATCAAAAAAAAAAAAATTGAAATTCAATTTTTTGGACAATTACATATAAACAACCTGAAAATCTTAGTAGTAAAAATAAATTTAAAAAAAAACCTTTAGATTGGGGATCAGTTTCGCATATAAATTGAATGTAAAATGATCGCCCACTTTCCGACAAGATATATTTTTTGAGGACATGTAACCAATTTTTATTTTTTAGTTAAATCTTGGTCGTATTTAAATTTCTTGCTATTTGGACTTAGTGAGCATAAATTTTTATTTTTACTGCCTGGAATTAGTGGTAGTGTTAAGAAAGAGTATGATGTAAGTTTTTTTTTTTTTTCTTATTTTGTTATTTTTTCAATCGACTATTTCTTTAAAATGACTTTTGTATTTTCTGAAAATTAGTCATGAAGCCCAGAAATCTAATCATTTCACGTTAAATTTATATGTGAAGCTTATCCCTCACTTTACATTCTAAAATTAAAAAAAAAAAAAAAAAAAAAAAATTACGTATAAATTTTCTGCCGATTTAATGTAATCACCTAAAAAAAATAAAATAAAATTTAATTTTTGGGTGAATAAGCATGTCGTATACTCGTATAAATTTACTGAAAAATAAACTTTTTTTTGTCTGTTTCTTTTCAAATCTTTCATACAAGTTCCATTTGAAGTTTTCATATAATTATGACTTTGTTTAACATGTAAAAGAAAGTTTATATCTCTAATTGCCAGATGTGGGGAGTATGAAGTAGGGAAAATTTTCAGGGATCGTTTGTGTTTTTAAAATTTTTTTACTCATTTCTGAACGATAAATCTCCTTAAAACATACTATAATACAAAAACTTTCTATCGTCTGCAAACCGCAAAAAGTTTTGGATAAAATTTTACTGATAAATCTAACGATCAATTGGTCCAAATTAAATGATTGGATGATTCAAAGTTTCGTTTCTAAATTAAAACTAGATGAGACATAAAACTATGTATAAACTCGATAAATACTTGTCTCATGACGGGTAAAATTCCCCGAAGAGAACAGTTTTGCACCACTTATCTCCCTTTGCGAACATTAAAATCAAAATGATACAAAACCTTGAATCCTTATTCAATTTTGATCAAAATCTTTTACATTATTTTGATTCTAGAAAATGTCTAAAATTTTAGTTTTAAGCTTAAGGGGTTTTAAGAAATTGAAATTCAGGGAATCTTGCTTAATTGATTTCGAATGACTATGGATCAAATTCAATGCAAATCTAAAAGGTATCTAAATTTTCATGAAAGACTTCCTTCCCCTTACATAAAACTAAATTAAACTTTGTATAGCCCACATTTGAACCCCTTACACAGCAGCTGTTTCAACAATCAATGATTGATTAATTCAGAAGTGAATCCTGCATGTGTGTGTGATTTTTTATATATATATATATATATATATAAAATAAATAACCTAACTTAACTTAATAAAGATCAGGATTGTACTCGAGGAGTCAAGTATTTCAGCATGGGGTTTGGAATACAATAAAACTAAAAGGCAGACCAAGAAATGGAAGATTGGGATTAGTAAAAAGGTTAAAATTCCTTTGGTTAAACTACTTTACTTTTTCTACTTTTTGTCTCCAAAAATGTCATCTGCGTGAACTGCTTTTTCCAATTAGCCTAAAAACTGTCGACAAAATATGCATCTCAGTGGTAGGAGGAAAATGACTTGGCATGTACAAGGACCAGGGGAATTTTGAGACACCTTTTCTATGCCGTTCGGGAATGAAGACACTTGCATGTAGATGGGCACTTAGCACCAGATTAATGAAATGGCCTTCTGTCAAGCATCGTCAATCTGTTACTCGCTAATTCAGAGAAATGAAATAATCAGTTTTTTGCTAATAATTTTCATGGTTCTTATTTGAATTTGACAATTTATTCTTTACAATTTATCAATTTAGAAAAGAATGTTTAGATGTTTGCATTTAGCTATGAATTCATTCTTTTTTTATTGAGTAATATAGGTTTGTTGCAGTTCTCAAGTTTGCAAACATAAACAACAAAAGTTGTTACCTGTGCTTGGAGAAGTGCCACAATACCCCCCCCCCCCACAAGCTACTCAATAAAAACATGAATTCATAGCTAAATGCGGGCATTTAAATATCTTCTGTCATCTGAGGCCTTATTAAAATATGGTCGCAAATGAAGTCTAGGCATACAAACGAATATAATTTACATAACACTCACAGAAAACAAACAAAAACTTCCAATTTACAAGAAAATACAAATAACAAGAGTTGCCCCCTTTTAATTAATAAAAATCATAGAAAAATATATATAAATTGACCAACACAAGAGGAAATACTTCAACAAAAAAAAGTTATTTGTCGACCTACAAAATATGTGGCAATTGTTTATTAAAAATACAAAAAAATTAGCATAAAAAAAAAAAAATTGAAGACTTAAAATTGAAGGCTTGTGACTGTTAAGTCGGACAACTCCAGTGACTGGCAGCAATTTAGTGCTGAATGTTTATGTAGAACCGGAAGTAAACGAAGCATAACATCCTGAAACGTGTGAAACCAATGACTAATTAAAAATAACATTTAAGTGTGTGTGTGTGTGTGTGTGTGTATATATATATATATATATATATATATATATATATAATATACATTTTTTTTTTTTTTTTTTTTGTCATAATGAAATAATTCCAGGAGAAAATCCGGGTATGAGAGCTCAATCTAATAAACAGAGCAAGAATAAAATAAAATGTAGTAACACAAAATTACATAATCATCGATGCAATAATTTATTTCAACCTTGTGGTATTTTTAAGCATCCAATTTAAAAAATGTAATCGTCTAAATTGGATGCTTGAAAATACCACAAGGTTGAAATAAATTATTGCATCGATGATTATGTAATTTCGTGTTACATTTTTATTTTATATATATATATATATATATATGTTACATTGTTTCTCAGATTGAGTATACAAAAAAACTTTTTTAATCCTAACCTGTTTTAATGTTAAAATTAAGTTTCCTTCCACTCTTTAAATTAAGTGTCAAAAGCGATGATACACAATGACATGTATGATAGAAACCTGTTTTGTTTTCTTTGTTTAGAAACCACCCAGGAAAGTTCGTAAATTTTCTCCAAAATGTGAGCCGACATTTGTACGCCGTAATCCAGTCCGTAGCAGCCGAAGATCATATGGCTTGTCATCCTTGGCTCCAGCCAGCCGTTCACGCCGTGGTTCCGTTTCATCCACCGTTTCTTCCTCATCTTCCTTGTCTTCTGTTTCTCCAGCTGTTTCGCCCGAGGTGAGTTATCACTTTTGCCCTAACACAATTTGTTTAAGAATTCTAGTTTCAATTGATCCTACAAGAATTTATTTTTTATTTATTTATTTTATTTTTTTGTAACCTATGATCTAATACATTTCTCCAGCTCTCCTGAACACTCTTCCAGTTTAATCTTACTAAATAAGCAGTGACAATTTTGTAAAAGTAATGCTTTGATTCATTAAATGTTATATATATATATATATATATATATATATATAATATAAATATAGAGGCTAACAAGCCTTCAAAAACCATGTACTAGATGCGAGTAATTAAATCAAAAGAAAAATAAAAATATTTCGAAACATTTAATAAAATATTTCGAAATACCTTCCGTTTTTTTTTTTTTTCTTCATCTTGATTTTTTTTTTTTGGCTAATATTTCGCTTGACAAAAACAAGCTTCATCAGAGCCAAGACAAACAAAGGTATAACCTTTTTTTTTTTCCATAATTTACTTCCTGGTGTTGGTGAAGTGTCACGTCCGGTGTTGTGGACTATTGTTGAAAATGTCTTGTTTTAAATAGAATAGAACTTGAATATATATATATATATATATATTAAATTCCCGAAACAGTTTTTCATGGTAAACAACTAATGATCCCTTAAAATAGTGTTAGAAATAAACTAATATAATAACTGTAAAAAATAAATTGACTTACATGAGTGATTTTCCACTGGAAGACTTGAGACTATAAGTTTTAAAAAAATATTTTTAAATTTTTTTTTTTTAATATAGTTTTAATGGTTGAGAAACTTCCGAGACTATATATATATATATGATAGATCCTTATCCTTTAGAGGCAATCATCTTGATGTGTCCTTCTTTTAGACGGATAGAACTTTTGTTTGTCTTTTTTGAGAAGGGGAGATTTTCCACCATCCCAGATTTTATTAACACTAAGTTTTATATTTACTGATATTGCATGTGAAAGATTCATCAAAAATAATCGAACATTTTATCCATCAAATATTGTCTTTGATTATTTGTTTTTTATCTTCTCTTTCATGCTTTTTGCATTGTTATCAGCCTTAATAAATACCCGTATACGAGCAATGGTTCAAGCAAACTACCATTCCCTTCTATGCATATACATCTTCCCTTCAATTGGATCTGTAATTTAGAATTACCTCCCCCTGAAAAGCAAAAATCTAGCAGCCATCTTTGATCCTCGACTAAGCTGCCTCAGGCAATGCAGATTGCTTCCAATTTAAAACGAATTTTTCTCGCCTGTATACCATTCAACCATGGAATTTATTAATATAATTTACAAGCTGATTGGACCATACTGGCTTGCAGCAAACATTTTTTTAATTTTTATAACCGACCTGAACAAGGATCTGCCCAGTGTTGAAACTGATCAAAGATGTGACGATGTAATTGAATTCATTTTTGTCATCCTGTCTTCAAACATAACACGAGTATTATATTTTTGAACCGTTCGTAGCCAGTATAATTAAAGTAATAAAGTAATGTTTTGGAACTTGTTTTTGGGTTATCTAAAACAGGAAATTATTATTATTAAAAACTGTGTTCTGCGGCTACGGTAGTCAAATGACATCCCATAGCTGCAATCAGTCCTCCATGCTAGTCCCAGGCTATCTGGCCTTGTCATGCGCAAGTTGTCGTAGGCAATGAAGTTGTTTCGCTGTACGTAGTGGTCCTAGTCCCGCCTGCTTGAGGTCAGCATGTAGTGTGTCCAGCAGATTTGTGCTGTGTTGTCCTAGCTGCGGTTGGTAGGCTTGCGAGCCAGTAACGGCAAAGTCTAGTGCCCGCTGTGGAGGGGTGTCAGGGTCCATTCGTAGGACATGGCCTAACATAGACCATCTTTGTTCAGCGACCTTTGTGGAGAGGGTTTTTTCGTTGCACAGCTCGTATAGTGCCTTGTTGCTGATAAGTTTTTTTCGGCCAGCAGTGACCTATGATGGAACGGAGGTGTCTGCGGTGGCACGCATCCAGCTTGACAAGCATGGCTTTTGTTATTGCCCAGCTGTTGCTATTGTAGAGCATGATGGACACACAGTACGCGTTATAGAGATGGAGTCTAGTCTTCAACGGGATCTTGGTTCGTCGGCTAACACTACATTGCCATGTATACAGCGGGAAATTATATATATATATACACACACACACACACACACACACACACACACACACACACACACACACACACACACACTAGCAGGAAGACCCCCCCCCCCCCTTCCGACGTTACCTGGGATTGACTGAGGATCACTACTATGTACTTTTTCACTATACTCGTAACACCATCTTTTAATTAATACCACTTGTTTAGCTACGGTTTGTTTGTTCGTTCTTTATTTTTATGTATGTATTTTAGTTTGATTTTCTTTGTCGTAATTTATCGGCTGCCAGTCTTCAATTTAGCGTTTAACAGTTTTCAACTCTCGGGCGCTTCCGTAACCTACCCGAACATTGACGACGTGAAGTCACGGAAACATATTGCGTCATCTATAGGAGTACCCCCTAATGAATTATAATATTATTATTAATGATATTATAATGGGAATTATTTAACTGATTATTATTATTAATATTGTCTGAGTTTCTAATCATTAATTGAATTGTTCGTCTACAATTGGGGAACTGATTGTTAATTAGGACATGTTTTTTAATTCGTTGAATATTTTTCTGGTTGAAGAGATTAGTTCTGCGTGGTTTAAGAGATTTTTTTTTTTCTCGTTGCTATTTTATATGTGAACATTCGCTTTTATAATTTAGAATGCACGAGTTAATAGAGGTTTTTATAGGGAGAGTTGATGAATGCATCATTGTTAGTACGTCTAAACGGAATGTTTTTTGTTTAGCTCATAAGTAAATGCAAGTACAGAGTTATTTTGAAAAATGTTTTGTAGTTTTAATTTTTTTTTTTTTAAATCTCATTCTTATTGTTTGCTAAAATAAGGATAACATCCATGTACCAGACATAAATGGAGGGTTTAGTAATTGTACTAAATACTTTATTTTCGAGATTGGCCATGTAAAAATTGCTGACGGTCGACCACGGATATGTTTGACAATTTTATTATATAGATTTGGGCCATCCGTAACGATGTCTGACTTTCACAAAAACGTCTTTGTAAGTTAAAAAGACGTTTTTTACATCAGAATATTTCAAGTATAGGATTTTTGGTGCTTCTGCATATCAATCCTGACATTGAAATATTTAAAGAATGTATAAACTTTATTATGTACCTACGTGTTAGCTGAAAATAAGATTGTGCAGAAAAAATTACGCAAATTCATCCAGTAGTTATTAAATTATAAGAAAAAGTAAAAAAATGATTTTACGTACATTTTGACATTTTTGTAAACAATGGAGACCCCGAAATCGTAAAAATGAGTTATAGTCCTTGACCACTGGAAAATCTAAGATACAAAATGGTGGAAATATCTACCGAGTGATAAAATCGTTTTTTATTTATAATTAAATAAATACTGGATGAATTTGCATAATTGTTGGTGTACAGTCATTTTTTTCATCTACCACGTAAGTACATAACAAAGTTTATACATTTCTTTAGCTATTTTATTTTTAAGAGCGGTCTAACATGTCAGGGTTGATATGCACAAGCACCGGATTTTTTCCTTTTTTTTAATTAAATTTTTTGTTTTCTCTCAACAGAAACTTTTTATTCGATTTCCATTTTTCAAAAGACCCGCACCCTCAGATACTGACTCTCTCGACTACATGGATGATCCAATGGTGAGTATTAAAGCCTTTTTAACTCTTATTTTTCAAAAGTGCTCAATACAAAGTAGAGCTTTATAAATAAAATTGATATAAACATTTAAATAACCATTTTATATATTTCATGCATCCACATAAAATGTTTATAGGATAAAATGTATAATGTATCGATTTTCAGTATTTACTTCAACAGTGCTCGATACATGAGTAGAGCTAGGTAGTAAGTTATAAAAATATATTTATGGCAATTAAGCTACACAGATAGGTCCGTGTTTCATCCCTGTAGGGAACCGGCAAGCTAAAGTGTAAAGTAACACAAATTCCATGCAATTTAGCCTGACGATTCCCTGCTGGAATGAAACGTGGACACCATAGTTATATTTTCATAACTTACCCTATATAATTTATTTATTTTGTTTGCTGTAGTTTTGAACAAATTCAATTATTTATATACGGAAGAACATTTTAACTCTTCCGTATATAAATAATTTAATTTGTTCAAAACTATAGAAAACAAATAAATGACATCTTTAAAAAAAAGCGATATATTCAACCACTAAGCAGGTATTGGCTCAGTGGTAGAGCTTCAGACACTCTGGTCCTGGTTTTGAATAATGCTAGGTTTAGCCACGCTGATATATATATATATATATATATATATTATATATATATATATATCATATATATATATATATATATATTATATATATATATATATTATATATATATATATATCATATATATATATATCATATATATATATATCATATATATATATATCATATATATATATATATATATATATATATATATCATATTACAACTCACTTGTGGCTGCACTATTTTTAGATTTGGCTGGATATGATTATCTTTTAACTTGACTTCCAAAAACCTACTTTTCATGCAACAATTTCTATTAAAAAAAAAAAAAAATCTGAATGTTGACAAAAAATAAACTACTTGATTTTGCTGTTAAGAATTGTATTATTTTGCTTCATTCAAATATCAAAAATTATCTGTCATTTAAATATCTATTTTTATTTTTTTAATATTTCTATTAATAAGTGACATCAATTTTCTCCAATTCCACAGCCTATAATTCTTTACTACTGTTAAACAAAAGTTGCTTCATATATTTGTCAAATGGATTAACAAGAATTACCTCCCTTGATAATAAAGCTAATCTAATCGGTTGTGTGTTTGTAGTTTTATAAATATACTACCCCTATTTGCCCATTTAAAAAATTTTTTTTATAGTATTTTGAAACTAATTATTTCAAATGAATTAATCAATTTCTTTAATTTTGAAAATTTTTTACGAATCATGCTTAGACACAGACGCTATGTGATCGGGTAATTTTTATAGATGTGTAAACTAGAATGTGTGTGTGTGGGGGGTAACACATTTACACATGCTGCATTCTAATAGAAAGACTTGATAATAGAGCCTTAGCGTGGCACAACTGCTTGGTACTTCGTTTTAAGAAACCAGCAGAGTGACTTCACCTGCAACACTAAATGTGATATTCTTTGATATATTTTGAATTAAATGAATTTAATTTTACTTAATTCTTGGTGACCTCAAAATCGTGACATTACTATAATATATATACAGGGTGTCTCAAAAAAATGTACTCACTCGTAGAATGACGAGAAAACTTTTATTTATGAACATAGAGTGAAATGAAATAGCATCGAATACATGAGACAGATGTAATTGAAGAATCATGTTCGCAAATGTTCAAACTGATGACCATTATTGTTCAAACAAAGCTGATAACGCGCACCAAGGGATAAAGGTTTTCTCGTCATTCTAAGAGTGAGTACATTTTTTTGAGACACCCTGTATATATATATATATATATATATATATATTATAGTAATATTTAAATTTTATGAAAGAAAATTTGTTGAATAGTTTAAGAAATTTTCTGTTCAAAGTTTTTTATTAAAAAAAAAGAAAGTTTTTTTTATTTCAATAAGTATGCATTCAAGCGAAAGTTGTCATCTCGATAATAGCTAAAAAAAAAAATCTATTAAACTAATTTTATTCATAATAAATCATCAATTGTATGTTTTGCTTTTTTTAGTATGCTTCAAAAAAAAATATCTATTAAACTAATTTTATTCATAATAAATCATCAATTGTATGTTTTGCTTCAAAAAAAAATTTTTTTTAACTTTCAACTCAAAGTTTCTTTAATTTTACTCTTTAATCCTTCCCACCGAGGAAACAAACTCCTAAAATTGTTAGATTGAAAATACCACTGAGCCATGTTAGGGCTTTTTAAAGTTTTATTAAATTACATGAAAAATATAAAACGCTGTTGAATTGTCATTAGAAAAAAATGTTAGCTGGAAATCATGTTCATATTAAAAAAAGAAAAGTACTTATAATAATTTGATAAAAATCTAAAAAAAAAAAAAAAAATAAGAACAGTCTGCATAGAATGGTCATCTTCTCTACATTTCAGTTGTTTATGCATCAGATTCTGATGTAAACATCATCTTTACAAAGTAATGTGCCTCTCTTATGGCTATATCATGCTGGAACCCCGTCAGATCATCGAACATAAGCCGCATTGAACCCGATCAGTACTTAGATGAGTGATCTTTTGGGAATATGCTGTGATTTTTTTTTTTTTTCAAGTGGTTGTAAATTCACTATCACTAATACGTTTGTGAAAAGTATAGATCCATCGCCCACTAGCTATGGCTTAAATAATAGGGTAGACTACACTCTCAAGTCTTGTTAGAGCAACAAGTCTAACTTCAAAATGACAGAAGTACTTCTGTAGGTATCCCAGCATTTTTGCTTCCTGCCACTTGAGCAATACGCGATCATAAATGTAGTTGTGGAATATGCAACCCAAGCTCCTATCGCAGAAGGTATCCATTGTCTCCTGAGACCGAAGGAGTGCAACATTGTGATGTATCTATGCTGATGCAGAGTATACATTCTCCAAAATTCTGGCGACATACTGTGACCTTTGTGACATATAGAAGCACAAATGCAAGTTGCGAGATGGATGGGGACAGGAAAGAATGTTTATAGATTGTTTGCAGATAGGCCCATTTAAGTGGACATTGGCTAGCTGCTATCTCGTAGATATCTGGGTGGTCGAATAGGGATGACTCAGAAAAGGCAGTTAGTCTTGGCCGTCTGGGTATCACAGAGATAGTTTGTTTTTCTAGGGACTGACGGTTAGTTGTATCTGTGTCTGTCCAAGCAAGATGGGCCCTGGGACTTTGGTCGGGCAAAAATCTCATTTGACAAAAGTCTGTTGTTCAGAAGCGAGTCCCAGTGTAACCTCCGAAAAATAAAGTCGAGTTTTTTCTAATTTTTAAACTGGAGTTGAGGTTTTCTTAAAATTTTTTAAACTGGAGTTGAGGTTTTCTTAAAAAATTTTAAACTGGAGTTGAGGTTTTCTTAAAAAATTTTTAAACTGGAGTTGAGGTTTTCTTAAAAAATTTTTAAACTGGAGTTGAGGTTTTCTTAAAAAATTTTTAAACTGGAGTTGAGGTTTTCTTAAAAAATTTTTAAACTGGAGTTGAGGTTTTCTTAAAAAATTTTTAAACTGGAGTTGAGGTTTTATTAAAAAAATTTAAACTGGAGTTGAGGTTTTATTAAAAAAATTTAAACTGGAGTTGAGGTTTTATTAAAAAAATTTAAACTGGAGTTGAGGTTTTATTAAAAAAATTTAAACTGGAGTTGAGGTTTTATTAAAAAAATTTAAACTGGAGTTGAGGTTTTATTAAAAAAATTTAAACTGGAGTTGAGGTTTTATTAAAAAAATTTAAACTGGAGTTGAGGTTTTATTAAAAAAATTTAAACTGGAGTTGAGGTTTTATTAAAAAAATTTAAACTGGAGTTGAGGTTTTATTTGGAGGGAGAATTCTTTTGTTGCAGCACTGGCGGTGATCACACGGTTGACACTGCGACAACCTTGTGCACAATATTAAAATAAATTTTTCTATTTTTGCTAGGATTCTGATGAACACTTCCTTCCTGGAAATCGCAGAATAGCACGGATTCCTTCTCAAGATAAATCAGCCGATGAGATCACAGAAGAGGATTTGGCGCTGGTCGCTAAATCGGTCAGTGATAAAAAATATGACAGTTATTGTGTAAGTATTATGGTGTTTGCAATGGTTTAACTACAAAGCTTTTAAAAAGCTGTAATACCACCCTATTTCCTTCGAATTCAGTCAACTTCATAACAAAACTAAATGCCTTAAACTTAGAAAAGAGAAAAAAAATGCCAATAAATCAATGAAGGATAATATTTTCTAGGTGAAAACTTCTCCTCAAATTAAATTTCTTTTTTTTTTTTTTTTTTTAATAAAGTTACATTACTCCATGAGAAATTAAGGATAATTTTACAAGAAAAAAAAAGTTGCATTGATCAATTTTTTTTCCACTCCTCAGTATGAAGAATGTAGGATATTTTTTTATTTTCCCTTTGGTTTTACCTCGTGTCACATTTAAGCAACTAATTGCCTGAAATTAATCTTCTCTTCAGATGTCTCACTTGTTGGTACTGCGATATTATTTACATAAAACATCGATTGTCTTTCATGGCAGATTTGTTTTCAAAACATTTTTACTTTAAACCATCATAAATAGGTTTGTTCGTTTACACTGTTTCATCTTTTTTATTTACTTTAGTTTTTTTACTTTTTTGTTTTTATCTTTTTTTTTACTTTTTTTTACTCTTTCTTTTCTTTTTTTATACTCTTTCTTTTTTTTTACTCTTTCTTTTTTTTAACTCTTTCTTTTTTTTTTACTCTTTTTTTTTTACTCTTTCTTTTTTTTTTACTCTTTTTTTTTACTCTTTCTTTTTTTTTACTCTTTCTTTTTTTTTACTCTTTCTTTTTTTTTTACTCTTTCTTTACTTTTTCCTTTTTTACTCTTTTTTGTACTCTTTCTTTTTTTGTACTCTTTCTTTTTTTGTACTCTTTCTTTTTTTGTACTCTTTCTTTTTTTGTACTCTTTCTTTTTTTGTACTCTTTCTTTTTTTGTACTCTTTCTTTTTTTGTACTCTTTCTTTTTTTGTACTCTTTCTTTTTTTGTACTCTTTCTTTTTTTGTACTCTTTCTTTTTTTGTACTCTTTCTTTTTTTGTACTCTTTCTTTTTTTGTACTCTTTCTTTTTTTGTACTCTTTCTTTTTTTGTACTCTTTCTTTTTTTGTACTCTTTCTTTTTTTGTACTCTTTCTTTTTTTGTACTCTTTCTTTTTTTGTACTCTTTCTTTTTTTGTACTCTTTCTTTTTTTGTACTCTTTCTTTTTTTGTACTCTTTCTTTTTTTGTACTCTTTCTTTTTTTGTACTCTTTCTTTTTTGTACTCTTTCTTTTTTGTACTCTCTTACTCTTTTTTTTACTCTCTTACTCTTTTTTTTACACTTTTTTTTACTCTTTTTTTTATTTTACTTTTTAAATTTTTGTTTTACTCTTTTGTAAATTTTTTTTTTACTCTTTTTTCTTTCCTGCTACTAAAGTAAGTTTAAGACCAAATCATGTTCACACTAGTTCACATATCACCAAAGTTGTTCAATGTTGCAGTTGCTTAGAACTTAGCTGTATTTTTTTTTTTTTTTTTGTCATTTTCACTTATTAAAATTTCAAGGATGTCTTGGTATTATGATCACATTATTTTTTTTAATTTAAAAGAATTGCTATGAGCTTATGGGTCATTACTATAATCATATTTAGCTTTCTTCTAAGTAAGGTGAACCTAGACATGTTTGTTTGGTCAAAAAGGACTTCCACAAATGTAGTGAATTAGCCTTGTCACATCTGAAGGAGACCAGACAGTAAAACTTGCAGTGAAATTCACTGAATAATAATTTGATATCCTCTAAATTAAAAGAATTTAAAACATTTTTTTTATCAATTTTGTTTCTCAGGGTTCTTCATGTCACCAATGCCGACAAAAGACGTCCGATATGAAAACTATATGTAGATCTGGAAAATGTTTTGGCATGAGAGGACAGGTAAGTTAAAATCTAATAAGTCTTGAGCCTCATTAAGCATCTTTTTATGTAGAAACAAAAACTGGAATCTTAATTGATCAAAATTTGATATCAATTTAACTGCGTTCCTGTCGGCAAGGGTAAAATTACACCAGAGGTGTTTTCGTTGGCAGATTAATATAATATTTAAGACTAGCAGAGCTACCCGGCGTGTCCTGGGCCATAAACAAAATTTAAGCGTGTAACATTTTTCTTGTAAAAAAAAAAAAAAAAAATGTCAATCTTTATTCCCCCCCCCCCCCCCTTCCTCTTTCTTTCTCTTTCTTATATACATGCCCTGTCGGTTGGGGGCCATGAATTCCCAACTGCAACCCTATGCAGACGGATGAAAAAAAAAACTGAAAATGGGGCCCTCTGTTAACCGTTGGTGACGACCCGTGATGCCGTAGGATGGGATCCTGGTGGCTGAGCCATTCTTCCACTTCAGCTAGACGGGCGGTCGGAGAGGTCTGATCAGATTAATTGGCTGGTAACGTCATGTCCAACCTTATTATTCGATCTGATTCTTCAAAAATCGTGACTGAAATAGTAATTAACCCCAAATTAAGAGTATTTTCATTGTCCTAGTTTAGTTGCATAAATTGAACGAAAATAAGAAGGCTAGCATGGTTTAGGGATTTTTTTTTTAATTTATTGGGGGAGGGGATGTTGATAACAGGATTTATTAAGAAGTGAAAGAACTTTGAATTTTAAAAAAACCTTATAAACACAAAATTCAATTTTATTGGTTTGCATTTTAATGCTATTAGTGTTATCAACTTATGTAATTGTAGAATAAAAATAAAATAATTGGCCACTAATGAATAAATGTTCAATAACTAATGTCCAATACGAAGCAACAGTAAATGATATTAGCAATAAACAAAAAGTATACATAGCCATGGAAAATAATTTCAGGTGTAAGTATAATCACTATGATGACATTCAGGAGATGGCACCACACTGTCTAAATAAAATTAGACCCCCCCCCCCTCCAAGGTTATCAAACTTAAAAAAAAAAATAAAAAAAAGTTTAGAATAAACACTTGTCCAATTAACCAATCTCTATTATATATAAAACAACGTATTAAATTTCCTATTAGTGATCGATTAATAAAAACATTTTTTAAATATTAAAAAAAAAACATTTTTTAAATATTAAAAAAAACAACATTTTTTAAATATTAAAAAAAAACATTTTTTAAATATTTAAAAAAAAACAACATTTTTTAAATATTTAAAAAAAACATTTTTTAAATATTTAAAAAAAAACAACATTTTTTAAATATTTAAAAAAAACAACATTTTTTAAATATTAAAAAAAACAACATTTTTTAAATATTTAAAAAAAAAACATTTTTTAAATATTAAAAAATAAAACATTTTTTAAATATTAAAAAAAAAAACATTTTTTAAATATTAAAAAAAAAAGATTTTTTAAATATTAAAAAAAAAAGATTTTTTAAATATTAAAAAAAAAAGATTTTTTAAATATTAAAAAAAAAAAGATTTTTTAAATATTAAAAAAAAAAGATTTTTTAAATATTTAAAAAAAAGATTTTTTAAATATTTAAAAAAAAAAACATTTTTAAAATATTCTATTAATATTTTAAAAATGTTTTTTTTTTACTCTTTTTCTTTCCTTTGACTAATCTTTTGGTTTCATCGACTGTTTGATATTAAAAATCTTATTTTTTATAGTTTTGTGGTCCATGTTTGAAAAATCGTTATGGAGAAGAAGCTACGAGTGCCTTAAAGAATCCAGTAAGTAAAAAAAAAAAAAATACCCGTTTTTTTAAATCTTTTATTTTTTTATAGGAATTTTATTTTATTTTTTTTATTTCTTCCTGTTAATCATTGTTCACATGAAATAAAATGACCGTAACTAAAGTTTGTGAAAAATCTCCGTCGATGTAATTTTGACATCGTGAAATTTTTATCTCTGATGATTTGTATATGTATATACGGGTGATCGGAAAAGCAGGATATAATATAAGAATTATAATCTAAATTATAACAAGATTTTGGTCGGGGGTGTGATGGGACTAGTTGTTTTGACAATTTCAATTTTGAGAGGAAAATTGAAATATAAACATTTGTTTGAATTATTTTGGCTTGAGGAATATGGGAATGAAAACCATTTTCAGAATTATGGTCCCCGGTCGAGAAAAAGAACTTGGGAAAACAACAGAACCAGACTTGAGATTAAGGTGAGCGGATGTTCTGCCTTTTGCTTCCTCCAGCAGGGGCTGGGGAACTAACTGTATGCATTCTACTACAATAAAATATAAGCGATGAAAAACCTTGTTTATGCTGCAACAGCTTTTGCATTTTCGAACAAGTAAAAAAAAAAAAAAAAAAAAAAAAAAAACCGGGTCATCATAGGACAAACAAAATGACATTGTTTGTTGACTATACGAGGTCTGTCTAAAAAGTATTTGACCTTAGGCCAGAAAAAATATTTCAAATACGTGACAGGGTTGGGATCCTAATCCCCTTAAAAGTAGGTCTGTTGTGCTTGCACACACTTATCCCACCTATCCATCCACAGCTGGAAACACCTGGAAGTCTTCATTTGGAATGGTGTTCATCTCCGTCATCGCGTTCCGCATTATCTCTGTTCTAGTCTCAAAACAGGAATCTTTCAGTAGCATCTTCAATTTTCGAAACAACCAAAAGTCGCAAGGAGCCATGTCTGGAGAGTAGGAAGGTTGACGAACAACTAGAATTCCATGTTTGGCCCAGAAATGTTGGATCGATTAGGATGAATGTGATGCAGTTGCCAATTTTTCACCGTCCACATGTCTGGTCTTTTGTGTCACGGAGATGCCGGAGAACATCTTGATAGTACTCCTTTGTCACTGATTGTTTTCGTGATGCACAATTCCACACATGTCAGCATCACCATGATTTTGCTTCGCACTTGTCACGCTTTTTTTTTTGACCTTGGAGACTCTGGATGCTTACATTATGACGACTGTCTTTTTGTTTCTGGGTTGTACCCGTATACCCATGACTCATCTCCAGTTATCATGGTGTTCAGAAACCCAGAATCAGTGTTGGCGGTTTCCAGAAGGTCCTGTGCAACATGAAAACTGAGGTCCTTTTGTTCCTGCGACAACAACTTGTGCACAAATTTCGCAGCCACTCTGTGCATGTTCAAATCATCATGCATTAATTGCATGTGCGGAATCTTTACTCACTTTGACCTCTTGGGCGATCTCCCGCACCGTTGAACGACGATCTTCCATCACCAAATTTTGCACCTTCTCAACAACAGCTGCACTCTGAGACTTTGGGACCTGCCAGAACATTGATCACTCTCCGCTGATGTGTGATCATTTTTGAATCGGTTGAACTACTCCTTAATTTGTGTTACACCCATCGCGTCCTCTACAAACACCTGCTGAATCTTACGAATTGTTTTGCTTTGAGAATCACCAAGCTTTTGACAATTTGATGCAGTACCTTTGCTCAACACGTTCAGTCATCTTGAGAGAATCGTTAATCCAACGATTATGTTGTGTAGCACCTCACTCAGCGACAGACAGGCAGCGACTAACACGCAGGAAATCGGTGATAAAATTCACACATGCGCATGAAGATGTCTTCCTTCACTGTGTAGAGTGGCGCTGCCCTATCGTCTCTATTTCGCACGGAAAAAATTATGGTCGTATACGTTTTAAGTGTAAAAAAAAAAAAAAACTAAAATGGACTTCCACAACAACAGTAGTAATGGTTTATATGGCTCACTTACGAGCGACAACCTCAAAGCAAAATCACTGTCATTAATAGTTAATTATGTACCATGGCTGAATAACCCGTGGTAAAAGATAAAATAAACAATTTTGTGCAAGGGGAAACAAATTTCATTTTATTTCAAACTTCAATACTTGTAAATTAATTAAAACAAAAAAAAGTATTCTCTTGTTTGATGTTAACCATTTTTATTTTAATGTATTTGGTGTATTAGTAAATTTCTAAAACTGTTTGCACAATACAAAGAATAACTGCGATATCCATGCGTGTTGACCAAAATTGGTAGAATGAGAGGATTGTTAATGCTGGGTAAATTTGCTAGTATGTAGTAATTTTTTTATCTAATTAATCATTGAATTCTTTAAATTTTTTTTTTTTTTTTTCTAGAATTGGAGTTGTCCACCCTGTCGAGGAATTTGTAACTGCAGTTTTTGCCGTAAAAAGAAGGGCCGATCATGTACTGGCATCATGATTCACCAGGCCCGTGAAATGGGTTACAGCAACGTCAGTGATTATTTGCTGAGGTGAGCCTCTTTTAGTTGATCTCAAGAAATCGATAAAGAAAAACAACGATCACGCATCAATACATGCAACTACTACTGATCTTTCCGTCTTTGTAAACAAAAAAATTGTCACGCTCACTATCCAGCAGTAGCAGCCACCCGTCCGTCTGCGTGCGTGCGTGCAAGAAGGTAGAAACGCATGATAGGTATCATGTTTTGGCATTGAGTCGAATAGGCATTGGACAAACTAAATCTATGAACATTTCAACAGCTAAAAAGATCTAACATATAAAGTTGTCTTGTCAGATTTTTAAACAAAAAGCATTTAATCCTTAAATGTTTTTTTGTTTCAAATATGGCACATTCCAACACAATGCCTATTTAATATGATACATTTTCATTGAATATTAAACGGCAACTTGTTTCACGTCTGCAACTATTCACAACTGTGAGTAGGTATTCATATGATGTTGCATCATCCCACTCGCTAAATAGATAATCAATATAAGAAATAAAGCATTTAAGAGTTAAGCCGGCATATCAAACTTTGATTCTGACTAGCCAATTTTTGTTTGTTATTTTTGCACTATTAGGACGTATTTCGTTAGTTTATTCGAAAAGAAAAAACGATAAAAAATAGTCCTGCCCAGACAACTGCTAATATGGAAACCTTTTTCAATTCTGATTTATATAAGATGCAGTATTTGTTTAAAAAAAAAAACGTTTATCCTGTGTGTTAATAGAAACACCACTTTTAGTCACTGCATCCCGGGCAACGCCAGGTAGATACAGCTAGTTTAGAATAACGATTTCATTTTCTAAACATTATTTGTTCGAATTTGAATTTTCACCGTAGAAAAATGAAAAGATATTTAATTGTTTATTTTTTTTTTTGTACAATTTAAACAAAATCACTTACTGTTTTTTATTTAATCCTAATAAACAATTTAAATAAATGAGTGAGTAATCTAATACTTTCTGTAAATTAGAGGGGAAAAAAACTTTGCATAACAAAATTTAGATACATTTTTTTTAATCTTTGTTATAAAGTTCTCATCAGTGATATATTTTTCAGAATTAATTTTCACTTGTGACATTTCTTGAAAATTTTTTATAGACACCAGATCTTCATTGCAATAATTTTATTTAACTCTTTTTCAGTTTCAAACAATGAAAACCTGATTGTAGTTTCCAGCTTGGTGAACCTCATTTTGAAAATAAACATACGAGTAAGAAAAGATTTCCACCAACTGTGATAATAAAAGCCAAGACGAAATTCACCCAAACCATATATCGTTCTTCACAAATCAAAACTTATCTGTTCACCATTTTCCAAGATTCTTTTTATTTTATTTTTTATTTTTTGCAACCAGAAAAACACAAAAATATATTTGGCCTTTTTTCATTGTCTTCAACGCTGATGCTTAAAGGAATTTAAAATGAAATAAAATTATTGTAAGAATACATACGATAATCATTCGCTGAATTCTTTCTCACTTTTCAGGCAGTAAAACTGATAAATCTTATTTCCCTTCGGATGTTTTTGGCCAAAATTGTTCAGTTTGGCTTTACTTTCTCATTCAGCATCAGTGATGAAAGACACTTAAAAAAATTCTTTTATTAGTTCTGTCAACATACATGCATACATACAGCGTGTGTTGAAAGTTAAATGCTCATTATTTATTACGGAAGTATAACTATTACAAGAAATGAATATAAAAAAGTGTACAGCGTGTTTTGTTTTTTCCATTTAGAATTCAATATGGATGAACTCTGCATTTGCCATCAGCTTTTCAAGCTACATGAGAACCGCATCAACTGATTTCACAATTAAAAAAAAAAAATTTTTTTATATACCGAGTTATCACTTATGAAAGGTACGGCTCAAGGATAAGCGTTAATGAGATTCATTGATTGACAGTTGAAAACGTCAATTCTTCCCCTTGTCAGAAACATTGCTCATGTAATATGAGGACTTGTCGTTTCTTGGTTGGCTGTTTTGGGTGGGTGGTTGATGGTGGAGATTTTCCTGAATATTCATTTTTTAACTAGTAAAAAAAACAAACAAAAGAAAACTTGAAATTCATTAATGCGGTTGCCAAGGAACTTGAAAAGCTAGTTTTGAATGCTGGTGCCTAAATCGAATTCAAAATAAACCCTATACTATAAATTTTTATGATTCATTCTTTTCGGTATTGAATTGAGCCTCCATAATGCTCTTTTAGGGTTAGGTTTATATCCTCAAATCTAATATCTATAATATCAATAAACCAAACAGAATTTAATAGAATTAATCGATTGCAAACGGTTTATTCACAAAATATACGAAACATACAAAAGAAATTGTGCAAAATAATTTTTTCTTTTTTAAATGTTTGAAAATATAAACCTGAAGGATAAAATCCTTTCACCAAAATAAATGAAGTCTGCATTAAATAACTCAAAAGGATTGATATGCCGTAAAACAAACAATAAATGGAGCCACTTTCCACACACACTGGTTGTGTGTGTATGTGTGTGTGTATGTATGTGTGTGTGTATGTATGTATATATATATATATATATATATATATATACATATATGATCTGAGGTTAAGATCGGATTCTAACTCTGCCTGATGAGATCTCAGTTTATAGTAACTGTTGATCGATAACATCGACATGCCAGTGTCGCAGATTTTGTACATGTCTGTGTAAATAAAATTATCATATATATATATATATATATATATTACACACACACACACACACATCACTTAGTAATGTTCCTAATTTTACTTAAATATTTTAAATGTAATTTATTCACATTATTTGTTCTGTTAATATTTTAAATTCAGATTTGAACTTTTTTTTAAACAAAACTCTTCGACTTCATAATTGCTTTCAAAACATTCGAAAAGACGTGACATTCACTCGCTACGTAATTTATAGTTAAGTATGTAAGTATATCTAATTTTATTTAGTGACATTCTTAAGTACATAATTGTATTTAACAGGAAGTCCCTGATTTTATGTATTTATATATCTTGGACATTATTTTGGCCTTGTTCTCACCACCTGTCGCCGTGACGTGGAACGCACTCTAACAATCTATTATAACAACTCTCTTATGTTAGTACGCATTTGTTTGATGGCCACACGTTGTATATACGCTAAATATATATAAACCAAAACTTAAAATACATTATCTACTTAAAAAAAAAATTTTTTTTCATTGAATAAAATGTTCGGTATTTATCAGTCATAACATCAGTTTTTATTGGGATTGTTGTCCTCGATTTTTTTTTTTTAATTTTTAAAAAAATATTTCGATTTTCTTTCGAGCGAAAACGTCTTAAGATTTATTATTACTTTTCACTGAACGTTTTATTTTGATGTTTTATTTTCAATTGAATGAACACTTTAGCATTGCATGACGTAACTTATAAATAAAATTCAAATAACCAGTTCAGCTTAAACTGATAATCATATTTCTACATGAAAACTACCTATAAATGAACAATGTTTGGAACATGGTGGAGTGTACATTGCTGATATTTCTACATTTCAGTCAATGAGTACAATAGTCTGAAGAGAAATAATGTTAATAAGAATTGACAACAGTAAGTTAAAATGGGGAGTGAAATTAAAGAACCGTTCTTTTTAGTTTTTTTCTTTTTTCTTTTTTTAATCAATTTCATCATTGGAAGCTGACAAATCCTAAATTCTGTTTTTTTTTTTTTTAATATTGTATAGAAATTAAGAGCATTTTCTATAATGAAAACTTGGGCCAATATTTATTAGTGTGTGTTTTTCTTTGCTTTTTTTAATTTATTAACAAAAAAAAAACTTAATTTGGGACTTGACTTTGTACAAGAATAGTTAAAATTTTCAAGATTCTTTTACCGAGCAAAAGCAAATTATAAACATTGTAAAGAATTACAAAAATAAAACACTATATTTCACATTTCATGCTGGTAATTAAAAGGATGTGTTTAGCCTGGCGTCATGCTTCGGCACATTTTTCTTTCATTTCACACATTCTGACCGTAACTTACTCTAAAGAAGTGAGGTTTTTCAAGTAATAAATAAATAAAAGTATTTGTACATTTAGGCTGCCAAATCTTCTGAAGAAAAATTCTCAATCTTTTCAATATTTCACTCTCAGGAGACACTGGGGTGTTACAAAGTCATGACTTTGAATAAAGTTTTTTATTTATTGCTACCAAAACCTGTGGCCCTTGTTGTTCTTTACGTTGGCATAAAGCACTTGTGTGTTGTATTTAATGAAAACTCAGTACATTTCTAATCTTTTAATATTTTCAACACAAATGAAATGATTCAAGTACAATCTGAATAAAATTAACATTTCTGAATTTGTTCCGGTGTTCTGTTATAAACTTGTCTCTTGTAAGATATGAATAAGTGTTTACTTTTGTGTAATCTCTCTCTCATCAGATTACAACTGACTAACGATTTATTTATTTTCATCTTTATTTCTTTATTTTTAAAATTGCTCTTGTTCCTGTTCCTCCTAAAATTTGAAGTCGAGTTTCTTTCTTTCTTTCCATCCCTCCATCCCTCCCTCCCCTCTCTCTCGTTCTCTCTCTTTCTTTCTCTTTCTCTTTCTTTCTCTTTGAATCCACACAATTGTTTTGGAAATGAAAAGGGAACCGGTGTAAGTGAGCGAATCATACTGAAAAAGTTAGTGCGAAAATTTTCACAACTTTATCTGTTAATGCACCACAATATGGCTTGAGTGCAAAAATGTTTCATGACCAGCTTTTTTACAGTAACTAGTAAGGTTGATAAGAAATACTTGCAGTGTACAGGAGATTTTAATGGTTCTCTTGTAAAGACCCCTGGTAATTTTGAGGGTGTGCATGATGTATATTTGATAGGAATACAGGAGAAAGTATTTTAGAAGTTTTGGTCCTGACATGGTTGCAAACACTCTTAGGGAAAGCTCTCGTTACGTATGAATCTGGTACAGTAAAGACTAGATTATCTGCTTGTTAGGAAAAAGGGTCAAAGCTCTTGAAAGTAATAGGGAAGAAATGACAGCTCAAACCGGTTCTTTGCAATTTTATGCTGGAGAAAGTTCATCTCCAGGAGAAAAGTTGAATGAAACGCGAGTTTAAAAACCAAGTATACTACAAAAAATGTGAACGAACTGTTTAATACAGTTGGTGGTATCAGATTTGTGGGTGGACTGGAGGTCCCCCCCCCCCCCCCCCAAATCAATGTATAGGGTGACATGGTGGTGGAATGAGGAAGTAGAGAGGTGTATCAAAGACAAGCGGAAAGGAGTCAGTGGATAAAATGTTATCTGGTGGCAAAGAGGGGAGCAATATACAAAGCCAAGAAGGTGCCTGAGCAAGCAAGGTTTTAACATTCTTAGCACGAGCTACTCTTAGTGCCACTAAATAAGATGGCCGTTATAATTTATGATTTGATGTTATTGACATTGCAAAAAGTTTTTGTCTGTTTTAAATATGCATCTTTTTTCTTTCAAAAAAATCTTTTGGTTTTGTGGCAAATTCAGGATTTAGTGTTAAATGTCGCTGTAATTTAGCTGGCTTCATTCGACAACTTTCAATGAATCCAAATCGAATATACTCCACATCATATTTTCTTCATTTGTTTTTCTGAACAATCTCTTCTGTCTCTAGCGGATTCTGAGTTGATTTCATCTTGAGGTTTGCGTTTCAAAAATTTATCCATGAGTAACGCTTGCACCCTGATAATTAAAGTAAAATTTGTATTTTACTTCAAATACTAGAAACGACAACCGTTGACGTGTAATGGGTGATAATGCAAACTTTTGTCCTTTAGGAACATTAAGAAGTAAAAATAAATATCCAGACATTGAAAATTTATACTTTGTATTTCACGTGATGAGTTAATCCACGGACCCCCTATCTTGTTTTTGCGGACTCTCTGTGGTCCGCGGACCACAGTTTGAAAATCTCTGCACTAGAGTATGCCAGACCAGCCAGTATATTGTTAAAGCATGTCAAAGCGCGAAGGGGAATGTTGTAATTGGGACATTTATCACCCTGTATAGTAACCTCTGGTCATTTGTGAGATATACTGCGGAAAAACCAGACAGTTGCTCCACCATTTGCGATTGCCAGTCGACCCTACCAGGGACATGTGGAAATACTACAGTGCCTTGAGTTTTGTTACTCTCCTAGAGGGTTGGTAGTATTGATGTCTGCCGTTGTTGGGCAGAGATATACCAGGTCGTAAATTTACTGATTTCCTACCTTAAACCAGATCAAGGTCTTAGAGCAGTAGGAAGATATAGGATTGAGATAGAGTTTATAGCCTTAAACTTAGCCCGAACAAAATTCATGTCAAATAGTGCCCAGGTGAAGACATGTAGGACTGACACCATGTGAACATGTGGCTGTGTAAGTCCCATCTATGTATAATGTAGATAATCGCAGGTTGTGCGTGCTTGAATTGTTCAAGGGAGATGAAGGAAGGATCTAAAGAGATTGCTGTGTAGAAGTTCTGACTCACATGGTGTTGACACTGGTTACTAGTGTCATCTGACGGGGTCTGGGAAGTGGCAGGCTAGAAGGAAATCAAAAGTATGTGGAGGCAAACGAGAGTACACCTCAAATGACCATAGTGGACCTGCCAATGGGTTAGGGGTACTCAGTGTTTGGAGTATCTATATCACTTTCACCCTGTTACCAGCGAAGAAATTCCCGAAAGTAACATTGAAAAGAATGCCCGAATTGTTACGACCGGTAGAGAAGATAGGACGAGCAGTTGAGGGTTAAGTTCAATACAATCGGAGGAACCAACTGTTCTTGGGGAACCCATTCACGAATTGTAGTGAGCGCGTCAGTAATGGCGGAGGCTGTAGTAATGATGGCCGTGACTATATCAGTACTATCGGTGCTGACGTGGCTGAAAAGGCATATCGATTGAGCAAAATCTCCTGGCGAGTGCATCTCAGGCTGAGGCGGGGGCATCAACGAATGTCCTATATCAAAGCGAGTTAAGTAAGGCTGAGATAAGGCTACCGTCGGAACGAAACCTTGCGGAAGGAGAACCACCGGGTTCAGCAAGGGCAAAACCAAGCACGAAGGACAAAATATAAATGCATTCAGAACCAACAAAAATAAATGGTAAGGTGTGTTGCGAGCTCTAAAATTAAAAAACAAAAAACAAACAATCAGGAAATACACAATATAAATGCATTCACTGTCAACAATGGTAAATGTTAAGGAGTGTCACGAGCGGTGATAAAAAAAAGAAAAAAGAAAATGAAAAATATGTGCATGTTTAATAAAACTACAGTGGCAGAACTGTTCGTTTGTCAAACGAACAAACAAACTGAATAATCAATCATGGCTGAATAAAAAGGGCTTGTTTATTATTGCATAACTCAAGAAGGAAGTCTTTAAAAAAAAATTCTCTACTTTTGAATTTAATTGTTTTTAATTGTATGCATTTTACTGTCCGTTGAAGCCTAAAACGCAATACTTAATCCTCCGTCTAGGGTGGTAAGTAATGGTGTCAATTCCGGGTATTTGACAAAAATAGATGAGGAATAATATGACGTCGATTTGAGATTAAAGTTTTTTTGAAGTAGAATTATGTGTGACATGGTTTTGATTGAATTGTAGAAAAGAAAGAAGTTATATGTATTTTCGTATATCTTGTGTTCGTGTCATCTGGAAGATCCTTGAGTGACTAGGTGTCACGTGACTGACGGATGGCGAGAAGAAATTAGGAGAATGGCTGACCGGGCAGCGCACACAAAAGAACCACATGAAACGACAGATTGATAGTTAGGAATTAGCCGGCCGCATAGAGTTAAATGACATTAATGAAATTTATGTTTGGATGTTAGTCATCACCTAGTAGAAATGAGATTAATTTCACAAATTTTGTTTTTTTTAACATAGTTCACCCCAAACAAGGCAGGACACCACTGTAGATGTAAGGGGCTATGTAGAAAAAGGGTGAAAGTTTGTTTTTTTGGGGGGTGGGGGGATGTGGGTCAACCTAAATTGGGAGTTGTGCAGCGAGATGTCTGTTTACGTTAGTTTTAAATTTCTGCATGTCTGTACCGTCAGGAAAACAGGGAGCAGAGAGGGATTTCCAGAGTCCAGCAGCACGAATTGTATATCGTTTTAACCACTCAACAGAACAGAGCAGCCAGGTTTGGGAACTAACCAGTTGGAGCCCCGAGATGGGCAGGATAGAGTGATATACCATGGCTAATTTGCATGGGCGCATTAGGTGGTTGACCGGAAGAGAAAAGGGGATTGTTGAAAGACTCTAATTTGATTGTTTGACCAAAGGAAAATGTGGAGTGTTGACTGAGATCACATCCTCGTTGTTGGATAGAAAAAAGGTTTGATCAGGCTCAAGACGCCTTAGATGAGCGGTGAAAAAGGTGGAGCTCATGTCCATATAAGCCGTCTCCTCGAGAGGCCCACAGTGCGAGTGTTAGGGTAAGAGTCCGAGAGAGACTGTCTGAAAGCGAACATCAGACGGCAGGTCTAGGTCCGCTTCTGCTTAGTGTCTCCAACTTGATACCTGAGCTCAGATGTCACGCTTACTCCCCAACCACACTATCAACTGCCAACAAGAGCTTCTACTAAGAGCCGAACCAGTGTCACACACTAAAAGCAGTGTTTGAACGTTCTCTGATTTTTGCTTTATATATAAATTGTTTCTCTTGCTCTTTTAAACTCGAGGCGATTTTTCTTTATTTTGAGAACGTCTATGACGCCGTCACCTTGAACCATTCTTTCACTAACCCTATATCCCGGTGTGCGATCAATCCTTGCCTGAGATAAAAAAAACACAACGTGGGAGGACAAATAATTGATTGCAGACTACATCGGACCATTCTTGGACCTCAACGCCGAGATGCTTCCAGGACGAAGACATCGCGACAGGGAGGCGCAACGTCATACGATATATTGTTGAGGACGAAGGAAATATCTATCTATGTCTTGAATGAAAAGTTGAAAAATTTATGTTTTATAGAAGTCGCTCCAGACAAGGCATGAAGCCACTTGATGTAAGGAGCAAAACAATACTACTTCAAGGTCCAAAACTAGACAACGATAAGTGTAAGCTGGATAGAATCCGACCTAGAAAACAGCAATTCTTTCCCCTTTGTCAGAAACATCGCTCATGGAATGTGAGATTTAAAGGACAAAATAATGGAAGCGAGAGTTACGAGGCTGCCGAAAGTAAACTCAAGTTAGTCACTTTCTACTCTCTTTGTTTAATTAGAAGATTCAACTACAGAAATCCTATTTCTATAAACTGTTCAATATATAACACCTGCTCTCCCCAAAGCGAAAATTGCTAGGAGTAGCAATTTTCACGGGGCGAGCACATAGGGTTTGGAAGAGGCCCCTTGTTTCAGCAATAACTACCTGCCTTTTGGCTAAGATCAGAGTATAGTATCTGTTCCGATGGATCCTACACTCTGTAGACCGGAACCGTTTTGGCCTTCGGCCATGATTTCGCCGGTCTGAGGTATTTTCCTATGCAGTTCTAGGAGGTGCACCCTCCCAGGCTTTGTCTTCTCACTCTTTGAGAAGGGGTTAGTTTATTGCGGGGCTGCACAGAGTGCTCTTTCTCTAGGGAGCTGGCGTTTCAATCCCACTTTCCGGACCTTGTGTCAAATCTTACCGCTGTGTGAGGTAGATAAATACAAAAAAAAAACTACCCGCCTGTCCCATAGTACGGAAGAAAGACGTCTGGTTGTTTTGGTTAGCAAAATCGATCTGTATTCGGCCTGAGTCCGTCTTCAAAATTTAATTTCTCATCTTTTACATTCAGGTTTTGACTGATCTTTTTTAGAGAAATAGATTAGGGTTTGCCATCTGTGCTCATCAAGTTTGTGATTTGAGCATAAATCTTGAATTGCTTGTATAGAGATGTTTCCATTCCGGATTTAGACAGATTACACTGGTTTATGAAAAGAAATTTTTGGTCTGAGGCAAGACTGGAGATATATGTTTTTTGTTAATTTGGGTGTGCTGAATTCAAATTTATGAATAGTTTTGCTATATCACCTCTAGTTTTCTGGCTTTTAAATAGTCTCATTTTAGTATAAACAGAGAATAAATGTGCATATTTCAAGAGTTGCAGCAGCTTATAACAGATAAAACAGGATCGATAAAAAACACTGATTGAATAAATATACTTTGATGACACAATTACACAATTCACAGTACCACAGACAGTCAAAAGTGTGTTTTCTTAGAAGATCTGGTGTATTTTGCCTCCGGGATGTCATGCAAGAGCATCCAGCAGAAGTCTCTCATTATGCCAGGGTTCCATTTGCCTTGATAGTTGCTCTCCATCTTCGTAATGTCTTGGTGGAATCTTTCTCCATGCTCATCACTCACTGCTCCAAGGTTTGGCGGGAGGAAGCTGAGGTGGGAATGGAGAAAATGAATCTTGAGTGACATTCGGCACCCCATATCCTCGTAAGACTTTAGCAACTTCTTAACTGCCAAAATCCGTCTTGATATATATATATATATATATATATGAAAATATTTGTTGTTGTTTATTATCTATGGACGTATACGTTTCATCTTTTTTTCAATCAAGACTCTTCAGCGTAGAAGTTTGACTATTCACTACTGGTCACACGATTCGAAACCCTGGATTATAAGTATTTTTCAACTCCAACCCAACGTCTTAAACCTCGCGGCCAATATCTGAACGGCTGATAAACTGTGGTAGATTAAATACATTTATAAGCGGCGATGACAGCACAGGCATTCTACTTATATTAAGGAATGATGCATTATAAAGCAAATGACGTCACGCTGTATTTGCACTACTACTAAAGTGCTCTACTAATTATTTAGGAGCGACAAATATGAAAATATTTGTTGTTGTTTATTATCTACGCATATATATATATATATATATATATATATATATATATATATATATATATATATATATAATGTAATGCTATCACTTACATTTAGTGCATAATAACTAAAAAAGCCATAAGTCTCACAATATTAGAATTAGCCCTGAATGGATATACGCTTTTATGTACCGTATATGCACAAAATGCACACTATGCACAAAATGCACACTATGCATATCTAAAAGAACTAGAGGTGATGAGTAAAAACGGATTTCAAATTTGAATTCAGCATCCCCAAATTAGGTAGAAACGGGTATTTTTGTGCTTGCCTCAATTTCTTTGTGAATCAGTTGTTGAGCTCTATTCTATTTGATCCTATATATTCGTTTTTCATTCTTCGAAGCGCTTTTAGAACACTCGAAATGTTTGTATATTTTACAAATGCGTACGCAGATTTGAAACATCGACGCCGGATCCTGACTTCAAAAGCTTCTTGGTCTTTCTTTCTTTCTTTCTTTATCATCAAATCTTTCTTGGAGTTCATACATTAGATCCATTGCTCTTTCTGCTTCTTGTAAAGTCGGTTCTCTCTATCACTCCAAACACTTTCTCAAATCTGAGGCTATTTTCTATCTCTACAAATCTACTATCAGACCATATATGGAGTACTGTTGTCATATTTGGACTGTGAATCTCTGTCCCATCTGAGGGTTCTTGATAAGGTGCAGAAACGTATTTGTAATTTGATTGCCCCTACCCTTTCTTCTTCTCTGCACCTTCTCTCTCACAGACCTGATGTTGCTAGTCTCAGTCTTTTCTATAAATACTATTATGGCATGTGTTCTTCAGAATTATGTGATCAATTCCCGCTTCCTTTGTTCCGGCTCGTTTGACTCGTTGGTCTTCATCAATTTGCTGTTTTGATACCTCATTGTAATACAGCTTCCTATTCCTGTAGCTTCTTCCCTAGAACTGCAGGCTTGTAGAACTCTCTTCCTGCTGATTGTTTTCCTCCTACCTATAACCTTGGTCTTTCAAGACTAAGGCCAATAGGTGTTTGTGATAATCAGCTTTCGTTCTTGTTAGCTCCTTACACCAAGTGGCTTCATGCCTTGTCTGGAGCGATTTCCAAAAAAAAATTTCCCCAAAAGGTTCAAAGAAATTCTTTAATTTTCGTAAATGATATTTCTCTTTAAGTTATTTACGAACAATGCTCGGGTGGCTCTGGGATGCTTTTTTATTATTATAGTCCCAGCTCGTATGACACTGTAATTTAAAGAAACTTCTTAATCTCAATATCAATGTTCACTGTTCAATGTTCAATATTTAATGTTCAATGTTCAATGTTCACTGTTCATTGTTCAATGTTGAATGTTCACTGTTCACTGTTCACTGTTCAATGTTGAATGTTGAATGTTGAATGTTCACTGTTCACTGTTCACTTTTCAATGTTCACTGTTCAATGTTCACTGTTCAATGTTCAATATTCACTGTTCACTGTTCACTGTTCAATGTTCACTGTTCACTGTTCAATGTTCACTTTTCAATGTTCACTGTTCAATGTTCACTTTTCAATGTTCAATGTTCAATGTTCACTTTTCACTGTTCAATGTTCAATGTTCACTGTTCAATGTTCACTGTTCACTGTTCAATTTTCACTTTTCAATGTTCAATGTTCACTTTTCAATGTTCACTGTTCAATGTTCACTGTTTAATGTTGACTGTTGACTGTTCACTGTTAAATGTCTACTGTTCATATCTGACCATACTTCACTAAATAAGATTATATAAAACCCTTTATATATTTTTACCCACCCAAATCACTTTTTAGCGCAAAGGAATTAGAAACACTTAAACTAAATATGCTAGCTATACTTTGTAGTACATACACATGTTAAACTATCCTCTTTCAATTTTAATCTCACCAACTTCTTAAATTATAAATAGGTCAACAAATAATGTTTTTGTTACTATTTAACTTCCCTATAATAAATCAGCCACAACATAATGTGTTAGTTACGATTTAACCGTATAAAAGACTTTTTTGATTGACATAACGTCCATATGAAGTACTCTCTAGCCCCTATAAGATGTCTTTCAGCCACAGATTTGCTATATTACTTTTATATTTAATTTAAACAATTATACAACTAATGATTATCGATCCACATTTATATTATTTTATTCAATTTTTACTTACTTTTATTTTAATTTATTTACCCTTTTTATTTGACTTTTATTATTTGACAATAATAATGAGCCACAACATAATGTTTTTAAAAACTTTTATAACCGCTATAAAATACCTTTTTGATTTACCCTAACACTCATATAAAGTACTTTCTAACCCCTATATGACTGTTAATGCATCAATAATAATGCTTTTGTAATTATTTAACTTCCATATAATAAATAAGCCAGGACATAATGTGTTAGTTTATAACCTCTATGAAATACCTTTTTGATTTACACAGCACAAATATAAAGTACTCTCTAACCCCTATATGATGTCCTTCAGCTACGGATTATTACATTAATTACACCATAGCAAAGAGCTTCAATATTGCTTTTATTTGTAATTTCAAGAATTATACAACACAATAATTATCAATCTTCATGTATATTATTTTTTCCATCTTTATTGAAATGTTTTAGTTACTTTTTAAGTTTTATTTATTTACTTATTTTATTTGATCTTTAATTGATCAATATTATAATAATTATTAAATTTACGTTAAATTACTTAGCTTTTATTTTAATTACATTAATTTAGATTCACCTATAATTCCTTTTTTATTTTATTTTTTAAATCATGTTTGCTAATATTCATAAAGCCAATGTAATATCCGTTTGTTATAATTAATTAATTAATTAATAAATACTAACATAGTTAA
This sequence comes from Sepiola atlantica, assembly GCA_963556195.1. NCBI lineage: Eukaryota > Metazoa > Mollusca > Cephalopoda > Sepiida > Sepiolidae > Sepiola > Sepiola atlantica. Next base: position 132,099,014 of record OY744528.1, on the reverse strand, counting down.
CTATCATTTAATTATTATTTAATTGTTTTTTTGATAAATCAAAACAATTAAATTAATTAAATTTACTTTTCTTTAATTCTGACTTTTATACTTATTTTTGATAATAAATGAATACCTTTTAATAATGGTTTCTTTTATAATAGTTTTTTTCTAATATATGAATATTTACAATTTTTCGATATAAATTATTCATATCTTCTCTTTTTATTATTTCCTTTATACATATTCAGTTTTTGAAGTTTTGTATTTTTTTATTTATTCATGTTTTTTTATTCCTTTATTTATCTCAATTTTCTTTATTTTTAATATTTTTTTTTATTTTTCATGTTTTAATATATTTTTAAATATTAAAATTATGAAAAATATATAATAATTTTAGTTTATACTTATTTTATTTCTTTTGTTATTTTTATTTTATTTTTATTCTTTAAATATATTTTCATATTTTTTTTATACTTTATTATTTTTTAAATGTTATTTTTTATATTAATCACCCTATTATTGTAAAGATAATTTTTCTTTTATTAACTTAATAATTTACTGGTTGTTATTTTATTTATATATATTTTTTATTTGGTCGGAATATAACGCTACTTGTAATTATTATTACTAGCAGAACCCAGTGGAAATTCCACGGTGTTTCTCTCCCTCTCCCTTCCTTCTATTCCCCTCCATACCCCTCCCCTCCCCCAAATTCTTCCCTCCTCCCTCCTCTCACCCTCTCCTCACTCTCCCTACTCACCCCTTCATCCTCCCTACTCCCCCTCACCGGGTAAAAATAAGTACTAACTCTGTCTTACTTTCGATGTATATTTAGGTCACCGTTAAAAAATAAAAATAAATCTCCGGCGATCAGGCGATCCCATCTTCGTAAAAATGGGTGACACAGGTAGGTAGGTAGGTAAGTAGGTAGGTAGGTACACGCTAGCGTATTAATATATAGATTGTCACCGTCCATAACTATCACTATTTATTATCATTATTGTCTATATTTTTCATGACTGTCAGTTTTTCCTTCTCACAATGAGTTTATTACAATCTTGGATACAATACATAAAAGGGAAAACATAAAGAAATTTGTCAAATTTAAAAAACAATGATATCTTCATTTGAAAGTAGATGAGGACTTTTCTGCTACCTCAGGAGGCTTCAGTAAAAAAAAAATGAAATTCTACTTTTTTAGGCGATTATAGAATCGGAATCAGAATCGGAAATTGTATCGGAATCGGGAATTTAAAACAGTATCGGTAATTGGGTACTCTTATAGATGATGACACATCATGTTTCCATGACTTCGTGTCGTCAACGTTCAGGCAGGTTACAGAAGCGCCCGAGAGTTGACGAGGCGAAAACTGCCAAACGCTAAATTGAAGACTGGCAGACGATAAATTACGACGAAGAAAACCAAACATACATATATAAAAATAAAGAACGAACAAACCATAGCTAAACCACTGTCATTAATTAGATGTTTATTTATTTATTTTTTTGTCAAAGGAACCATTGTTAATCAAATCTTTTTAAATAAAATGTTTTTTTGTTTGTGCACCGGAAAGTTTCAAAAGATAATTTTGTTTGATTTGTTAAACAAATGCTTTGTTTTTTTGTTTTTTTTATACTTTTTTTTACATTTTTTTCTACAAAAACTCAATTAGTCCTTCGGGAGATTCAACGAGCTGACAAAGTATAGAAATTAATCTTTTTATTTTATTTTATTGAACGCGATTAATTTCGGCTGCTTGGTTAATAGTTTCGTCAACTCTCGTGCGATTCCGAGACATGCTCGAACGTTGACGACGCGAAGTCACGGAAACATGGTGCGTCAGCTATAAGAGTACCGGTAATTGTATCGGAATCAGGAACAATATTGGAATCGTCCCATCACTAATACACATACACACGTTAAGTAAGTTTCACACCCATAAACATACAAGCATTTCAAACATACAAACATTTCAAACATACAAACGTTTCAAACATTTCAAACATACAAACATTTCAAACATACATTTCAAACATACAAACATTTCAAACATACAAACATTTCAAACATACAAACATTTCAAACATACACACATTTCAAACATACAAACATTTCAAACATACAAACATTTCAAACATATAAACATTTCAAAGATACAAACATTTCAAACATATAAACATTTCAAACATATAAACATTTCAAACATACAAACATTTCAAACATATAAACATTTCAAACATACAAACATTTCAAACATACAAACATTTTAAACATACAAACATTTCAAACATAAACATTTCAAACATACAAACATTTCAAACATACAAACATTTCAAACATACAAACATGAAATATTATTTCCGAGCTTTCAAACGTCGACATACACACAGGTCAGATCATCATACGAAATGAATTTACTACGAAAACTTATAAAAGCATACACACAAAGGTAACGTTACTCCCACACATATATACACCCACATACTTAAATCTATTAATATCTAGTGAATGAAAACGAATATTACGTAATATTTATCGAGAAATAATAATTAATGCATAAAATATAAAAATACGTGTGGCGATATTTTAATATAGTTAATAAAAATATGTATGTAAAATACACTTCGTCTCAGCTTATATAGATCAACACGTGACTAAATACGTTCGCATAAATAACTACGTATACATACACATACGTACCCATAAACCATTGATATCCACACACACTTAAAGACATACACGCTTACAACATACGCAATTGAAATGAGGAAATTCTGGTTTGGAGTGCATTTTTATCACTTCATATTGGACAGTTAATTCTGTGTGACGAAGGCATCAAAGATTACATCTGTATTTTAGAAAAAAAAGCTGACTCCCGACTGTTCAAAAGTTGTTTTCCCTTCCTGCTTCCGGGAAAATGTCGTGTTTCTGCACGATAATGCCTCAGCTCACACTGCAAAATTAACCCAAAAGTGGTTGAATGATAACTCTTTTCAGACGATGTTATGGTCCTTAAAAAATCTGATATTAACTCGATCAAGAACGTGTAGATCACAGTTAAACGAAAATTGCATATTTGCGAGCAAAAAGTCGCTCTGGTAGTCAGTAAAAGACGATTGGGAAAATTGTCAGAAGCTGACAGACGACATGCCCAAACGAATTATGGAAGACAAATGGAGGAGCGATCAATGCCAATTTGCTAATATTTTTTTTGTAAATTTTATTCACAATTTGCAAAGACCAGCTTTGTTGACTTTAAAAAAATATATATATTCAAAATTAGCCAAGCGCATTTTTTTTTGCGCGGGGGTATATATATATATAGTCAAACATTATCAAATAACACGGAGTTTATTTTGCGTTTGTTTCAATTTTCTGAATAGTCCATTTAGTATTTCGGTCAAATTGATGTATGTAAGTTCCGTGGGTTTTTTGTTCCATTTTATGTTCCTTTTTCACGAGTACTTTCGATTTGATTCATCAAATAATCTTCAGGCGGTGTTAGTCTTGGTGTCTTTACAAATATGTCTTTACTGTTGAGTTGTTATTATAACAGCTAGTAATTTACAACTTTAAAAATATATAATGTGAACATAGATCAGTAGTCGTACATAGTATAATGCATAGTATAATACATAGACACATGCATACATACATACATACATGCATACATGCATACATACATACATACATACATACATACATACATACATACATACATACATACATACATGCATGCATACATACATACATGCAAACATACATACATACATACATGCATACATGCATACATACATACATACATACATGCATACATGCATACATACATACATACATACATACATACATGCATGCATACATGCATACATGCATACATACATACATACATGCATACATACATGCATACATGCATACATACATACATACATACATGCATGCATACATACATACATACATACATGCATGCATACATACATACATACATACATACATGCATGCATACATACATACATACATACATGCATGCATACATACATACATACATACATGCATGCATACATACATACATGCAAACATACATACATACATACATGCATACATACATGCATACATGCATACATACATACATACATACATACATGCATACATACATGCATACATGCATACATACACACATACATGCATACATATATGCCTACATACATGCATACATGCATACAGACATACATGCATACATACATGCATACATATATACATGCATACATACATACATACATATATACATGCACACATACATACATACATACATAAATACATGCATACAGGCATACACATGAATAAATCGACAAAAACACGCGTTACTTCTACTCATGGAGTACATACATATGTTAATTGAACCACCCGCTTCAAAACAAAAACATCTACGTGCATAGATACATAGATACATATATACACATACCCATATACTCACACATACATCTCTCTCTCTCTCTCTCTCTCTCTCTCTCTCTCTCTCTCTCTCTATATATATATATATATATATATATATATATATATATATATATAATAAAAAAAGTTTAATTCAATAACTGTAACTTTAGTTTTATCATAAGGAGATCATAAAACACCAATTTTTTTAATAAAAATAAAATGAATGCCACAGAAGCCTCGGGTACAAATAAATACTGAAGATAAAGTTAAGCTCAATGGTTAGCCCTAACCCTTAGAGTCGAACATAATATATTATAACAAAGTAGAATGCAAATTTATGATATATTCATTATTTTGCAGTAGTCATATTCTGAAAACTTCACCACTAACAATATTTGTCCTTGCGTACATATGTTTATCATCCACAGCAAGGTAGAAGATTCACACACACACACACACACACACACACACACACACACACACACACACACACACACACACACACACACACACACACACACACCCACATACCCCCCCCCCCACCCACACACCCACACACCCCCACCCACCCACCCACACACACACACACGCGCGCGCGCGCACACACACACACACACACACACACACACACACACCCATATTGCAATTTAGAAGAGAAGACATTATTTTCTGTTCATGATTAAAAGTGAGAAAAGAAGTCAGTCGACCGGTTTCGCTCTCACTCTACAGAGTTTAATCGAGGCATTTGAAAAGATAAAAAGTATATATATTTAAAAGAAATAGAAGTCTCATATAGACGATTGGGGGTCAATCCAAGCAAACAATCCTTATGTTTACAGATAGAGTGATGTTTCAAACGAACCTAGATAGTTTCTAAGACTTTGAGATTAAATAATGAATGATCTCGAATCAAAATGCTAAATGAGTCAATGCTGAAATTCAATACACACGTCGGGTTTTAATCAAATGCTCCGCGATAGAAGACCCGTTTGTGTTCTTCAGAACATCCGTTAATTGACAAGTTTAATTCCTAATTTTGCTTTTGTACGTATTGTTGAACTCTAATACCCAATCTCAGTGCGTTCTACTTATGCAATAAGCACCGCAATCACATTTGAATTAATAAATGCCATTATTATCATGCTTTGAAGGTAGAACGTTTTTTTGGGGGGACAAAAGGTCAAAAGAGATTTTGTAGAGAGCTAATCACGCACGTTCGAAGCGAACCAGCAATCCTCAAGTGCTAACATAATTTACTTGGCGAATTTCTCACTGAGTGTGCCTCATTCATTATCCCATCTCACAGTCATACAGAATATTTACGTTCGATCGAGACAGCCCTCCCCCGCTTTGTAAAAAGCGGGTGCGTTTGCGTGGATTAAACGTGATTAGTATATAAGACACATCCACCATTATTTATATAACGCAACGTTTTTTTATTATAAATATATATATACTTTTTATTCTCTTTTCAAATCCATTGATTCAGTGCTGTAGAGCGAGGGCGAAACCTGTTGACTGGCTTTGTTTTCTTTTTTCTCACATTTATTCATCAACAGAAAAATATGTCTTCCCTTCATTATTGCAATAATAACTTTCTGCACCCAAAATTATATATATATATATATATATATATATATATATATATATATATATATATATATATATATATATATATATATATATATATATATTTTGATTTTATTCCATTAGTTGCGACAAAACAAGTTTCGTTTCATTGGTGCAAATAGCTACCAACTCATCGGGCTAAGCGATGGAATTCAAATGGCAAAAGTTCACCTTAACGGGAGATTGAAAATTGAAAATACATTGGAGGGGGAGGGGGACAGAGTTGGGGCTTTGTCTATAACGGTGACATGGGACATGAGAGGGGAGGGGGAGGACCCCAACAAGTCGTGTTTCAAATTATTACGTGGGAGGTTTTTCACGTGTCTGTGCTGTGATGATCTCAATCTCGGCCGGGGTGGGAGGAAGGGAGATGGATCGACGGCCAGAGTGAGTTAAATTTAAAATGAGAATAAAATTATGATTACAACCGTCAATCCTATTTTATTTTAATTCTAATAAGTAATTATCATGAGGATAAAAATGTTTGATAATTTTAATTTAGGGTATTAATTGCTACTTTTGCATTTTATTTATTTTATTTTAATGTTTTGTTTATTATTTGTAGTGAATTTTGTTGTGATTATATTTTTTAAATTGTGATTATATTATACCGAGATCAATACTAGTGGAATTATTTTATAAGAGAAGTTTTCTGGTGTTACCAGTTTTATCATTAACAAAACCGATTATGATAACAATGATAACGCCTGCCAATCATACCTACGATAGTCGCAGTGATAACAGCCTTGATAAAAGCCTTAATAAAAATAAAAATAAAAATAAAGATAAATATAAATAAAATTAGAATAAAAATAGAGATAACAAGTTTGTAAGGATATTAATGATAATAACAATAATAATAATAATAATTATAATAATAGTATTAAAAAATAATAATAATAATAATAATAATAATAATAATAATAATACTACTACTAATAATAATAATAGTAATAATGATAATAAATATCACCATCATTGCTATCTTGCTACCTGTGAAGTCATTGGGCGAAATAAGTCGACAAGTGATGGTAGGCCTTTTTATTCTACTGCCAATAACAAGGACTAAGTACCAGTTAATAATTAAGTGTTCAAGGTAGTGATCGAGGGGTTAAGTAATTGAGATTAGATTAGTCCAAGTGATATCAGTGTTGATAGCTGTCCCAGTTATGGGTTTATGTTAGAATTGGTAGTATGGCTGAGAGGCTATTGAGGCTGTGCATTATAGGTAGTACGTAGAGATTTGATGTTATTGGTAGTTTAGAGGGGTGGTTATATATTTATAGATTCATCATGACTTGTTGGGGTGGGATTGGGCGGTAAATTTGGGTGGGTGGGTAGGGGGTTATAGTGTGTTTTGGGGTAGTGTATAGTGGGGGTTTAATGTTATCATTCATTTTTGTAAAAGCTTTTAATTTTATTTTGATGTGGGGTTAAGGTGGGGTATGTGGGTTGCTAAGGAGGTAGAGTCTACTATGTTTACAGTTGATAGATGTCTCTTGTTTTCTATTTAAGAGTTTGTTTTTGTCCTTAAAGCGGATAATTTCCAGTTTTTCATTTAAGCATAATCTACATGGAGAGTTTATTGATTTGCAGGTGCTGGATTTTTTCAAGATTTTCCACTTTATTATGGGAGTTTCGTTTTTGGTTTTTATTTTGTGGTAGTGTAGTGAAAGTCCGGTTTGGCCAGGATGGTCTGGGTTGTTGAAGGAGAGTTTATGGTTGTAGAATCTTTCCTTGAAGTTGTTGCCTGCCAGACCAATATAATAGTTAGTCTGGGATGGGTTTTCAGTTGAGGAGATAGATGTCTCATAGACCACTTGGGTTGATAGGCACTTTTGATTTAGGGGGCAGTTTGATTTGTTATTAAACGATAATTCAATTATCTTTAATTTAATTCAACATTTAAATATATATATATATATATATATATATATATATATATATATATATATATATATATATATATTTAAATGTTGAATTAAATTAAAGATAATTGAATTATCGTTTAATAATAATCTATCGTGATAATATAAAGCTCAATATATTGAATAGAGCAATTAATTCTAGAGATGAAAGATGAGAATAAAAAAATTGTAAAGATACAATATTTATTAGAACATCAAAATTTCAGAGCAAGGCGCTTCATATCCTTAATCCATGGATTTTCAAAGATAAACTCTTTTCATCAGAGGATAGGGAAAAGCCGACAATGTAATTGTAAATATTATCGGCAACATTTAGCTTTGAAAATTTTACATAAAATAAAACAAAATAAAGATCAAAAGGTAAAGAGTCTTATGTTGAGATGAGAGCGTAGAGTCAGGGTGGATCTCTAGGAATATATATATATATATATATATATATATATATATATATATATATATATATATATATATATATATATATATATATATATATATAGGTGGGAGGAAGATGTGCTCATAGGCAAAATACGTTTAATAAGGTTAATTTTCAACTGGCTGACTTTGCTCAGTTTGATTTGTTTTAGAAAAAAATTACGTGTTACCGTCAAAACGCTGGTTGATCAGCGTAGACTGCTTCTAGTGTTTATATAATTTTATTTATAAAAGCTCTACTTTGTATTGAGCACTTTTGAAACAATATTGGTTTTAAGTTTATGTTATCAATATATTTGAACTTAATTAATTAATTAATCTCTCTCTCTCTCTCTCTCTCTCTCTCTCTCTATATATATATATATATATATATATATATATTTCGATTTTTCACATATAAAATAGATCATTCAGTGAAGACCGGGGTTGTTCCAATAAAAAACAAGCTCGATGATACTCGATTACAGAGTACAGAGCATTTATATGTGACTTCATGAAGGCTTACCAAAGCATTCCTTTCAGGACACCAATGATCACCATTAAAGATATTTTTTCTTACAAATACTATTTATTCAAATTAAATGTTTTTTCCTACACGTGTTTCACTACCAAGCAGTTACTAGCTTGGCAGATCATCAGGGAAATTAAATGTCTGGAATACTGGTTTCAACTGCCGACAATACACAATGTGGCGTTGCAATAGTTGAGGTCACTTAAGAAGAGAAGAGGAAAAAATAAAAATAAAAGTCAAAATTAAAAAGCAAGGAAGAACAACGATAAAAAAAGAAAGTCCTAGAAAAGTCTTAGAAAAATAGCTCGTGCATTATTTCTTCCACCAATCCAACAAGCAAATAATCGGTCCCAAATACATTCAATAAAACCAAATACATTTTATGGTTTTATTGAATGTATTTGGGACCGATTATTTGCTTGTTGGATTGGTGGAAGAAATAATGCACGAGCTACTTTTCTAAGACTTTTCTAGGACTTTCTTTTTTTATCGTTGTTCTTCCTTGCTTTTTAATTTTGACTTTTATTTTTATTTTTTCCTCTTCTCTTCTTAAGTGACCTCAACTATTGCAACGCCACATTGTGTATTGTCGGCAGTTGAAACCAGTATTCCAGACATTTAATTTCCCTGATGATCTGCCAAGCTAGTAACTGCTTGGTAGTGAAACACGTGTAGGAAAAAACATTTAATTTGAATAAATAGTATTTGTAAGAAAAAATATCTTTAATGGTGATCATTGGTGTCCTGAAAGGAATGCTTTGGTAAGCCTTCATGAAATCACATATATATATATATATATATATATATATATATATATATATATATATATATATATATATATATATATATATATATATATATATATATATATACTAGCTGGAATATGGCGGAACATCTCTCCGATGACGGGTTTGTAATATTGACTATCCAGCAAGCTCCAGCCCCTGTCCCATTGCCGCAATGTTGCATCCTTGTGCCTGTTTTACAAGTATTTCAATGGATTGTGCTTTGATGAACTTGCTGCTCTGGTTCCCCCACGACGCAAATTCACTAGATCAACCCGACAATCTGCCAAATCCCATCCATTCACTGTGGAGGTCCCCAGATGCTGGAGAGCCTTTTACTCCAAAAGCTTCTTTCCTCGTGCTGCTGGACCCTGGTACTCCTTCCCTGCTCCCTGTTTTCCTGACGTTACTGACATGCAGAAATTTAAAACTAATGTAAACTGACATCTCGCTGCACAGCTCCCAATTTAAGTTGACGCCCCCAAACTCTCACCCTTTTTCTCAGTAGCTCCTTACGTCTACAGTGGCGTCCTGCCTTGTTTGGGGTAAAGTTAAAGGTAAAGGTCGCATAGCCTGGACGCGCACGAGTGTTGTTGCCGACATCACACACTGCCCATGACAGTGTCTAGGGCACAGCATATGGAAGGCGCTGCCTTGAAACTTCCCTGAGTTTTAGTCAGGTACCCATTTACTGCTGGGTGGACAGAGGGAGTTTTCAGACCCGAAAATTCGCATGCCGTGAGTGGGATCGCACCCGGGTCGTCCAGCCCAAAGACAAGTGCTATAACCACTCGTTCACAGGCCCTCCCTATGTTTGGGGGTGAACTATGTTAAAAAAAATTGACATACACTGCTCTCAAATACTTCAAAGCAATCGAAAACACATCGCTATGGTGTAATCTGTGTGAAAATAGAACTAGAATAACTGAAATTTGAGTTTAAAAGTTTCTCTTAAGAAATTTATTAGGCCATACTACGATAGATAGATGGGTCTATATATAAATCGATATGAATACACTGAGCTAGATAGATAGATAGATAGATAGACAGACAGACAGACAGACAGACAGACAGATAGATAGATAGATAGATAGACAGACAGATAGATAGATAGATAGATAGATATGAATAGATAGATAGATATGAATAGATATGATTAGCAATATACATATTTCAGATCCCTTGTCAGATCATCCGCCGTAATCTGAAAAAGAAGGATCCTTGCAGCTTTATACAGCTAATGACGTCACCTTGTTTCCGTTTAGTCCTGAATAACGGTAGACACTTTAAGTACGAATTTTTGAAAATCATATAAGTTTGTTTTC